>CAMRHE010000100.1:0-1200000 GCA_947044405.1 Leptodactylus fallax
ACGGTTATTGGAAAGAAACCACCACCCATCGGCCTACTCAAACAGCTTTCCAGCGGCTGATCCGGACATGTGGCTTACAGAAAAGTTCAGATGCACAGCGTCCTCTGGCTCGAATTTCAGTTCCTTTGCATACAAAAGTTACACTGCCACCCAGTCGGGAGACAATAGTGTCCATGCCCGTAGGCACCTGTCGGAAACTAGAGGGCATAGCTGTGTTGGTAGAACCACTGCAGGCAGCCGAAGGAGGTGTTGATCCGCTAGTGGCCCGTTCCTTGGCAATAGTTCGCAATGGAAGAGTACCACTTCGATGTGTAAACACTCAGGACCAGAGTGTGGACCTGACCCCAGGGAGGCTGCTGGCTAACATCTATGTGACTCCGGAGGAAGTAAGGAAAGTAACTCCAATGCAGCTGAAGCCGACTGAAAGGGATGAGTGGACCGTAACTGTGTCCATGGGAGAAGATGAGGAACCCACCTCTGAATGGAATGGCTGTGCAATTCGAGAACAGATGAAGATGGATGTAAGTTCATGTTCTCTGGAATGGGTGCAGAAGGTAGATGAGCTGTTGTGGGAGAACCAAGCCACCTTTGCACGGTATGCTGAAGATTTTGGATGTACCACAGGGATCTACCATGAGATTCCCACAGGAGACACCCCTCCAATTAGAGAGCGCTACCGACAAATTCCTCCACAGTTGTATCAGGAAGTGAAAGAACTGTTAGCTAAGATGCTACAGGGTGGGATCATCCAAGAAAGCCAGAGTCCCTGGGCGGCTCCTGTGGTGTTAGTAAGAAAAAAAGATGGGTCCATCCGATTTTGCGTAGACTATCGGAAGTTAAACGCTTGCACCGTACGAGATTCCTACCCCTTGCCACGGATTGAGGAGTCCCTCTCAGCGCTAGGGAGAGCCCGGTACTTCTCCTCACTAGATCTGGCTAGTGGGTATTGGCAGGTGCCGATGGCCACAAAAGACAAGGAGAAGACGGCATTCATCTTGCCCATGGGACTATACGAATTTAACCGGATGCCCTTCGGGTTGACAAATGCACCCGGAACGTTTCAGCGGTTGATGGAGAAATGTCTCGGTGACTTCAACTTTGAGTTCACTCTCATCTACTTGGATGACATTATAGTGTATTCTGCGACCTTTGAAGACCATCTCCACCAGTTGGGGCAAGTATTTCGAAGATTGCGGGAACATGGGCTCAAATTGAAACCCAGTAAATGTCGGTTGTTCCAATCTGAAATTGATTACTTGGGTCACCGCGTATCAGGAGAAGGGGTGAGACCATCAAGAGACAAGATAGCGGCTGTTCAAGATTGGCCGATACCGACTACCCTGCGAGAAGTGAGGGCGTTCCTTGGAGTAGCCGGTTACTATCGACGGTTTATTAAGGATTTCGCCAAGGTAGCAGCACCACTTAATGCTCTCCTACGAGGCACATCCGGTGGTCCAAAGAACCGGTCCGTGAAGTGGGGACCTGAACAGGAACAAGCCTTCCAGGCATTGAAGGATGCACTGACAACAGCCCCAATCTGGGCATGGGCTGACCCCCCCCCCCCCCCCCCGCTATAAACAGGTGGGCCCCCGTGTGGGGGGGGGGGGCGGCCCCCCCCCTCGGGGGGGCGGGGGGGGGGGGGGCGTGGGGCGGGGCGCCCGGTGGTGGGGCGGTGAAGAAAGAAACCCCCAAAATATAAAATTTATAAAATTGGGGTTGGTGGCGGGGGTGGGGGCCGCGGCGGAAAACCCTCTGGATTTTTGGGCGGGGGGTGATTTTTTTGTGCTGTCGGGACAACCCCCCACCCCACCCCGGGAAAGCGGGGGGCGGGGGGCGGGGGTGGAGGGGGGGAGCGCGCTAGCCTACATTCTATTACCCCCTTAAGTTTGGGTCCAAAGAGAGAGAGAAGGAGGGCGGTGGGTTTTTTTGGGGGGCCCCCCCCACCCCCCCCAGAAAAGGGGGAGGATGGGTTGTGGGGTGTGTGGGGTGCCCTTTTTTGGCAATTTTTCCGGGCCCCCCCCGCCCGTTAGTGGGTGGGGGGGGGGGGGGGGGAAAGGGGCCCTTGCTTTGGTCCCTCACGGCAGGAATGGGCACAGATACAACAGACCCATGAGGGGCTGGCGCAGATGATCAAGTGTGTTGAGAAAGGCCAGAAGCCCTGTAGAGAGGAAAGAGAACGACTGACACGTGAGATATTATCAGTTTTGAGTCAGTGGGAAAAGTTGGAGATGAAAAATGGAGTGCTATGCCGAAAGGTCTATTTACCTTCTGAGATCGACATTCGATACCAAATTGTGGTGCCTAGTGAACTGGCTCGCTCCTTGGCAGTTGAGGCTCATAATAAGAATGGACATTTTGGTCATGAGAAGACCTTTCGTTGGTTACAGCGACTGATTTACTGCCCTGGTCTTCGTCAAATGGTCGAAGAAGTATGCCGCAGCTGTCGAACTTGTGAGATCCATAAGGCAATAGAACAGAGAGCTCCCCTGCAAACCATCGTGACCCAGGAACCTTTAGAAATCGTCATGATAGACTATCTAATGGTGGGCCCATCCAATAGCGGACACCAGTATTGCCTCGTAATGGTGGATCACTTCACCAAATTTGCGGTGGTAACCGCCACCAAGGACCAGACAGCTGAGTCAGCAGCTCGTGCTCTGTGCCAAGATTTCATTCGAGTATATGGGTGCCCCCAACGCATCCACTCCGACCAGGGCGCCTGCTTTGAGGGACACGTAATGAAAGAAGTTCAACGTATCTACGGGATAAAGAAGTCGCACACGACTCCATACCACCCTCAGGGAAATGGGGCCTGTGAAAGATTCAACAGAACTCTGCTACAGATGCTGCGGACTCTGGAGGAAGACAAGAAGTTACAGTGGCCTCAGTTCTTGTCTGAGATGGTGTGGGCCTATAACAATCAGGTCCATTCTACAACGGGGTACTCTCCTTATACACTTCTCTTTGGGCGGTCTGGGCGAAGTATAGGAGAATTACAGTTGAATGATGTGGATGGGTTCCCTCCGAGGGATCCAACCTCTTGGGTGCGGGCGCATCGGCAGAGACTTGAGACGATCCATCGATTGGTGCGGCAGCGCCTGCAAGAACATCCCCATCCTGATAAGACCCCAGTGCAAGAAGCACCATTGCAACCAGGCGACCTGGTGCTAGTTCGTGTCAAGAAACCCCAAGGGAAATTGGAAAGCAGATGGGAGGCTTTGCCGTATCGTGTTGTTGGCCGCAAGTATGCGAATGGGCCAGTGTACCAGGTCCAGAAAGAAGGAACTGATTGTGTTCGAGTACTTCACCGAAATATGTTGCGCCTGTGTCATTCTGAAGGGACAAATCACGATGGGCCTGCCAATGTGAATGAGCTCCCACAGTTAGAGAATGGAGGTGCGGAATGGGCCTCCGACGAGGAGGATGATTGTTGGCCGATCCCTGCTCCTGGGGATGTTCCACCTGTGACTACTGTATCTCCGGCCTGTGCCCCCTCTGGTGCGGAATCCGCTGGTCCTTCTCAGCCCATAGCTGCAGCACCCCATAATATACCACCGGTCCTCAGACGGACCACTAGGCCAAATGCTGGTATTCCCCCTGTTCGGTATGCACAGGATGAGTTTGTTTGGCCTGCCATACATCGGTATACTACCACCCTGTGCATAAAAGTACAACCCTCTGGATATACAGTCATAGGCAGGGACTGCCAATCTTAAAGTGGGGGGGGAATATGTAAGAGACAGCCAATGTTGTCTTAAGCTTCATTTGTCTGTATAAACTGTTAATGTTGAATGTATTTCTGTGATTCTGTTCCTTTAAGACAGCAGCCATTGTAATTGTGACATGATGCTGGAGTGAGACCCCCCCCCTTTTATGTCAGCCTGCCTGTTCTGCAGACAGAGTGTGAGCAGAGAAGCAGGAAGTGACGAGACAGAGAGCAGCAGCCATCTTGGCAAGTGTTGTATTGAACTGGTGTGGAGATTTTTCTGTACAGCTAAGCTGTATCTTGGTCCAGAGACAAACAGAGTGTAAAGAGACAACAGGACTAGTGAGTCCACGTGAAAGGAACTGTGCTCAGTGGCTGATCAGTGAGACTGACATTGTGACTGTGTATATGGATACCACAGATAGAGACTCGCAGTGCTGTTGATGTACTGGACGGCACCTGCTAAATCCCGCTTTACATCCCAGCTCAGTGTATGGATTCGGCAGGACTGTCAGTGTGCTGAGTGGAATCTGCTGTTGGATTACATTGCATTCAGTTGGTTTCCCTGTTAAAGAGGACTTCATTTCTCCCAAGATCCTGATAACAGTGAGGAGAGGACGTTTCACTATAAAAGAAAGGACCGACTTTGGGCCCCACCGCGCGCTTCTACGGACTGTAAGCGGTCCACCTGGACCACTGGGGAAAAGGGGGTGCACCCAAATGTGAAGTCAGGGTCAGTTAGGGATAGTTTTGAGTATATTGTTCATTCAGTGTCCATACTGCAGAAGTGGAGAGAGTAAAAGTAGAAACCATTGCAGAATTTGCCTTGAAATTGTTCATGCTATATTGTATATTTTGCTTGTCTTTAGCCCTGTCATTTTACCTTTAACTAGCCTTTATTAACTTATAGTAAATATATATTTTTTTCTTGAACTACCGCGTGTGCGTTCATTTCTGGTTGCGGAGTCCAAACCACCTGCCTTGCTCTCGGTTCACAGTAGTTTGCCCCATAGTATCCCCTGCACACAGTAGTTTGCCCCATAGTGGCCCCTGCACACAGTAGTTTGCCCCATAGTGGCCCCTGCACACAGTAGTTTGCCCCATAGTATCCCCTGCACACAGTAGTTTGCCCCATAGTGGCCCCTGCACACAGTAGTTTGCCCCATAGTGGCCCCTGCACACAGTATTATGCCCCATAGTGGACCACCCATGAACGATTATTATACTCTGGGGTCTTTTCAGACCCCACAGTATAATGATCGGAGACCCAGGGGAGGATAGAAACATAAAAAACACTGCAACTTACTTCTTCCTCGCTCCGGTGCACTCCCGTGCGCTACTTCGGCCATCTTCAATGTCGGACCGGATCTCGCGCGATCCAGGCCGGCGTCGCGACGCATAATGACGTCGGCTGACGTCTGGGACGTCACCAAACAGGCCCGAAGCCTGCGGAGCGGCGGAGAGGTGAGTTACAGTGTTTTTTATGTTCGCTCACCTCCCCTGGGCCCCCGATCGTTATACTCCGGGGTCTCAAAAGACCCCGGAGTATAACGATAGCAGTGATTGTGGGGTTCGCGGTAGCGACTGCCACAGGGCTCCGGGCCCCGTAATGTTCCGGGCCCTGTGGCAGTCGCTACCACTGCTACCCTGGTAGTTACGCCCCTGTTTACATGGTCAGGTGCTCTTGTATCCACTAGTTCACAATAAATGCATAATGCATAGTTACAAGACCTTGTGCCCTTCTTTTTATCTTTCCATTGTGCTTTGGTAATCTTTAACACTCCTCTCTGCTCTTGACTGGTCAATACATAAGCAGGGGGAGTGTTTTAGACTATCCTAAGAACACTGTGCTTTGGTAGTCTGACTACCTTTCCTGACCCTTCTTTCCTGCTTTCGGCTTCTCCTCCAAAGAGTGTGTCTCAGACCAGAACATACTGTGCACAGCATAGTGTAGTCTGAGAAAATGGCCATTCTACAGAAATGAAAACAGGAACAGGGCTCACCAGTAAAATTAATTCTAGCGGCCCACTATACAGCTATATGCAAATATTTCTCAACACTCGTTCCCAAATGTCACCAGCATAGAGTCATTTTTCTTTCAGTAGTAGCTTTCTGCCTAGCCCTTTCCTCTGTTTCTGTCTTGGGGTCCTGCCAGTAGCTTGCTGCTTGTCTCTTGTCTTGAGTTGGAGCCCTCTTAGCTCTGTGAGCTTAGGATATGTGCCCACACAACAGCAGGCCTTGAGCAGAAGCAAGATGATTGGTGATGGGAGCCCCTGCAGTGTGACTGATTAGATGGGGCTCATACTGGTTGACCTAGATGTCATTTCAACCGCCCAATGAGTCCACAGTATATAAAAATAAACTAGGTAGTTTCTTAAATAATCTACCAAGTATATATATAATGACACATAGTCTGGTTGAGATGCTGTACAGCGAGTACCTGTACGAAGTACAATGAGTGTACTGTGCCATGCAAGAGTGAGTTGGGGGCCCACCTGGCCTAGGAGCCCAACCAGAGGGAGTCTCCTGTTCACCTGTGGGCCATTCCACGTCTCAGCAGAGGGAGGTCACAAAATACCCCTTACAGCACCTTTCTAATAAAGTATTCTTCTATTGTCTAGTAAGCCATCAAATTGGCATTTATTATGAATTTTTGTAGTAGACTCCTATACATTTGTATGTGCACCATATTACAGCTATGTACAAAGAGAAATTATTGCACTGAATCTTTTCACAAAAGTTGATGCAAATCTGTGGCAAAAATTTTCAGTAGATCCATAGCAACTTGGTTATAACAACTTTCCTAAACATTGGGGGAAAGTCATTGTATTATGGAAATTTTCCTTTAACCTCCCAGAAAAGCCAGTGTTCCCACTCCATAAGAAGCTGGACCTTAGCTTCAGGGCAGCTTCTGAGTTATTCCTGAATTTTAACCTTTTTGCTCAGCTCGATCTATTCTGTTACACTGCAGATGGGGGGTACAGCTATTGATGTATATTTAGGTTACACATGACATGTGCTTGGTTCTGTGATGACTCATTAAATTCATGAATGTAAATTTGGCCAATGAACCAATTAGCACTTGCAGGATGAGAAGTGTTAACAAAAACATATTAAGATATTTATTTTCTGTAGACCCTGGAAGCCTATTTATACAAGCCGGGGGGGGGGCAACAGCCATTTTTAGGATATGCGACTCTGAGATTTGAATCTCCTTCCATGCAGCTCCTGCCTGGAAACCTTCCACTGGGATTAATTTATACAATGTACAGAGGCAATGTGTCTGTGAGCATTACTCTCAGTGCTAGACACCATGTGACTTGTTTTTTTATTTGCACAGTAAGGCAGATACTGTGACATCTCAAGCTGCATATATTAGATGTGGCAAAAATATTGACCTACACTGGAAAACCTATAACATTATGAGTCTGGAGTCTTAATATAGTCTTAAAATATTTTGGAGCTACACTTTTACATACATCAGTTTGCTATATAAAGAATTCCTTGAAAACAACTACCTGCCCTCATAGTTCTATATGAAATTAAGGCAGCATACATTTGCAAATTCATTTACAGATTACAGGTTGCAACAATTGTATTCTGTATTGTGTGTGTGTATGGTGGGGAGGGGGGGCAGAGAAAGCTTGAAATCTCTGAACATTGTGGGGGACAAGTCTGTCTAGCTATCTATTCACCAAATGTATTAAATGTTACTTTTTAAAAAGTCACAAAAACTGTTGCAATCCCAGTAAAGGCCAATGCACATGACAGTGCCATTTTCTTCACAGACCTTCTATGAAAAACAGCCATGTCAGTCTGTTCAAGTCCATTGAATGGACTTACTCACATATGGCCATGTGGGCCATAACAGAAGTGAATAGTCTCCAAAACGGACTGAAATAGAGCATGTCTCCATTTTTCAACAGATCCATGGTCCTTATGTAAAACGAACATCTAAATAGAAATATAGAAGTAGGCTAAGGTCACATCCACTGAAATGCAGCTAAAAAATTCTGCAGAAAAAAATACAGCTGGAAAAAATATAGCAGGTACAATTAAAAATAACACTCTGTGTTATTCAAACAAACATGCGTTTTCTGCAGGTGTTTTGCTACAACGTGGAATAGATTAAAGGGGTTTTCCGGGCAAAAAAAATATTTTTAAAAAAGGTCTGTTAGTGCTATCAATGGGTTAATAAATGCACCCACATACCTTTAGCAGTGTTTTGAGTGATTTCTGGCTTTCTATGGGAGCTCCTGGTATCCTCTGCATTTGTTTACATGGGTAGCTTCCTGCTGTCTTTGCCTACAACTACACCTCCTTGTTAAATGTTGTGCACGTTAGTTAATGTAGATGCACCTTTTTAGGCCATGTGCACTTTGCCCTTTTTTGTTCAAAAAGGCGCAAAAAAAAGGCACAATTGACCCTTTTTAATGCTTTCTAACCTGATGGGCTCTTTTACGCTGCCCATGGACTGGAGTGCATTTGCACCTTTTTTTGCCCTTTTATAAAAAGGTGCAAGTCATAAATGCAGCGTGTAAAGGATCTTCATTTACGCCATGCTCCCTTTTCTCGCCATAAAGCAAAAGTGGCGAGAGCAGCATTGCAGCATGAAAAAAAAAGTGCAAATGCTTCATAAATGAAGCGTAGGGCAGAAAAAGACCAAAAAAATGCTCAAGTAACTTAATAAATGTGTCCCAATGAATGGTCAAGGCTAAACAACATCATGCACATAGCACAGTTGTTATGAATATTAGCTTCACATAAATGAAACTTTGCCTTTAGATATTTTTTGTACATTAAGAAGACTGAAAGCTTGAAGGACTTAATGTGTAGCGTGAGTTGGGATGTGACGTAGTGTGAGCTCTAGATGAGAACCTTGGCACTAGTCCCATATATCTTGTGCAGAGCAGTTGGGCAGAAGAGGCACACAGGGCTGTTTGTGTGTTAACTGCAGTCTAATCCAGACTCCTCTGCTCCAGACAATGCAGGATTGTCTCAGTACTTGTGCTAACAGACAGGAGACCTAATTAGTTTCTCTGCAGTAACTTTTGTGGCCAGCTATTGTGCAACTCTGTGTCTTGCTTTGTTCTAAATCTCATTCCTCTGCATAGTCTCAAACTACTAGGTCCATGTGAATCTCTAATCTATAGAGAGAATGCATAGACTACTGTGATCTCAGTGGGACTGCTGCTTGTGGAGAGTAGCAAAGGAAGCATAGGGAGTCTTATAGGCGAAGAAATAGGATATGATAGAAAGCTAAAGAAATTTGAGATTTATATAGAAAAGAGGATTCTGTTGCTTATTTTATTTACCCATGAATTATAAAACTGAACTAAGAATTATATACCCGTGGAGTGGATATATAAACCAGTGGTTTACCTAATGTTCACCACTATGCTGGAACTCACTAGTGTAATCCACCAAATGAAGTTTACGCAGACATTGCAAAAATGCATCTTTTTTTTGTTGCAATTTTTCTGCGGTTTTTTGAGCCAGGAGTGGATTGAGCAGCAGGTAGAAGCACAAGTACTTCCTATATATTTCCCATTCCTTTCGTAGCCATTCTTGGCTTTGCCTAAAAAAAAAAAAATGCAGTAAAATCTGCACCAAAAAAAAAAACTGGGGCCTCAACCGAAGTCAGGAAAGGAACTCTCTTATCCCAATTTACACCATTTTCTGACTTTTTTATTAGTAAACATCTCAATATGATGTGTGCCACAAATCCGGGAGGGTCTTTTGCTGGTCTGCGGGGCGGCTGGCTGGCCTGGGTAAACGAGACTCCTGGCACATTATGCCGGGAGTCGTGGCTCTTAGCATAGCTAATGGCGGGGACCTGGTCTACAGCGCTGTACAACGAGGTCCCGCCAGCACGGCCCCGGTCTACAGCACTGTTTAGCATATAACCCTGCCCCCATATGACCAAATCCCCGCCCCCACCCCCCACTCCCTGCTGGGTTGTGGTGGGGAAGAGGTTGGGGACCGCTGCTTTAGGGCACACTATACACCAAGGGTACTGTGATTGCAACTTTTAGTTCTAAAAAAAATCGAGCACTGCTGGATTTTTTGAAGACTAGAATTAGCAGTCGCTGCATCTGGGAATCCATTCACTTACAATGGTAAAGTAGTAAAGGGCAACACGGTAGTCGTGGTCAAAGTCGCCTTGTAGTCCTAGCCTAATATAGTTATTGAGTTATTATATCAGTTGTTTTTTTTCTCTGCGGAGAAGCAGCTTTTTTGTTGCAGATTTTGCTGCAGTTTTTAAAGCCAAAGTCAAGAGCGTCTTGAAAAGTAATGGGAAATATATAGGAAGCTCTTATACTTCTCACTTCTGTTAAATCCACTTCAGGCTTTGACTTAAAAAAACGCAGCAAAATCTGCAAAAAAAACCCCCAGCTTTTCTGCAACGTGGGGCCTCAGCCTAAAAGCCTCAAGGTGAAATAGGTTAAATAAAATCATGTTGTGCTTGTAGTGTGATACAGTCCTAACCACTCCAGACTGGTGAATGTCAAAAAGCAACGTGTGCTAATTCTGATCTGTATTCTGCTGCAGGGTCCACACAGCTGATCTGGTTCAATACACCAAAATTAGCATAGAGCTGTAGGAGACCTTTCAGATGTGCAGATGACTGTGAGTTGTGAGGATGGGGGGGGGAAAGGCCACATGCTGACCAGAGCCATTACAGAAGCTGTGTCATGTTCTCTCTGCTACTGTAGGAGTCGAATCACTGCGGGAGGGCAATGCAAACAGTTAGCACAAACAATCTCATACAACCGCAAGTGTTCACATATTGCAGGTGAGACAAGACCCAGAGTGACATTGATAGCAGTGACTAGTAAATCAGTTTATCCACACTTTACACCTTCCCAGATTACCCAGACATAGCAGGGGATTCACACGTCATTTTAATGCAGTATTCAGTGCAGTTTCTGATCGCTATTTTGTGTCAAAGCCAGGAGTAGAAAAAAAAAGTCAGGAAAAATATAGTGGAAAGAATAATACTTCTCTCTTTTGTAGCCTGAGTTCAGAGTGCATGCATCAAAACAGGTCTCCGCAAAAACTGAAGACTAATTACTAGTTTGCGGACTGAAAAATACCCACGGTCGTCTGCAACTAACCTTAAAGGGAGTCTATCACCTCCCCCAAACATATACAATTGCCACCACCGTGTTACAGAGCACATTACAGTGATAAACAACATACCTCTGTTATATATGTCGCTTTTGGAGATTTGGAGAAAAATAACTCAAAGTTTTATGCAAATGAGACAGTTAGTGCACTGGGGCGGGCCTTCAGGGGAGGGGGAGGGGAGGGGTCAATAGGGGCATGTGCCCTGGGTGCTGAGTGTCAGAGGGGGCAACAACAAGCTGTTTTGCCTTTCTAAAAGTATTTAACTTCAGGGCAGAAAATCTAACCTTTCCCCCAGATCCAAGAAAGCCTACCTCCTGCTCTGTATAGAAGAACTATCTGTTCAGTACTGTAGGAACCTGGCTGTTCAGGAGCTCACTGTGTTATAACTCACCATTATGGACCGAGTTCCATTCCACACAGCTATGGTCAGTCTTGGAAATATGGCCCTCAAACGGATCACAGTCATCCGAATAAGCCCTAAGGCCTCCTTCATATGCTTTTTGTTCATCGTTTTTGAGCCATTAATTTCATGTTTTTCATAGCTTCCCCCCCCAAGTGTTTTTTTTATGCTATTCTTTGAAGGGGTTATCCATCTTCCAAAAATTATCTACAAACAGCAGTGCTAAATACTAACTGTTCCCTAGTGTACCCTTTGCTATCACTGTTATTTACATGTAGTTACAAACTACATTTCCCATGGTTCATCTACCTGCTCTTACTCTCTGTGTACCCCTCCCTTCTCCACTGTGCCCTGCTATGAAATAACAGGTAATAAATTACTCCCACATCCTAGGTCATGTGGTGCTGTGATGTTTCGTTTTCTGCTTGAACTGCTCACAGGGAGGGGTAGTGAGCTTGCAAACGGAACGTTACTCCTGAGGTCAATGACCTGAAAATAATTCACATAAACAGCATTGAATTTAAACAGGATATATATTAGAAAGTGTTTTATATTAGTGTATCCTGCTATTTGGCCCATATCTTTTAAAAACTGAATAACCATTTTCATTTGTAACATTTTAGGGAGACTTCAAACAGTGCAGCAGGGTGTAGTTAAAATGCATTGAAAATACATTGAAAAATATAACACTTTTTGAGGATACACAGCAGAAAAAAAATTGCTGTGTTTTACCGTACCAGAAAATTTAATTAAATTTTCTGTAATTTTATCCACACATTGCAGAAAAACTGTTTTTCGAAAACGCAACATGTTAACTTTACCTATGAAAATGCTGCATGAGGTGTGGAAGCTAAAAAAAAAATACCATAAAATAAGCAAAGCAATACTGGCATTTTTGCTGCATTTTTTTTGTCCATCTCCAAAATGCAATATGCATTTTTTAATGACTGATGAGATATGTTACATCCCCCATGAAGTAATACATTGAATCGATCATCACAAACCCATTATCGTAACATCTGCAACCAGAGCCGTAACTTGAAGCTCCTGCACCCCAATCCAAAACTTGTAATGGGGCCCTACCTAGTGCCATGTATAATATTAGTATATTTTATGTGGCAGGACTGTTAGTAGTAACTGATACAGCTGCACCCCCTTTAGTGTGAAATAGCATCTTATAACATATTTATAGCAATATAAGGATATCAATTATTAATTCTGAATATAGATGGATGGAAAAGTGTTACTGAGGTTCACAATTCAGGGAAATATCTACACAAGGTTAGTTAAGGCTGACTTTCTTCCTGTTCCACCTTCATTTAGTTGTTTTGAACAAGTTCCAAAATACAGCACTTCTGTCTATTTCCATCCAAGTAAAGAAAAATAATCTAATCAGATATAGACATATTGCAACCCATGACCTAGTGTCACCTCTGCTTACCCATGGATAGCATTAACAGGACACAATGCGTGGCTGCACATTCACACATTCCCTAGTAGTCCCTTCAACAAAACTTCTGCTAGCTAGCTGGATCTTTCCATGGAAATGTTGAAGCTATTATCTGTTGGTGTAGCAAATGGATTGTATACAGTCATGGCCAAAAGTTTTGAGAATGACACAAATATTATATTTTCACATGATCTGCTGCCCTCTTTTTTTTATTTGTGTTTGTCAGATGTTTTTATCACATACAGAAATATAATTGCATTCATATTATGAGTAACAGAAGCTTATATTGACAGTTAGAATGAGTTAATGCAGCAAGTCAATATTTGCAGTGTTGACCCTTCTTCTTCAGGACCTCTGCAATTCTCCCTGGCATGCTCTCAATCAACTTCTGGACCAAATCCTGACTGATAGCAGTCCATTCTTGCAGAATCAATGCTTTAATTTTGTCTGAATTTGTTGGTTTTTGTTTGTCCACCCATCTCTTGATGATTGACCACAAGTTCTCAATGGGATTAAGATCTGGGGAGTTTCCAGGCCATGGACCCAAAATCTCTAAGTTTTGTTCCCTGAGCCATTTAGTTATCACCTTTGCTTTATGGCAAGGTGCTCCATCATGCTGGAAAAGGCATTGTTGAGCGCCAAACTGCTCTTGGACGGTTGGGAGAAGTTGCTCTTGGAGGACATTCTGGTACCATTCTTTATTCATGGCTGTGTTTTTAGGCAAGACTGTGAGAGAGCCGATTCCCTTGGCTGAGAAGCAACCCCACACATGAATGGTTTCAGGATGCTTTACAGTTGGCATGAGACAAGACTGGTGGTAGCGCTCACCTCTTCTTCTCCGAATAAGCTGTTTTCCAGATGTTCCAAACAATCGAAAAGGGGATTCATCAGAGAAAATGACTGTACCCCAGTCCTCAGCAGTCCACTCCCTGTACCTTTTGCAGAATATCAGTCTGTCCCTGATGTTTTTTCTGGAGAGAAGTGGCTTCTTTGCTGCCCTCCTTGAGACCAGGCCTTGCTCCAAGAGTCTCCGCCTCACAGTGCGTGCAGATGCACTCACACCTGCCTGCTGCCATTCCTCAGCAAGCTCTGCACTGCTGGTAGCCCGATCCCGCAGCTGAAACACTTTTAAGAGACGGTCCTGCCGCTTGCTGGTCTTTCTTGGGCGCCCTGGAGCCTTTTTGGCACCAATGGAACCTCTCTCCTTGAAGTTCTTGATGATGCGATAGATTGTTGACTGAGGTCCAATCTTTCTAGCTGCAATACTCTTCCCAGTTAGGCCATTTTTGTGCAGTGCAATGATGACTGCACGTGTTTCTTTAGAGATAACCATGGTTAACAGAAGAGAAACAATGATGGCAAGCACCAGCCTCCTTTTAAAGTGTCCAGTGGTGTCATTCTTACTTAATCATGACAGATTGATCTCCAGCCCTGTCCTCATCAACACCCACACCTGTGTTAATGGAGCAATCACTGAAACGATGTTAGGTGGTCCTTTTAAGGCAGGGCTGCAATGATGTTGAAATGTGTTTTGGGGGATAAAGTTCATTTTCTAGGCAAATATTGACTTTGCAAGTAATTGCTGTTAAGCTGATCACTCTTTATAACATTCTGGAGTATATGCAAATTGCCATTAGAAAAACTGAAGCAGTAGACTGTGTAAAAATTAATATTTGTATAATTCTCAAAACTTTTGGCCATGACTGTAGGAAGCAAAAACAAATGGGACTCATTGCCTAGAAGCCTATAGACCCCCTTTCAATGTATTATAAGAGTATAATAAGCAGTATGGAGGATCTGTCATTTAACATATGTAGTGTAGTGTATTCAGATATAGCTCTTGTAATGTGGCATACAAACCACACCTCTAAGACAAACTCCTTTCACATTATTTTCAGAAAATTCAACCACTATACATTTTATGTGATACAAAATAGCAGAGGAATTTCAAGCAACCCCTAAAAGCTGAGAACAGCAGTGATAATACAATGTACCATTGCAAACTACAATATTCTGACAGTATGATAATCAATGTATGCAATATCACCATGGAGCCTAGGCCTAAGACCTGCTTCACACAGTCAGTTTCAATTCATGAAATATGGACTGTATTTTAGATGTATTTCCCAGACTGAACATTGAAGACCTGCTGTAGAGCATCAGTCATGTATAATACTGAGTCACTGTCTCACCGTGGGACTACTGACCAGTTCTGTAATCATGTTTTCTGTATAGGACAGCATTATAGAGGATTTTAAAATCTGGTCTTATAATCATAAAGCAGCGACTCGCAGCAAGAGACATTGAACTACTGGTTTGTTTTTCTGCATTAAGTGGATGGGATTTGTATAAATCTGATCTATTACACTGGAACTGTACATCACAGTGGGATAGCCACTGGCAACTCTGTACTTGTAGCTCACGGCTAAGGGAGGGTTCACACTTGCGGCGGCACTCCGTCCGCCGCGAATCCGACCTAAATGTTGGAAAACTGGATACGGAAAGGTTTGCGACGCTTTGCTTAAAAACCCATTCACTTGAATGGGTTTTTAAAGCAATGCGCGGGTGTGCGCTTACACCCTCTGCGCCGCAAAGCCGTTTTTTCTTGCAGGAAACTAAGTCAGACATGCAAGAATTTGTGTCCGATGAAAAAAACGGCTTCGCGGCGCAGAGGGTGTAAGCGCACACCCGCGCATTGCATTAAAAACCGATTCAAGTGAATGGGTTTTTAAGCAAAGCGTCGCAAACCTTTCCCTATCCAGTCCCTATCCAGTTTTCCGACATTTAGGTCGGATTCGCGGATTCAACGGAGTGTCAGCGCAAGTGTGAACCCACCCTTATCCACTGAGATTTTACCCCGTGCATCCCTGACAAAATATAATTTCTTTTTTTGCACAAATCTGAACCTAAAATTAGTCAATTCCCAAAAATGGCTGTTGGCTTGGTTACACGGTCACTACCTTTTCAGACAACTTATGCTAGCTTCACACCTGCGTTCAGGTTTCCGTTTGGGGGGTCCTTGGGGAAACCTAATCCACTTAAAAACACGGTTACCCGCAGACCCCATAGACTATAATGGGGTCCGCCGGGTTTCTGCCTGAAAAGGACGAAAAATGCGGAGAGAAAACCACTGCTTGCAGGACTTTTCTCTCTGCACTTTTTAAGCGGGTTCGGGGACGGAAACCCCCGAACGGAGTTCAAACGTTGGTGTGAACCCAGGCTTAGGTTCATTTAAAAGAACGTGTGAGTCTGGACCAAAATCTAATGCACCTTATTTATGTTTTCTTCTCTCTAAAGTTCCTGCCACTAATTTGCCTTCCAATCCCTGTTACTAGGGAAGTTCCATAGTAGATATTGCTAGAAAGGAGTAGGTAAAATCAGGTGCTGCCTGGTATACTGTGGATCTAGTAGGTCGCTCTCGCTGCCTCCTGTAACTGTTAATATGAGACACCTCCTGCTATAGCCTCATCAAACCAGGTGGGTTAGGGTTGCATATAGAAGAGGCATAGTCTACTTCAACAGTGCAACCTCCCAAAATGCCTTGGCTCCAGGTGTCTCAGCTGTGATGGCTGGCAGATAGCCTGCCAGACCACACAGCTAACACTCTTGGAACCAAGGCAGTGGCGCCTACTAGATCCACAACACACCTGATTTAAAACACTCCATGCTAAACTCAACCAAAGTTCCTTCTGTAGAAACCATCAGGTTCATGACAGGGAAACAGTGAGTGGAGAGGGGAGGAACATGTCTTTCTTCACAACCTTCTTCACATGTCTACACACAAGCTTATGCTGCCTGAACACTGCAGCAGAATTCTACCGCTTCTCGCCACTCACAGAGAGTGTAAGGAGAGTCTGTCTACGTCTGAATAGCTGCTTGTGGTGTTACTCATGAGATGTTAGTCATAGACATCAAGCAGCTATCTTTATTGTGTTAAGATTTCTTTTCTTCTTTTTCAGTGTCATTGATATTTATGGCTGCATCATAACCTAGAGTCCAGTATCCCTTGATTTCTTATATTATATCCACTTGGGCTTTTCTCAGCTTTGTTTGCTATCTTACAGTAACTTCTGGTAGAATTTCATGTAAACAAACTAGCAGTAGTAATAGTGGGTGGGGGAGGAGGGCAGACTGCTCTGCATTGTACATACCCACTGCCTCAGACAGAAATGCAAAATGTGCTGTAGCCAAAATGGGGCTATTAAAAGCAAAAAAATTGTATAGGAAACCACGTACTTAGGAAGGCTTATATGTCAGAGAACAGATTGCCCAGCAAGACCCTGCAGATATTTCAACTTTTGATGAAAACTCAGGTACCCATTGAATGCACAGGTAATATACTGTATGTAATGTATATTAGGTGAAATAGGTGAAGTAATTACATTGCATGCATATTATTTTATGCTGTGAGTCAATTACCATGGTTTAATACATGGGTAAACAATGTTGAGTGCCCAATTGTCCTCAAATACAGCATGTCAATCTGAATTGTTATATACAATTATTTTGCAGTGGTCAGTTTTTCTTACTACCGTTGTAGTGTACCAGTCTTTACTGTTGTATTGGCATTCTGTTCATGAACTAAGGATAGCGGTATGGACTGTGCTCTGTTCCTATTACACTACATAAAACATGGTATATTCTAGACTAGAATCGTGTTCTTCTGGTTCAGGGAGAGTGTTTGTATGTGACATCCTAGACTTGGAAGTAGTGAGCAAGAGAGCAGCTGTGAGTGGTGTAGGGGCAGGGCACACATATATAAATCTAACATCTCATTGAGACTTAAATAAGGAAAAGGAAATGCATTCTGCAAAGGTCACCTTAAATAAACTACAGTATCAACCCTTTCTCTGCCAGGGCTGTACACATTCAGGTTCCTATACTCTAGCTTAAACCTTCTCAAATTTGATATTGGTAATATTCACAATTGTCATTCATTATCATCATTATTGTTAATTAAGAACACTTTTTATAGTATTCAATCATGTATGAACAATGCTGAGGGTCCTCTTTGTCAATGCCACAACAGAATATAGGACATTTGGGTGTGCTAGGATTTAATTTATATAGACAACTACAATGAATCAGACTATATTTACTGGTATTGGTGTCACCAATGGACAATGTTACATTTCTATTAAAATGCATGAAAATATTATAGGATATGGGATATAGGATAACGCTTCAATACCAAGCACAGATGCTATGAAAGTACAGCACTGTGTACTAGAGACCAAAGTAAACCATGAAGTGGCTGCAACAATTGCCACAATGCCTCTGCCCCTTCATACAGCTGAATCTCCCTTGTAATATGGATGGCCTAGCCTAAGGATAAACATCTGTTTTTAAAATTGCATAAGCCCTTATAACAACCCTTTAGTATATGAAAGATTAATATATCATTGTATGTTTATTACATGATGAATAACAATTTATATGTATCGTAGTATGCTACTGGAGGCTCCAGGAAGGTCTATGACACACCAGTGATAAATACATGTTTACCTTCCATTGTGTGAAAAAAAAGTTCAGGAGGTTAAACCATGTCACTACCCAGAATGCATCTGCAGCTCACCGCTGTCAGGAAGGCGAATTTATGAGCTTGCCCTTTAACAGAGCCTGACAATGGCTATTCAGTGCATTATGAAATACAACCTTATCATTCAAATGGTACATAAGAAGTCTGCTAATGCTAAGGAGACGGGTATCACATTCCTTCAGATTCTTAACTACCTACAGGGTATTTCTTTGTTTCCTTATAAGTCATTCAGTTTGTTAATACGGTGTAGCCTTGTAAGTATAGATTGCCTTATAGCAACACAAGAGCACCACAAGAACCTGAGTCATAGGAAAATCATCTTTTATAGCATTGATTCCATGGCATCTTTATACTGTATGCCATGTGATCAGGACTGCTGCTAGTTTCCAAAGATACATGTATTTATTTCTCTTAGACTTCATGCACACGACCATGTGCATGCCATGTTTTTCAAGGCTAGCACACTGGCCCATTAATTTCTAAGGTCCCATACACACGACCATGTATATTCACGGTCCTGTGTATGGGGCAAACTCAGGACAGATCCTATCCTTGTCCATTTTGCAGCTTGTGCTCAATGACATTAGTGAATGGGGCCATGGATGCACATGGATGTCATCCGTGTCATTTAGTAACGGCACAGCTTATTTGTATAGCACCAACATATTCTGCTGCACTTTACAAGACATTGTCCTATATATGGCTCACAAACTAAATTCTATATCAGTATGTCTTTGGTATGTCGGAGTCAATGCACAGAAATATAGGGAGAACATACAAACTCCTTGGTTGGATTCAAACGTAGTACTCCAGGGCAACAGTGCAAACCATTGAGCCATTGACATGTACTGATGTACAGCCTTTAGCTGGAGTCCATATTCTGTCACTTTCTACTAATTTATAAAGGTTAGCTGTGTCTTGCTAGAAGACTGAATTTCAACCTTGATGAGTGACAGACTCCTTAATGGGTATTTAAATATAATCTGAATAGTAGCCTAGGCATAACATTTCAGATCTGAAGTTTCCTAATGTGTCTTCAAGCAACAATTTTTTCATAATATTCTTCTCGATTAGGAAACTCACGAGGTTATCTATTAGGACCAATGTGTTAGAAGTTCTACAAACCAAAGTTGTCATTCTTTACAGCCTGAAATGGCTTGTCCAGGAGTTCATACTATTCTTAGAACAGATCATCAATATGAGATCAGTGTGCATTTTTTTTCAATGCAGTTGTCGATGCAGCTTCAAGGCTACATGCAAACGACAAAAAAAGGTTTTTAACACCCATTTTCCATCAGTGTGTCACTTATTTTTTAGCAGTTTTCTGACCATCTGTCCATTTTTTTAAATCCTATTTTACTTCAGTTTGTCATCCAATTCTGTCAGTTAAAAAAACTGATGAACTTCATTGGTCTAATTTTTTTTGACCCAAACACCTCATCTGTTTTTTAATGGCCATCGAAATAGATGTTTTTTGGAGGATGTTAAAAACAGACCCATTGACTTACATTGGTCGCATGTCTGTGAAAATGGCCAAAAAAGGACGTCCTACTTTTTAACAGTCCGTTAAAACGGTCAATATGTATGTCCACATTGACTCCCATTGTTCTAAAAACAGACACGTAACAGACGATAAGAAAATGTCCATTACACGTCTGTTTTTCACTGTTGTATACATGGGGATGATAGCAGCGCCTAATCTCATGCTCTGTGGGCTCTGTTATTTGCATTTGCGCGTTCACAATAGTGCTCAAAACATGAAGGGCACCTACACGTTGCTAAAAATGTGGTCATTACATTCACCCTTGTGTAGAGCTGCAGGCATGATGGTTGATAACCATCATATCAACATTTCACAGTCTACAATCTGCAACGAAGCCTCTGAGTGACAGCACACCAAATGGACAGTGGGTTTCGGCTGCATGAGGTTAGCTGCTGCCACTAGGTGTACCATTATTCTAAATGCCACCATCTAAAAAGAAGTTTATATGGAACAATAAGGGTTTTGGATATTAAAGCTGAGCGTAACAGGATAACAGTTGTTTTACTAATAGAAGCCCTATTGAAATACACAAAGGACAGAGTTTGAAGGAAATCTGCTGAAGAGAAAACATAACATTCTACCAGTGGGGACTTTTCATAGTGTCTTGTTGGCAGAGGAATGGTTAAACAAAAAAGCCTGTTTCCCGTAAGGCTAGAGCTGGATGTCCTATAGCCACTTCCGTGGGTCATACAGCTCCTGTTGCACCTTCCTTCCTAGTTGCTGTATGTGTACAGAGCAAGGTTATAGCAATAAAATAAAATATGCGGCTAAAGAGGAATGCTTGAACAGAGATTCAGATAGCATCTTGGTTGAGACTTGTCAGAAGACAACACCTGCATGATCATGTCTTCAAAGTACCCTGAGGACATGAAAACCAAACAACAATGTGTGTATATAGTAAGAGTATAGTATATTGGAAGAGTTCTTTGTTCCTTCAGGCAATGGTCACTGTGTATAAAAGAAAGACCACAGATTTACATGAAGATTATGTATGTATGCAGGAATGAATCCACAAGTCCACAGTTTATACATATGTGGTTTTGCTAAAATAGCTGCCAATATGATTCACACTGTAAACAAAGCACAGGTCAGAAAGCAGAACTACATGGCATGAAGCTCTAAGGCGCGAGGTGCTTGTCTGGCCCCATGTCATACCCCAAAGAGCAGTACATCAGTATAATAGCTGGTGTGGAAAATCATAAGAATGTCAAGAATGACCCTTTACAAAGATTTTTCAAGGGTGACAACGCCTTTCATTCTCAGGTACTAAGCTTAATGCTTCAGATAGACACCTAGCTTTTTCTGCCAAAATGTCCAGATTTCCTACGGTGTAACATTTAACATGTGGTTGTATTATGACATCCAGGGCTAGAGCTACTCCTTGACTAGTGTGGACCTTAAATTAGTCTTTTTATTTGTTATACTCATTTACATGGTGCTAACATGGTCTGCAGTGCCGTACAGAGATTGCCATCATAAAGGTCCTTCTTCCCGTTGAGGCCCATATCAATATGTTTTTGGAGTATGGGTATGGTAAGGCAGTGTACCTGGAGGATGTCCATATAAACAGAGGAGTACATACTCCATACAGAAGTTACCCTTGGTTGGATGTGAATCTAGAACCACAGTAGCAACAGTGACAACCACTGCCTTAGTTGATCGTTGAATATAGACTGGAATCCACTGTAATTCAATGTTGAACTGGCCTATACAGATCTGTAATCCCATGATTCTATTAGTTTCTAGTCATTACACATATAACTGCACATGCATATTCTCATCAACATGCTACAATGGATTGATCCAGTTGCTGTTAGAACTAAATGCTTGGTATACATAATGGCAATTGTTATTTACTACTGCTGCTTGGGCACCTGATTCTACTTGGTTATAGTCTAGTTAATGTATGTACGCTATATGTTTTAAGTACAGTACAGACTAAAAGTTTGGACACACCTTCTCATTCCAAGAGTTTTCTGTATTTTCATGACTATAAAAATTGTAGATTCACACTGAAGGCATCAAAACTATGAATTAACACTTGTGGAATTGTATACTTAACAAAAAAGTGTGAAACAACTGAAAATATGTCTTATATTCTAGGTTCTTCAAAGTAGCCACCTTTTGCTTTGATTACTGCTTTGCACACTCTTGGCATTCTCTTGATGAGCTTCAAGAGGTAGTCACCTGAAATGGTCTTCCAACAGTCTTGAAGGAGTTCCCAGAGATACTTAGCACTTGTTGGCCCTTTTGCCTTCACTCTGCGGTCCAGCTCACCCCAAACCATCTCTATTGGGTTCAGGTCTGGTGACTGTGGAGGCCAGGTCATCTGGCGTAGAAACCCCATCACTCTCCTTCTTGGTCAAATAGCCCTTACACAGTTTGGAGGTGTGTTTGGGGTCATTGTCCTGTTGAAAAATAAATGATGGTCCAACTAAACGCAAACCGGATGGAATAGCATGCCGCTGCAAGATGCTGTGGTAACCATGCTGGTTCAGTATTCCTTCAATTTTGAATAAATCCCCAACAGTGTCACCAGCAAAGCACCCCCACACCATCACACCTCCTCCTCCATGCTTCCCGGTGGGAACCAGGCATGTAGAGTCCATTCGTTCACCTTTTCTGCGTCGCACAAAGACACGGTGGTTGGAACCAAAGATCTCAAATTTAGACTCATCAGACCAAAGCACAGATTTCCACAGGTCTAATGTCCATTCCTTGTGTTCTTTAGCCCAAACAAATCTCTTCTGCTTGTTGCCTGTCCTTAGCAGTGGTTTCCTAGCAGCTATTTTACCATGAAGGCCTGCTGCACACAGTCTCCTCTTAACAGTTGTTGTAGAGATGTGTCTGCTGCTAGAACTCTGTGTGGCATTGACCTGGTCTCTAATCTGAGCTGCTGTTAACCTGCAATTTCTGAGGCTGGTGACTCGGATGAACTTATCCTCCACAGCAGAGGTGACTCTTGGTCTTCCTTTCCTGGGGCGGTCCTCATGTGAGCCAGTTTCTTTGTAGCGCTTGATGGTTTTGGCCACTGCACTTGGGGACACTTTCAAAGTTTTCCCAATTTTTCGGACTGACTGACCTTCATTTCTTAAAGTAATGATGGCCACTCGTTTTTCTTTACTTAGCTGCTTTTTTCTTGCCATAATACAAATTCTAACACTCCATTCAGTAGGACTATCAGCTGTGTATCCACCTGACTTCTGAACAACACAACTGATGGTCCCAACCCCATTTATAAGGCAAGAAATCCCACTTATTAAACTTGACAGGGCACACCTGTGAAGTGGAAACCATTTCAGGTGACTACCTCTTGAAGCTCATCAAGATAATGCCAAGAGTGTGCAAAGCAGTAATCAAAGCAAAAGGTGGCTACTTTGAAGAACCTAGAATATAAGACATATTTTCAGTTGTTTCACACTTTTTTGTTAAGTATATAATTCCACATGTGTTAATTCATAGTTTTGATGCCTTCAGTGTGAATCTACAATTTTTATAGTCATGAAAATACAGAAAACTCTTGGAATGAGAAGGTGTGTCCAAACTTTTGGTCTGTACTGTACATCATATGTATCCTAGGTACTCCCTGGTCTGAGTCTTTATGCCATCTGGATCTCTCTTCTCCCCATCACTCATTTCCTTTCCATATATTTCTTTTACTTAGCATTCTGAAGCCAGAATCTGAGCCATTGTTTGGACAGTCTCTGATTTGAGAATTACTGGTTGAAACTGACAGCACCACTCTGGGAACCTTACCAAAGGCAATATTGATATACTTGTATCACATTATTTTTACATGATTCTGGACAAAATGCCAGAAAGAAGAACCCAACTCAGACAAATGTCTCCAAATAAACGCTCCACATGTTTGCCTTCTGTTGTTGTTACATTCTTCCCAAAGGAAAGTGACAATAGGTTTATCTGTTTGCATATAGTCCATGCAGATGTTGGTAATATTATGGGATATTTTATGCCAACGCAAGTTTACTATTTGTCAATTAACTATAGTTCTAATTAAGAATATTTCCATAAATTATCTACAAATTAGTATCATAATATTTCCTGATGAAATGGGAAGTGGTTCTCTCACTAAAGAAATTAAAGACATATCACTAGTTAATGTCAACCATATCTGATCAATGGGAGCCCTATCACTGGGACCCTTGTCACTAGAAAGAAATGACAGTGGTGCTAGGATGCACAGTTGGCCCATTGCAGGTCATGGCCAACCATGCACTTTAAGAAAAATGATGGTGTTGTCAGGAGTCATATTTAGCTTTATTCGAACAATAAATAGACCCCCATGAATCAGACAATGATAATATATCCTAGATTCTATATACCATCAAGGTTCTATAGTGAAATAATCCCTTTAGGTTTCTGAGCTGTCTCTTCTGTCACGTAGGCATAGCTGTTTATAAGAAAGGTGAAGGTAGCCATACACTTATAATCTTTTCATGGCTAGTACACTGATCCATTATATTGTAATAGCCTCATACATACGACCATGTATTATCATGGGCCCGTGTATACGGGGCAAAACTTAGGATATGTCCTATACCTATTCGGAACGAATGTTAGTCCAAACAAGGCATCGATCAACCAATAAACTAGCCAAAACTTGTTGGATGCTGATCGCAGTTTTTATGTCACATACAAGATGCACAATGTTTAGCAGCACATCTCTTTGTGTGAACAGGAGTTGTGTTGCCGACATAGTGTAAACATGTTAATGATAACTTGTCTCCTATACAGTTACATTAGACCATGTGAATGCCCATTAAACAACATCTGATCGACTTTCCATATTGTCAATCGCATATATACTGAGAGTCACATCGGCCAGTGTAAATGGACCCTACAAAGCTTCCAGACACCTCTTATCTTCAGGGAGAACTAAATTATTAGGAATTGAGATTCAACACGTCCAAAGCCTCCAGTGTGTTCAGATGACTTTTCTCTAATCTGTATTGGACCTCAAGTGACAACCAAAATGACAGTCAATATAAACATACTGTATATTTACCATACAGATGGGTCTACCACAGGATATACATATATAATCCCTTATAAAAGAGCACAATCAGTGATAATGTTCCTGTCCAACCTACTGGACTTGGAAAATGACTATGACACAATCATACATTCCATCAAAATGAGTTAAAGACAGAAGTTTCTGTGATCAACCTTTCCCATAGCAAAGGAAATTCCAGGCTTTCATTACAGTACAGAGAACGGGCAGAAATGCTCTGTGATGTCATCCAATGAATGTTTATAGTATGTGAGTAATTGGCCACCAATATAAGCAATTGGCTATATAATGTTGAGAAATACATCATATGACTGGCTGTAAATGTACAATTCCTCCATCCACCCACAGATCCTGTTTGCTTTACAGCTTGTTATCTGTTGGTAAATGATTAATGCTTGGCTTGGTCTATACAGTAATAGCAGTGAGGCCCACTTGCTGCAAGAGGTTAAGCTATGCCGACTATTCTATAATACCAAGATCCGGGCCAATTATTCACAGAGATTTGAGCTGGTGCCAAAAGGAAATTGACTCATTTTTAGCCTCAGTCCTGCTCTGCAATGTAAATTCGTAGGATCTGGATTTTCTAACCACCGTCTATTTTAGTCCTAAAATGTGATTATTATTAATGAAACCACAATGATCTGTCCTACAACTTGGGGTTTTCTGTGGTGAAAATGGAAAATGCATAGAGCATGTTTGATTTTGGATTTGCTCTTTTTCAAGTTCTTTCTTGTGACATTCTAGGATCATAAAGCAGGTCCCATATTTGGGATCCAACTCTAGTAGCTGGAATAAAGAACTGTTATTAATATTGACTCTCACTGTGGAGGACCAAGCTCAAGGCCCTGCGGTGAACCAAGTATGGTCAGGAAGCTATGGAAGGTTTCTTTATCTTTTACATGTACAGTAGCAAATAATTGTGGATGTAGGGTACAACAGGGCCCAGGTAGATCTTACTCTGTGTCAGTACCGTCAGCTCTGACATATCATACGTTGAAGAAGAATTCCTTTATCAGTTTATTATTCTATATTATTGTATATCTAGGATTCTTATTTTAGCCTCTAAGTATAGCGCAAATGACATCAAAAGTTGTAGGCGTCAATTCCAACATCAGGCTTCTACAACTAAATGTGCATATCTATAAAATATTTAGAATGAAGTACTCCTATAAACATTATCTGTGGTTTATAGTGATGTTATCTGAAAGATTCTATGCAGACATAACATTGTAAGAGTAGGCCCGTATATTGTGCACACTGGTTGTACAAGGCCCCATTTCTAGTAATCTTGTATGCAGAGGTGTAGTTTAAAGCTCTTATGCCACAGTATAAAATATATACCAGGGCCCCTCCATGAGCTGCTACACATGACTTCACAAGCCAGGACGATAACTGTACTGACAGATATTTCGATCAGTTTTCAGTAGTGTAGACATATACTATATTCTGTACCTCTATGGCCAGGTATGTACTTTCGTCCTCATAAGTGGCCTTTACTCATTCATGCATCATGGCCTGTGTGCAACAACAACCTCTGCAGCCCCCATAGCTATTGCACTGCAACAGATGCCTTAATAGCTTCATTTGTGAGGAACGTTTCATGTCTATACAAGGCCTATGTTAATAATTTTTTGATGCTACCATAATATTAGGACTACAATATAAGCTTGTCTTTTTAACCCCTGGAATGCTTGTTTTCTGGAGCAGCTGATTGGAGTTACCCCTACAAAGTACTACCATTCTCTTAGGTTAACATTCCTAAAATTCCTTGGACTTCCTTAAAATCTGCTGTCCTTTTGTTTCAAAGTGCTAGTCTCTAATTTAACCCTAGTCAGAAGTTTTACAGTTTCCCAGGAATTTTACTCTAACAACAAATCCTAAATAACTGTGAAGATTTAGTATGACCTGTCAGAAGGTCAAAAAGGGTCTGTTTAAGAGAATTGCATTTTAACTGTGACTACAGTAACGAATTACATATGGCTGTATTTTGTACAGCTAGAAATAGTACATAGAGGCGTAACTTGAAGCTTTTGGGCACCAATGCAGAATCTGTAATGGGGCTCCTACCTTGCCATTTAGAATAATGGTATATTTTATGTGGTAGAGGTACCTTTGGGGCTCCCTCAGAGTCCAGGACCTGGTAGCAGCGTCTGCTACCACTGAACCTCCTATGGCTACACCTCTGATAGTACAACAGTAGACTATATCCATTAAGAAGCTTCTCAGTGTAAGGGACTTTTTATATGGGCCTGTTAGACCTATAACAAGCACTGACTGATGATGTATCAAGTCAATCGGAGCTCATTTAAAGGACCTTCACACTGTCTGAAATAACTGTACAGGGGACAGGCGACTGTTGTGGTTTGTCCCCATACAGTTTACATTTAAGCAGCAGCATACTCCATTTAGATGGGCTCTTGACATTTTTGTGACTGCATAAAAGATCCGATCAGCTGACAAGCATTTGCTTGTTTGTAAGCTGATCCAGTGCCCTGCATACTTAATGGTTGGCAACAAGGGCTGGTTCACATCTGCGTTCGGGTTTCCCTTTCGGGAGTCCGCTGGGAACCCTCCCGAATGGAAACCTATATGCATAGAAAAACGGTTCACCTAAGGAAACCTGCGGACCCCATAGACTATAATGTGGTCCATGTGGTTTCTGCTCGATTTCCACACAAAAAATGTGGAAACATGCGGAGAGGATAGTGCTACTTGCAGCACTTTTCTCTCCGCTGGCTTCGTGTGGAAACTGAGAGGAGACCACACAGACCCCATTATAGTCTATGGGGTCCGCAGGTTTCCTTAGGTAAACCGCTTTTCTATGCATATAGGTTTCCATTCAGGGGGGACCCAAGCGGACTCGCTGAATGGAAACCGAACACAGATGTGAACCAGTCCTAAGTGGGCTTTTAATTAACCAAGTAATATATAATAATTATTGTGCTCGATATACACCTCAATATACAACAGTGCAAGATAACCAACTTCTAACAATAACATGGTGGCCATTGATGTGGAGATTTACCTCTCCTATAACAAAGATAGGAGTGTTTTGGACCAATGAAAATTCACTGTTAGTTCAAAGATTTACTAAACCCGCTGTTTTAAGATTTCTCTTCATTATTGCTATGAAGTCATAGGTGGAGATTCTCAAACCTAGTTTATGTAAAATGTGGCGTAGTTGGTCAATGCAACCAATCAGATTCTTCCTTTCCTTTTTGGAAAATAAAAGCAGCAACTTTATTGGTTGCCATGAGCCACTACTTCATCTTTTTTTTTTTTCACTAGTTTTCATAATTCTCCCCCAGAAAAGTGTTAACCTAAAATCATCTAAAATGTTTTTGTGTGGGTCAGTGCATAAATGCATCTATGTTGGTTTATCTTTGCAAACCGAACAATTTTCCATAGGAATACTGCACAGATTGTAAGAAAATGTTACAGAATATATGAAATTACCGGTTGCACAATCTGGCACTGAATGAATATCAGTTCATTCAGCTTTGTGGTTACCTAACAAACACATCAACAGACAGACTCTTCAATAACTCTATACAGCTAACCCCATTATTTCCCCCTATTTGTGCATGCAGTATATACATATAGAGTATTGTGATACATAAAATGACTGTCTCAATGTTCTTTTAATCCAGTAGGAGTCTCGATTCTATTCATATTTTACTGGCTTCCTTCCTGACTGTGGTGTGTTAGTCACTAACATCCAAGTATTTCTTGGCTGTCTTATATGTATGGTCGCCTGGCAGTCTTTGCTGAATCTTCCAAATTCTTTTCTGGCACACTCACTATTCTTTATTGCAGGTCTTTATGAGAGTCCCTAGACTGATGTCTCTGTCTCATTGTAGTCTCTGCTTGCTGTCTCTCTAGCCAGCCTTACACTTTTTGGCTCTCCCTGTCAGGGCAATGGCAGTCTTTCATAGCCCTGAGCAGTTATAATTTCATGGGACACCTTCGATACAACATTTGATAACTCTCTGTTTTTACTACACCTTAAAGCTGACCATATGTGATGCATTTAGGTAAAATAGCAAGATCTATATAGTAATCAATTATTACATGGTTGTAGTGTTTGATTTTATGTATGGGGTTAAAAGAACAATCTTGTTTTTCGATCATTGTTGTGGTTTAGAGGATATGGGATTGGGAACAGAAAATCTGTACATGTATGGTGTTTACATATTTCTAAACTGATGGCAATATCTAGGAAATACAACAGATCTTGAAGCATGTAGGTATGGTGTCCTTCCAATAGACTTTTAAGGCTACATTAATATCTTTCATTTATTATGCCTGTCTCATTTCTTTTAAGTGTTTTTTTAGCAATCTCTCATTCCTTCTGATTGTCTCACCTTACACACATATCCGTCTACTTAGGCTCTACTCACTTTTACATGTCCCCGCAGTGAATACCTCTTGGTTGAAACAAAGCAAGACAGGACATAAAGGGTTAATGCCGGTACTTACCAGATAGTTCATTGTTTCTGTTGTATGGGGATCCACTTGTAATCCAGCTGTTTAGTACCGATCTACTATAATCCTATCCCAAGGTGGTTATCAGTACCAGATCTGGACCCCACAGACTTTCTCTGCTCCTTCTTACTTTATACCAAGCATCTCCCTTCAGGGTGACTGTCACCAATCTTCTTTATGAATGGTGTATGCAATGTAGCAAGACTGGATATGACAGTATGTCCCTCTATTTCTCTTCCTCTGCTGTCTGTTGCCTAGAGCGATTGGTCAGTGAATTTGGTGACTATTAACGGTCATCTTCACTCTGCCTGTATGGTCAGTAGATAGAATCCCAGGACCTTGGTGCTACTCTCAGACACCCAGGGTGATCTGCAGTCCTAGCTTCTGGTCTCCTTCTATCCAGAGCTGCTAACACAGTGTTCCTGGCTTCCTCCCAGGCACTTCCTCTGTATTCCTGCCCTTCTTAATATCACTGGATGTCTCTTGATCCTCCAGGCTTTCTCTTCATTTGATTAAAAGCGCCGTCCAGCTCTTTGTGTCTCATGCAGTCTCCTTGTATTCCTGGCTGTCTCTCCAGCAGCCTCTTTCCCTGTCTCTTACACAGACTGAGAGGAGAGAGAGGAGATTCCGGGGGAGAGGTAACATTATCCCATCAATGCCTCAGCCCAGACCCCTCTTTCCAGGAGCTGCTGTCATTGGCTGGCTCTGCTTTCTTATGTTAATGAGTATAGGGGGGAGGGTAGCTCTCTCCCTCTGGTAAAGGAGGTGTGAGACTGCCACAGTCTGGAGCTACAAGGCATGGGATCTCTGACAGGATTATGACAGCATGGCTGTATCAGTGGAAGAAACATTGGAGGATTTTTGTCTCAGCCCTGCAGCATACAAAAAGAGAACATGCTATAGTCTTTCCTTATCCAGATCATTTAAAGAAAGGCCCTCATAATCTTTGAGTGGCGGCTCAGATTTGGCTACAAAATTCTAGGTTTTCAACAGAGAGAAGAAAAGCTGCAGAAGACCAATATGATTTTGCAGCATCAACTCTCATAAGTTGTTCCAGAACTGGAGACAGTCTGCTGGCTTCCATCCCACCAACTTGGAGAAGATGCCTGGTTAGGAATAACTCATTGGCACAGAACGATTAACCATATGGAGAACTCTTTAGGGACATTCCAGCCACAGGGCAACTAAGGCGGGCCATGGATGTAAATTTTTTTCCTTAACATGATCCAATCTTTTTTTGGTCAGCTTAAGATTTCACAAGCAAAAAATGGTTTAAAGCAATGTTCACTGTTTTGTATACTGTTCATCAAAATGGTAAAACAATGTAGTTGGGCATGTTACATCTATTTCTGAAAATATAAAATTATTATTACCAGAGTGGCTTAGGGAACTCTACAGAATGATGTCCATATATATTCTTATACTCCAACATCTCTGACCATCTGAGTGTAACAAAGAGGGAGATGGATTTAGGGTTAAAGGGATTATCTGGTTTCTAGAACTGATGGTCTTATCGTTATGAGACCATCAATATTAGATCTGCGGGGGTCTGACACCCAGTACCCATGCAGATCACCTGTACCAAGGCAGACTTCAATTACGTGTCATTAGGTATCCCTGTGTCCAAAAACAACTGGTCTACAAACGTATAACAATATTTTTTACAAAGCGGTACACACCGTAGCGGGAAAAAATCAAAACAACTGCACCACCATTTTTTGGCTGTTTCACCTCCGATAAAAATTTGAATACAAAGAAATAAAAACAATAGATATTCCTCAAAATGTTATACACAAAAAGTACATCTGGCCCCACAAAAAGAGACACCATATGCATCCCTATATATGGAAATATAGAAAAGTTATGGGTGTCAGAATATGGCAACTCCAAGAATTGCTTGCTTCAAAGTTTTAGGGTTTTAAAATGTTAAAAAAAGCAATATATATTTGGTATCGCCATAATCGTACCGACCCACAGAATATAGGTGACATGTCATTTTGACTGCACAGTGCACGCAAACGCAATTTTTCCCTAATTCCACCCCATTCTGATTTTTTTTTCCAGCTTCCCAGTACATCTTACAATGGGAGCCTGTCAACAGGAAAATCAGGATCAAACTAATGACAGTACCTTGTAGGGCTTCTGCTACACTTTCCAAAGATGGCTTTCCTACTCTGCATTGTGGCTCTATTTTCATAAAAATCAGCATTTTATTTTTATGCAAATTAGCGGAAAAGGGCTTTAGGGGCATTTCTTCTACTGCGAGGGATTTGCTGTTTGCTCCAGATAACTGCCCCTAACTGCAAACAAAGTGCTAGCAAAGTGGAAAATGTCACTCAAGCGATGGGAGAAGGGGCTAGGAGTTTGGGGCAATCTAGAGCAGCAAGTGAAGCCCAAGATTGTCTTCCAGTTTGCACAATAAAGCTTAACTTAGAAGGGTTTCTGTGGAGAATAGTGGTTTGATTTTGGTAAGGTTCTATTTTATCGGTATTTTGCTTTTTTACAGGTCATATTAAAATTAATGACTTGATGATGAGTCATCATATTTACTGAGAATAATCATAATAAAAAAATTTTATTTTTTACTCCAAACTTGAAGGTTTTAATAAAAACAAGAGAAAAGAAATGTAGATGAATGTCTGATATGACTTTCATCATAGGTGTTTACAAAGACACGTTTAAATGGGCAGGCATTTATTTTTAGGATTGATGCCTTTCAACAGAGGGTGCTAGAGGCAAAAAAAAGAGCAAATTTGCATACCTTGCGTTGGTCATACCCTTTATATGGCTGGCAGGTATACCTCCCAACCCCACCATACACACGCATGCTGAACTCAGCCAAGCATGCATGTGTTCTTAATGGGGAAAAGGAAAAAAGCTATTGCTAGGCCATTACACTTGTTAGATCAACTCACAACATGAAAAGAATTGCTCATTTATCCTGATCTAATGTTATGGATTCATTACAGCACCAGCCTTAAAGATGATGGACTCATACTGTTCTACATTCTAAAGGACCCAAAAAATAAAAATGGTACAAATGGTATATTCCAAATGTATTCCCATTCAATTCTAGATTCAAATTTCTTAATTTTATTTTCAATTCTAAATTTATTCCAAATCCATCCTTAACTGGTATTTTTTTATAGCATCTGCTATAAAACAAACTTCTCTTTCCTTTTCCTTCTGGATAATTACTTGGCTTGTTATTATCTCAAATTACACCAGATTTAGCATAGCCCTCTAAGCATCTTCTACACAATGTTGATTCCTCATATAAGGAGATGTTTAGTTGTTAATGAGGACCTGCTTTATACAAAGGAATTCAGTTTACATGCTTCAAAGGCTTGTGTATACAATCTTCACATTTTGGTATAACTTATACTCCATATAATGTATAATGGTAAAGTAAATATTGATATGCTCCATTTCTGACTATACAATTGTATTCTATGGGGTATCAAGACTATAAGGACTATAAGAAAATTATGCTACAAAGACTAGAACTGGGCAGGGGATACCTTTCCAATACAACCCCAACTCAAACAGTTGGGACACTGTAAAATGTAAATAAAACAAGAATGCAATGATTTGGAAGTCTCACATCACCATATTTTATTCACAATAGAACATAACACACATACAGTATCAGAAGTTGAAAGTTAGAAATTTTTCCAATTCATTTGAAAAAATTAATTCATAGAAATTGATGATAACAACACATTTCATTTACGACATGGCCATGTCTACCATTGTGTGGCATTTCTTCTGTTTGAAACAGTGTATAAATGTCTGGGAAGTGAGAAAACAATTGCTGGAATTTTGGGAGACAAATTTTGTCTCATTCTTGTCTAATGTGGGATTATAGATGCTCAACAGTCCTGATTCTTCTTTGTTGGATTTTTTTTATTTCATAATATTTGTGAAAGGTTGACTTTAGGCAGGACAGTTTAGCACCCAGACTCTTTTGTGAAGTCATGCTGTTGTGATAGATTAACCCATTCCCAACATCCGCTGTACTATTACGGTGGATGTCGAATCTTTAAAAATGTCGTCGTTGCTAATGTCATTGCTTGTCAGGACCCCCCCCCCTCCACCCAAAGTAAAAATAAAATGGCCCCTGGGACTGGTGGGGACTCTTATCGTTGCGGGATGGCTCTTGTGTAGCGAGATCGCGGGGGCCGTCCTATTCCTTGACAGCCCGGAGACTTCTGAAGGCTCCCAGGCTTGTCATTGCATTATAGTTATTGAGGCTGGTCATAGACTATGTAGTGAATCTCCCATAGACTGCAATAAAGTTGTATTGCAGTCTAAGGGACCTGCAATCCGGGGAAGGGGGGGGCAAGTTAATAAAATAGTTTCAAAAAATTTAAAAAAAAAAGTTTTTAAAAAGATAAAAAAAATTTATAAAAACAAAAAAATCAAATCACCCCCACTTCCCTAGATTTGAAATAAAGATAAACAAAACAAACAAACATAAATTATACTTCCCCCTGTCTGAAAACACTCGCCCTACAAACATATAAATATATTTTTCCCATATGTTGTGGCAGGAAAAAAAATCAAAAGTGCCAAAATTTCCATTGTTTTGCTTCCCAGAAAAATTTGAATGAAAAGTGATCCAAATATCAGACATTCCCCAAAATAATATTACTAAAAAGTACATCTGGCCCTACAAAAAAAAGAAGCCTTATGCATCCCCATACATGGAAATATAAAAAAGTTACGGATGTCAGAATATGGTGACTTTTACTGACTTGGCTGAGCATGGGTGTTTTTGTTTTTTTTTAATAGGAAGACACAGACAAGTCAATGCTATACCCCACAGTATAATAGAGGTTCATGGGTGGAAAACCCCCAAAATTTAAGTTTTGTCCAAACCCCAAATTTTTGGAAAATTCTTATAGAACTTGGCTTGCTATGAACCGGTTTGCGCATCTCTATTAGCAGACAGTTTTATCTTACTGAATGTGAAAGGACACACTTGTCTCTGAATTTGGGGATCAGAGTTTCTAACTTCCACTTTTATTTCTTTCTTCAGGAGATTATACATTTTTACATATGTACAGGTATGTTGATGCGTCAGCACACAAAGTTTGCAATGGGACATATTGCCCTTTTTTTTTTTTACACCTTCCCCAAGATTAGAATCCTTGACCCACCCCTAATTCTAGAAGCTCAGGTTTTTTTTATAAAGGATGACAAGTTTGATATTGCACAATAATAACAAGTTTCTTTAGTAAAGAATTGTAAGCTATATATAACTCAGAACTCACTGCTGTTCATTTGGGTTGTTCCAGATTGCAACTTTCCTATCACTCACCTTACACCTCTCTTATCTACCGAATTATAAACAGGTTGGCGTTGAACATGTTGTAATGTATCAATGGCAAACTGGTACCTAGTACTGGTGCTGGTGCCAAGTAGCCTGAGATTATCAGTAATATACTGCCTACCATAACTATCATTTAATCTCATGATTTTTTTGCCATTTTACATTGCAATGAGCCTTTTGTGATATACAGTCTGGTTAAGATGTTCCCATTGTTACGTAGGGAGGTGTCACTAATGTTTAATCATTTGCTGATGATGTCTTTGTAGGCTGCACCTGGAAACATTGTGAAGTCATGATGCCAGGGCACATTGTTGAGTGACTAACAATAGTATGGCACTATTCTTATCTTTATTGTTTTCACTGGTATCTAGGGTTACAACCCAAAAACAATAATGACATATGTTCCCACAAGTAACAACCCCTGAGAATTTCCCGCCTGTGCCTATATCAAAGTCTCAGCTACCAGCCCATTATTTGTTTATGTGGAATCTATTTGTACAGCTATGATAGCTCGTAAAGAACTGAATAGAGATTCCCTACTATATATCTATTGCACTGAGCTTGTAAAAAGCTCCCGTGACACAAATGACCTTCACAAGCATTTTGCGTTAATTAATACCAGCTCAGTGACTGTGACCTGAGACGCAGGTCAAGTCTCCCTACTTTTCCTTCTGACCCAGACTGTTCTCTGCAGAATTTTCATGCAGTTATTTGTGGAATGTGCTGCAGTTTCACATAGCCCCAGGCCATCGGGGTTTTTTTAAGCAACATTTCCTTCCAGTAAGTATCACCCCCTGGTAAATAATACTGATACAAAGTTTTATATGTCTGGCATATCTATACAAAATATAACACATTGCACAAACACTTTGAGTTTAAAGGTGTTTTTTTCCCCCCATAACCTGGCTCCATCATGTGCAGGATCAAGTAATTCCCTTTCCCTTGGTGCCCTATGTAAAATCTTTCTGTTGCAGCAAAGTTAAGTTATAAATGTTTGAAATCGTAAAAAGTCATATGCAAATTAACATAAGTAGTCACGGGGGCGGGGAGCATCTTAAGCCTATCTTAAGCCCATGTGCCAATCTCACCTCCTGGGTGTAACTAACATCTCCCTTGTGATCTCAAGGACTGAGTGAACTGTGATGGCGATATCAATCAATTAAATCTGGTAAGGTTACCATTTTGTTGAGGAAAATGGGGTAGAGGGGCAGACAGTGGTGAAGGAGCAAACGGTAGATACAAAGGACCTCCTATTGGTTGAATGGGAATCCAGCAGCCACCAATCTTAGATCAGCAGCTTGATGGCGACATTGTAGACCCATGTCAGAAATAATAACATCACTATCTAATAAGCCATCAAGTGGCCATGACCACTTCTAAAATGAACAAGGCACTAAAAAAAGATACTATAAAAAGGGATACCTCACATGGGGATGAACAAATTGATGGGAAAACAAAAAAAAAGTGCAGTAACAGGTTAAAGGAAACCAGCCATCATCCACTGCATCATCTGCCAGATGAAAAATTCTTAGTAATGTCAGGCCAAACCTCATTGAGTATGAATATATGTTTGCATGTAACCGGCATAAATGTGAGAGGCTTTACAAATCCTGGAATATCTGGAAGAATTCCAGATTAGCTAAACCCCTGAGGCTATGATAAAAACTATTCTAATGTACACTGGGAAATCTTATTTGCAGTTACTCATACAGTTATGATTTGTAACCATTTATTCAATTTGTGTTGAAGTTGATGGTTTTTTTTTTAATTTAGTGCATAAGATACATAATTTGATAAAACCACAATAAAAAAAAACTACTGAAACAGAAAAATGTGACACTGACCATTTTTTACGCTACAGGGTCAGATAATCCCTACCCTTGTAAACAAGTAGATACTCGCTAATTGCTGCCATCTCCCACCAATCTCTCCAGGTTTTATCGTGACTGGTCCAGGTTGATAGGTCTCCCGAGAATTGTATTAAGGGGAGCAGGCGTTGTCCAGAAGAGTTCATAGCAAGGATGAACAGTCTGTACTACCCAGGTCCACCTGTTGATAAAGCTGAAATTCCTGCCACTGAAAGCGGGATTGAGAGTCAGCAACAGAATTTTGAAAATCTGGGACATGCCTAAACTTTAAAGGGGTTGACCAGGATAACCATTTTTTTTACAAGGAGCCCGGGAAGGTAAAAAAAAAACCCCCAAAAAACATCCATATACTCACCTGTCTCCCACCGCGGTCTGGTCCTGCTACTCTGGAGTCTTGTATTGGCAGAAGTCCCCACCACACTTGAGCACTTAAGACAAATCAGTAAATAAAGGACACGGGACGACACCAGTGACGTATGCGAGTGACATCCTGGTTCCTTTACTTTTTTAAACCTTCCCCGGCCTCCTTGCAAAAAAACACTTTAAGTGAATATTAAATTACTAACAATGTAGTACCAGGTAGTATACCAGAGGAAGAGAAGAAGTTAAATGATTAAAGCAAAGAAATACCCCCAAATTATCTGTCCAAAAGACTACAGACTTGTTGGCCATATGGTCACCACAGAGATTAGCAGCCACTATGATGGGAAAAAGCTCTAGGAGTGTGGGGTTATGGCACCATCCCCTTGAGAGAAAGCCAGGAGACAGCATACCATGAGGACTGAGAAACCGTCCAAAATTCTTAGAGCCTATACCTTGTCTGTCACCCAGCAAGTATAGCTATTGTCAAGATCCAGGAAAACCTCCCATACATAGAGGTCATTCTTGTTACAACAGGTAACCCAGATTTTATGATAGGGTTAGGAAATGCCCACAGTGGCCAGTGATAAGGGTCTGTGGAAGATGGGGCCTATGGACATAACACGACAAGCAAAAACAAATAATCTGTGAAGAGATTGCACCTGAGGCAATGTCACCTTGTGTGAAGATTAGGAAAGTATAAAGTGCTAAAAGAAGCTTCCATGCAACCTAGTTCCACCTCCTTTAAAACTTTCACCCTAGTTAAAAGGGTTGAAAGTGGAACATTATTAAAACCCAAAACAAAAAACAGTCCTAAATAGTGTGACTTTCCAACCAGGGGAGCATCTTTAACACGTGAACTGGGGTCCCCTGGTCTACCATGACTAACATTATGATTGTGCTAGCCCATGGCTAATAAGGAGGTAGTGATGGCAGAGGTTGGGGGGGGTGAAATAAAGTCACATGTTGGTCATGTTTGTGTCCCAGCCAATATCAGGTTCCAATTTTCTCTTCAACTACTTATCATATTGCCACGACGCTTAACCCCCATGGCTCTGGTATGCACTAAAAATTATATCAAAATAAGTGTACAGTGAAGCTGCCCTGTTGGGGAACCACTGAGTAATCATACATGCCAAAATGGCGAAAGTTTGTGGCCAGTTGTTAAGTCTTAGCCCTTCTGTCAACTACAGCTCCTAGCATGGCTTAGGTCAGAAGGAGAGGATTGGGTCCAAGCTGAGCAAGATCTCACTGATAAAGACCTAAGAGACAGGGCTCTAGATAAGTATGCTCTCGCTAACTGGGGCCTAAATGACTGAGCTCCCATATGACTCTGGGGTACTAACCCCAAGAAAGTGGGCAGGGTCATGTGCTGGCTGGGCCCTAGTGGTTAGGGATATGATGCCTGTAAAGGAAGAGGAGTTTCTGATAGAGCAGGGGTAGAGGGAGCTGAACTAGTGTAGGGAATGTGGGTTTTAACAGTGGCCAGAGTAACACTTTACAGTAAGATTTTACTTGGTTGGGTGAGGCCAGGAGTGGTGCCTGAGGTTGCCTACTGCTTCGGTCCTCCTCCAACACTTGCTGGATTCCAGTCTTTCTCTGTCTAAAGTACAGTGCCTTGCGAAAGTATTCGGCCCCCTTGAACTTTTCAACCTTTTGCCACATTTCAGGCTTCAAACATAAGGATATAAAATTTAAATTTTTTTTGGTGAAGAATCAACAAGTGGGACACAATCGTGAAGTGGAATGAAATTTATTGGATATTTTAAACTTTTGTAAAAAATAAAAAACTGAAAAGTGGGGCGTGCCAAATTATTCGGCCCCCTTAAGTTAATACTTTGTAGCGCCACCTTTTGCTGCGATTACAGCTGCAATTCGCTTGGGTTATGTCTCAGTTTTGCACATCGAGAGACTGAAATTCTTGCCCATTCTTCCTTGGAAAACAGCTCGAGCTCAGTGAGGTTGGATGGAGAGCGTTTGTGAACAGCAGTTTTCAGCTCTTTCCACAGATTCTCAATTGGATTCAGGTCTGGACTTTGACTTGGCCATTCTAACACCTGGATACGTTTATTTGTGAACCATTCCATTGTAGATTTTGCTTTATGTTTGGGATCATTGTCTTGTTGGAAGATAAATCTCCGTCCCAGTCTCAGGTCTTTTGCAGACTCCAACAGGTTTTCTTCCAGAATGGTCCTGTATTTGGCTCCATCCATCTTCCCATCAATTTTAACCATCTTCCCTATCCCTACTGAAGAATAGCAGGCCCAAACCATGATGCTGCCACCACCATGTTTGACAGTGGGGATGGTGTGTTCAGGGTGATGAGCTGTGTTGCTTTTACGCCAAACATATCGTTTTGCATTGTGGCCAAAAAATTCGATTTCGGTTTCATCTGACCAGAGCACCTTCTTCCACATGTTTGGTGTGTCTCCCAGGTGGCTTGTGGCAAACTTTAAACGAGACATTTTATGGATATCTTTGAGAAATGGCTTTCTTCTTTCCACTCTTCCATAAAGGCCAGATTTGTGCAGTGTACGACTGATTGTTGTCCTATGGACAGACTCTCCCACCTCAGCTGTAGATCTCTGCAGTTCATCCAGAGTGATCATGGGCCTCTTGGCTGCATCTCTGATCAGTCTTCTCCTTGTTTGAGATGAAAGTTTAGAGGGACGGCCGTGTCCTGGTAGTATTGCAGTGGTCTGATACTCCTTCCATTTCAATATGATCGCTTGCGCAGTGCTCCTTGGGATGTTTAAAGTTTGGGAAATCTTTTTGTATCCAAATACGGCTTTAAACTTCTCCACAACAGTATCACGGACCTGCCTGGTGTGTTCCTTGGTCTTCGTGATGCTCTCTGCGCTTTAAACAGAACCCTGAGACTATCACAGAGCAGGTGTATTTATACGGAAACTTGATTACACACAAGTGGATTATATTTATCATCATCAGTCATTTAGGACAACATTGGATCATTCAGAGATCCTCACTGAACTTCTGGAGTGAGTTTGCTGCACTGAAAGTAAAGGGGCCGAATAATATTGCACACCCCGCTTTTCAGTTTTTTATTTTTTACAAAAGTTTAAAATAAGCAATAAATTTCGTTCCACTTCACAATTGTGTCCCACTTGTTGTTGATTCTTCACCAAAAAAATTAAAATTTTATATCCTTATGTTTGAAGCCTGAATTGTGGCAAAAGGTTGAAAAGTTCAAGGTGGCCGAATACTTTCGCAAGGCACTGTATTTATAGTGTATACTGTTATAGGGGCTGCCAGTGACATATTGAACATATCATTTTTGTGGTCAAGTGCAATCTTGCTGCTGAGAAAATGAACTTTTAATTCATTTGCAAATGAGCTGTTGAGTTTTTGCCATTGCCACCCATTTCACCCCCATCATACACATTGACAGGCCACTGTGTGTGTCCACCATAGGCGATTACAAGTGCTCAGGCAGAAACAGTTACATCCCTGGTGTGCTCAACAGCTCATTACTTAAGAATTAAGAGGAGTAAGACTGCATTTTGGCAACTTTAATATGTATGTCTAGTTTTGACAGTTGACATTGAGATTACAGTATCAGTGAATGTAATGAAATAAGTGTACAAACCTACAAATAAGTGTATGGGTTATCCTATTATACACATGTAGTTAAAAATTTTTAGTCCAAAAATAGTAACTCATGCAATGTAATGTAGAAATTGTTTCTGAAAATTTTCAGTTATCTTTGAGTAAATCAGATAATTGGACTTTGGACATTTAGTCCCGTACTTGGTTTCATTTTACTGTGAGTGGAAAAGAAAACGTCAACAAATGAATTAGTGTACAGTACAGTATTCTTTATACTTTATACTGTACACTCTTGTAGGGGTAACATTAATAATATTTAGTGGTTAAACTCTAGAAATAAGCATCAATTAGCATTTTAAGCGCTTGTACCAAACATTTGCAATTCCTCGCAATCCATGACTGGTTCTGAAACCCAACCTTGTGAATGTTAGAGGTATTACTGTGTGACAATTGGGGGTAGTTTAGCATCAAAGGTGGCACCTTCCTGGACTTCATAGAGGTGTTGGTGGTACTGGGTGCCAAATAAACAGCATATCAGGTAATGGCAATCCAAAATAAATGGCTTTAGTCAGCTAGTAAGTGATAACGGGAACAAAAATAACAAAACAGCCTAGCCCACACACAGGGCAATAACTCACTTCTTGAGCCCTGACTAACTTCTGGGGGCAAGAAGTTTTACTGAGGTTTCTCCTCAGCAGTCTGGCTCACACTAGAGCTTAACTAAGTCCGTTGTGGAACCCAGACCACCTGTCTGTCTCTAACTGGTCCACAGTTACCTGCTCCCTGCAGGTTACCAGCAGCACTCTCCTGCTGTGTGTACTCCCTCTGGAGTAAAGCCCCACCTATGGGTGTGGTTGAGGACCTTTTTAACCCTGGTTTCGGATCACTCACCTGCGCCCTCTAGGTTCAAACTCTCACATACTGCATAACTAAAATCAACTTTCTTGTGCGATTATAGTATATTTCCTAGGCCAAGGTGTCCCTGCCCTGACTTGATCTCTACCCTACTCTGCCCACTTTTCTAAAAGTGCGCCTGAAAACTGGTTTGAGTCTTTTATTAAATTTCCCCCACTATCTTATAGCATGGCTTGAAGTACAAAACACAGCCTCAGGGGTATTTTTGTAAGTAAAGTCTCTGTGTTTGATTTGGTGGTAATGTCAGAATGTGTTTTTGTCCTGTTCTGTCCAAGCTGCTCTTACACACAGCTATGGTAGACACAAATCATAACAGGTATTGACTGGCAGTTGTCAGCATCGGGGCGATAACAATATGGCAGCTGAACATGACAATGTGCCACCACGTCTGGCCTGTCTTCTCCCAAGCCGCCACTAAGACACCACCCCATAAAAGTCGCCCAAGTCTCCCATCAGCAGAGAAAGCACACACTTGATGCCTGGCTTCTCTGTGTGATTTCCTTTTATTGCAGTAGATGTTAGTAGTACAGCAGTCTTCAATTCGGTTGGCAAACACAGTGGAATAGTACAGTAACCAAGCAGTTCTTCCATGCTTCTGCTACCATAGGGGAATGAACCACTCACCATCACAGAAACGAGTGCTTGTTAGAAGTGTGCGCTGGTTCTCTGAACCAGTTGTCGTCTTATGGCTATGTCCCTCTCTTCTCCTGCAAGTTGTCTGCTCAGCTCCTCTTGCTCATTCGGACTCTCAAAATGTGCAGTATCCCAGTCTACCAGCTATCACGGGCACCACTTGCGCCAATGAGTGCCACTTTCAATCAAGGGAAAATCATAAGAAAAATGTAGAAAATATAGCATCACGGTGGCTCAGTGGTTAGCACTACAGCCTTGCAGCACTGGTGTCCTGCGTTCAAATCCTGCCAATGGACAACATCTGTAAGCAGTTTGTATGTTCTCCCCGTGTTTGCGTGGGTTTCCTCTGGGTACTCCGGTTTCCTCCCACACTCCAAAGACATACTGATAGGGAATATAGATTGTGAGCCCTATATGGGACAGTGACTGTCGGTGTCTGTGAAGTGCTGCGGAATATGATGGCGCTATATAAGTAAGCAAAGTAAATAAAATATTTGAAGAGAATATATATGCAAATGCTGTTTCTATTAGGTAGGTTTAAATGACATCTTGTCACACATCATTAAACTGAGGCATGTAGAACATGAGGTGTAGACAGCAACAACATTACTAAAATTACAAGGATTGGAAATCTCTATATCACATACATGCATGACTGCTTTAGCTTCTGAGTGCATAACACAGGTTGATAAATGAGTGGAAAACATTCAGATTAGATCTATATTCACTCAGATCGGCATTCTCATACATTGTCCATGTAAATTCAGCCAAAGCACTGATTTCTAAAAATGGTTGTGATGTGTAGCCCTAAAGGGGTTATCCAAGTTATTATAATTGATGGCCTATCCTTAAATAATAATAGTCTAATAGTCCCTCAATGGGGAAATTCAGTGTGTTTACAGCAGCAAACATAAGCAGATACCAATACAACATGTACAGGAATCTTCCAAGGTGAGAGGCATTACATTGATAGTAGACAGACAGATAGGGGGGATTTAACAGGCAGAAAGATATTTCAGTTGTGTAATGATCTCCGCTTAGGTTGGTGTTGGTTGTAAAGCCCCGCGGTGGGGAGGAAAGACTTCGATAGTGCTCCTTCTCACACTTAGGGTGGAGCAGTCGGTCACTGACAGTACTACCCAGCACGATCACGGTCTCATGCATGGGATGGGACTTATTCTCCCGTATGGAGCTCACCACGGACAGTATCCTTCTGTCGCCCACCACCTGCACTGGGTCCAGTGGGCTCCCCAGGACAGAGCTGGCCCTTCTAATCAGCTTGTCAAGTTTATTTCTATCCCTGGTTGATATACTGCTCCCCCAGCAGCCCACTCCAAAGAAGATGGCTGATGCCACTACCGAGTTGAAGAAAGTCCTAAGAAGTGCCCCCCGGATTCCAAAGGCTCTCAGCCTCCTAAGCCGGTAGAGCCTGCTGTGGCCCTTCCTGTACAGGACCTCCATGTGATCTGCTCAGTCCAGCTTATTATTAAGGAGCAAACCCAGGTACTTATAGGTGTTCACAATCTCGATGCCCGTCCCCAGGATGTCCACTGGTTTAGGAGGGCATCTGCATTTACGGAAGTCCACCACCATCTCCTTGGTCTTCCCCGCGTTAATTTTAAGGTGGTTCCGCTGGCACCAGTCCACAAAATCCCTGTTCAGTTCTCTGTACTCCCTGTCATCTTTGTCTGTGATGAGGCCTACTATTGCAGAGTCGTCAGAATACTTCTGTAGGTAGCAGCTAGATGAGTTGCACCTAAAATCAGCAGTGTACAGTGTGAAGAGGAAAGGGGCAAGAACTGTACCCTGAGGTGCCCCCCGTATTACAGATCACGGTATCTGACACACAGTCTCGGGCTCTCACGTACTGAGGTCGATTTGTGAGGTAGTCTAGGATCCAGTTGGAGAGGTGGTGGTCCACTCCAGAGAGGGCCAGCTTGTCTCTCAGTAACCCAGGTTGTATGGTGTTAAAAGCACTGGAGAAATCAAAGAACATTATTCTCACCATGTTCCCTAAACGTGACCTTAATAAACATTGTAATATATTAATGGATTTGAAATCCTTTTGATAAAATCCTGTGCTGAAATCCACTTCTGTCCTGTGTCCTTTGCCTTGTTTCCTTCACTGCTTGTCACTGGAGTATGGGGTTGTACTTACTCTCGTATTCAATAGCAGATCATAATACAACCTTTTTGGATGGTCACCTGGGGCTTGCAACCAAGTCTCTCACCAATTTTAATAAGTGCATACCACTTAGAAGTGGCAATAACAGTAGAATTTTACATGTACCTGTAAATACACGCAGCAAGTAGTCTTCTCATAAGCTAGGGGGCAGCATCATAGTGTGTGCATATTCCTAACCTAGAGAGGAAGCTGCTCTTTCACAGTGAAGTCCCCCCTCATGTACCACGTTGCCATTAAGAATAAAATTGTCTTCAGCTACACTCATCTGATCCCGTGGCATTCTAGGTGCATGTTGTACACACTGCACAATGTGTAAACCCAACCTAACACGGGGAATTGATGATTCCTATGAAAGCTCATTCAGGTCATAATCAGCCCATTTAAAAGGTCCTGAAAACTTTAGCCCAGTGGGTACCCAACAATCTTCATACAGACCAGGGATCATCGTAGTCTTAATCCACCCGTTTGTACTGAAGACAAGCTGAGGCTTACAGGGGTCACTTAACACATTTATATCTCAGGCATTGTAAAGCTTTGATTCTCATCTTTCATATGACATCAAGATCTTGTTTTATTTATACATAATAGGGATAGGCAGCTGTTCATAATCACGACTATGTTTTCAACTGAAGATATCTTTGGACATGATAAGAGTAGAACTGCCATCTTGGTGTTATATGAAGGATGAGAATCTCACCTTTCACCTGACACCAAAACCAACTAAATTTTTTAATGTCTGAGATATAACTGTTTGAAATAACCCTCCTCCCCCACCTCAGCTTCCCTGCAATATACAAGAGCCTGTACACCCCCCTATTCCAGTGAGAGAAACAAAGGAAAGAATACAGAAGGGGATTTCAGTGCAAGATTTCACAGAACAGAGCCAACATTTGTTAATAAAGCAGATTGCAGCATTTATTGACAAATGACAAAAATGCTACCAGAAAAACAAAAGTTGTTCATAAGTTTAGGTACATTTTAATATAAGTCATTAATTCTAGATCAGTAGGAGTCTGACTCTCAGAACCCATCAAGCACAGCAACCTCTTCATGGTTTACCTCCAGTGCCACTGCTGTCAGTAGAAAGAACACCATTATTTTTCACAGTGGCTGTTCTGGGTATTGCAGCATTGTCCTATTCAATTTAATATTAATACCAGCCAATATAAAAAATATGGACTTCTAAGTAAAGCATCGCTTGGCACCCGAAATGAAAGAGAGTGAAGCATTTGAATAGCAGCAAGGGCTGATTGGCGTGGGCTTTCAGTATACAATTGAAGGCCTATCTTAATAACCTCTTTAGGCTAAGTCCCAACATTCTAGAAAACTGCTTTTTTTTTGTTGTAGATTTTATTGCGTTTTTTATTGCCTCCCAGCTTGGTCCAGTCCTCACAGTCCATTGTTATCTTGTGGTGGAAGTCCCCGCCACACGTGACCGCAGAGGCCAATTAGCAACTTCAGCAGAAGGGATCCGGGACGTCACAGCTGGCGAGCAGTTTACTTTAAGAAGACAGAAGGACCGGATAGTGCATAGAGGACAGGTGAGTATGATTTAGTAAAATTAAGGGGACAAGTGAGTACAATTTATTTTTATTTTTTATATTTCCCCTGGCCTATTTAAAATATAAAAAAAATTCCTGGACAACCTCTTTAATGCTGCTGTCTGACGACCATTAAAAAAACAGCCTTAGCCTTAAAGGGGTCATCCATTTCCAAAAATTATCTGAAAATACATCCACAGCAGTGCTAAATACTCACTGTTCCCTTGTGCAGCCTTTTCTTGGCTTTATTTTACTGGAGACTCCTTGTATCACTGTTATTTACATGCAGTGAATCTGTGAAGAAACTACATTTCCCATGATTCATCTGCCTGCTCTCACGCTCAGTGTTTTCTGCTCACAGGGGGGAGGGGGGAGTGAGCTTCCAAACGAAACATCATGTGACCTCAGATGTGGGATTGATTTATTACTTGAGATTTCATTGGAGGGGGAGAGCAGGCAGATGAATCATAGGAAATGTAGTTTCTTCACAGATTCATTGCATGTAAATAACAGTGATACAAGGAGTCTCAAGTAAAAAAAAAACAAGAAAATAGTGCACAAGAAAACAGTGAGGAATTCGCACTGCTGTGGATTTACTTGCAGATAATTTTTGGAAGCTGGATAAACCCTTTTAGTCTAAGGCCCCATTGTAGCAAGCCACAGCCAAAAAGCAAGGTGGGAAAAACCACGGTGGAAACACCTCGCAGTTTTGCCCACAGTGCTTTTCACAGAAAGTCTGCAGAGTTGATCTTTCTGCTTCGGTTTAACCTATATGGAAAACGCCAGCATTTTCAAAATGGTTTAAACACAATGGTTTTTGACATCGCAAAATGTCTGCTGCGGATATTTTTCTGCAATGTGTGGATGGGATAAGCCAGAATCCCATCCACTTTGCAGGTACTGTAAACACTGCAGCAAAATTGGAGGGTTTACGTTATGTGGGGCCCCCGGCTTTAAGGTGAAATCATGTGCTACAGACTTGTTGCACAAACATCTGCAGCTGTTTCATTCATGTGAATAGGGCTTGCAAAAATTCATGTGCTTGCCACCAAAACAAATTCTCAGGTAAATGGAGCTAATTTTTAGTTGCAGAAATTTCTGAAATGAATCTGCCATGTGATTTCACCCAAATAGAGTAAAGCCTTATTCTTAAATTCTTAAAATAGATTCTGTTTTCCAATGACCCAGACAGCAAGAGTCTGATCATTTTGAGCCAAAGGCGAAAAACTTACTGCAACAGTCATTCTCTTAGGGAATTGCCCCTTAAGCAATTCCCCAGTAGCTGCTGCTGGAACATGGAGGGGGAAGGACGGAGAAAGGTAGCCCTGATGCAAGGCCCACCCCGTGTCCCTAACTGCTTGACACGACTACCCTGGTGGCAGTGAACAACTGGACGACGGTCCCTTCCTATGATAAGTGAAACACAGAACACAGACAAGACTAACAACAGGAATGAAAGGTCAAACTAGCCAAGGGGGTAGGAACCAGATGGGAAACTATGCACAAAATCGGAATCCAGAAGAACAGTCAAGAGGTCAAAGCAAAGGTCAGAATACAGAATATCAGAGAAAAAAGGTAATTCGCTAGCACGCTCAAAAGAGGCTAATAGCAAGCTCCCATGTGTGGACTAACGGGCTGTATATGGGAAGCCCGGAATCCGCTCCAGACGTGATTGGAAGGTAAAATGTCAATCATAGAGCAACAAACATTAACTCTTCACAAACCAGAGGGAACTCAGAGTACTGGCTGGACTGATACACAGAAACAACCTATCAGCTGTGCTAAAACAGAATATAAAAAGAGGCCCAGGAGCAGGGGATCATAAGTGGACACACCTCCTGTTCCGCACCATGCGGCCGGAGGATGGCGCAGAAGTCTGAACAGACAAAGATGTTACACATTACTAAGAAAATTAATCAGGCCCATTTTTTTCAAAATGCATCAAGTTCTAGGCACAGAGTTGTTTTCTTTTGTTTATAATAAAAATGAAAAAAAAAAAAAATTAGTTTACTTTGGACACTGTCCATTGGCCACATCACTAGATCATGATGTGCCATCCTTGTGATTTCATGTCCATACTTAAAGACAAGTTTACCCAACAGTTTCCCAAAGACACTTAATGGGTAAAATAAGATCAAATGGTTTAGAAAGAGTAGAATCATACCCATAGATTATTGAGTGTGTCTTGACACCATCCTCTATCTACATTACTGGCTAATATTAAAGAAAAGACACAAGATGAATCTGTTTGAAGACACTTTTATTATTCAGTGTCGACATAGAGCCAGTGGTGTAACTACTGCTCCCACAAAAAGCCCTTGCAACAAACAGCACATACATCGGCATCTGAAGTGGAACCAACATGTCCTGATCATGCTTAAGGATCATGAGTTAAGAAATTTTTGAGACGCATTCCCTTTTATATTGCTGCTATTGTGAACTATTGTGAACTTAGGAAGTGGAAAATATAAATACAGACCTTTTGGTTAATTACAAATAAATGTTTTTATGTAATTTGTTTTTATATATTTTTATGCTACAGTTTTTATGTAATTTGCTGTGAGGGCTCAGTGCAACTACATAGAGTGATCTCCCCTCTCCAGATTGGCTTGGATGGTTTTAAAAGATAGTTGGTTACTACTAATTGATGATATGTCAGGCCTAAATAATATATATTCTGTTTTTACATTTAGGTTGTGGAATATACATAATTAAATCCTTCCCACCGCAGGCATTTTTTGACTCCCCACCTTCTAAATGCCATAACTTTATTTTTTTGTTCACAGAGCCATATGAGGGCTTAGTGTTTGCAGGACAAATTGTACTTCATAATGGTACCATTTAATATTATGTATGATGTACTGGGAAGCTGGAAAAAAATCAGAATCGGGTGGAATTGGAGAAAAACTGCGTTTGTTCAACTTTCTCATGGCCTTTGTTTTTACGGCGTTCATTGTACAGCCAAAACAACATGTCATCTGTTATTGGTATAATTCCAGGGATGCCAAATTTATATAGTTTTATTTACATTTAACCCATTAAAAAATCCAAAAAATATATCTGACACCCGTAACTTTTTTATTTTTGTGTACAGGGATGTATAAGGCCTCTTTTTTGTGGGGCCAGATATACTATATAGCAATACCATTTTGGGAAATGTCAATTGCTTTAATGGATTTTTATCCAAATTTTTTATGGGAAGAGAAACACCAAAAAGGCACAATATGGAAAAAAATATTTTTATAAAGTTGTAGAACGGGTGTTTCTGGACACAGGGATACTTAATGTGTATGTGTTTCACTTTCTTTAAGTACTTTTATATGTGATCTATGGAAATTTTTGTTTATTTTTTATTTTTATTTAAACTTTTTTTTACAGTAATTTTTATTGTGATCAGATGTCTGATAACTAATACAATGCATTGCAAAATGATGGCAGTTCTATTACAGGCTGCATCCTGTAACAGAATGATTATAGAGACAAGCCTGTGAGCCTCCAATAGGCTTCTGGCTGTCATGTGAATGAATTGCCACTCCCAGATCTAATTCTGTGGGCTGGCAATCCATGGGAAAATGGTGGCAGATGTCCGGAGACAGTTAAAGGGCGTCTACCACCTCCCCCAAGCATATCCAACTTTTACCATTGTGTTATAGAGTACATTATAATAATAAACAACATACCTTTGTTATGTATGTCCCTTTTGCAGAGTTGGAGAAAAACAAGTTTGAAGTCTTATGCAAATTAAGCGGTGCACGGGGGGTGGGCCTTCAGCCCTGGGAGCACTGCAGTTCAAGTAGGATTTGTGATGTCATAACAGTGGGAGGATCAACTCTCACTTAACAGGGTGGTGCAAGCAGGAAATGGTAGGGGTCTAAGTGCTCCAGGGAGCTGAAGGCTCACCCTCAGTTCCACCCTTGCAATTTTGTTCTTTGGAGAAATATGTTTTTATTTTGTAAAAAGTAGTAAAAATAACAAAAACGATATATTTATATAAGCCTAGTTTGTGCTTAAAAGCTCAATCTCTATTTTTAAAATTTGGCATGGGTCAAATTATAACTTTATAATGGATTTACTTGGGTGCTACCATCCGAAAGGTGACGCTGCTGAGACAAAAAATGAAATAGCGTTCATTCCTTCCCTGAATTGGAGGTGAGATCAATGCAAGAATTGTCTGCATACTTACCATATTCCTGACTTCATATTCTAATATTAAAAAAAAAAAATATATATATATATATATATATATATATATATATATTAGAATATATATGTCCTTATATGGGACAGTGATTGACAATGTCTGTAAAGCACTGTGGAATATGTTGGAATACAAGTAAGAGAAATAAATAATATTAGAATACACACACACACATATATATATACTGTATATGTACATGTATGCAGTATATTCAGCAGTATATTCATATATATTGGAGACCATTATCTCTGTGAGACATTTGCATTTACATTCTTAACTTGTAAATTATTTCCATCATATGCACATGACTCAATCCAGGCTATAAGCTTTATTTGTTTCCAGATGACAGAGGGTCAACCTTACAAATATATAAAGATGCAATCTCAGTCGGTTTAAAAAATAAATGGCTCAGGCTTGGCAGCATTCTGGAGGACACACGAGAGTGATGTATGATCAGGGTTAATAAGGGATAACAAAAAGAATTTGTGGCAGATCTATAGTAATGTTTCAGTACATATTAATTTACAATTTTACATTTCTCCAGCAATTTAGAAAAGCAAATAAATCCTTACGCCCTTGAGTAGCAGCCTGGCATGCTCACTTCCAGCACCCGAACATTGTCCTTTGCCAATGCCTCTAGCAAAACAGCTGGAGTGGCAATGTCCCTTTAAGACTGACTCCCCTTTCTATTGACCCCTGATATCCTAGATAATACTCAGGAAGAAATGGTGAGACCCTGGTCATCTTGGATTATCTTCTGTCTGGGAGACTTGGGGGACCCCATGCCTCACCCCCGGCCCATGGCCCACCACCCCTAGGCTTATATCAAACTTTTATGGCATTCTGTCGAGTCATGTAACTTCCCTTACTACTAAGCATGCATATGTGGCCAGGTGGGAAAGCTGGATCGGAAGGGAACTTACCCCTGCCCTTTGATCAATTATTTGGTCACAGGCTAAAAATAGCATTCAATGCTCTCAGTACTGAGAGAATGTGCGTTGCCTGTTTTTGATACTGCCATATGGTATTTGGCGTGTGTTTTATTGTGGGACAACTCACTGGGGGTTTGCCCATACACACCTATTTTGTTATTTTTGTTGGTTAATTTAGTTGGATATAGTGATGGTGAGATCGGTCTGAGATAGTGGTTAGATAGGCTGAAGCCCCACGTTGCAAAAACAACGTTTTACAGTACCTGCAAAGTAACTGGGATTCTGGCTAATCTCATACACACATTGCAGTAAAAAATCAGCAGCGAAAAAGCTGCGTTTTCAAAAACCCTTGTGTTTTTGAGAATTGCAGCATGTCAATAATTACCTGTGGAAACACTGGCGTTTTCTGTATAGGTGTAATAAGGGCAGAAAGTCTATAGAGGAAAACACTGCGAAAACGCAATGAAAAACACTGAGGAAAAAAACGCAATGTGTTTTCCTACGCGTTTTTTTTTCCGCAGCGTTTTTTGCTGCATATCGCTTTGTGGGGCCTTAGCCTAAAACTCACTGTTGTAGGCAGCACATATAAACAGGACAGAAAGATAATGGCTGCTGGATGAGGTGCTTTTGAAAGAGGGCTCATTAGCATACTTTTTCTCATGGAGCATTGCCTGAAAGTATGTTTCCATACAGCTGCATCTCTTCAATGACAAGCAGTACCTCCTTTTCCAAACTGCATCTAAGGCACCTAATCTAGCCAATCCATACCTTGTTCTGTACTGATGAGGGATAAGAGCATTAAATAGTCTGCAAATAGTTCCCTCTTCCTTTCAGAGAATTTTTTGATGTAAGATGTGAAAAAGAGCTAATTTGCATTCATTTTCCTGCATTGCTTAAAAATAAGTCTCTATATATCAACTGTATATCTACTACTGGATTCCTAAACACTCCAGTATGAGTCGTCACAGTGCATTTGATTTTCCATCCAAATTGCAGAAACTAATATACAATCAGCTGAAGTTGAGTTTTGAGGACAGCAGATGTATGGATTGGAAAGCAGCCTATAAACTTGTGTGGTACTTAATGTCAATCATATATATACATATATACTGTGTCATATTGACCCTTGACCTGTTATGGTTCCTGCACACAGATAGAGATAAATTAGAGTATATGACCATGGTACAGGATTGAGTTGATATCTTTAATGAATGATATATTACTTGTTGCAATAAAATCTCACAAATAAACTAGTAAATTGTAAGCTACAAAAAGAATGTCACACTCTTTACATCCCTAGACATCAACCTAAACCTTAGTGCCAAAAGGGAATATCTAGCTTCCTTTCTTATAAATAAGTGCCTTAAAAGAGTTACTTATTACAACCTTTTCTCTCCCAAAGTAACCATGCCAACAATTCTAAGTTAATAAGAAGGTGTCAGAGGCCATGTAGGGATAAACGAAGAATCTCAGATTTCTGTAAGACTGAAACCCCTGAAGAGCTCAGTTTAAGAATAGCACAAATTGAACAGAGAGAAAGGGCTTAGAATGCTGAGATTATTACGGGCCGCTTGGCTCATCTGCAGAATTGGATATAAGGGTAGATGGAACTTCACATTTTGAGACTGCTGTAGCGAACCATACATCAAAATAATATGCATCCTCCAATGTAGGACTGGGGCTTATAACAGGTCTGGAATCATGTGTTACCTGTCATGAAGGGCTTTGCCACTGCCAAGTAACATTAGTTAAAGTGGTCTTATTTTTAAGCATTGATATTTTAGTGTATTAGGGTAAGAACACGCATTCAGGTTTTGTTGATGCAATTTTTAAAGCCAAAACCGGCGAGGATCATAATAAATGAAAAACTATAAAGGTCAAGTTTTTACTTCTTTTTTTACAATCCACTTCTGGTTATCGCTTCAAAAGCTTCTCAAACAAGGAGAGTCCTACCTGGATATGGACATAATGGTGATTTATAGTCCAGATGTAGCGGAATAAAACAAAGGAAGAAAGGAATATTATTAGACAAAGACACATGTACCATGTAGGGATGCGCATCAACTACTACAATGAGGGCAACAGGTTAACATATAAATACTACAATTCCATCCACTAAGGAAAAATAACTTACGATACCCGAACAAAACTAATAATAACCTATACAGAATATCTCATAAATACAGCCCCCTGAGTAAGCAGGGGCGAAACGTGCATTGAGGCTGGAGGTAAAGGCCACTGCCAATCCTTGGGGTGTACAGCCTCATCATTGGTATTTCCTACTTATGCATTTGTACTTGCTTGGACTTATTGTGTATTTTCTCTGTGTGCCTGACATGATCTGTTGAGTTCTCTATGGTTGCCGTTTGTGCAAGAGCCCTATGGCTCCGCATTCCCTTATGCACTGTCTCTTATCTGTTATTTCTACTTGCTCTCTGTTTGGTTTTTAGTACATTTAGTGATATCAGCAAAAACACCTCGTAACCATACTTGCCAACATTTAGTGAGTGAGGTTCAGGACGATGCGCAGTGAAGCCATGGGTAGATCACCTCCCCTTATGTGTCTTGCCACATCCCCTTTTGTGATGTGAACAATTTATATGCTGGTCATGCTCAAGTCACAAGTAAAATGATTGCTAACCTAGCAGTGGGAGCATTTCTTTAAGCTGGGGAGAGTTACCTACCCTTCTGGATCACCCCTCCTTCTGGGAGCCTCCATGACATTCCAGGAGAGTAGGTAAGGCACAGTGGTTGGGGGCTTATGAATGGACTTTGCAATCACAGGACCTGGGCACCTTACAGTTACTGCGTTGACCATGAACTCCTATGTATACCAAAGTATTCTGGAGTCAAAAGTCAGGTCATCTCTCCAACAGTTAAAGTTTGGTCAAACCTAAGTCATGCATCAGGGCATTGATTCTAAGCACACTAATGAATCTACAACAGAATTCCTGAAAAACAATCAAGCTGTTGCAATAGCTCAGTCCAAACCTCAACCCAATTGATATGCCATGGCGGGATCTGTACATAAAAAATGGTCATAAACCTCAACTGAAGCACCATTGTAAAGATGAGAGAGCCAAAATTCCTCCAGAACAATGCGCAAGACTAATAAAGTCTTACAGAAAACCATTACTTCACATTGCTACTGCTAAAGTTGGTTCTACCAGCTATTAGTTCATGGGGTTTACTTAGTTTTTCACATAGGGCTTTCCATTTTCGCTTCCTTTTTGTTAAATAAATAATGGAACGGTGGAGTCTGATGTGTGTTGTTCATCTGAGGTTGTATTTACCTAATTTTAAGACCTTGTAAGGCACAGATTTTTTTATTGTGCCCGATTGGTAAAACCATAGAATTTAAAGAGGATGCACTTTGTTTTTCTCAAGAATGTACAGTACAGACCAAAAGTTTGGACACACCTTCTCATTCCAAGAGTTTTCTGTATTTTCATGACTATAAAAATTGTAGATTCACACTGAAGGCATCAAAACTATGAATTAACACATGTGGAATTATATACTTAACAAAAAAGTGTGAAACAACTGAAAATATGTCTTATATTCTAGGTTCTTCAAAGTAGCCACCTTTTGCTTTGATTACTGCTTTGCACACTCTTGGCATTCTCTTGATAAGCTTCAAGTGGTAGTCACCTGAAATGGTCTTCCAACAGTCTTGAAGAAGTTCCCAGAGATGCTTAGCACTTGTTGGCCCTTTTGCATTCACTCTGCGATCCAGCTCACCCCAAACCATCTGGATTGGGTTCAGGTCTGACTGTGGAGGCCAGGTCATCTGGCGTAGCACCCCATCACTCTCCTTCTTGGTCTAATAGCCCTTACACAGTCTGGAGGTGTGTTTGGGGTCATTGTCCTGTTGAAAAATAAATGATGGTCCAACTAAACGCAAACCGGATGGAATAGCATGTCGCTGCAAGATGCTGTGGTAACCATGCTGGTTCAGTATTCCTTCAATTTTGAATAAATCCCCAACAGTGTCACCAGCAAAGCACCCCTACACCATCACACCTCCTCCTCCATGCTTCACGGTGGGAACCAGGCATGTAGAGTCCATTCGTTCACCTTTTCTGCGTCGCACAAAGACACGGTGGTTGGAACCAAAGATCTCAAATTTGGACTCATCAGACCAAAGCACAGATTTCCACAGGTCTAATGTCCATTCCTTGTGTTCTTTAGCCCAAACAAGTCTCTTGTGCTTGTTGCCTGTCCTTAGCAGTGGTTTCCTAGCAGCTATTTTACCATGAAGGCCTGCTGCACACAGTCTCCTCTTAACAATTGTGGTAGAGATGTGTCTGCTGCTAGAACTCTGTGTGGCATTGACCTGGTCTCTAATCTGAGCTGCTGTTAACCTGCGATTTCTGAGGCTGGTGATTCAGATGAACTTATCCTCTGCAGCAGAGGTGACTCTTGGTCTTCCTTTCCTGGGGCGGTCCTCATGTGAGCCAGTTTCTTTGTAGTGCTTGATGGTTTTGGCCACTGCACTTGGGGACACTTTCAAAGTTTTCCCAATTTTTCGGACTGACTGACCTTCATTTCTTAAAGTAATGATGGCCACTCATTTTTCTTTACTTAGCTGCTTTTTTCTTGCCATAATACAAATTCTAACACTCCATTCAGTAGGACTATCAGCTGTGTATCCACCTGACTTCTGAACAACACAACTGGTGGTCCCAACCCCATTTATAAGGCAAGAAATCCCACTTATTAAACTTGACAGGGCACACCTGTGAAGTGAAAACCATTTCAGGTGACTACCTCTTGTAGCTCATCAAGAGAATGCCAAGAGTGTGCAAAGCAGTAATCAAAGCAAAAGGTGGCTACTTTGAAGAACCTAGAATATAAGACATATTTTCAGTTGTTTCACACTTTTTTGTTAAGTATATAATTCCACATGTGTTAATTCATAGTTTTGATGCCTTCAGTGTGAATCTACAATTTTTATAGTCATGAAAATACAGAAAACTCTTGGAATGAGAAGGTGTGTCCAAACTATTGGTCTGTACTGTATGTCATGCTAGTTGCACGATTGAAGAAAAAAATAAGATTCAAGACATGATCTAAAGTGTCTCCTGAGTATTCGTAACTGTAAAGTGTCCTGGGCTCTTTGCAGTCAACCCTTTGCTTTTGAGTTATAGCTCCAGGGATCATCCAGGACACCACTAGAGCTGTCACTCAAGAGCAGAGTTCCTTTAAGATCCCATAATTTTGCTCATGCTTATAAAGCTCCAGCTGCCCTGTACTATGGAACTGCTATTTGTGCAATGTACTCACATGTTCTAAAGGGTTAGTAAAAGTGAAATTACACTATAATGAAAAATCATTTGTCTCTAAAGTTCTTGTCTCTTAGAAATTAGTAAATTTAGTTAACCCACCACTAATTTTCTCATCAGCAAGTCTATGGTACTAACTTTGCAATTAACACAGAAACTTCAGTAGAAATAAATGGATTTGTTTGATCTTCCTGACTGCAGAGTAGAACAAAGACATTTGTCAATGAGATAAACGAGTCATAGAGTCGCTGGCTTTATCTGCGCCAGACAGAATGTGTTTAGATCAAACAGAACACTTGAATTGCTACTGATTAGCCTTCCAAGTAAAGATGGCAAGATTCCTGTGGTTTATCGGTTTTCCTTCTTTTTTTTCCTTAATTTTGCAGAAATGCTCATTATTCTCAGTTACCCAATCTTGCTGAAGGTTTGCATGCTGCAACAAATTGGAGGCTCAGCATAAAGCAGATGGCAAATTTATGTTTGTGTAATGTTGCTGGGAGGGATGTAAGGCATTTCTTGACTGAGAAGTAATCATTAGGGTAGGAAAGACATATTAGAGACCTTCTTGTTTACAGACTCGGAATGGTCACAAAATCAGAACAGTCGGCCACACACATATCCAGGATGCTTTAGGTGATGCTGGCTGAGGCTGATAAAGATCATTATCTCAGGTTATTTTACTCAAAAGTGCTTTAGGCTAAGGTCCTACGTAGCGAAACACAGCAAAAAAATGCTGGAAAAAAAAAAAACCATGGCGGAAATGCATCACGTTTTTTTTTCCGCACTGTTTTTCATTGCGATTTCACTGAGTTTTCCTCTGCAGACTTTCTGCACCTATAATACCTATATGGAAAGCGCCAGCGATTCCACAGCTATAATTGACATGCTGCAATTTTCAAAAACCCAGCTTTTCTGCTTTTTTTCTGCAATGTGTAGATGGGATTAGTCAGAGAATCCCATCCACTTTGCAGGTACTGTAAAACCCAGCATTTTTTGCCACTGCATTTCCGTCACAGCTCATGTTATGAGCACAGGATTTTTTATAAGACTATTATCCTGTTGACTTACATGTCAACATTACTTAATATGCATTCTTATTCTTACTTCTATATTTATTAGTTTTTTAGCATATTAATAGTCTTTTTTTACACACACATATATATATATATATATATATATATATTCTTTTGTTATTACTATCTAGTTGGCCTGATGAAGACGCTGGTATAGTGTCGAAACGCATTGCCTTTTTATTTTATATATACAGTGGAATAAAAGAACCTACTGGATTAATCCACTCATCAATAATAATTATTGTCCCTTTCCTTATGGTTCTGGAGTACAGAGACAGATTAACAAATCTGGGGTTATTCATTTTAGATCTCCACATACCTATCGTTTCTCTAATCACAAAAGACCTTTCTAATGATCTTTTTACACCTAGGCCTGAGACAGTGACAAGGGGGCATCCTATATGCCTAAAGGAAAAAACATTTCTCCAGCATCATAGACAGGGATTATTTATTGTAAGGCTAGGTTCACACCTGCACCTGTATTTCATTCAGGGTTTCCGTCTCTGAACCCGCTTAAAAAATGCAGAGAGAAAAGTCCTGTAAGCAGGACTTTTTGCATGTTTCCATATTTTTTGAGCGGAAAGCAGGCGGACCCCATTATAGTCTATGGGGTCCACGGGTCTCCACGGCTAACCGCTTTTTAAGCGGGTTAGCTTTCCGTTTTTTGGGTCGCCAAGCGGACCCGAGAAACGGAAAGTCGAACGCTAGTGTGAACCTAGCGTAAGAGCAATGAGGCTATGAAATTCACTACCACCAGATACTGCAAAGGATTCATGAAGATGTTACAGTGCTCATTAACATAATGTGCTTGTCTGTGCATGAGCATGTCTGTTGATCATGCATTTGCGTATGTTAAAAATCATCAAAGGAGAGCTCAATATGCGCCAGTCTTGAAATTTTGTGCGCTGGCATCAGACATGCCAGAATTATTAAGAGGCTCCAGCCTCCATAGCTCCCTTGCACCAGATATGAAATCTATGAAAGTTTTTTTAAATTATTATTATTATTATTATTTCTAAGGTATTTTTACATCTATTAACCCTGTCTCATAACATCATTAAGTTTGTTTTTCCTGTTTTTTAACCTTACTCTATAGTAATACGCGGTGACTATGGTTACTATGTGTCATTTCTGCACTGTGACATTAATATAACTTCTGTGCTGTTACTTCATTTTGGTAATTTCTCTTTTGATGTGACATCACAATCATTATTATGCATGTAACTATGTATTTATTATCCCTGTACTGTGACATCACTATATATTTATTATCCCCGAACTGTGACATCATTATATATTTATTATCCCCGAACTGTGACATCACTATGTATTTATTATCCCTGCAGTGTGACATCCCTATGCATTTATTATCCCTGTACTGTGACAACACTATGCATTTATTATCCCTGCACTGTGACATCACTATATATTTATTATCCCTGAACTGTGACATCACTATGTATTTATTATCCCTGCAGTGTGACATCCCTATGCATTTATTATCCCTGTACTGTGACAACACTATGCATTTATTATCCCTGCACTGTGACATCACTATATATTTATTATCCCTGAACTGTGACATCACTATGTAATTACTATCCCTATACTGTGACATCACTGTGTTTATTATCCCTGTGGTATGATATAATTGTATGAACTATCCAGAAAACTGTTAAGATTTTTCCTGCACTACTCATAACTATATGACAGGCAGTGGATGCACCTGGGAACTGGTTCATGAGCATATTAAGAAAACATGCCTGATTTTATGTCATATATTGAAGATTCTATTTTCACACTTTCAGATTAACCAGCTCTTACCTGGCAACCACTAGATCATGACTAGTCCTGATATATTGCTATTGTCAGTGAATATAATATTTCCGAGACATTTCACTGTGTTCTTGAATTATTGCATTAGAGTTTATGAAGTGGTATATACACAGCAAGCTTCTATTAAATATGGCAGACATTTAATATGACAGGTGGATTTATGAGCGGATCCCAGCAGGATATCTTCCTATGTTCCTTTAAATCAAGGTACTGTCTGTGCTCTCCTTTCATCACTGTCAGCTTTATCCGCAGTGTGAGTATCATCCCTCCTACACAATGATTTTGCATATGATATGACCAGTAATGTATCAAAGCAATCAACTAGAATTCACTGAATTAATAGCATAATTTATTGAACATATAAAATTTCATTATATATATTTGGCAGTAGAAGCAGTCAGGACCAGTAATACACCATGATGTTTAGTCAACTTACCAATTGTGGTCTGTATACGTGCACATTTAATGCTGTACATATTTAAGTTTAATTTTCTCTTGGTATGTGCTGGCTGGGTGCAGCAGTGACCAGCTACGTGGCAAGCATTAGACTCTAACAACCTCTTATCAACCAGAGATATGATTTATCTGGCTAAAACCTTATTAAGACAGCTGTAATGCAGACATATGTTATGGCCCCTATTATGTCTGCAAATCCTGACCCAAACTAGCAGCATCATAGCCTTCTATTACACTGTAAATGTGGTTAATGGGGGAGGGGGGCGAGCATGCACACATCTATTCAGCCAAAACAAGCACTGTTAACAGGTAATCTAGCATAAAAATTTAACAACACCAAGAGGAAGATACCAAAGATTGGCAGAAAAGTCCAGGACCAAAATACCCAGGCTATTTCCTAGGCTACTCTGGCTATTTTATGAGTGGCCATCAATACAACATGGCATCAGAACACTCTGTTCGCAACAGTCAAGCCTCAACTAAAGATGATGGCCAAACTACTGATCTTCATTCCAATCCCCATGAGAATTCTGTAAACCTGAAGGAGGTTTATAGCTCTATAAAATTTATGTTTTAGGAGGACTTCAAACAGGCACTGACTGACGTGGAGTCTAAAACTGTTGAGATCACTCACACCTTAAATTGCTGTAGGTGAGCTAATTTATGTATTAGAGCTGGTGCTATTTTTATACTCTGGGGTCTCCTCAGACCCCAGTGTATAATAATCAGAGGCCCAGGGGAAGTGATTAAAAATAACAAACACTTATACTCACCTTAACCTCACCTCTCCTGGGAATCCAGCTGTCTGCGTCCTCCTCACTCCTCTTCTTCCTTGCGACTGAAGTACTGCTCCCCAGACGTCACTGCTGGGGCCTGTGATTGGGCCTCAGCGGTCACGTGGGGGCGTGATGACGTCATTACACCAGCATGCTCCACGTGACCGCTGGGACCCAATCACATGCCCCAGCATTGAAGCCTGGGGAGCATGACTTCAGTCACCGGCTCACGGAGTTAATGCCGTAGGGTGTTAAAACCAATTGTTAGAGTTTTGGTAGAGGAATGTAGGTTTTTTAGCTGTTCAACAGCACTGGGTCTTCTTTGACTGATGTTTTGCACCAAATGTTTTCTATTGGTGAAAAACCTGGGCTGCAGGCAGACCAGTTTAGTACCCAGAATCTTCTTCTTCAAAACCTAGCTGTTTTGATGAATGCAGTATATGGTTTAGCATTGCTGAAATATGCAAGGCATTCCCTGAAAAGGAGTATATGTTATTCTAAACTCTCTATACACCGCTCAAAATTGATAGTGCCTTTCAAAATGTGTAAGGTGCCTTTGGCACCAATGCAACTCCATACCATCAGAGAGAGCATTTTGAAGTATAAGCTGACAACAATCTAGGTGATTCCTTTCTTCTTGAGTTCACAGGTCACGGCATCTGTGGTTTCCATAAAGCATTTAAAAATTTTGATTAATTTGAGCATAAAACAGTTTTGCATTTTGCCTCAGTCCATTTTAAATAAGCTTTGGCCCAGAGAAGACGGTGGCATTTCTGGATTATGTTGATATATGACTTCTTCTTTGCATGATACAATTTTAACTTGCCTTTGTGGATTGTATGGTGAACTGTGTTCAGAGACAGTGATTTCTAGAAGTATTCTTGAGCCCATACAGTGATTTTCATTACCAGTTCATGCCTGTTTTTAATGCAGTGCTGTTTGAGGGCTGTAGATCACAGTCATCTAATATTGACTGCTGGCATTGTCTTCTGTGTACATGGATTTCTCCAGATTATCTGAATCTTTTTATAATATTATATACTGTAACTGGTGTGATATTCACAGCCTTTGCAATTTTACATAAGGAACACTTTTCTGAAATAATTTCACAATTTTTATACACAATTTTTCAGATTGGGGAATCTCAAACCATTTTTGCTCTTTTTATACACAGTCATGTAGTTTAGCTGAAAATTGACCTCTTAATTTTACAGCCTTATGTTTACCCTCTCCCAACTCTTTTGAAATGTGTTTCTGCCATCAATTTCTAGGGGTAGAAAGAAATGGAAAAAAAAACAAATGAAAAAAACAGCGCAGAACGCTAATAATGTAAAGCCAAAGGATGATAGATATCAGAACACTGATACAAATTGGTCACCTTGGTGGGTTGTGATCAGGTCACAACAACTTAGTAGGCATGTAGAATCAGATTATCTTTTTATGCACACTTGAAAAAGGGCTTGTTCCGAAATGCGTTGTGTTTTTTATTCAATTGGATTAAAGACTACATTTATTCTGGACCAGCGCTCATCTGCCTCCTCTTTTCTACCTGCATCTGGATCAATTTCTAGGGGTTATTCTTTTCAAATGAAATGGAAAAATGTCTAACTTTCAACTCCTCATATTTATTTATTTTTATTATTGATTTTTTTTTTAATTTATTTATTGTAAAATTTGTTTATATGAAATTTTCAAATCATTGCATTCTTGCTTTTTTATTACATTTTACAGTGTCCTAACTCTTTTTTGTATGTGTCCCCATATAGTATAGTGCTGCCTTATGAACCCCCATATAGAATAATGCTCCCCATCTTCACCACATCATATAATAATCCCCTTCTGAGTCTCCATATACTACTATGCCCCCTAAGTGCCCTAATATAATACATTCCTCAACATTGAAAAGTATTTATCCTATATCCATAGGATAGAAGATGGTTGATAGGTTGGGGTCTGACCAGTGAGACCTAGAGAATCCCGTTAATGGGGGGCTCCATCTCCCCCACTGCGCATTCAGCCTGACGGCAGCCAAGATGAATATATGCATTTCTGTTCCTGGACTGTGGTCTAATTGAAGTGAATGGGGGCACCGTTCACCACCAGTCTCAGTGGTCAGGCCCCCATCTATTAAGTATTTTTCCTCTATTCTAGGGATAAATACTTATCGTGCCATAACTTCTTTAATGATATGGCAACCAAACACTTAAGGACAATCTAGATATTGCGGGATATTTTGTGGTCCAGGGAGGATGCCGTAGTACAGTCATAGCCCCAGTAGTGGGATGGAGATCTGAATGTATCGCATATCCTATTTGGACTGACATCTAAATGTATCTCATATTCTGCTAGAAGTACTTACCCTTTCTCCTTATGTCATATCCCTGTTAGAGGTACCCTTAATAATCTGTGCTGTGGAGTTATATCTCTATTTTTAGTTAATATCGCATCCAGTATAGTGTATCATCAGCCCCCTTGAATGAATATTCTTTGGAGAAATGGCTGTATCACTGGTTCCATTACTGAATCAATGAAATGCCAAGCGCTTAGTGTATCTGAAATGAAGGCTAGAGGAGTCCAGGTACTGTACATTATGCCACTCCAGGCCATAATCCCTAGAGTAGGACTGGTGTGATATTCCCTTGTAAATGTCTCTTCATAGCATTGCCCACATGATCTCCAGACCAATCTCCAGCTAGTATGGCATCCAAGACAAAAGCAGGACTCATCGCTGAAAAGGATAGACATCCAATCTAGCCTCCATTGCTGTCTTGCTGTGCAACACGATAGCCTGTGAGAGCAGTGGCATGAGGTCAATGGAACTCCTGTAGCTGGACATCTGACTCATAGCCCAATGTCATCCAAATACCTTCTGATGGTTTGTGTTGACACTGTTTGCTGCCCTAGACTTGAGATGTGATGTCCAATTTCACTTGCAGTACAGATTGATGGCGTCTTTGATCACAAGATGCCATTCTTCCAATCAGATGATCCGTTTGTGCAGAGGTTTCCCTCAGTACGTCTCTAGCTGTCATTCCAATTCGTCATTGTTCTCCAAATCACTAGGATAAGCAATGTTGAACAGCACTGACTTCTGGGCTTAAAAGCATAGCAATCTGCTGGACTGATAAACCAAAGTCTCACAGTTCAAGGATTCTGTCCCTCTTAGTTTGTGAAAAGTGGCTGTGATGATTCCACTTAAATATGGCTATAACTTAGAGATGTATTTTGATCTCTGGGTATCGTATCTACCGCTTTCTTCCATTCATTCATAATGTGCACAGCCTACTCATAGGTATATTGCCAATAGTGGCCGGACTGGAACAATAGGGCTTTGTATCCATCCCAGCAGGGCTCCATTGAATTTATACACAGCCCTGAGTGATCAAAGAAACATGCATTGATCAGTCTGGGCTGGTAGATCAGACATGGTTGATAACATTGTATCATTTCACTTGGTCTCATCGCCATACAAAGAATCGTGACTTGAGTGCGTTAATCAATCAGACTTGCTGTTGTTGATGACCTCATTCTGGGTGGTGTCATCAAGGGTATAAAAGATGAGGTAAGAGGCCAGTGGGGGAGTTTTTACAGACAGACTACAGGAGATTACAGACAGACTTCCACTGTGAGAGACTATTGGAATACTGTGAGGAGCATGCAGGCTGGATTGTTGTGTTGATGCCACATGCTAAGAGCCTCCACTGGGTTATTCACACATGCCAGAGCATGTATGAGTGTTGGACTATAGAACCACATCAAGGAGATGCTTGGTAAAGTAACTATTTCACTTTTATGCCCTTTTATTTCATTGCACTGTATCTTGTAACTAGTAACTGTTAATGCTTGTATACATCTGCATATCTGTTCTGAACTGCATGTGTTAGATGTTAATACCGACCCATTTAGGGGTTAATAAATATATAAAATTTAGAAAGCTTGTCTTGTATTTATCTTGTGGACCCAACACTCACTGGCGGTGAGTGTGGTTTTTTATGAAAGAAGACTCAGGTGTGGGCCAACGCGGTGTTGGCACACTGAGGATCTTTCACAGTGGCAATAACTGGCATGTTGATGAAGAGGAGGCATTGCACAATCATCCCACACAAAATATAGTATACCATACTTTTGTCCAAAAATAAGTACAGCAACGGATCTGTTTGTTTTGTTTTTTTTAACATTGATGTCTATGTAAGTGGATCTGTTTGCATCCGTTTATGTCCATTTTTGCATCTATTAAATGGATGTAAAAAATGTGATCTGAATAGAGCCTTAAACTGATTTTTGAGGCATCATGTGGTTAAAAAACTTTGGTTTCAATTTGGCTTTTATGTCCTACCCCCATGCTACAAATTGAGTGCTAGGTGCTTGAAATTTTGATCATTTGCCTGCTACGTTCTCATTTCACATTTTTTGTTTTATGCTCCCCTAAGTGCTCCCATATAGTATAATGCTCCCTATGTGCCCTGTTTATAGTATTATATTCCTCATATGCTCCATATAGTATAATGCTCCCCCTATAGTTAGAGTGCTCCCCCCATTTGTAAAAAATTTTAAAAGAAATTTACCTCACCTGGTTCAAGGCAGTGACAGCAGGGTACTTTTTCTCTTCCTTGCAGACACAGGATGTAGTGACATCATCATGCTGCCTGATGTCTACTGACTTGTGGTGAAAGGCCACAGACCTAAAGCAGCCTACTTCTTACCAGAGTAAGTGACAGGGCAAGGAAATAATAGATCTCTGCTCTGTCATGGCTTTCAACTGTATCATACATTGTAGATATGCATACAGTTCAAGCTAGCACTGAGCTTTGCAGGTTGACATGAGCAGTCCAATCCTGCAACATGGTGAAGGCCCCCTTCTTTCTTTCTGGTGGTTAAGGACCTGGGTCATGCACCAAGGTGCCCACCCCTTAATCTCGCCCTGCTATACATCTATATGTATGTCTAAATATTCCAGTCTCTGAACAATGCTTCTAGAGGAGAACAGAGGTACAGTAGAGACCCATAGAAGTTGTTGGGTGTTGGTAACATGCCATAATACACTCATATTCATGGGGCAAATGAGACCTAAAGTAGGTTGTAATAGGTTGCCTATCATTGATACAATGACAGGTATAATATATTGCAGTGTTGGATTCAGATTCCTTGGGCCCACCAGATAAAAAGATTCTGAGGGCCCACCCTCCAACAGATTATAGACCATAGTACCTTTCAAATTTGGGTGTCTTCTGTTGGACCCTTTTTCTGATACCCCGATTCCAAAACTTCTCTTGAAACTGTCTTGTGCAGCTGGAAAGATAGAATGGGCAATGAAACTGTCATGGTAGTTCCCGGAGCCAGGCACTCTATGACGCCATGGTACTAGCTGCTAGGGATCTTCATTATGACACATGCAGTGCTCTGTCTAAGCAACTTAGCCATAACATTTGGTGAGGGGCTGCCTTCTTGGTTTTCAACTGCCAGCTTACTCTCATCAACAGCCACCATTTGCAGCCCACAAGAGGGAAACAACAGCTTACACATTGTCAGACTGAAGTTACTTGGACCCACCAGATAAAATGATTCTGGGGGCCTAGCCTTTCACAACCCTTTGGAAATAGACCATAGTAAGTTTCAAATTTGTGTTTCTTCTGCTGGACCATAATTGTGTTAGAACCTGGGCCCAGATCAATCCTCTGTTACTGTCACAGCAGAGCCAGGCCCTTTTATGATGTCATGGTTCTAACTGCTCAGGAGCTAAATTGTGTCATGTGCAGTGTTCTATCTATGCAAATTAGCCTTGCCATTTGCCCCATGTGAGGGCTGCCATATTGGTTTTCAGTTGCCAACTTGCTGTCATCGACAGTCGTCATTTGCAGACCACAAGAGGAAAACAGCATGCAAAATGAAACATAGGCAAACACAAGCACTGCTGACATTTCTCTCAATATTTTTATTCTTTTCTTTGTCTTATCTACCTGCGTTGAAATTCACTTTTATCTGATTTAGGCTATATGCACACGAGTGTGTGCGTGTAGCCAGGCCGTGATTGGATGGCACATACTGTATATGACATACGTGTGCTGCCCATCCCTGCAAAACACTTTCAATGCCCTTTCAGCACATATGATGAATTAAGGGCTCCATCCAGGTAGATGCGTTAGTTGCAGACAGATCTGCCAATCCAATAATTTAATGTTACCATTTATTTAATTAAGAGAAGTGATGTTGGAAGTGCAGAAGTGAGTGACCTAGTATTTCTCCCTGCATGGTATGCTAAAATTGCACAGGTCTGCTGAGCTGAATTCATTTTTTGGAACCTGGTTTAGGACTGTGCCTTGAGGTATCCTATTCCAAATTTAATCAATGGTATTAGTGGTGGGGCACTCACCAAAATCTGACAGTTATCCTGTCACAAACAAGTAATATGAACTGATTCTTTTGCATTTCAAGTAATGCTCTGCTGAAGGCCTTAAATTTGGAAAGACTACCATTTTGTACATGTCTTTGTTCTTTCCTGTGTTGATATTTCCTGCACCCTTGGATGAGCGTGTCTGCACCCACCCACTCTCTGTTAGTGTCTGAGGTTCCTTGGGCTCACCAGACAAAATTATTCTGGGGCCTGCCCTTCAACAACCTCTTGGAATTAGATCATAGTACCTTCAAATTTGGATCTCTTCTGCTGGACCATTATTATTTTAGAACATGGGCCCCCCAGAGGATCCTCTGGCACTCTGGTAGTCCAACTTGGCTCCTAATGGTGCTTGGCACAGCTATCCCTGAATGAGCAATGAAACTGTCATGGCAGCCCCCATTTTATGGGGGCTGCCATCTTGGTTATCAGTTGCCAACTTGCTCTCATCAACAACTACAGCCCACACGATGGAAATGAGTATACAAAATGAAAAATGAAAACATACAAATAGTACTAACATCTACAGCAGAAGCAGTACCATGAATAGATTATTACTTTATTGGATTAAGAGACGTGAAGGTGCAAGAGCACAAGCTAGTGAATAGTTATTTAATATACAGTATTATTGGCAGGGAACTCTCCAAAATCTGACAGTCATCCTGTCACAAAGTCCCATGACCTGACTCTTTTGCATACCAAATTATGTTCTGCTGTAAGCCTTAAATTTGCAGAAGTCTACCTTTTTGGACATGTCTCTTTACCTCTGCTGGTATTACCTGCACCCTCAGATGAGCATGTCTGCTGACACCCTCCACTGCTCAGTGCTGGGTTGAGGTTCCTTGGGCCCAGAAGATTAAATGATTCTGAGAGCCCATCCTCTAAGAACAGCTTGATAATAGACCATAGCACCCCTCATTTTTGGGTGTGTTATGCTGGTCCATTATTGTGTTCGTGCCTGGGACCAACAGAGGAACTTCTGGTACTCTGATGAGCCAGTCCAGCACTAATATGTTGCAATACAGCAATATTGCTGTTTTTAGAAGACGCAATCAGATGATAAGATTTTTAAGTCACCTCATCCTACTAAAAAAGTAAAAGTTTACGTTAAAAAAACAAACAAACAAACACAATGTTGATCACAATGATTAGAGGTGGAGCAAGCAGGTATATCAGGGAAGAACAAGTAAATCTAATTATAAAAATACAAAAAAAATATAAAGTCTTGTGTATTGTTATATAAAGATCGCTGTCCGGGGGTTTAAGGTTACCATAACTGATCTGGTAGAGGAGTTTAGGAAGGAGTGTCATTTTAACAGCAATGATCCGACCTATCAAGGAGATATAGAGGGGACGCCATTTAATAATAATAATAATAATAATAATAGTACTTTAATAGTCCCACAATGGGGAAATTCAGTGTGTTACAGCAGCAAAGATAAGCAGATACAAATACAAATACAGCATGTACAGGAATTTTCCAAGGTAAGAGGCATTACATTGATAGCAGACAGACAGATAGGAAGTAGCAGGGGGGGGCGGGGATTTAACAGGCAGAGAGATATTTCAGTTCTCTGTGTGTAATGATCTCCGCTTAGGTCGGTGTTGGTTGTACAGCCTAACCGCGGTGGGGAGGAAAGACTTCCGATAGCGCTCCTTCTCACACCTAGGATGGAGCAGTCGGTCACTGACAGTACTGCCCAGCGCGATCACAGTCTCATGCATGGGATGGGACTTCTTCTTCTGCATGGAGCTCACCAGTGACAGTATCCTTTTGTCACCCACCACCTGCACTGGGTCCAGTGGGCTCCCCAGGACAGAGCTGGCCCTTCTAATCAGCTTGTCAAGTTTATTTCTGTCCCTGGTTGATATACTGCTCCCCCAGCAGGCCACTCCAAAGAAGATGGCTGATGCCACTACCGAGTTGAAGAAAGTCCTAAGAAGTGCCCCCCGGATTCCAAAGGCTCTCAGCTTCCTAAGCAGGTAGAGCCTGCTGTGGCCCTTCCTGTACAGGGCCTCCATATGATCTGCCCAGTCCAGCTTATTATTAAGGAGCAAACCCAGGTACTTATAGGTGTTCACAATCTCGATGCCCGTCCCCAGGATGTCCACTGGTTTAGGAGGGCATCTGCCTTTACGGAAGTCCACCACCATCTCCTTGGTCTTCCCTGCGTTAATCTTCAGGTGGTTCCAGTGGCACCAGTCCACAAAATCCCGGTTCAGTTCTCTGTACTCCCTGTCATCATCGTCTGTGATGAGGCCTACTATTGCAGAATCATCAGAATACTTCTGTAGGTAGCAGCTAGATGAGTTGCACCTAAAATCTGCAGTGTACAGTGTGAAGAGGAAAGGGGCGAGAACCGTACCCAGAGGTGCCCCCCGTATTACAGATCACGGCATCTGACACACAGTCTTGGGCTCTCACGTATTGAGGTCGATTTGTGAGGTAGTCTAGGATCCAGTTGGAGAGGTGGTGGTCCACTCCAGCAAGGCCCAGCTTGTCCCTCAATAACCTGGGCTGTATGGTGTTAAAAGCACTGGAGAAATCAAAGAACATTATTCTCACCGTGTTCCCTGGTTTCTCCAGATGAGACAGAGCCCTGTGCAGAAGGTGGATGATGGCATCATCTACCCCAATGCCCGGCCGATAAGCAAACTGGAGAGGGTCCATAGCGGGGCTCACTAGAGGGCGGAGATGTGTGAGAACCAATCTCTCTAAGATCTTCATCAGGTGGGATGTCAGTGCTACAGGTCTGTAGTCATTGAGGTCCATAGGGTGAGGTTTCTTTGGAACTGGTACCACACAAGAAGATTTCCATAATTTAGGGACTATTTCCTGCCTCAGGCTCATATTATACATATATGTAATTATACCACACAGCTGGTCCCCACAAGTCTTAATTAGCCTTGCACTGATGTCATCTGGCCCTGCGGCTTTCCTCGTCTTGATCTTTTTCATCTCCTTTCTCACCTGGGCCCACGTGAAGGTCAGACTGTGGTCAGATAAAGACGGATTTCTGGATTTACTGGTCTGTTGGGAAGTAGCCGCATGGGGTGAAGTCATTGTGGTGGGGGGAGCTGAAGGACATACTGGGGTGGGAGGAGCTGGTGTGTGATCAAATCTGTTGAAGAATAGGTTTAGTTCATTAAGCCAATTAACATCTGCCTCAATCTGGCAGACAGACTGTTTATGACCCGAAATTGACTTAAGCCCCTCCCAGACCCCCCTTATGTCTTTTCTTTCCATTTGCTTTTCCATCTTTTCCTTATAACTGGCTTTTCCCTGCCTGATTTGATGCCTCAGCTCCTTTTGTACTTCCCTCAACCCCTCCTTATCTCTTGTCCTAAATGCCATCTTTTTCTCCTTAAGTAGTGTTTTTATATCAGAGTTAATCCATGGTTTGTTATTGGAGAAGCACCTCACCACTTTTGTGGGAGAGCTCGGAGTTCACGGAACAGCTTAGCGTAATTGACTGAGTAAAAGGTTGCATAGGAGGAAGACAGCTGAATGCCTAAGTAGCGAAGAAAACGGTCTCTCCACTGAAAGTCGTAGTTGCGACGGAGGAGTTGAAGGGCAGGGTCGGGGATGTTTAGAGGGAGAGCTTCCGTTTTCGAGGGGTTAACTTTGTACCCAGAGAAATTACCATAGTCCCGCAGGGTTAACATAAGTTTTGGAAGTGAGATATGAAGATTAGAGAGGATCAGGAGGACATCATCAGCAAAAAGGTGGACTTTGAAATCCCAATCCTGGACAGGGACACCAGTGATATCAGGGTTGGAGCGTATATGGGATGCCAAAGGTTCAATACAAATGGTAAAAATAAGAGGAGAACCCTGAGGACAACCCTGACGTGTTCCGTTGCGAATTGGGAAAGCTGAGGAAGTCGAGTGTGGGAGCTTAACCACTGCAGAGGGGGCAGAGTAAAGCGCTGAGACCATCATGAGAAAGGCCCCTGAGAAACCAAATTTCTTAATAGTAGCAAACATAAACGACCAGTTAAGGTGGTCAAAGGCTTTCTCAGTGTCTAGGCTCAGAAGAAGAGCAGGGTGGCAGTACGATTGGCTACATCTATCAAGTCCACAGCCCTTCTGGTGTTGTCTTCCCCCTGACGACAAGGGACAAAGACCACCTGGTCCTTGTGAATAGAGAAGGAAGCCAAGCGTTCAACCTGGTAGCTCGGAACAGTTTAAGGTCAGAATTGGGACGGTAGTTTGGGTGTCTTTATTAGGTTTGGGGACTAAGGTAATGTGGGAGTGGAGCATCGACTGAGGTATGGGGGCACCGTCAAGGAAGGAGTTGAACAGTTTCCATAGATAAGGCAAGAGAGTAGACCGAAAGGTCTTATAGTACAGATAGGTAAATCCGTCAGGACCCGGGGCCTTACCATTCAAAAGACCTTTCAGAGTGTCAGTGAGCTCGTCGTCAGTAATAGGGGCATTAAGGAAATCAAGGGCCGAGGAAGTGAGAGAGGGAAGGCTACAGGAGTCAAGGTAGTCCTGAATGCCCTGGGAGGTAGAGTTCTCGATAGGAGATTGTACAGGCGAGTGTAATAGGACTGGAATGCAGTAGCAATATCATCAAGGTGGTGCAGAAGGGAGCCAGAAGGGCCCCGTACAGCGTGATGGGTAGAGGAAGTCTGGTGAACCCTTAAGGCTTTAGCCAACAGGGTATGGGCTTTATTGCCACGTTCATAGTAGCGTTGTAGATTAGGAGACGCTGGATAGCATGTGTAGCAGATCACTGACTGCCACCAAATGGCGAAGCAGAGGGAGTGAGGGGCGCAACGCTAAACTGTCAGTGAGTGTTTTAATCTTGGCGTGTAGCGCAACCTCCCTAGCCTATCGGTCTTTCTTTAATTTTGTCACTGTAACAATACAGTGCCCTTGCATGACAGCCTTATGGGCCTCCCAGAGAGTAGAGACTGAGGGGACTGCAGCCTCATTATCCCAGAAGTAGTCAAGCAAATGAGTTTGCAACGAGCTACAGATAGAGGGACTCTGTTATGTTTCTGCCTATTCTGGTCTCTGCGCCACCCTCTGCTCGCACGCTGTGGTGTAGGAGGCATCCTCAGTTTGATTCTTTGCTTAGGATTCTGGATGCTTAGTCTGAACTCGGTCCTAGTTTCCTTGCTGTGTAATGATTCCCAGCCACACCCACGTTCTGAGCATTGTTTCTCTCTGGACTGTATAGAGTTAATCTTTACCGTGCCTGTGTGATTGACAGCCTGTGCACCTATCAGGTCTGGGGCTGGGCCCAGACTTTCTATATACGGGATGTCACTTTCACAGCAAGTTGCCGGTTATTGCACTGACTTTGCCTGCTTTCTTTGTACATTTGATATTTACCTTGCTATGATCTCTGACCTTTGGCTTGCCTTGTGACTACTCTCTTGGATTTCGATTTGGTACCACTTTTGCTTCTCTGGTTGTGACCCCTGGCTTGTTTATCATTCTTCTCTGTTGTTTGTCTTGTTCTGTGTGTCACTTTACTCAGTATAGGGCTCATCTTTGAGTTGTCCTTTTACAGTTTAGGGTAAACTGAGGCAATAGGAAGGGACAGTGGCTGGGGTGAGATTAGGGCTCACTTGTCTCTGTCCTTCCTCCCAGACCCCTGCAGTAGTGTGAGGGTATTGCTACGTCTGTCAAGATCCTAACAGAATAACCGGCCAATAACCTTCTGCCATTGCTTACCCTAGGATCAGTATGGATCCTATTCAGGGCCTTGCGGCCAAGTTGGAAGGTTTGGCAGGCCTGGTAGCTGAGCTTGCTAAACAGGTTCAGACCCTTACTGAGGCTGCTGCAGCATCCCCGCCTGTTTCTTCCCCTTTTAAGGTGAAGATGTTACTCCCGGATCGTTTTTCAGGGGATCGTGAAAAATTTGAGACTTTCCGGGAGTCCTGTCGCCTGTATTTTCGGATTAACATGCTTCCCAGGCCCACAGGGTAGGAGTAGTTATATCCCTCCTACAAGGGGATCCACAAGCTTGGGCCCTTAAACTCCCTCCTGGGGCTGAGGAGTGGATTGACCTTGAAAATTTTTTTTTGTCCCTGGGATCTATCTATGCTGAGCCAGACCACATTGGGCTTGCGGAATCGCAACTCCTCTCGATGCAGCAAGGCAAACGCTCTGCCGAGGAATATTGCACAGAATTCCGCAAGTGCAGTGTGACTGCAGGTTGGTGTGAGTCATTTCTTAAGGCTCACTTTAAACAAAGCCTGTGTGACTGTGTTAAGGAGGTCTGGGTTGGTCACCCAGATCCTCTCACTCTTGAGCAGGCCATGACTTTGGCTGTCCGTATTGACCGTAGGATCCGGGAAAATGTTAAAGAGAGAATAGGGTCTGCTTCTTCCAAGTTTTCTGTCTCTCCCTCTCTCTCTCCTGAAAAACCTGTTATTTCTCCCATGACTCCTGGTGAGGAACCCATGCAACTGGGAGTTATGGACACCAAGACGCGACGAGAGCATCGTCTCAGGAACAACCTCTGCCTGTACTATGGTGCTTCTGGTCATTTCATCCGTGACTGCTCGATCAGACCTCGCAGACCAGCAGAAAAGCTTCAGTGCCTGAGTGGTAATCAGAAGAACCACTCAGGCAACCAGGTATTTGCTAATATGATTGCTCTGCACACTTTAAATTGTGTTACTGAGCAGACTGACTCGGCTGCTAAAAGTGGGAAACACCAGGTGAATAAAAAATGTCTGCCTGGTCCACCAGTTTCTGTGGTTGTGCAAAAAGATCCTGAATTTAAGGCAGAGAAAATATTGAAGCCCTCTAAAACCAGTTTATCTGGTGAGGGTCCGGTGGCCCCTCATAAAAGGGGGGGGGTACTGTTATGTCTCTGTCTGTTCAGGTCTCTGCTCCACCCTCTGCTCGCACACTGCGGCGTAGGAGGTGTCCTCAGTTTGATTCTTTGCTTAGGATTCTGGATGCTTAGTCTGAACACGGTCCTAGTTTATTTGCTGTGTAATGATTCCCAGCCACATCAGTGTTCTGATCATTGTTTCTCTCTAGACCGCATAGAGTTAATCTTTACCTTGCCTGTGTGATTGACAGTCTGTGTACCTATCAGGTCTGGGGCTGGGCTTGCCTTGTGACTACTCTCTTGGATTTCGATTTGGTACCACTTTCTGGTTGTGACCCCTGGCTTGTTTACCATTCTTCTATGTTGTTTGTTTTGTTCTGTGTGTCACTTTACTCAGTATAGGGCTCATCTTCGAGTTGTCCTTTTACCGTTTAGGATAAACTGAGGCAATAGGAAGGGACAGTGGCTGGGGTGAGATTAGGGCTCACTTGTCTCTGTCCTTCCTCCCAGACCCCTGCAGTAGTGTGGGGGTATTGCTACGTCTGGCAAGACCCTAACAGACTCATTGAGGTGCCAGTGGCATCGCCTGGTCAGGATCAGCGTGGGAGAGAGGGTAACAGTGACTGGGGCATGGTTGGAACATGAGATTGGGCCAATGTCTGCATGGTTTTGAATGTTTCATGAACAGGGCACTGTGAAATACCTCAATAGATATAGACATTGCCTTTACCATGAGAGATTATTATTATGATTACTAGAAATCTAATATAAATGCAGATCAAATAATATGCACGGTAAAAATATTTTACATTACACAGGTTTCGAGAGAACACTTTTGTGCTCATAGGGACTGACAAAGGACTTGCAGTAAACTCCATGTTATCTTTGTGTTTACATAGAGAGATAAAGGACACTATCCAAGCCTTTATCAGCAAACTGTAGTTAGCTGACCTGATTGTCCTGTCTGCAGAGTTGTACATAACAAGCTCTGGAAGCAAGTACCAACCAGAATAATCTGGAGAACTCAACCTCACAGAGAGCAGTGAGTCACGTCCTCTGACCTGGTACCAGATACAGGCTGGGTGCCTTGACAATGTGTAAACAATGGGAGGAATAATTTTACATAGCAGGCAAAGGAAGCAGCATTTCTAAAGCAATGTATTTAGGAAAACTCTTGATTTTACATAAACTAGCAATATAGCTAGGATTCTTGAGATGGGAATACGCTTTTAAATCCGATTGATATGCTGTGGCATGACATTAAACAGGCCGTTCATACTCGAAAAACCCTCCAATGTGACAGAATTAAAACAATTCTGCAAAAAAGAAGGGCCAAAATTCCTCCAACGACAGGTGAAAGACTCATTGCCAGTTATCGCAAACGCTTGGTTGCAGTTGTTGCCGCCAAGGGTGGCAGAGCCAGTTATTAGGTGTAGGGGGCTGTTACTTTTTCACATAGGGCCAGGTTGGTTTGGGTAGCTTTTTTCCTTTAATAAATAAAAATCATCATTGAAAAACTGCATTTTCTATTCACTTTTTCACAGCACTGTATATCTAGGTTTTAATTTGAATTGATTTTTTTTTTTTATATTTCATTTAGATGCTATCATTTATCCTAATAAAAAAATCACCTAAACCACCTAACAAAATGTAATATATTAGAGGACTGTGTAATATTTGCAGTGGTTGTACCTTTTCATTTCTGCTCATCGTTCTTGACTGGTGCATCCATGAGATATGAACTGAAAGGCTTTTACTGCTGACGCTTTTCCCGTAAACGTGTAAGCACTGTCAGCAGATCAGTGAAAGGTTAGTATTCTCACATTATTGAAGGTGTAAAGAAAATGCCACGCATTTTCCTCCTAGTCATCATGTTTCTTAATTGTAGAATTAAAATAGTGCCTGGAGTCCACTTCAGAAATATCAGCCAGTGACAGGGCCCTCCTGGGTTCAGCTAGCAAGATGGATGATTGACAAGCATACCGAGCTGGTACCTGCTGTCATTGTACAAACTGCTGCCTAGTTCTATGAGAGCAATTTGACATCTTTATTTACATGTATGAATAATTTAAATTAATTCCCCTTGTTCATTTCTCCTAAAATCATGGATAAATGGTTATTTTTTTCATAATTATGGAAGAAAAACTGTTGTTATTGCATGAATATTTTTTATTTTAAAATAATATTTCCCCTTTACTAAAATAGTTGTCGTTATTTCTAAAAGGGAAGAAATGGTGGTAACCAATGTAGCTGTAATTACAGAATCACTTCTGGTTGTTACCCAGCTTAGCCAGATTCCAGAATCGTAGATATTCTTAGATGTGCAGGAATATGGGAAAATGTATGGTGTATATGACTGCATAGCTAGCTAGATTTTGCATTCAGTTTTTTGGGAAAGCCTGGTGAAAAAACAGTAGGAACTCTAACTGGGGTCATATTGGTTGACACTCAGTTTTCTGTAAGTAATTTACAGCAGAGGCCAGGTGCTACATTGTAGTGAATGAGACTTTTTAATCACATTCATAAAAAATTAGGCATTTGGGGGAAAATTTGAGATATTTCAAAACGTTGTTGTGTCCTATCTATTGATTTCAAAAGAGAAAACTGGTTTTGAAAATTTGCAGAGCAGCGTCCTCCAAATCCCACTGCTAACAGTAAAGTATGGTGTTTAACTGTTATATTGATGTATAGCATGTTTTATACTGTTTTATACTTGTTTTTTTTTTTTTTTTTTAACTTTTCCAGCTTTATTCTGGTTACTGAATAGTTATTCAGCCATTTATATGCTGCTATGTAAACAGGAGTGGCACCTGCTTTCGGGTGTGAAGGTGAAGTTAGGGTAGGTTTACACCTGCGCCTAGGTTTCCATTCTTTGGCTCCACTTGGGGACCCAAAGAACGGAAATCTAATGCGCTTAAAAAGAGGTTACCCATGGAAACCCGCAGACCGCATATGACTATATTTCCTTCATACATTTGAAAACATCTTGCTAGCAATTTTAACTTTTCTCACTGTGTCTCAATTTTTTATCTATAATCAGTAAATGTTAAGTCTTATATTATTCACACATGAATGGGAAATGTATTTATTTTTTGCCAAGAGGCATCTGTAAAAGTATAAACTGTTGCTAGGCAGCCTCAGCCCTAAACCAGTGTTTGGGCCTATTTCAGTTAGTTGGTAAGTAGTTGCAGTAGCTTGTGAGAGAACCTTCAGCTCTCTAGGCTTAGTGGTGGTTAGGCTACAACAGGCAGTCTCATGCCAACAGACCAAGTCCCAAGAGTTGCTCCAGATTGCCACAATGGAAAAGATCAGAGGACTAGAGGAAGAAGTGAAGAATAGACGTCACTTCAGTCTCAGTTTGTAAAATGCCCACAAGTGTGGATACTGTTTGCTGTAAGTGAATTGCACCTCTATGTTACTGTGTGACTGGGAGAAATCTACTAAGTAAACTGTACTGTGGGCATTGCCTATTCAACTACCACAAGGGTTCACATCTGTGTTGGAATATCCGTAGGAGAATCTGCTGCAGATTCCCTATAAAACCGGCGGAAACCCGGCGGACCCCATGCGGATGGTCTCTCTGTCTTTCAGATCCCCATGTGGACCTGAACGACAGAAAGACGAACGCTAGTGTTAGCCTAGTGTAAATACTGTAGTTCAGGTCCATCTTGCACCAGTGGGGTAATTGATTAAGACTGGCATAGTAAACAGTATTCTTAATAAATTACCCCAAGTCCAGAGTCCAAATATTCAGACCCATCGTCTTTTTCTGCACTATATATTGAAAGGAATTATCCAGGAATCATCGGAAGATGTGAAATGGCCAGGGTTGGTGTAAAACAAAAAAAAGTCATGCTCGCTTATTCTTGACACTATGTTGTACATTCCTGGTCCCCTTTCCCTACTGCGCAGAGACTTGATGGATTGGAATGGAGAGGCTCATGTAACTGTTGAGTCCAATCAGTGGACTCAGCGGTCACTGATGTGGAATCAGTGGTGTATATGAGTGACATCAGTGGCCACTCACCAGCAACTGCTGAGGTCAGTTATTGGCCTCAATGGTCATGCGAGCCTCTGCACTTCTGGTCTGGTGAAGGGAAAGGGGACTCGGTACAACAGAGTGTTGGGATAGGCAAGGCTGACTTTTTTTTTTTGTTTTACATCCATCCTAGCTGTCCTTGATTTTCTGATGGATAGATAGGAGATTTTCAGTGTCTTGTATTGTATATGCAGTTTTATCTTTTTAATAAATAATTGTGGTGACTGTTACCATTTGGGTCCTCAATTTTTTTTTTTTTTAAGAAGTAGATTTCTATTGCTGATTTGTTCCAGTTAAGCGTCTGACACAAACAGAGAAAAAAGAGAATCGATTTGGAACAAAAAATTTGCGTTATTAGAGTTGGCATCTACTATATGTTATTGTTAGAGCTGTCTACATTTGTACTAGATTATAAATTTGCATATCTAGCATATTGGAATGCTAATTATACAAATTTTGAACAAGAAAATATATTTCCAGCTGTGCAGATTTTTCTGCTATTGAAAAGGGACCCTGTTCTGATTAATTTATGCGAAGTGCAAGTCACATACATAGTGACTTCTGTTTCATTTATATCCTCAGCAAAACCTTTTCTGTCAAACTTAATTTCCATTTTATTGCAGAGCAAATATCTGCAGCATACCGTACTTTGTACTATTTAAACTAGGGACACTATTACTGATAAGGAAGCACTAATTTTTATAAGGGGGCACTAACTGATAAGGGAGCCCTATTATTTATAAGGGGGGTGTAGGTATGTGAGCCAGAGGGCGCTGTTGAACGACCCAGGCCCAGCCCTGAAAAGGTCTTCAGCCACACCTTTGAGGGGGGGGTGTGTAACTCCAGTAGTCTGGAGTATCCTGCAGGGAGCAGGAGTTGGTGGACCCACCTGGACAGATAGACGGTCTGTGCCAGAAGTGCTCGGGTCTACAGGGGACTGTTGCTGGAGCTGAGCAATAGTCAGGACCAGCGAGGACAGAGAGAGAGGCTCTGTCCAAGAGGGCTGGATCCAGAGAGGACTTACAGAGACTAAGTCAAGCTCTTATTGCCCCCAGAGGCTAGTTAGGGACTCAAGGAGTGAGTTAGGCCCTAACTGTGGCATAGGTTTTTTTGTTGTTTTGTTATGTTGCAGTTAAGCTGAATAAAGCCACGTTTTATTTTACACTTGGACCGTCTGAAAGCTATCTTTCCGGCACCCAGTACCACGAACGACCACTGTCTGGACCATGAAAAGCCACCATTTGAGTTTAATTTCCCCAAGCTGTCACATATGGTGGAGAATCGCGCGCATAAAGAGATCCACGCAAGTCCTGGAAGACAAGTGGTTTGTGATTGCAGTACTGCAAAGTGTGCATTGTGGCCTACAGCTGGAAGAAATCTGTGATTTCAACTGAAGAAACCCAGGAGGGGTGAGTGAATTGCAACATAGCAAGGTGCTTGTAAAACTCTGGAAGAGGAATCCAGGGAATGGACTTTGTGTATACTGTGGCACAGAAGTCTGTGAAGTGTTTTGCTGATGGCAAGAAAATTAGCAATGTGTGTAGAAGCTGGATATTGCAAACAAGTGTATGTGAAAGACTATGGTGCCATGTTGATGTTTTCTGTGGAAGACAGAAGAAAATGCTGGTTGTTGTAGTGCCACATAAACAGTCTATGTGAAAGGCTATGGTGCCATGTTGGTGTTTTCTGTGGAAGACAGAAGAAAATGCTGGTTGTTGTAGTGCCACATAAGTTAACTGTGTGAATACAGGTGACTGCAGAAGATAGCAAGAAGTTGCTGCCAGTTGAACCCCAAGGTTGCTGTGGAATATTGTGTAATCTTGTTAGTAAACCATGGGCAAGAAAAAGAGAATTTCAGCTTGTAAAAAAGCAGAGAAGTCATGCATAGGTTTATTAGTGCAGAAGTCTGAATGCAGAGAGACACAAAACCCGGAACAGATCATGTGGAATGCAAGTAAAGATAATGGGTTGCATGAGAGTGACTCAGTTTTTCTAAAGCACCTCTGTTCTATGATGGAATATGTCCCTGCTGAGTGTGTGTCTCATAATGGAGTGCATGGAAGCACCAAAGATGAAAATATTATGGTGCAGCAGATTCAAGATGAGAATAAAACCATCAGGTTCATTGATGAGGATAAAATATCTGATTGGAAACGGCAATTTGAGGTATTAGAAAAAGAGAACCTTAAGTTGAACTTGAAGTTAAAGAAAGATCTTGAATCTATGAGGAGTTCATATTCTAGTCATTGTGAAAATGTGGTACTGGGTTTGCCTGGAATAGACTGTGTCACTAAGAAGGAGTTTCCTGAAATGAAATGTGCTCTATCTAATGAAGTCATACAGAGTGTAGAGCAAAAGCAAGTGCTTGAGAAGCAATTGCAGGATTTAAAGGAGCAGCGTGTACAAGACTCCATTGCCAAAGAGAGTGTCATTGAAAAATTGAGAAATGAGCTTGGAACTGCTAGACAAGGCAAACAGACTACAGGTTGAATTGGATAATGTCACAAGGCTTCTTTCTCAAGCAGACAGCAAGTTTATCAAACTTTCCAAAGCTTTTTCTACACTAGAATCTCAGCTTCAGGACACTCAGGAACTTTTGCAAGAAGAAGCTTGACCTTAGTACAAAACTAAAACAAATGGAAGATGAGAAAAATGGTTTCCTTGAGCAGCATAGAGGCAGAGAAAGCAGAACCATTAAGGCAGCCAGAACATGTAACCAAAAAGCATCTGGGTACTGACAGAAAAAACTGTGATGTTGAAAACTTGGTGTCACCAGCTTCTGTACTGTCAGAAAGGAGTTGGTACGAAAATTCTTGTAATCTATCACAGCACCGCAACATGCCTCCAGAAAGTTATGCGTATGAGAAAGAGAAGGTAAGACTAGAGTATGGAAGTGGTTGTCCTGCTGTCGTACAGGTGTGGAAGCATTATACAGAAACCATTCCAATATATGATGTGGCAGTTGTTAAAGACATACCAGAAAATGTAGTTCAGCATGAGCTATTTTGTGAGGGTGTACAGTCATGGCCAAAAGTTTTGAGAATGATACAAATATTAATTTTTACAAAGTCTACTGCTTCAGTTTTTCTAATGGCAATTTGCATATACTCCAGAATGTTATAAAAAGAGTGATCAGCTTAACAGCAATTACTTGCAAAGTCAATATTTGCCTAGAAAATGAACTTTATCCCCCAAAACACATTTCAACATCATTGCAGCCCTGCCTTAAAAGGACCACCTAACATCGTTTCAGTGATTGCTCCATTAACACAGGTGTGGGTGTTGATGAGGACAGGGCTGGAGATCAATCTGTCATGATTAAGTAAGAATGACACCACGGGACACTTTAAAAGGAGGCTGGTGCTTGCCATCATTGTTTCTCTTCTGTTAACCATGGTTATCTCTAAAGAAACACGTGCAGTCATCATTGCACTGCACAAAAATGGCCTAACTGGGAAGAGTATTGCAGCTAGAAAGATTGCACCTCAGTCAACAATCTATCGCATCATCAAGAACTTCAAGGAGAGAGGTTCCATTGGTGCCAAAAAGGCTCCAGGGCGCCCAAGAAAGACCAGCAAGCGGCAGGACCGTCTCTTAAAAGTGTTTCAGCTGCGGGATCGGGCTACCAGCAGTGCAGAGCTTGCTGAGGAATGGCAGCAGGCAGGTGTGAGTGCATCTGCACGCACTGTGAGGCGGAGATTCTTGGAGCAAGGCCTGGTCTCAAGGAGGGCAGCAAAGAAGCCACTTCTCTCCAGAAAAAACATCAGGGACAGACTGATATTCTACAAAAGGTACAGGGAGTGGACTGCTGAGGACTGGGGTAAAGTCATTTTCTCTGATGAATACCCTTTTCGATTGTTTGGAACATCTGGAAAACAGCTTATTCGGAGAAGAAGAGGTGAGCGCTACCACCAGTCTTGTCTCATGCCAACTGTAAAGCATCCTGAAACCATTCATGTGTGGGGTTGCATCTCAGCCAAGGGAATCGGCTCTCTCACAGTCTTGACTAAAAACACAGCCATGAATAAAGAATGGTACCAGAATGTCCTCCAAGAGCAACTTCTCCCAACCGTCCAAGAGCAGTTTGGCGCTCAACAATGCCTTTTCCAGCATGATGGAGCACCTTGCCATAAAGCAAAGGTGATAACTAAATGGCTCAGGGAACAAAACATAGAGATTTTGGGTCCATGGCCTGGAAACTCCCCAGATCTTAATCCCATTGAGAACTTGTGGTCAATCATCAAGAGACGGGTGGACAAACAAAAACCAACAAATTCAGACAAAATTAAAGCATTGATTCTGCAAGAATGGACTGCTATCAGTCAGGATTTGGTCCAGAAGTTGATTGAGAGCATGCCAGGGAGAATTGCAGAGGTCCTGAAGAAGAAGGGTCAACACTGCAAATATTGACTTGCTGCATTAACTCATTCTGTCAATATAAGCTTCTGTCACTCATAATATGAATGCAATTATATTTCTGTATGTGATAAAAACATCTGACAAACACACATAAAAACCAGAGGGCAGCAGATCATGTGAAAATATAATATTTGTGTCATTCTCAAAACTTTTGGCCATGACTGTACTGTGTGGCCCTTGTGCAGAAGGAGAAGATATTATGGTACAGAGTTTGTGTATCTCAAACAAAGAGGAGAGCAAGCGGCCTATGTCTCCTAAACTTCTAAGCCTTGATGATGATGGCAAAGTTTGCTTTGAGATGAAGGTTACAGAAAAGGTACCCGTGAAATATTCATACTCTAAAGACATTGATGTGCAGGAAGTACGTGTTAGCTGGTATCTGAGCTCCTGTGGATTCGTGATGGGTGAAGATGAGGATTCTTGTGGCTATTCACTGGAGGAATCAAAGTCGTACAATGGCAGGTCTGAATACTGTGCCGAGAGATGTGATGGAAGTGATGTGATCCCCTGTATGGCGAATTGTGGAGGTGATGGAGTAGAGCTTGCCTTTGCGCAGAATGGCCAGGATCTTGGCATAGCGTTTAAAGTGAGGAGAAGACGGAAGGCTCGACTGACTGGAACTTGGAGGTTGAGACCGCCAGATGGTGACATCTGGAGAGACACTGGACAAGTGTATAGCATTGAAGAGGGACGGCGACATATGTCTTGTCCCATTGTAACTCACCCCATGGGTAGTGAGCTGAGGGGGGAGGGTATGTAGGTATGTGAGCCAGAGGGCGCTGTTGAGCGGCCCAGGCCCAGCCCTGAAAAGGCCTTCAGCCACACCTTTGGGGGGGGGGGGTGTAACTCCAGTAGTCTGGAGTATCCTGCAGGGAGCAGGAGTTGGTGGACCCACCTGGACAGATAGACGGTCTGTGCCAGAAGTGCTCGGGTCTACAGGGGACTGTTGCTGGAGCTGAGCAATAGTCAGGACCAGCGAGGACAGAGAGAGAGGCTCTGTCCAAGAGGGCTGGATCCAGAGAGGACTTACAGAGACTAAGTAAAGCTCTTATTGCCCCCAGAGGCTAGTTAGGGACTCAAGGAGTGAGTTAGGCCCTAACTGTGGCATAGGTTTTTTTGTTGTTTTGTTATGTTGCAGTTAAGCTGAATAAAGCCACGTTTTATTTTACACTTGGACCGTCTGAAAGCTATCTTTCCGGCGCCCAGTACCAAGAACGACCGCTGTCTGGACCATGAAAAGCCACCATTTGAGTTTAATTTCCCCAAGCTGTCACAGGGGGGCTATTACTGACAAAGTGGCACTATTATTTATAAGGGGGTTATTACTGATAACGGAACACTATTATTTATAAGGGTGTACTAGAACCCCCCCAAATGGGAGATTGTTTTGGGGGCAGAAAAATAGGGTTTTATTAAATTATTATTTAAATGAAACAATCTAATTTTATTACAAGTATGAATGGGCACTATTACTCTTTGGGGTACAAAAAGTAGCGTTTTAATTGTGTGGTGCACTACTATTGTCTTTCAGTCACTGTGTAGTGGCAATGGAAGTAGTCACAATATGGATATACTGTTTGCATATGTTTTTAGTATGTCACCAATTAAAGCCCAACTTTTAATTTTGCGCCCAGGACCACAATGGTTGACACAAGTAGAATTTTCACTCCAAATGGTGTATTCTTATTCATAGCTGTCCAGGAGTGCTAGGCCTAGGCGAAAACATTAATAGTTTATACCACCATTATGGTGATTGACTTTAGAGATAGTATCAGATATCGTGAGATTCCCACTAGCCGACCACGCCACTCATAAGGCTCAGAATAAGTGGCAATTAAAACATAACTTCTATTGATATGACATTAGGAGGATAACTATATATTTGGTGTTAAAATTGCTCACCTGGTGCCCATATATGTGACAAAAATGTTGGGATAAGAGTTGGCATATAGAAACCAGTTCCTTACTAAATCCTAGAGGTCACTTGATGTGTCAGATGACCAACACCATATTTCATTTGCCATTTGTTAGCCCATGGATATATTATACAGGACTAATTCATGGACTTTAAATACATGAGTATTAGAAAATCATATGATATCCCATTCTTTACATACATATTCCTAGCTCATGAACATCATCAGGGAATATTTCTAAGTAGTCAATTGTAGTTGTGTAGAATGCCCAGCATGGTGGCCCAACAGCATGACCAGAATTGTGGGTCCTAAGTGTATTCAGAGGATCATATTTTGGATACCCAGCCATTTTGCATCCTGACAATGTCTCTCATATCCCAACAACAATGACATATCAATAAAAGTTAATTGCCACTTATTCTGTGAATCCCATATGGTGATTGCTACTATAGGCCTGGCAAAAATGTTTTTTTTTAACATGCAATTAACTGGTAAATAAAGCTATTTCTCCATATATAATACAGTATGTATTATTGAAGATTTTACTCCGAGAAATTCTCTTGTTGGGAACAATTGACACAAGGTTCACACTAGCATTGGGCTGTGATAAGACCAGAACAACAGACAGGCGTACCACTAAAATAGCGGACACATATGGTGCCCCACGAACCACATTGGACTATATTGGTGTCCACTGGGTGTCGTAGTTTTTAAACTGAAAGTACTGGACAAAAAAGTTGTGCGTGCAGCACTTTTTCGTTCAATGATTTCAGGTGGACATTGTAATGAAGTCTTGTAACGGAGACTTGAAGCAGATGTGAATGTAGCTTTAGTTGGTGGCACGATTATAGGTTTTCTGCTTCTTATACAAAAAGGTCCTAGGTTTGAGACCCAAGACACACTTGAAAAATTAAAAAGAATAAATCTTTAAATAGATGGACGATCACTCAGCAACACCTGTACAGTACACTGTACAGAGTTGATGTCACAGTGCAGTGAATGCTAAAGAAGCGGTTGGTTGTGAATATTGACAGGGTAAAGGTGCTAGAAAGACTTTTGGTAAAAATGGGTAACTAGACATGTCTGTAACCCCTGGCATCTCAGACAAGGTCTAATAGTTTGCCAGACAGGCAATAATGATTAGAATATTAAATATTCTGGGGACACCTTGAGGGGCTTCCCTTGGAGGTCTAAGCAGGGATAGGTAAGTGAAAATTGGTCATTACCTGCTGGAGTAATCCAGTAGGTAGTAGCTTAAAGTAACTCTTTTGGGGAGCTTCAACTTGAGCAACTAATATAAAAAAAAATTATTTCACATTAGTCAATGAATAAACAGATCTAACAATAATATAAATTTAATTCTGCAAAACTGTAATTAGTGTGAATTCAACACCTTTGCTAAGGCTGAACTTGTCACATACCTGGCACACTGCATTATGCCGATGACATTATTAGACTCCTCTTTCACTCTCTACTCCCCTAGATTCACAAATTTATATGCACATATAACATCACAAATCAGAAATCTGACTATGAATAATTCTGTGTTAATAACCTCTCTCTCACGTTCCTTCACGCTTTATATCAAATTTAATCTTGAATATAAGTTTTCATTCTTTGAAACTTTCCCTGGCGCTAACATCTGTCACATAAAATCAGCTTTCCCTGACCTATAAACATCTGCAATAAAGAAGAAATGTAAGATCAAAGATTTTGATGATCATGCAAAATACATAACGTTTCAGGCAATGGTGGGAGTTCTGCTAAGATCTGGGTTTATACTCTCTATGTATGTGTTTATCTTACCCTTTCATAAAATCTTCAAGATGTAATTGATTCTTAAGCTCAGTGCACCAACTATAGGCAAAAAGAATTTGTTCTACAAAATGTAGCATAACCATATGTGGTTCCCTTTAAACAGACACTGTCCTGAGAAAATGATAATAAAATATTTTTATTTATATAGCGCCAAAATATTCCGCCTCACTTTACAAATCGTAGGGTACATGTACAGACAACATTAGACTGAATAGAGTAAACTAGTGAGCAAAAGGACCCTTTGAGGTTGCTCTAAATTCAATGGCCCAGACATCCCGAGTAGAGATGGGCTAACCACTTTGTCACAAACCAGATTCAATCTAAATATTCCAAATTGTTCCGTTTTTAATGAGCCTTACCAAATGGCAATTCATCTTGGATTAACTAAAATGGCTACCACCACATGTTTGAGCAGGAAATACAGAAGAGATAGGTGTGTATGAGTCACTGTGTGACATTTTAGCACCACCTGACATCAGCTGACAGCCTCTCGGCCAATAGACAGTGGAAGGTGGACCTCTTTCATTGCTAATGTAATATACACTATATAATCTGCTCCAAGCGTTGCAGACAGTAATAGTGGAGATAGTGTAGGTTCTATGTTTCATCACTCTGCATCATACAGAACACGTATGAAAAGCAATAGTAGTTCAAGCAATTACACAGGCAGATTAGTGATAGAAATCAATTTGACTGAATGCATAGCTACTTCTGCTGTTTGAGTTTGAGAGTGACTGCTGAATTCCTGGCTGCTCTATTACAGAATTACAGACACTCAGACAGTTAACCCTGTCTTTGCCAATAATCTAATTTTGTCTAACGCTAGGTTCACACTAGCATTCGGGTTTCTGTATTTTGGGTCCGCTGGGGACCCAAAAAACGGAAACCCTATCCACTTAAAAAGGTTACCCCTGGAAACCTACGGACCCAATAGACTATAATGGGGAACGCCAGGTTTCTGCCTGAAATCGACAGAGAGAAAAGTCTTGCTTGCAAGACTTCTCTCTCTGCCTATTTTAAGCGGTATGGGGGACATGAATGCTAGTGTGAACTGACCCTAAGTCTGTTGTACAATAGAGCAGTTTCATCTGTATACACAGTCTTTAAACATACTTTTTACTGACAAAACAATTCTGTTCTTTGTTAAGGGCTTTTTTGGGAAACAGTTTAAATTTTTTTATTAAATAAATAGCAACTGCTTTTCTAACATACCACTGTTTTTGTCTGCGCATATCTGAAAAATAACAACTCTTGTAATTGTTATTTAATGGGTTTTTTGTTTTCTACTCTGCTCACCACCAAATACACAGTGTTGTTAATCTGAAAAAAATATTCAAATAATTTCTTAAGCTTTTTTTGATGCACATATATACAGTACCTTGCGAAAGTATTCAGCCCCCTTGAACTTTTCAACCTTTTGCCACATTTCAGGCTTCAAACATAAAGATATAAAATTTTAATTTTTGGTGAAGAATCAACAACAAGTGGGACACAATTGTGAAGTGGAACGAAATTTATTGGTTATTTTAAACTTTTGTAAAAAATAAAAAACTGAAAAGTGGGGCGTGCAATATTATTCGGCCCCTTTACTTTCAGTGCAGCAAACTCACTCCAGAAGTTCAGTGAGGATCTCTGAATGATCCAATGTTGTCCTAAATGACTGATGATGATAAATATAATCCACCTGTGTGTAATCAAGTTTCCGTATAAATACATCTGCTCTGTGATAGTCTCAGGGTTCTGTTTAAAGCGCAGAGAGCATCATGAAGACCAAGGAACACACCAGGCAGGTCCGTGATACTGTTGTGGAGAAGTTTAAAGCTGGATTTGGATACAAAAAGATTTCCCAAACTTTAAACATCCCAAGGAGCACTGTGCAAGCGATCATATTGAAATGGAAGGAGTATCAGACCACTGCAAATCTACCAAGACCCGGCCGTCCCTCTAAACTTTCATCTCAAACAAGGAGAAGACTGATCAGAGATGCAGCCAAGAGGCCCATGATCACTCTGGATGAACTGCAGAGATCTACAGCTGAGGTGGGAGAGTCTGTCCATGGGACAACAATCAGTCGTACACTGCACAAATCTGGCCTTTATGGAAGAGTGGCAAGAAGAAAGCCGTTTCTCAAAGATATCCATAAAAAGTCTTGTTTAAAGTTTGCCACAAGCCACCTGGGAGACACACCAAACATGTGGAAGAAGGTGCTCTGGTCAGATGAAACCAAAATCGAACTTTTTGGCCACAGTGCAAAACGATATGTTTGGCGTAAAAGCAACACAGCTCATCACCCTGAACACACCATCCCCACTGTCAAACATGGTGGTGGCAGAATCATGGTTTGGGCCTGCTTTTCTTCAGCAGTGACAGGGAAGATGGTTAAAATTGATGAGAAGATGGATGGAGCCAAATACAGGACCATTCTGGAAGAAAACCTGTTGGAGTCTGCAAAAGACCTGAGACTGGGACGGAGATTTATCTTAACATAAAGCAAAATCTACAATGGAATGGTTCACAAATAAACGTATCCAGGTGTTAGAATGGCCAAGTCAAAGTCCAGACCTGAATCCAATCGAGAATCTGTGGAAAGAGCTGAAAACTGCTGTTCACAAACGCTCTCCATCCAACCTCACTGAGCGTGAGCTGTTTTCCAAGGAAGAATGGGCAAGAATTTCAGTCTCTCGATGTGCAAAGCTGATAGAGACATACCCCAAGCGACTTGAAGCTGTAATCGCAGCAAAAGGTGGCGCTACAAAGTATTAACTTAAGGGGGCCGAATAATTTGGCACGCCCCACTTTTCAGTTTTTTATTTTTTACAAAAGTTTAAAATATCCAATAAATTTCGTTCCACTTCACGATTGTGTCCCACTTGTTGTTGATTCTTCACCAAAAATTTTAATTTTATATCCCTATGTTTGAAGCCTGAAATGTGGCAAAAGGTTGAAAAGTTCAAGGGGGCCGAACACTTTCGCAAGGCACTGAATATAAGGAGTCATTAGGGGGCATCATTTATATAAGGGATCATTAGGGGAGCAGTATTTATGTCAGGGGGAATCAGTAGCATAATCTAAGGGAGCAATTAATTTAATTAAGGTGGCACTTGGGCTTTATTAAGGCTAAGGCCCCGCGTAATGTTCCATAGCAAAAAAGCGCTGTAGGAAAAAACATGGCGGCAACTTATCGCGTTTTTTCCGTAGCACTTGTCACAGAAAGTGAAAGGGACTTTCTTCTTCCATTATAGATAAATCGCCAGCATTTGTGTAGGTATAATTGACATGCTGCGATTTCCAAAACCGTGAAGTTTTAGAGATCGCAGTGTGTCCATGGCGCATATTTTTCCGCAATTCACTAGAATCACATCCACTTTGCAGGAACTGTAAAAAGGTGAGTTTTTCTGCGGCATTTACACTGCGGCCAAACCGCGGCATTTACGTCACGTGCGGCCCCGGCCTTAAGGTGTTTTCCACCTAATTTTTATTGATGATCTATATTTTATTGTAAACAGAGAAGAGGTCATGTCGCTTACACAGGTACCACGGTTCATTTAAACAGCTGATCCTGAGGGTCCTGGGTACCTTTTTTTTACCTTTTAATTAGAAAACACCAGGGGCACTATTAATAAGGGGCACTATTTAAAACGTGTACACAGGGAAGTTAATAATTTAAAGAGGCATTTGGGGGTTTTATTCATTATGGGGGGTTAAATCATATATTTTATAATTGGGGGTAGCAGCAGGATAGTTATGCAGGTAAGGACTATGTGGGTCAGGTGCCTGGAAAAGTAAGCAGCCAAAGATGTCTGTGCTGCAAACTTTACAGAGACTGGAAGAAATGGTAATGGCGGAAGAGACGGGAAATGTGAACGATTAGTCAGAGACGTCACCTGTAAGTCACAAAATGTTACTGCACTGTATTCACCTAAATTGTCTGCAGAGCCCTGTGTAGAGCCACTATCTACCACTATACCGTATAGTGATAATATCGGTATACCTAAGTTGGGGGCCCACTTGGACATGTTCGCCCCCCTGTGCTGAACCCCTAGTTATGCCTCTGGTGTGTCTGTTCAGTTAACAGCAATCTGCACCCAGTCACCCAGCTGGTCTGCAAATTTAACTCTTACCTGGCCAAGTTACTGGCGATGCAGTTGCTGCCGTGAATCCACTGCATTTCGCCACTGATGGCAAGTCTCCATAGAGAATACCTAGCTGCCATTATTTCTCAAGTAAAGTTGTCCCTACTTGATATCACCATGTGGGCCTCTCCTTGTAAATGTCCATTTGGGGAAAGGTACGAGCCACCATCAATACATGGAACTGCACTTGGGCAGGGACAATATATAGCTGTCATGACCCACTGAATCAATGTTTTAAGCATAAGAGGCCATAGTATAGAAAAGTAGCAAGGCCTGGTGCTTTCTAGTGCTACTTACTTACACTACCTCAAGGGTGCAAGGCAAGCACAGTTTCAACAACAGGCGGGACCCACCCGTCTTCTCCAGTTCCTCCACAATGGATCATTTCTCAACTTCACCAGGGCAAGCCATTTCTTATACTCCCATCCCTCATTTCATGGTTGTAAGGAGAAGTGTAAATTGAGTGGTATTGTTGCATATACTGGAGCGTCAATTTGAGCAGTAGTATATGATTACAACATACAGTACAACAAACCACGGACACAATGGTGTGGATACTGGTCTGTGAGAAAAAGAAGAACAGTTTCAAGCTTTAGTCATGAATCATACTGATCAGTTTTGATTTTGGAAGAGAGTCCAGCTTTTTCAGCAGCCAGGCCAGGCATGCACTGACTAGTGTGCAGCAAATTTTTCTTGAAATTTCGTACATTGTCACTCCACCAACACGATATCGATCATATCCCACACAAGCATATTCGGCAGGATAATCCAGGTTAATTTTTGCCTCCCAAGTGTTGTTTTCAGGGTTAGAAATTGAATCCTTTCTATTTCAGAAGATATTCTAGCTTTTTCAACTGGCAGGCCAAGCATGTGCTGATAGTGTGCCCCAAAATTTTCATGAAATTTTCTAAATTTCCATTTAGCCAATAAGATGTTGATGTGTCTTCTACTCCAATCCCACACAGGGATAACCAAGGACAAGCACCTTTCCCAATAAAAAGGTAATTTTTGGAGTGTTTTAAATGTTAAAATGTGTAAAAGCAAGTGTCAGCGCAGTGTATGGTTAAAGTCGAAGTTTGTATCCACTGCTTACCACTTTCACTTTGACATAACTTTGGCTGTGTTTGCCTTAGAGAGCTAGAAATCGATATAGATCGATTGATAGGTTCCTCGGAGTCCTAAGAGTGTTCTACACTATGTTTTAAGTCATTTTAAAGGTGTAGTTCGTACCAAACTTGTTTGACCCGAAACAAATCTTGGACCCGAGCCACCAGAAATAAACAAATCTTGAGAGGTTCACCTATCTCTAACCTGAGATAAACTATAAAGTCACTTTTGGCAGAGCTCATCAACAGGTGCCAGGGGCACGGTTTGCAGAAAAGAGATAGCTAAGGTGTGACATTAAAATTCTGACGCATAAGTAAGCCTACTAATACTGTACAGTGCTGGCCAAAAGTATTGGCACCCCTGCAATTCTGTCAGATAATACTCAATTTCTTCCAGAAAATGATTGCAATCACAAATGCTTTGGTAATAATATCTTCATTTATTTTGCTTGCAATGAAAAAAAACACAAAAGAGAATGAAAAAAAAAGTCAAATCATTGATCATTTTACACAAAACTCCAAAAATGGGCCGGACAAAAGTATTGGCACCCTCAGCCTAATACTTGGTAGCACAACCTTTAGACAAAATAACTGCGAACAACCGCTTCCGGTAACCATCAATGAGTTTCTTACAATGCTCTGCTGGAATTTTAGACCATTCTTCTTTGGCAAATTTCTCCAGGTCCCTGAGATTTGAAGGGTGCCTTCTCCAAACTGCCATTTTGAGATCTCTCCACAGGTGTTCTATGGGATTCAGGTCTGGACTCATTGCTGGCCACTTTAGAAGTCTCCAGTGCTTTCTCTCAAACCATTTTCTAGTGCTTTTTGAAGTGTGTTTTGGGTCATTGTCCTGCTGGAAGACCCATGACCTCTGAGGGAGACCCAGCTTTCTCACACTGGGCCCTACATTATGCTGCAAAATTTGTTGGTAGTCTTCAGACTTCATAATGCCATGCACACGGTCAAGCAGTCCAGTGCCAGAGGCAGCAAAGCAACCCCAAAACATCAGGGAACCTCCGCCATGTTTGACTGTAGGGACCGTGTTCTTTTCTTTGAAGGCCTCTTTTTTTTTCCTGTAAACTCTATGTTGATGCCTTTTCCCAAAAAGCTCTCTACTTTTGTCTCATCTGACCAGAGAACATTCATCCAAAAAGTTTTTGGCTTTCTCAGGTGAGTTTTGGCAAACTCCAGCCTGGCTTTTTTATGTCTCTGGGTCAGAAGTGGGGTCTTCCTGGGTATCCTACCATAGAGTCCCTTTTCATTCAGACGCCGACGGATAGTACGGGTTGACACTGTTGTACCCTCAGACTGCAGGGCAGCTAGAACTTGTTTGGATGTTAGTCGAGGTTCTTTAGCCACCATCCGCACAATCTTTCGTTGAAATCTCTCGTCAATTTTTCTTTTTCGTCCACATCTAGGGAGGTTAGCCACAGTGCCATGGGCTTTAAACTTCTTGATGACACTGCACACGGTAGACACAGGAACATTCAGGTCTTTGGAGATGGACTTGTAGCCTTGAGATTGCTCATGCTTCCTCACAATTTTGCTTCTCAAGTCCTCAGACAGTTCTTTGGTCTTCTTTCTTTTCTCCATGCTCAATGTGGTACACACAAGGACACAGGACAGAGGTTGAGTCAACTTTAATCCATTTCAACTGGCTGCAAGTGTGATTTAGTTATTGCCACCACCTGTTATGTGCCACAGGTAAGTAACAGGTGCTGTTAATTACACAAATTAGAGAAGCATCACATGATTTTTCAAAGGGTGCCAATACTTTTGTCCACCCCCTTTTTTATGTTTGGTGTGGAATTATATCCAATTTGGCTTTTTGACATTTCTTTTTGTGGTTTTCCATTGACGACAAATTAAGTGAAGATATTATTACCAAAGCATTTGTGATTGCAATCATTTTCTGGAAGAAATTCAGTATTATCTGACAAAATTGCAGGGGTGTCAATACTTTTGGCTAGCACTGTAGGTTGTATAAACTAAGACTAGACAGCCTCAAAATGCACCAAATTTTATCATCCAGGATCAGCCACTCTGATAAAACTGTCTAGTCTTAGAGGGTAATATATTAAAAGGGTCATTATTTATACCAATTTTTTTGTCTATTTTTTTTTTTTTGCTTTGTTTTGTCTGGTGTAATTTGCATCAAATTTTTGAAATGGTGCAAATGGTTTGGTTAATGGTTTGGTTAATTTGCCTCATGTTAATGTCCAGAAAATTTCTTATCTATTTTCTTTCCTGCTGTAAGAACTTGTGCCAAATTTACAAAAATTTGCATGTTATATATTAAATTTGGCACCATTTCAGATGCAGAAATATACCAGAATAATTGCCTGATCATGAAATTACTATTGCTTAGAGGAGGCTTCCTAAAGACATGTCCAACCTTCTGACATTGTTGAACATATAACTGATCTAAAGCAAAACTGCAAATGCTGCCAGCAGCCACCCCTTCCCCAATTGCTTTACAACCTCATATTACCTCAGCTGCTGCAGGACATCATAGAGAAAAGAGAATATGAGTAGATAATAGCATAAGACAACTACAACTTACAGCCTTTTACTGACTAGATCCCACACAAATACTGACACCCTATAGAAGAAGATAAAATGCTGTAGATTACTTGTGCTCTTCATTCTCCTCCATACACAGCAGCACCCCCTCATAGGATCATCAGAGGTCCTTCACCACTTCTCTCCACTGGTCATATGATTGTAAAACCACACAGGTTCTCCACCTTAGTTCCTGGAAAGGATGGGCTCCTAGGCACGACCCCATGTCCATGCATTCTCCTGTGAATATTAGTATTAGGCACCGCTTCCATGTCAAAGCAGGTGGCTTAGGGTTAGAGTTGAATTTAGGAGAGATATATTTACTTATTAACCACGCTGCTACAAAAAATGTGCTAGCTATGAAGGGTTAATGGGTGCAGCCCAGTGCTAAGGCAATGCCACCTACTGGATCCACGCTAAGTCAAAACCTTCTATATTCTAGCATCAACTAGGATTGGGCAAGTAATCAAATGAAATCAATTAATTTACCATTTCAATGTAACATAATTCTGTTTTTTAGCATTATCATGAATGTAATGTTAGCCCTACTCTAAAGACTTTACTTAAAGAGGACCTTTCACCGCTGCCACCAATTCAAGTTCTTAGCATCTGTTAATAGGCGCAGCTCCACTGATTTCAGCACAATTGGAATTTTTTTCTGTAGCCTCCACCATTCCTGAGCAACAAGTGCAGTTAGTTTTGGTGTTTGATGTGCTATTTAAGCTCTGTCATGTCAGAAGGGCAGTGTCAGACAGGGGGGTATGATTCAGATCGCCAATCAGAAAACCAAAAAATTCCAACTGTGCCAGAAACCGTGGAGCAGCAACTATTAAATGATTTAAAGAGATGGACTTTTTGGAGGAAGCGAAAGGTTCTCTTTAATCAATAGATGAGGTAGGATTAAGAAGCCGGCATCAGATATATTTGACTCCTTCTCACTGTGCCAGCTCACTGAACTTTTATTAGTATTTGTAAGCAAAAAATAAGAATTTTTAATCCAGATTAAAATTGAGAATTCCCTATAAATTTACAAAAAATGTAGATTTTATTTTTAGGCAAAATCACCCAGTCCTAGCAACTGCTCCATCCCTAGGACATAACTATAGGGGGTGCAGAGATAAAAGTCGCTACCGGGCTGTGCTTCATTTCCCCTCTGCATAATGATGACATCATACAGGTCCTTCACCAGTTCCTCACACTGCTCCATCCCTCTCTGCACTGGTCACATGCAGGTAACATTACACAAGTCCTTCACCATTTCTCTCTATTTCTCCATCTCTTGTTACGCTGGTCACGTGATGGTGACATTGTTGCAAGTCCTTTAGCCACCATTTATTCTCTACGCTGCTGAGGTTTTTTAAAATATTTCATGGTGCTAGAAGTCCTGGCAGCACTTCATTTTGCTATAATGGACTTTTCTCTTGAATTGTCCCGTGTGAGTCAGTGAATTTGTCAGTAGGCCTTTTCCACTTTCTACTCCACCTAGGGAATAGAGTAAAACTGTGAATTTTTTGCAACTTTTTATGAAAGCCTTGCAATTCATAAATGTGTCCAACACACTAACTCCACCCAGGCCATGCCCATCATGGTCAGCAAAATAGAAAAGATTCAGGTTTAGCACAAATGAGGACAAAAATCAGGCAAATGCTTGATATAACTGTCTAGCTGCATTACTACATCTCAAAATGTTACAGATTAGTACAGAATAATTGCGCAAATGACTTAATACATGATCCCCCTAAGTTTACATTGTCCAAAAATTATACAATTAGATAAGTAAATCTTAATTGTTTGTTGTACAGGATGACACTTGGGGAACTGACCCAACTCCCAATTTTGTCAATGTAGAAAAGGATAGGGATAGCACTCCAAAGATTGCCTGCTTTATAGTTATACTTTATTGTAAAAAGTCACATAACACCTGTCAGTAGACTTGTCAATTGTACTTATTACAACGTTTTGGGTTGACATCCTTCATCAGGATAATTTGTGTCCTGGATGACCAGAGGAGTCAATTGACAAGTCTGATGATAAGTTTCATGTGACTTTCTACAATAAAGTATGACTATAAAGCAGACAATATTTGGAGTGCCGTCCTTATCCTTTTGTACATTGACAATATTAGTAAATCTGTCCTAAAGTTTTTACCATTGTTAGTGACCCCAACACTTCCTTGGAGAAGTTGAGAGAAAGCCACCAGTTTTGGCCAGCCTTGATTCACATCCTGTGGTTAATTGTATTTTCCTCTACTTCAGGCTTTCTCTTATAATGGCGAAGAACAAGTAGAAAGTTTCTTAACTTTTGCAGCAAACCCATTATAATATAAAACAGATGATGCTCCATCTGTATCTAGAAGAGAATGTTCTTAGTTGTAACCTATAGTGAGAGATAACCACTCAGGCAGCATCGATTTCTCATTTGCTATGAATGTAATGGATCCGTTTAATTTTCTCCAGCAGCCACAGTCACACTGGGCCTGCCAGTGATGTGCCAGTTTGATAATACCAGAACGACCATTTTCTTTGTCAGTTATAAAATGAAGCAATTACGGACTAGTGCACCCGACGGTGAATTCTCAGTGTAGTTTAAATATAGGGACGCAATAACATTAATGCTGCATTGAGTAGACACTCATCATGCTCTGTGTAGGATGATGGCACACCCTGTCATGTTTGCTTTAAACTGTTCACAATCTGCAACGGGAAAAGAACTAAGAAGTAAGGCTGTATTCACACAACTGTGTCTGATTCTCAGCCATGAAAAATATCTTTATTTATATCACATACTTGTATAGGACCAACATATTCCACAGAGTTTTACAGACATTGTCAGTCTTTGCCCCATATAGGGCTCACAATCTATGTCTTTGGAATGTGGAAGGAAACCCACCAAAATTTGGGAAGATCATAGAATCTCCATGCAGATGTTGTCCTTGGTCAGATTTAAACCTAGGACTCCAGTGCTAACCACTGAGCCACCAGGGATAAATTGGTCCATTTTTAATGGCCATTGCACATGTCTTCTGCTTCCGTTCTGTTTCCATTTGTCTATTGGCTGAGTGCCATCTATTTTGCCTCCATTTTAAACATGTCGTTAAAAAGACGGATGGATTTCATTGATCTTTATTTTTGAAAACTGCATTTTTTTTTCTAAATTTTCATCTAATTTCCTATATTTTCATAATCAAAGACAAAACATATCAAAATTTATCACTAACACGAAGTACACTGTATCACGAATAAAACACTCTTGGAATCACTTTGATAATAAGTTAAAGCATTCCAAAGTTATTATCACATAAATGGTTTGAAAAATGAGGCTGTGTCCTTAATGTGGTTTTAGGCTGTGTCCTTAAGGGGTTAATCAAGACAAAGAGAAATGCACGTAGAGATGTTGGTCTGTTACTCACATGTATTTTTTTTATATGTCTAATTCTAATTCTTCTGCAGTGGTAGTTCTAATAGTTTTACTTTTTTTTTTGTTAGATATTCTTTATTTAGGTTTAAGATACACAAGTATCAACATACGTCCCATACAATATAGACCAGTTGAACGACAAAAAGTAGCACATGAGATTTCAAATAAACCTATAAAAAGGTGGAATGTTAATCCACAAACGGACAAAGGGTGGAACGGGGACAGAAAGGGTAGATGGTGGAGGAGCAGGAAGATGTGAGTAGGAGACAATCAGGGGAAGATTGGGGGGGAAGAATTAGGGAGATTAGTGCGCATAACATCAAGACGGTATTGTCTGATATACTTAGAGTCAATATATACCCTATTTCACTGACAAAAAAAATACAGAATTATGAGGAAAGCGAGATTTTGAGTATTTTGAGAATAGAAGAGAAGCACATCTGATGTTTACAAGTAAAACATTGTCACAATATAATCAGAGAGTGTTCAGAATAAGGGAACATATTCAGAGCTTCTGGTGTATGATCCACAGAGATATCCCACGTAAGGTGTATGATATCCCACGTAAGGTGAAAAAAGAGGGAGCATAATTGGCATATTACCAATTAGATCTGCGACCAAAAGGATGAGATTAGTGGGCAGCTCCACACAGATACATGTGAGCGCCTTTGAAGATATTGCGTCTCCAACAGCGATAATTATTGGGGAGTCTGTGAGCATAAAGGAGTTCAGAGCTTTTGTACTACCTTTATAGCAGCTTATAGTGGTTTTCCTGAAACCATACACAGATAGAGAAGCCATGGAAGTGCCCAAGTATTTGTTGGACTTCTGTAGTAGACAAGGTGAAGTTAAGTTTCTTTTCCCAAGACCGAAGGAAGGTTGGTTTAGTGTCTTTCGCTGGGCCCAGGTGAGTTTGCTGTAGATAGGACAGTTTTCTGGTAAGCACAGTAGTATAGGTCAGAGTCTTTTCAAATGGAGTCAAGGCTCTAGAGGCTGAGTGTGATCCCAGGAACTCATGGCAGCAGCTTTTAAAGTTTTGGAAATGTTGTTTTAGGAAATCTTGTGAGGTTGAAGTCGGTTTTGTAAATTATGGTAAGCTGGAATTTTATCAGCTGATTGTATCTTTTAAAGAAATATCAGCAAGTATGTCCTACATATGATGTTGCATTAAGTCTCTCTTGAGTAGGAGAGTAAGGATGAGGCTAGCAGGAGTCAGAGGTGAGGGTGCCAGCTCTTGCTGTAGGAAGACCAGTTTGCTAATAATGCACCCATTAAAGTGTCACTCGAGGAAGGGTTTTTACCAACAAAGTTTAATGATTTTAATAGGGCCTCAATGGTAAGAATAAATGGTGTTGGAGAGAGAGGGCATCCATGTCTGGTTCCATCAGAAATGAAAAACAGTGATTAGTGAACACCATTGACTTTAATACACACATATGGGTAGGAGTATAGAGAAAAAAATGTCTTCTATTAATACAGCAGGGAAGTAATATGACTCAAAGATGGCCCTCATGAACTGCCAGTTCACGCTATCGAATGTCTTCTTGGCATTTATGCTGAGAAGGACCAACGGGGATTTGGGTTTTCTGAGCCCAGTGAATAGCATGGAGTAGATGAGTGGAGTTATCGCTACAGTACTTTCTCTGCCCATCACAATTCCTGCTTGCTCGTTGCCTGTTATGGAGGGATTTATTGACTTAACTCTAGAGGTTAATATCTTGGCCCAGACTTTTAAATCCAAATTTAGTAAGGAGATCAGGTGATAACTTCCAAAGGAAAGAGGGCCTCCAGTTCCAATGGTTGTCCAAGTGGCTATAGAAGAAAAAAACAAAAAAAGGGGGATGTTATGCTAATTATTGGGCGGTGTTGGGGGTTTCTCAGTGTATAGGGGTGGTCAAGAATATACAGGAAGTAAAGATGCAAATGACAGGTACCCCTGGCTTAAGCAACAACAATCCTCTATAAGCCAGAGGAATGAGGGCAAGAGTGGAGGAGGAGGTTGTCCTAATCTAGGTCAGGTATACTAGAAAATGCCAACAACACGAATGTGACTTAAGCAAAGTAGTCTTCAGTAACACATAATAACAAGCTCAAGAAAGTGGAGCAGGCCTGAGAAAGTTCCGTAGCCAAACAGGCAAGGTGGGTAATGGTAGGAAGTGCGGAATATGCTCTAAATGGACCGGCCAAGGCCATCACGTATAACAATTTAAAATCATAACATGCTACTTTAAGGTAAATTCAAACATAGAAACAGAAATAGATATGCTTCATTACCCAGAGCCAAATATCACTACCTGCTATAGAAAAACTTGCATAGTAATAGTCATTGAGCGATTCAATTTCTGCCAAGGAAGTTGCAGGTCACATTTTCTTTGGCCTGGGTGAGTTTGTTTTAATGGGTGGTTTCCAGATGTCCAGTTTAGGTATTTCAGGCCAATTTGATGGGCAAATTCAGGCCAATTTGATGGGCTTTCTGACGGCAGCCAGGAGGGTATTGTAAGTGGTGCTATCTCTAGGATGCCATGCATTTTCCAAATCAGACGGCTTTCAGATTGTAATTCTACAGCCGTTCTTGAGGACAGCCTGGACAAAGGCATATAGCCAGGAGTATTGAAATTTCTGTGCAGTAAGGCATCTAACAATGGCCGCAACTGCCTCCTCTTCATTCGGGTGGATGGGGCTAGGTCTTGGTATAAGGCAACATCCACTCCTTATTGAACTTGCCCATCAGTTAAGTCTGGAAGCTGCTAAAAAGACACTTTCTATGCTGCCATCTCTTTCTGCAATTAGGCTCTGCCCCCCCGTTGATCTATTTTGATACAATCTGTTTTCACTCAGACGCAAATTAGTTTTGACAGCCTTTAAAAATGGACCCATTGAGTTCATTTGGGGCTATGTAGCCATCCAAACGAAAAATAATAGAATGTGTTGTTTTTTTGACAGCCCTGTAAAACAGTAAAAAACTAATGTCAAGCACCCATTTTTTTATGTGAACAAGCCCTTAGGACAGATAGAATGAAGTAGCAATGGAAAAACACACAAATAAATTCAAGGTCATAGTTCATAAAATTCAAGGTCAGTTGTTTAATTTAAATTTCTCCACTCATAACCTAGTGTGACTGACTTCAACATTACTCTCCTCTCAAATCTGGGCTCAAAGGGTTCCTTTTTCCTGATACCATTGTGAACTAGAGACTCTGGAGAAAAAAAACAATGTCTAGAGAGGTTTACTAACATTAACATTTACTAGACCATGTAATGCTCCATCCTATCCTCTTAGAATCACTAAATACTTATTTTCCACCATAATTTGCAAATAAATTCTTTAAAAATAAGACAATGTGATTTTCTGGATTTGTTTTCTCATTTTGTCTCTCATAGTTGAGGTCAGGGCCGGCGTTAGGGGGGGGCAAACTGGGTAATTGCCCAGGGCCCCGTCTCCAAAGGGGCCCCCGGGTCCTGGAGTCAGGCCCGGCCATATCAATAACAGAAAGGGACCCAGCCCACGTCACCGCTGAGGTCTGTGATTGGGCTTCAGCGGTGACGTCCACAACGCGTGACGTCAGCCGCAAACAAGAGGAAGGCAGTGCTGGCGGTGATAGCGGAGCAGCGCGAGGAGGCCCAGCAGAGGAAAAGCAAGGTGAGTATAACTGTTTGTTATTTTCCCTTACCTCCCCCGAGCCTTCCATTATTATACCCTGGGGTCTGAAAAGACCCCAGAGTATAATATAATAATAAAGGGAGTCTGTAGGTCTACTGGGGAGCATTATACTGGCGGGGCCCCTCTGAATACCATATTATACTGTGCGAGGCCACTGTGGAGCATTATACTGGGGAGGGGTCCCTCTGGATAGCATATTATACTGTGTGGGGCCACTGTGGAGCATTATGCTATCCAGAGGGGCCCCACACAGTATAATATGCTGTCCAGAGGGCCCCTTCCCCAGTATAATGCTCCAGAGTGGCCCAAAACAGTATAATATGCTCTCCAGAGGCCCCCCCAGTATAATGCTCCAAAGTGGCCTCACAGAATATAACATGCTCTCCAGAGCCCCCCAGATTATAATGCTCCACAGAGGCCCCACAGAATATAACATGCTCTCCAGAGGGCCTCCTCCCCCAATATAATGCTCCAAACTGGCCCCACACAGTATAATATGCTATCCAGAGGCCCCCCCAGTATATTATACTGTGTGGGGCCACTGTGGAGCATTATATTGGGGGAGGAAGCCCTCTGGAGAGCATGTTATATTCTATGGGTCTTCTGTGAAGCATTATAATGTGGTGGGGGGACTCTTGAGAGCATGTTATATTCTGTGAGGCTGCTTTGGCGCTTTATACTGGGGGGCCCTCTGGAGAGCATATTATACTGTTTTGGCCCACTGTGATGCATTATAGTGGGGGAACCTCTCTGGGCAGTATATTATACTGTGTGGAGGCCATTCTGGAGCATGTTATACTGTGTGGGGTCACTGTGGAGCATTATTCTAGGGGGGGGCCATCTGCAGAGCATATTACATTGCGTGGCACCACTGTGGGGCATTATTCAGGAGGGGGGACTAGGGGGCCCTCTGGGGAGCATATTATACTGCATGGGGCCTCCTGTGGAGCATTATACTGGGGGATGCTCTGGGGAGCATAACATATTGTAGGTGGGGCACTGTGGAGCATTATACTGGGGGGTCTCTGGGGAGCATATTATACTATGGGCCACAGTGGAGCTTTATACTGGGGGGAAGGGGCAGTGTGGGGAGCCTGTTATACTGTTTGGGGCCACTGTGAAGTGTATTATATTGTGTGGGGCTTCTCGGTAGCATATTATACTCTGTGGGGCCATTGTAGAGCATTATACTTGGGGGGGGAATGTGGGTAGCATATTATACTGTGGGGGACCACTGTGGAGCAATTTACTGGGGGAACCCCTCTGGGGAGTATATTATACTGTGCGGAGGCCATTTTGGAGCATGTTATACTGTGTTAGGCCACTCTGGAGCATTATACTGGGGGGGCACTGGGGGTGCATATTATACTGTATGGAGCAAATTATATTGTGTGGAGCTGCTGGGGAGCATATTGTACTGTCTGGGGCCACTAAGGGGTAGTATACTGTGTGGGCCACTGTGGAGTATTATACTGTGTGGAGCCTTATTTACCATGTGGGGCCACTATGGGGGGTCAGGGGAGTGTTTTATACTGTGTGGGGCCACTGTGGAGCATTATATACCATGTGGGGAAACTGGAGGGCTCAGGGGAGCATTTTATCATGTGGAGCATTATATACCATGTGGAGCATTATACTGTGGGGGGGGGGGGGCTCAAAATTCCTGCTGGCAGCCCTGTGTGCTATGTCTGCATCACAGCTCCCTCACTATAATCTTGCACATACGTGTAGTGCTCCATGGTCATATCATTCCCCATACAGTACTGTGCATGAACCGGCCATTGAGTTATAGGGGCCTGCACAGTACTATAGGGGCTGACTATACTGGGAACATACTCAGTAACACCAGATAGTCAGCACATAAGTAAGACTTCAGTGAAGGAGCCGTGGTGTAGGCTATTAGCAGGAAGCTGTTGGGTGGGGCCCCAGAACAAGTTCCTCTGGTGGGCCTAAGGCCCTTCATTCCGACACTGTATAACGGAGAACTATTATATATAAGGGGGCTCTTATTTATAAGGGAGGAACTATTATATATAAGAAATATATATTGGAAAACTTAAATATGAGGGGGCTATTATAAGGGGGAACTATTATTTATAAGACGGGCTATTCTTTATAAGGGGGGAACTATTATATAAAAGGGGGCTATTAGTGATAATGGGGACTATTATTTATAAGGGTAACTATTATTTATGAGAGGGCTATTATTTATAAGGGAGCAGTATTATTTTTACGTTGTGACTGTTACTGATAAGGGGGAATATTACTGATACAGGGCACTATTTATCATTTATAAGGGAGCTATTACTGATAAAGGTGTAATATTATTTATAAGCAGGGACTATTATAAGGAGGGGCTATAATAACTCATGACTGCGTGCAAAAATCTATTAGGTGGTACAAAGGTGCTCATTTGAATTGTGTGTGGTAAAATGGGGCTTGTTATTACTTTTTTGTTGGCAGAAAGGAGGCGTTATTATAGGGGTTGCCACTGAAAGACGATGGTGTTGTTTGCATATCAGCATTTGGGGCCCCGCTTTTAATTTTGCCCAGGGCCCCACTTTGTCTAAAACCGGCCCTGGTTGAGGTCTACCTATGATGTCAATTACAGGCCTCTCTCATCTTTTTAAGTGGGAGAACTTGTACAATTGGTGGCTGACTAAATACTTTTTTTTCCCCACTGTACCTGTGTAATCTGTGTAGATTTCCTCTGACACAGGACAGTGGAGGAAAGACCCTCTCCTGCACTCTGAACATGTTTAGGAGAGGACTTAATGTATAAAAATAATGAGACAGTTCTATGGCATAATTTTTTAAATTGTAGCTTTATTTGCAATTTTCTTTACCAGTATAATGTCCTAGTAAATGCAGATATATCTGTATAAACCAGTACATAGTCAGTAAAAGAAAAAGCTTTTCTAAATACAGTTTTACTATACAGTAAATAACATACATATTTAGTATCCTCATAATTGGATTAACCTGCACAATATAATATACCATGATATTTATGGTGATCATTAAATTATGTAAATAAAAATAGCACAATTGAATTTTTTCAGCATTTTTTAGTAGAAATGACAGGAAAATACACTTACATCACATTTACAGAAAGCAAAAAATGTTTCAAAAATCCTCACCATAACAGGTGCATATTACGCTAGTATTACTGGGTGATCTTGCAATGCTACCTGTGGTTGCAGCTCAGTCAGTGCTTGAGTTTTTTGCAATCAAGAGTGCTGGTTCCAGCAATCCCATTCACTTACATTACTTACGATGTTGCAGAGAGACAAGTCAAGTTATAGCCCTTATATAGAGCTTTACACTGGGTGGATAAGACAGAAGCATAAGGGGGGCCAAGGGACAGCACTATCAGGAAGGCATGGAAGTAACTCAGGAAAGCTTTAAGACAAGCGTCAATAGTAACACATGCTTAATATTCCTAGCTTAATATTTCTGACATATTATTAGGGGTTATCCTCTTTCTATTATTGATGCCTATTCTTAGGATAGGCCATGCTGCCCACTTGCTAGGCATAGTCCATCAATGTTAACACCAGGGATGGTGGTCGTGGTTAATGATAATGTTTCTGCAAGTTTATGTATAGATGTTAATAGTTAGTTTTTTTTTTTCTGGTGTTCTAGGGCAATCACAGTGTTATTAGTAACATCTCAGATACTCCAGAACAATATACTACAGGAGTGAAGGGGTAAATGATGAAAATTCAGGTGTTTCAAACTAGTAAATTGGGTAATAATAACATCCCTTACATTAAGGGTGGTGAATAGATAATATAGAAATCTCTTAATGTGATCAAGAGCTGTGAAAAGTTTTAGTGTAAAACATCCCTAATGGTTCACATTCACAAATGAATGGTACCATCCCTGGTGTTAAGAGTGAGTTACTCCCCCTCCTGGCTTCCCTGCTGAACAGTGTCATCCTCGCGGGAAAATTTTAAATTACATATGCGTTACTTATGTAGGTGGAAGTAACTATTACCTGTGGGAAGGGGTTCTATTAGGGCACTATTACAGAAATAGTGCCTGCCCCATAAGTAATAGTATTACTTATGTGGGGGGAGGGAACTATTTATTACCTGTGTGTGTGGAAGGTGCTATTAGGCCACTATTACTGTAATAGTGACCCCCCATAGGTAACAGAATTACTTACAGGTGCATCTCAATAAATTAGAATATTTTTGAAATTCATTCATTTTGGTAATACAATTCATAATCAGCGTCTTCCATGATTGTGTGTCCTACTGAACCAGACTGAGGGACCATCTAAAGCAGGGGTCCCCAAACTACGGCCCGTGGGCCGCATCCGGCCCCCGGAGGCCATTTACCCGGCCCGCGTCGCAATTTCCTTGTGTTATTTCAATTGTGAGCGCACAGGCGCTTACAATTGAAATAACCCGCCGAGCGCTACACGGGAAGTCTCGTTCCTGTGTAGACGCTCGGCGCTCGTCGTCCGGACCTAGAATGATCACGTCATGACGCACGACGTGCTCATCTAGGCCTTACAGCCGAAGACAGAGGAGCCGGGACCACAGCGCGGGAGCGGCTGCAATGCTAGGTAAAGTATATTTTCACTTTTTTTTTTTTTTACTGGGCATGGAGGGGGATCAGAGAGCTGGATCTATATGGGGGATTGATGGGACCTATATGGGGGAGAGCTGGACATATATGGGGGAGAGACCTGGACCTATATGGGGGAGAGACCTGGCCCTATATGAGGGAGACTGCATGGGACCTATATGGGGGGGGGGCATGGGACCTATATGGGGGAGACTGCATGGGACCTATATGGGGGAGACTGCATGGGACCTATATGGGGGAGACTGCATGGGACCTATATGAGGGGGGCATGGGACCTATATGGGGGAGACTGCATGGGACCTATATGAGGGAGACTACATGGGACCTATATGGGGGAAGAGCATGGGACCTATATGGGGGGGCATGGGACCTATATGGGGGGGCATGGGACCTATATGGGGAAGAGAGCATGGGACCTATATGAGGGAAAGAGCTGGACTTATATGGGGGCAGAGTGCTGGACCTATTTGCAGGAAGAGAGAAGCACATTTCAGAGGTGCACTGTGCTGTATTTGTATTTGTATGTATATCTCATTAGCCAAAAGCAGGCCCATACTTCACATTGAAATAATGGTGAGTTTGTTGACTTAAATTTACTATTTCTTTATTTTGAATGTTGTATTTGTTCCCTTTTTGTTTTACTTTAAAATAAGATACGTGTAGTGTGCATAGGGATTTTCATAGTTTTTCTTATAGTCCTGCCCTCCAACGGTCTGAGGGACAGTGAACTGGCCCCCTGTGTAAAAAGTTTGGGGACCCCTGATCTAAAGGCTTAGGAAGCCTTGGCAGGTGACAAACTGAATTTACAATACTGAATATTCAAATCTTCTTAGATTTTGGTTTTCATTACCTATAATCCATAATCAACATTTATAGAAATAAAACACTTGAACTAGAACACTCTGTGTGTAAAGAATCTAGAAAATATAGGAGGTCACTTTTTTAATTTAATTACTGAAAGAAATAAACGTTTCAAAGATATTCTAATTTATTCAGATGCACCTGTATGTGGGGGAGGGATCCTATTACCTAGGGCGGGCTATTACAGTGCTACTACAGTAATAGTGCCCCTTATCTACAGGTAATAGAATTATTTATGTGGAAGGGCTATTACCTATGGAGCGCGGCACTATTACCTGTGGGGTGGCCCTGCAGCCCAAATCCTGCCCCAACAAACCGCAACCCCATCGCCCCCACGTCCCCCCCCCCACGCAGGATCATGGTAAAATTGTCTTTAAATAAAACTGGTCCATGGTGAAAAAAAAATTTGGTGACCACTTATTTAAGGGAAATAACTTGTAAGTATGTGTATAGCATTTCCTCTTTATACATGCTGTACCTCTGATGACCCAAAACTCTTCTGAAGGAAGGAGTAAAAATATCAACATGGCTGAAGACAACACAAGAATTTTTTTTTTCATCAGTATCAAGGCCAGTTGTCCCATATAACACACATTATTACAAGAAATTTTGCAGAAGTACAATCCTCTAGGTACATTACTCTCCATAGATAAGACATATCTGTCAAATTTAGAACAAGCTCTTTGCAAGGACTCTGACGCTGTGAGGACAGTTTCCTCTGAGTTCTCTCTTGAAAGTTGACAAGGTTAATTGACAATTAATTCCCCTAAGAGATTAGGGCTTGTCACCAAATGAGCCACAAGAAAATTCAGAGCTTAGCGCTGTGACTGGAATAATTTCCCAGTCCTTTCCATGTTGTGAAAAGTGACACATCTCATCAGCACATTGTAGAAAGGTGGAAACTTGGTTATCTGTCATATCTTTTAATGGATGAATATATTTTTATAGTTGCTTGTCTCCTCTGTCTGGTGTTATATGTGACATTTTTTATCAAATTTTTACTTGTATAAAAGGTGAATTATTAACCCACGCTCTGATCTCTTCTTACAGTATTGTTAAAGTTTGGGGACGTTTATAATGGGTTTTATAATACAAGAAAGTAGAAAGGCAAACAAAAAAAAAGAGAGGGTTGCCCAGAAAGTAAAAAAAAACTCCAAAGAAGGCAGTAGAAAGCATCAATTGATACATACTATAGTGTCCAGTTATTGCTTAATAGTATAATTATTTTTCCATTGATGTATACAGTGCTGGCCAAAAGTATTGGCACCCCTTCAATTCTGTCAGATAATACTCAATTTCTTCCAGAAAATGATTGCAATCACAAATGCTTTGGTAATAATATCTTCATTTAACTTGTCTTCAATGGAAAACCACAAAAAGAATTGTCAAAAAGCCAAATTGGATATAATTCCACACCAAACATAAAAAAGGGGGTGGACAAAAGTATTGGCACCCTTTGAAAAATCATGTGATGCTTCTCTAATTTGTGTAATTAACAGCACCTGTTACTTACCTGTGGCACATAACAGGTGGTGGCAATAACTAAATCACACTTGCAGCCAGTTGAAATGGATTAAAGTTGACTCAACCTCTGTCCTGTGTCCTTGTGTGTACCACATTGAGCATGGAGAAAAGAAAGAAGACCAAAGAACTGTCTGAGGACTTGAGAAGCAAAATTGTGAGGAAGCATGAGCAATCTCAAGGCTACAAGTCCATCTCCAAAGACCTGAATGTTCCTGTGTCTACCGTGCGCAGTGTCATCAAGAAGTTTAAAGCCCATGGCACTGTGGCTAACCTCCCTAGATGTGGACGGAAAAGAAAAATTGACGAGAGATTTCAACGAAAGATTGTGCGGATGGTGGCTAAAGAATCTCGACTAACATCCAAACAAGTTCTAGCTGCCCTGCAGTCCAAGGGTACAACAGTGTCAACCCGTACTATCCGTCGGCGTCTGAATGAAAAGGGACTCTATGGTAGGATACCCAGGAAGACCCCACTTCTGACCCAGAGGCATAAAAAAGCCAGGCTGGAGTTTGCCAAAACTTACCTGAGAAAGCCAAAAACTTTTTGGAAGAATGTTCTCTGGTCAGATGAGACAAAAGTAGAGCTTTTTGGGAAAAGGCATCAACATAGAGTTTACAGGAAAAAAAAAGAGGCCTTCAAAGAAAAGAACACGGTCCCTACAGTCAAACATGGCGGAGGTTCCCTGATGTTTTGGGGTTGCTTTGCTGCCTCTGGCACTGGACTGCTTGACCGTGTGCATGGCATTATGAAGTCTGAAGACTACCAACAAATTTTGCAGCATAATGTAGGGCCCAGTGTGAGAAAGCTGGGTCTCCCTCAGAGGTCATGGGTCTTCCAGCAGGACATTGACCCAAAACACACTTCAAAAAGCACTAGAAAATGGTTTGAGAGAAAGCACTGGAGACTTCTAAAGTGGCCAGCAATAAGTCCAGACCTGAATCCCATAGAACACCTGTGGAGAGATCTCAAAATGGCAGTTTGGAGAAGGCACCCTTCAAATCTCAGGGACCTGGAGAAATTTGCCAAAGAAGAATGGTCTAAAATTGCAGCAGAGCATTGTAAGAAACTCATTGATGGTTACCGGAAGCGGTTGTTCGCAGTTATTTTGTCTAAAGGTTGTGCTACCAAGTATTAGGCTGAGGGTGCCAATACTTTTGTCCGGCCCATTTTTGGAGTTTTGTGTAAAATGATCAATGATTTGACTTTTTTTTCATTCTCTTTTGTGTTTTTTTTCATTGCAAGCAAAATAAATGAAGATATTATTACCAAAGCATTTGTGATTGCAATCATTTTCTGGAAGAAATTGAGTATTATCTGACAGAATTGCAAGGGTGCCAATACTTTTGGCCAGCACTGTAGCTGACTAAGCAGCTATTAAGTGAAAGCATAACAAACTTTTGTTCTTAGAACCAGTAGAACTAGGTAGGATTGAGAGGAGTGCAATTTAGGAACAGTTTTCATCCCTGTTTCATCTTGCCACAACCCACCAGCTGTGCACCATTGTACTCATCTCAGTTCCACAGCACCAACAGGCTTCTGGGACCAGCGAGAATATGTGTCTCGCGAAGCCGTTTTATTTAGTTGGAAACAAAGTCGGGCATGCAGGACTTAGTGTCCGACGAAAAAAACCGGCTTCGCGGCGCAGAGACTGCAATCGCACACCCGTGTATTGCTTTAAAAACCCATTCAAGTGAATGGGTTTTTAATCAAACTGTCTCAAATCTTTCCCTATCCTTTCCCAATCCTTTTTTCCGACATTTAGGTTGGATTCACGGCGGGCGAAGTCCTGGGGCAATTGTGAACCCACCCTAGATGGGGATATGTCATGTATAGGCAAAGGGTAGGCTTTTAAATAAGGCAAGAAAATCTAGACTAACATTCATAGTATCTCCTTATTGCTTGTATACCTGTATAAGGTTAGTGTTCCAGAAAAAGAATCACTCAAGATTAGAGGTGGTATAATATTTTAGCTAACTTCGCTGTAATATTATGTGCACTTTTCATGACAGACTTGACAATTTTGATGTTCACAATATATGGGCTTGTGACAATGTGTGTGGGTCTGTGCATACAATCTCAAGGGATCATTTTTTCATCCAGTACTTGTTGAAAACTAATTGCAAATGTCTTATCACACATGATATTTATAATTAATGCATTGAAAGAAAATACAGCACAGGCAGGAGGATAATAATCCCGGATTAGGTTTCTAAATGAACAGCAGGAGCTTTCTTGTGCAAACATTGCTTGGCAAATACATGGGCATTTGAGAAAAGTAGAGAAATGTCTATTATGGTGGAATAAAAGGAAAAAAAAAACAGATTCTTTCACAACAGGTATTACACAATGGACCCAATAGCATACTGTAGTATAAATATAGAAATGTGGACACACCAAATTCACAAGAAAACAAAAGGAAATAGAATGAAAACCCAGATTTTAGGATTGTGAAATATTGTTCATACATGTCCTTCAGAATTGCTTTTTTTTTTTTTTTTTTCATCGGTCATCACAGAGTACCAGGCTTGCAGATATACATATAAACACCTTGAATAGTTCTACTATTATATCAGTAAGCAAATAGTGGATAGGAAGTTTGTGTCATGTATGACCTTGACACTTGTCAGCAGGCCAAATGCAGGAGAGGTAGGAAGCAAATAGCAATGTATAGACCCAAGAGATAGTGAGTAAAAAGTTCATTGCAAGGGTGCATGGGGAGGACGAGACCCTTGCACTATATGCCAATGGACTCCAGAGGCTGTTAGCCACATTGCAGAGGAAGACGGGGACAAGCTGTGAGCTCCTGGCAGGCGCAGAGATGGCATTGCAAAACAAGTTCCTCATGGCCTCAGGAACAGGTAGTTGAAGAGAATCCTGACAGAGGAGAAACAGGCTGAAGCCCTGTCAGTAGCTCCTTTGTTGGAAGTGCCTCTTGTAAAAGGAGGGCATGCCAAATGGGACTCTGAGGAAACTCAATGACCTGATAGCAAACGGGAAGTTAAAAGAACGGGGCAGGTGCCAAACACGAATGTGTCACACGTGCCACTAGGAACAGCACTTGGCTCAGGAATGCCCCTCCAAGGGTTTGTGTCCCCCCCCCCCCCCAGGGAGATTTAAACTGGAGTGGTCTGCAGTTGAGAGGTAAATCGAAGGGACTATTACTAACTACCCCAACATGGAAACAATAGAGATAGAAAATAATAGCCCTGTGGTGAGGGGCAAGATTGGTAGAATCGAACTACCCAGTCTTATTAATGCCAGGTCCCTGGTCCCCACCTTGGCCCCACCCACCTTTGAGGACTGGTTCTAATCATTCGTGTGGCTGGGAAGCATGCCATGGTTGAACTTGAAGTGGGCCAACAACCTCCCCATCCAGAAGGTTGGAGATATTTGTGTATAGACGTTTGGGGCAGACTTTGAAAAAGAAAGGTGTGTTGGTGGTCAAGAATGTAATGGATCCTTACATTTCCATGATAGGAGGCATTTGTTGAAAATGCTGGATGGACTTATGGCCTGGGAACTGGGCTGAAAGAATAAGGTACCCAACTGGAATCCCACACAGCAGGCTATGCAGATTGTGTTGGGTGGAAGTGATAAATTCCAACCTACCAGGGAAGAAAAATCCTGTGCAGGCGTGCTGGATGATTTTGGGGTGACTTGGATGCTCGAACACAAGATGTGCAGAGATGCCCAACTAATCAGCAAGAGGTACCAGCAGATTCCCCATGCCCTGTACCAGAAAATGAAAACTCTCTTAAAGCAGATGCTGGACAGCCAGGTAATCCAGACCAGCATGAGTCCCTGGGCGTCCCCCATTATGCTGATTCTGCGTAATTACCAGAGCATGAATTGCTATACTGCCCTGGAAGCATAGGCATGCCTCCTGCAAAGCCTGGTAATTTATGATGCTGGATCTGGCCAGCAGATATTAGCAAGTATATGTGGCAAAAAAGACAGAGAGAAAATAGCCTTTCTCTCCCCCAATGGGACTGTACAAGTTCTTGGAAATGTCCTTCGGGCTGAATAAGGCTCATGGAAATGTATCTGAGGGACTTGAACCACAAATATCTGCTCATCTTTCTTGTTGATATCATAATCTTCTCATCAACATTCAAGGAATATATGGAGCACCAGATTCTGGTCTGTGCTGAAAAAGCACAGGCTCAAGCTAAATCTCAGGAAGTGCCACCTGCAAGAAAGCCTGGAGTACCTGGAACATGTGGTGTCCATATAGGAGTCAAAAGTGCTTCTTCCACCAAACTTGACAGTTCCTTTAATTTCTCAATCAGTTAGCCCCCTTTTCCCTTGTTTCTTCCAGACCCATTTGCACCCATCAGAGTCCAGTCTATTGACTTTAATCTCATCACCCCAAATCACCTATTTCCAATCTTCTACTGTCCATTTTTCGTACTTTTTTGCAAACTTGAGCCAACTCTTCTTATTCCAATATTGAAGTCGAGTCTCCTTCACCTTTTTTGGGCCACCATTCCAGACTTGTGTAATATGCATCCCATGGTGCTTACAAGGACGTCTGTGATCTCACCACTTCCATCGTCGTGTTTGTTGCACCAGAACTGACAGACCTTGTGATGAGCTGACTTGTTGACTCCGATATTTTGCCTGGACGTCCACCTGTTGGCTTTTGAATGGATGGATGAACTTCATTTCATATTCTTTCAACTATCATGGCACTCACAAAATGCAGTTTGGCAATTTTCTTGTCCGAGTGACTGACTGATGCTGTATCTGTTTTCTTTGGAAATCTTCTTCATGGCTGATCCTTGATTTGAACTAGTGACCTTTCGCTTGGAAATCAACTTAATAACACACTAAGCTATTAGCGAATGTGAGAACAGGTTGCAATTTGTAGTATTCAGGAAGAAAAAGATTTGAGGCATTTCATGTCTACACCAATGGACTCTTCAAGAATACTCCATGACCTGGAGAAGATACATAGAAGAAATTTTTTGTGTCTAATTTTTTATTTTATTTTATTGTATACAATAAATCAATGTGTAAGGAGAAAAGACTATTTTTTTAACATATAGTAATAAACTTTTGTTGACTTTTAGAGAAATGTGATCACTCAATCTCTTGTATAATACACTGCAGTACTTTTATATTGCAGTGTATTATAACTGTCTATATTACACTGCCTGTCAGCCTATCAAACTCATCCTCTGGATGGATTTAATAAGATTCCAGCTGCCATGGCAATTGCAGGGCACCCCATGATTAAGTTATAAGGAGGCCAGGGGAATGACAAAGGGAATCCTTTTTCATCTAACTGCTAAAGTCCTGTATTTGCTATCAACTGAGGCATCTAAGAGGTTAAATTACCTGATTCTATATCTGCATAGTCAATTAAAAATGTAGATGATATTGCTCTTCCAGCCAGTTCATGTAGCGGAATTCCATGTATAGTAAAACAAGAAGCTTTTATTGGACAACACGTTTCAAAAGCAGTTTGCTCACTTCATCAGGACTAGCTGGTTCTCAGTGTGTCAGCCAGTCTTCTACTGCGGATATTGTGTTTACAGTTTCAGTTTAACATAATCTCATCCAAATGCTGCTCTAAAATACACAATGCAAATTGACCTGCAGTGCAGATTTTCAATTTGCTTAATGTCATTTATGCTGTAGATTTTCACCAAGGCTTTTTTGAAAGAAGCAAGATACCTGTTACAATTTCATGGGGATGCTGCATTTACAGAATTCCACTGCTGTTTTTCTTCCTTAGCAGAAGGATCGTCCCGTGTGTCTCACTGTTTCATTTAGGAACATCAGGGATGGATCTCTTTCTGTTTTGTCTTGCTCATACCAAAGTGCAGTGAAGGGTGAATCAGTCAATATTGAAGTGCGCTGAGGTCTCCTCAATGTATGCCAACATCCAAACCCTGATGAGTCCATGTTGTGACTGTTCTAGAAAGTAATGGACCTGTGTAAAGCATGAAGGGAAATCTACAAAAAGACTGCGATGATAAACACATGCCTGGGAAAACTAACGTGAAACCTTGGCAGGGCAAAAGCCTTAAGGTTAATAGTTGTGCCAAGACACATGTATCTTCACAGACAAAAAGATTCACAACATTCCGCAGGGCTAAGAGAATGCTGGGGAATGGAGAGCTGGATCCTATCCAAGCAGAAGATGCTTCCAAGGGTGATGCTTTATATGCTTTTATTGTGAACTGCATGAACTCTAGTAAAAGGGGAAGTAAAACAGGATGCTCTAACTCAGGGGTCCCCAAACTACGGCCCGTGGGCCGCATCCGGCCCCCGGAGGCCATTTACCCGGCCCGCGTCGCAATTTCCTTGTGTTATTTCAATTGTGAGCGCACAGGCGCTTACAATTGAAATAACCCGCCGAGCGCTACACGGGAAGTCTCGTTCCTGTGTAGACGCTCGGCGCTCGTCGTCCGGACCTAGAATGATCACATCATGACGCACGATGTGCTCATCTAGGCCTTACAGCCGAAGACAGAGGAGCCGGGACCACAGCGCGGGAGCGGCTGCAGTGCTAGGTAAAGTATATTTTCACTTTTTTTTTTTTTTTACTGGGCATGGAGGGGGATCAGAGAGCTGGATCTATATGGGGGATTGATGGGACCTATATGGGGGAGAGCTGGACATATATGGGGGAGAGACCTGGACCTATATGGGGGAGAGACCTGGCCCTATATGAGGGAGACTGCATGGGACCTATATGGGGGGGGGGCATGGGACCTATATGGGGAGACTGCATGGGACCTATATGGGGGAGACTGCATGGGACCTATATGAGGGGGGCATGGGACCTATATGGGAGAGACTGCATGGGACCTATATGAGGGAGACTGCATGGGACTTATATGGGGGAAGAGCATGGGACCTATATGGGGGGGGCATGGGACCTATATGGGGGGGCATGGGACCTATATGGGGGAGAGAGCATGGGACCTATATGAGGGAAAGAGCTGGACTTACAGTCATATGAAAAAGTTTGGGCACCCCTATTAATCTTAATCATTTTTAATTCTAAATATTTGGGTGTTTGCAACAGCCATTTCAATTTGATATATCTAATAACTGATGGACACAGTAATATTTCAGGATTGAAATGAGGTTTATTGTACTAACAGAAAATGTGCAATATGCATTAAACCAAAATTTGACCGGTGCAAAAATTTGGGTATCCTTATCATTTTATTGATTTGAATACTCCTAACTACTTTTTACTGACTTACTGAAGCACAAAATTGGTTTTGTAACCTCACTGAGCTTTGAACTTCATAGCCAGGTGTATCCAATCATGAGAAAAGGTATTTAAGGTGGCCAATTGCAAGTTGTTCTCCTATTTGAATCTCCTCTGAAGAGTGGCATCATGGGCTCCTCAAAACAACTCTCAAATGATCTGAAAACAAAGATTGTTCAACATAGTTGTTCAGGGGAAGGATACAAAAAGTTGTCTCAGAGATTTAAATTGTCAGTTTCCACTGTGAGGAACATAGTAAGGAAATGGAAGACCACAGAGACAGTTCTTGTTAAGCCCAGAAGTGGCAGGCCAAGAAAAATATCAGAAAGGCAGAGAAGAAGAATGGTGAGAACAGTCAAGGACAATCCACAGACCACCTCCAAAGAGCTGCAGCATCATCTTGCTGGAGATGGTGTCACTGTGCATCGGTCAACAATACAGCACACTTTGCACAAGTAGAAGCTGTATGGGAGAGTGATGCGAAAGAAGCCGTTTCTGAAAGCACGCCACAAACAGAGTCGCCTGAGGTATGCAAAAGCACATTTGGACAAGCCAGCTTCATTTTGGAAGAAGGTCCTGTGGACTGATGAAACTAAGATTGAGTTGTTTGGTCATACAAAAAGGCGTTATGCATGGCGTCAAAAAAACACAGCATTCCAAGAAAAACACTTGCTACCCACTGTAAAATTTGGTTTAGGTTCCATCATGCTTTGGGGCTGTGTGGCCAATGCCGGCAACGGGAATCTTGTTAAAGTTGAGGGTCACGTGGATTCAACTCAGTATCAGCAGATTCTTGAGAATAATGTACAAGAATCAGTGACGAATTTGAAGTTACGCCGGGGATGGATATTTCAGCAAGACAATGATCCAAAACACAGCTCCAAATCTACTCAGGCATTCATGCAGAGGAACAATTACAATGTTCTGGAATGGCCATCCCAGTCCCCAGACCTGAATATCATTGAACATCTGTGGGATAATTTGAAGCGGGCTGTCCATGCTCGGCGACCATCAAACTTAACTGAACTGGAATTGTTTTGTAAAGAGGAATGGTCAAAAATACCTTCATCCAGGATCCAGGAACTGATTAAAAGCTACAGGAAGCAACTAGAGGCTGTTATTTTTGCAAAAGGAGGATCTACTAAATATTAATGTCGCTTTTCTGTTGAGGTGCCCATACTTTTGCACCGGTCAAATTTTGGTTTAATGCATATTGCACATTTTCTGTTAGTACAATAAACCTCATTTCAATCCTGAAATATTACTGTGTCCATCAGTTATTAGATATATCAGATTGAAATGGCTGTTGCAAACACCCAAATATTTAGAACTAAAAATGATTAAGATTAATAGGGGTGCCCAAACTTTTTCATATGACTGTATATGGGGGCAGAGTGCTGGACCTATTTGCGGGAAGAGAGAAGCACATTTCAGAGGTGCACTGTGCTGTATTTGTATTTGTATGTATATCTCATTAGCCAAAAGCAGGCCCATACTTCACATTGAAATAATGGTGAGTTTGTTGACTTAAATTTACTATTTCTTTATTTTGAATGTTGTATTTGTTCCCTTTTTGTTTTACTTTAAAATGAGATACGTGTAGTGTGCATAGGGATTTTCATAGTTTTTCTTATAGTCCTGCCCTCCAACGGTCTGAGGGACAGTGAACTGGCCCCCTGTGTAAAAAGTTTGGGGACCCCTGCTCTAACTGGTCCTGAGAAGTGGAAGGGATACTAGAAAATAACATATATCATTTCTTATGGGACATACAGATCGCCAGAAAACGTTTGTCAATAAAGGTGCCCATACATATTACAACCTAATAATTCACTTGTTTCCGAGGTCGTAATAATAACTGACCAGTGCATGAAAAGATCACAAATATATAATAAAACTATCACTTAGAACAACTGCTAGACAACAATGATGCTCCTCACCAGGCCAGGAAACTTCAGAGTTCTTTGTTTAAGTGTATGTAATAGTAGTGACAACATTCACAGCCAACTGCTTTCAAATAGAGTAGAGGTAAAAAAGTAAAAGTCCCCCTCTCCTCCGACACGTAGTCTTCCAGGGGTCTCCTTGGTAACCATTGCTGGCCTTGTCTGCGTTAAATACACTAAATTACAATTAATGTCTCTCTGCAACTGTATTATGAAAAATCTCTGTCTCAAAAGTGTGAACAGTTTAAATGGGTTTTCTGGCTCCAACTGCATTATTGATACTGATGATATCCACAGGATAGGTCATCAATATCTGATCTATGGGGTCTTTAAGCAGGCAGAGGGAAAGATTGTGGAGGGAAGATACCTCCCACTAAGGTGGCTCCTCTCTACTAGGTAATGGACTGGAATCTATGTCCAGGGTTTGGATGTGATTACAGACCCGGGCTCAAAGCTCTGGTCCTGGGTTTTGTTAGAGCCAGGTTGAAGCCTTAACGCTTACCAGGTAGGAGGGTGTATCTGTTCTGATGGTGGCTCTGAGCCACAAACACACTGCCTGTGTGGAGGACAGAAAGTGGAGACCAAAACTGCTAACTTGGTGAGCCTGCTGGACTGTTTCTGTCTTAAAGACTATTTTGTGTTGCTGGACTTTCTGCCTCTTGGCTGAAACAAGCCATTCTGTTTTGTGTTGCCTTATGCTGCTGAAAGCCATTTATGTTATGGACTCTGTGAACTCTGCCTAATAAAGCACTAGTGTGAACTTGCACACACTCCTCCAGTGTCTTACTTGCCTGGTAACCAGCCCCTGGAAGGTCCCGCATTGTCAGGTCTAAAACCCGGAACCCCACACAGATCTGAAATCTGCTCCTGTATAGCAGTGGCACCAAGGAATTGCAGCTCTGCTCCTATTATTTGAATAGAAACAGACTGTTTCCACTTCCCATCCACTGCTGTAGCTTCAGGTGCTCGGACATACACACGTGGACAAAATTATTGGTACCCCTCGTTTAATGAAAGAAAAACCCACAATGGTCACAGAAATAACTTGAATCTGACAAAAGTAATAATATATAAAAATTCTATGAAAATGAACAAATGAAAGTCAGACATTGCTTTTCAACCATGCTTCAACAGAATTCTTTAAAAAAGAAAACTCATGAAACAGGCTTGGACAGAAATGATGGTACCCTTAACTTAATATTTTGTTGCACAACCTTTTGAGGCAATCACTGCAATCAAACGATTCCTGTAACTATCAATGAGATTTCTGCACCTCTCAACAGGTATTTTGGCTCACTCCTCATGAGCAAACTGCTCCAGTTGTCTCGGCTTTGAAGGCTGCCTTTTCCAGACAGCATGTTTCAGCTCCTTCCAAAGACGCTCAATAGGATTTAGGTCAGGGCTCATAGAAGGCCACTTCAGAATAGTCCAATGATTTCCTCTTAGCCATTCTTGGGTGTTTTTAGCTGTGTGCTTTGGATCATTATCCTGTTGCAAGACCCATGACCTGCAACTGAGACCAAGCTTTCTGACACTGGGCAGCACATTTCTCTCTAGAATCCCTTGATAGTCTTGAGATTTCATTGTACCCTGCACAGATTCAAGACACCCTGTGCCAGAGGCAGCAAAGCAGCCCCAGAACATAACAGAGCCTCCTCCATGTTTCACAGTAGGAACAGTGTTCTTTTCAAGATATGCTTCATTTTTCTGTCTGTGAACATAGTGCTGATATGCCTTGCCAAAAATTTGATTTTTGTCTCATTTGTCCTTAGGACATTCTCCCAGAAGCTTTGTGGCTTGTCAACATGTAGTTTGGCAAATTACTTTTGTCAGATTCAAGTTATTTCTGTGACCATTGTGGGTTTTTCTTTCATTAAACGAGGGGTAACAACAATTTTGTCCACGTGTGTAGCCAAATCAGCAGATCTGTGCTAAGTCTGGGTATCATCAGCATGAAACATGCATTAGGGGAAGTAAAAAAAATCATCCTTTATCTCATGAGAGCCCAGGAGCAATCAGTAACATACTTGAAATTGCCTATTCCCAACAACTTTCCAGCAATGGCAGACTACCTTGCAGGGATTATGCTGATCCTCTGGTCACCTTGCTGGCTGACTCCTGCAGCCTAGCCTGCCCACAATTCTGGGGCAAGATGAAGTCTTTCATGGACCTCTGCAGTGGCTTGTCCACTGCCTAACATGCTCACCAATAAGAATCCTTTCTTTCTGCATTCTGCCCACTCCTCTTCACTGGCAGATGGTAATCTGTACCAAAGCCAGTGCTCACTCTATGGGTTTCCTCATGATAGCGTGAAGCACTGCAGAGCTACTTATGTGTGCTCTTCTGTTCCCATACTGACCAAGATGTCTCCCTCCTCAGACTGTATCTCTCAGGCAGCTGAACAACAGGAGAAGATCTTCTGGCATTACACAATACCCCTTTAATGGGGTTGTCCGGGCTTAATTTTTTATGGCCTATCTTCAGGATAGGCCATAAATAAATGTTCGATAGGGGGCCACATCCTCAGTTACCCATCCAATATACAATATGGGGGTGGAAGCAGAAAGCTTAGTCCCCACGTTGCAGAAAAACTGTTTTTTTGTTGCAGATTTTGTGCATGGGGGGGAGGAAGGTAGAGCCAAACCCAGGAGTGGCTACAAAAGGAATATAAAGGGAAATATAAAGGAAGTACTTATACTTCTCCCTTCTTCTCAATCCAATCCCAGTTTTGGTTGAAAAATGTGCAACAAAAAAAGTAGCTTTTCCGCAACGTGGGGCCTTAGTCACATTCTACAATTATGTTCCCAGATAGTGAGAAGCGTGAGTTCAGTCTTCACAAAATAATCTGCAATCTTGAAAGAACCACATGCCATGCAGTGAATCAATGAGAAAGTACAGAAGTTCTTCTAATGCACAATACAACTTGCAATTACTCTTATCTCTCCAGATAAGCAGCATTAGTGTTGCTAATAGCAAGGGGCAGACAGCCAAATTAATTAAGAAATTAATTTAAGACTTGGCAGATTTACAGTCTTAGGAATATAACAAGCAGGTAGGAGAGAGACAACATCGGCAGGCGAGAATAAACATTGCAATAGACTACATAAAACACAAGTTATCTTCAGACTGTATCAACTCTGTAGACTGAAAACTTTACAATTAGAGTTTAATTGTTCAGTTATGGATTGTGGGCGGAGAAATGCAAATCAATTTTATGTGTCCAAGAAAGGCAACTATTCATCCAAAACTACTGTTTAATAGTGCAGCTGTAACTATGTCTGTATATTCCAATTGCTTGCAGCTGTTCCCAGCTTATTGGCACTCATTAGTGAGAAATATGGAACAACTATATCAGATTCATACAGAACTACTATTAACATAAAAGAGAGGATACAATAAGACTGGGTTTATATGGCACTTTATTACCGAAGAACTGCATGCAGTTTTTCATTGCAATTATGAGTAGCCTATTTCTACTATGCCAATAAACCAGAGGTTTCAATGTAATGGCTGTTATCATACAGGTGAAATGTATTGAAATGTATAGTAGTAACATGCGCTTACTGCGATTAAAAACTACATGCAGTTATTCAGTAAAGAACCACTGTGTAAGGCCAACTGTACATGACCGTAGTGGATTTACAGTCCGCAAATACTGATCCACAATCCACACAAAAACATATCCATATACCGTGTTCCGTCTAAATTACACAAATTCTTCCCATCCTCCTCTTTGAGGTGTTGGTGATGCAGCATGGAGGAGGGGACACTACTGCATATCTTCTGGGAGTTTGCTAGGCTGAGGGATTTTTGGGATGGTGTCCATCGAGTGATCTGCCAGGTATTCCACGTTACCCCCCCTCCCCTTGCATGCCGGCCTTCTTTCTGCTCCATCTTTCAGAATACTCCCTCCACGCCTATTACAAGTCCTCCATATGGCACATGGTTAATGCCGTCAGACAGTGGTGAACCTAGCCTCGTTGCTGCCTGAGGCGGACTATAGAAAGACGCCCCCCCAAAAAAAAAAAAAAAAAAAATTGAATTTCCATGCTACTAGCTTAACACGCTGTTAACGTCGCACAATATATTCAATACACAAAGTTATAAAACAGTTTTTAAGAATTCTTCTTACTTCAGTATCAGACCCCCATCACTCAGGTATTTATCCTCTATCACAGGGGTAGGCAACCTTCGGCACTCCAGCTGTGGTAAAACTACAACTCCCAGCATGCATACTTGCTCTGCTGTTCTTGGAACTCCCATGGAAGTGAATGGAGCATGTTGGGAGATGTAGTTTCACAGCAGCTGGAGTGCCGAAGGTTGCTGATCCCTGCTCTATCATTTAGGTGAATACAGGGCAGTAACATTTTGTGACTTACAGGTGACGTCTCTGACTAATCCTTCACATTTCCCTTCTCTTCCCTTTGGACCGCCATGACCATTTCTTCCAGCTGTGACTTGTCTCTGTAAAGTTTGCAACACAGACATCTTTGGCTCCTCACTTTTCCAGGCATCCAACCCACATTGTCCTCACCTGCACACCCATCCTGCTGCTACCCCCAATTATAAAATATATGATATAACCCCCCATAATGAATAATACTCCAAAGTGCATCTTTTTATTAATAATGTTCGTGTGTACCCTGTATTATATTATTATTATTATTATTATTATTATAGTGCCCATTATTAATAATGCCCCAGGTGTTAACTAATTAAAAGGTTTTCCAGGTCATTAATAAAATAATCAGTGGGGCTCAAAAACCCAGGACCCTTAATGATCAGCTATGTGAATGAACCGTGGTACCTGTGTAAGCGCTGTGACCGCTTCTCTGTTTACATAGTGTCATTCATTTCGTAGCGGCCATGTAATGTAACTACAGCCTCGTCCTATGCACAGCTATGTGACAAGACTATAATTACATCACACGGTCACTATAAATAGACAGCGTATGATATAAACAGGCACCATAGCTCCTGTATATAGCGCCCCATTTACACACACTATAATGTTCCACAGCAGCCCCTGCATGCATTATTACGGCCCGCAGCAGCCCCTGCACACTGTATTATGCCTCGCACTGGCCCCTGCACACGGTATTATGCTCCATAGTGGCCCCTGCACACTGTATTATGCTCCATAGTGGCCCCTGTTTTTAATACCCATTTACACACACTATAATGTTCCACAGCAGCCCCTGCAACCATTATTACACAGTATTATGGCCCGCAGGAGCCCCTGCACACGGTATTATGGCCCGCAGCAGCCCCTACACACGGTATTATGGCCCTCAGAGGCCCCTGCACACGGTATTATGCTCCATAGTGGCCCCTGCACACGGTATTATGCTCCATAGTGGCCCCTGAACACGTTATTATGCGCCATAGTGGCCTCTGCACACTGTATTATGCTCCATAGTGGCCCCTGCACACGGTATTATGCTCCATAGTGGCCCCTGAAAACGGTATTTTTTTTTTTTTTTTATAAATTCTTTATTTTAGATATTATACAGAAATAACAACAAACAAAGATGGCGTGAGCCAAACAAGCGCTTGGCCTCAAGGATCAAGGCATACATCAGCGTCAATATATAGTAACATGGTATCATGAAATAGATGTATTAGAACATCAGCTGCTGCTAATCATAACAGTTGTCAGGGGGAAAAAAGAAACAAAGAGGGGGAAGGAAATGGGAGAGGAAGGGAGAAGAAGGGAGAGAAAGAAAGACAGGGAGAGAACAAATGTGGGAACCACAAGTTAACACACAAATGACAGACAGGCAAGGACCCCGACCCCTCCATGTCGGCTGCGTAAACCTTAAATCAAGGTCTACCCGTCAGGTCTCTATAGGCCTGGGATCCCTGAAAGAGAATCCACGGCGTCCAGGCCGCCATAAAGGAATCCCTCTTATCACGAAGGGATGCCGTGAGATCCTCCATGTACTGAATGTCCTCCACTTTGCGAATCCAGTGAAGGAGAGAAGGGGGATTAGACGATTTCCATAGCGCTGGGATACACGCCCTAGTAGCATTGACCATATGTCGTAGGGAGGATTTGCGATAGGTACACAGGGGGTAATCTGAGAGGTGTAGCAGAAAGAAGGCTGGCATGTTAGGAATGAAAGTTTGGAATATCTGACCTAGCACCCTATGTACTCCCTCCCAAAAGTCTCTCAATATTGAGCATTCCCAGAAAATATGTAAAAGCGTCCCCTCCTCCGAGCAACAGCGCCAACAAGCGGGAGAGGAGGACGGGAAGCGTCTGTGTAGTTTAGACGGAACATGGTACCATCTAGTCAGGATTTTATATCCCGCCTCCTGATAACTGCTAGCCATCGAACTTTTGTGGGTAAACTCAAAAATTCTGGAGCACTGTTGGTCAGAGAAGGTCATGGCCAGGTCGGCCTCCCATCTGGTTAAGTAGGAGGGCCTGTGGCCCGGAGGAGGGGACACCAGAAGCAAATAGAAATCAGAAAGTGAGTGTCTTAGCAGGCCCCTTCCCATGCAGGTCTCCTCAAACCTCGTGGACTGTCTGTCATACCCCGGGGAGTTAGGTAATGAAGAAAGAAAGTGGGTGAGTTGAAAGACCCGCCATGGGCCAAGCGCCGGAAGGTCCGGCGTGGTGAGTAGTTCCCGGTGAGACACCCAGTCGCCACCAGAGCGAAAATGTAGGGCCCTCAGTCTGCCCGCCACTCGCCACTGCCGGAATGGTCCTTGAGATAAACCCACCATAAAGGCAGGGTTTCCCAGGATGGGAAGTAAAGGTGAAGGGGAGGGGGAGATCCGCTCCCTGCAGAAGAGCGATCTACATACCCGGAGAGTGGGTCCTATGGTAGGGTGGTGTCTCAGGGCCCCGGGGCGTAGCGAGTCTAACCAGGGGAGCAAGTCCAGGGGGACGTCAATGAATACGTTTTCCAGGGAAACCCATTGTTTGTATGGAGCGTGACGACACCAGTCCAGCACTCTTTGGAGCATGGAGGCCTCATAATACTTTCGGGGGTCAGGAAGACCCAGACCACTCCATTGTTTAGGTAACGTGAGAGTAGAACGCGCCAGCCTAGCTCGCCCACCCTGCCACACGAAGTTGATTAGGTCACTGTACAGTAACTTAAAAAAACCGGGGGGTATGTGGATCGGTAAAGTTTGGAAGAGGTATAGCAGACGGGGCATAATATTCATTTTGTATATAGCGCAGCGGCCAAACCATATGTATGTACCTATGGACCATCTCTTTAGGTCGGATCTAATGGCCCGCAGAAGGGGGAGGTAATTTTTGTCATAGAGCTTGCCTAGGTCCTTGGGTATCATCACCCCTAAGTACTTGATAGCTATTCTTGACCATCTGAAGGGGAAGAAAGTTCTCCAGAGAGGACTGAATCCCCTGCGGAAGCGAAACGTTAAGGGCCTCAGATTTCTGGAAATTAATTTTAAAGTTGGTAAGATGACAGAACCTGCGAAATTCAGACATTAGGGGGGGAAGGGATTTGGCCGGATCCTGCAGGAAGAAGAGGAGATCATCTGCATATGCTGCAATTTTCAGGGTTCTACTGCCTATCCTTAGGCCACCTATGTCCGGGTTAGATCTGATCTTTCTAAGCAGAGGTTCTAGTGTTAAGACAAAGATCAGGGGGGAGAGTGGACACCCCTGGCGCGTGCCATTCCCTATTGGGAAGGGAGATGAAATAATTCCGTTAACTCTCATGGAAGCTGACGGATTGGAATACAAGGAAGCGATCCAGGATCTCATGATCGGGCCAAGCCCCACATGATCCAGGACCTCAAATAGATAAGACGAGCTCACTCTATCAAATGCTTTTTCAGCGTCAGTTGAGAGAAGACAAAGTGGGAGGTCATGGGTTTTGGCGTAGTGTATGGCGTTAATTACCTTTACTGTATTGTCCCTAGCCTCACGTGTGGGGATAAACCCAACTTGATCGGACTGTACTAGGCCAGGCAATAGAGGGGCCAGCCTGCAGGCTATTACCTTAGAGAAGATTTTTAAGTCAACATTGAGGAGTGATATCGGTCTATAGCTGGCACACATCGCAGGGTCTTTACCCTCCTTATGTATTACCGTTATATGGGCCCTAGTCATGTCCGGGGGGGAGGGTCGCACCTGCCGACAGAGAGTTTAAGGCACGCACCAGGGGGTCCAACAACTCTAACGAGTATTTTTTATAGTAGGAGGCTGGAAAGCCATCGGGGCCCGGGGCGTTACTAGGTTGCATTGTCTGAAGCGCCTGAGCTAATTCTTCCTTAGTTATAGGTGAGTCAAGAGCAGTTTGGGCTTCCGCCGAGAGTTTAGGCATACCGGAGTCTGCTGTATACTGTCTCAGAGCAGAGGCCAGGGAGGGACCATTCGACTCTGGGGGACATGACGGAAGGTTGTAGAGGGTACGGTAAAACTCCGCAAACTCTTCTGCAATACGGTGTGGATCAGTATTGCGCCTTCCCGTCGAGTCAGTGACCGAAGGGATGTAATTGCGTGTCTTTTGTTCCCTAAGGGACCTGGCGAGCGTGCGGCTACATCTATTTCCAAATTCATAAAAATGGCGCCGTCCCCTAGCCAAGAGATATTTTGTACGTATATCTAGACGTTCTCGTAGTTTTTTACGAGCTACTAGAAGGGCCGACTGGGTGTCTATTGCGTGAGTGCGCTTGTGGGCCTGCTCGAGGGAAACCACGTCAGCAATCAGCGCAGCTATCTCTCGAGACCTCTCCTTTTTAATGCGGGACCCATGCTGCACCAGCACCCCCCTAATCACACACTTATGAGCTGCCCATAACGTCAGGGGAGACACTTCCGCTGTATCATTCTCCTGGAAGTAGTTGGTCAGGGCAGAGGAGACAACCTGAGATGTTGGGATGTCTTGGAGCAGCGACTCATTAAGATGCCACTGCCAAGCTCGGGGTCTCGTGGCGGGGGATGTCAGAACAGCATGAACCATCGCATGGTCTGCGAAAGTGATAGGGTCAATCACCGCTCTGTTTATTAAAGGAACGTCTGCATGTCTAATGAAGAAATAATCTAATCTCGAGTACACATCCCTAGCATGGGAATAAAAGGTGTAGTCTCTCGTGTCAGGGTGGACCGTGCGCCACAGGTCTATCAATTGGTGAGAGAAAAGCAGTCGACGGATACATCCAAGAACCTGCTTAGGCATGTAGGACGAGCCTCTGGAGATGTCTACCGAGGGGTCCAGGGCTACATTGAAATCTCCTCCCACTAAAAGAGTGCCCTCTGCAAAATCGGCCAGTTTAGCCAGAATGCCTTCCAAGACGGCTGCCTGATTGGAGTTGGGGAGGTAGACATTGGCTAGAGTAAACAAAGAGCCTGCTAATTCCCCCTTTAAAAACAGGAATCTACCCGAATCATCACGCAAGGCTGCCTTGTATTTCCAAGGAACCGAACGTGCGATAAGAATGCTCACCCCCCTGGACTTGGACCCCGGGAAACAGCTATGGTATACGTCTGGAAATGTTGGGGAGGAAAAGGTAGGGACCGCCCCCTCCCGAAAGTGAGTCTCCTGGATAAAGGCCACCTGGACCCTCTTACCCCATAAAAGGCGGAGAAGGGATGATCTCTTCTCAGGAGTGTTGAGACCATTAGCGTTGATGGAGGAAAACACCAGAGAGTCCATGGCGAAGGGCTGGGGTCCTGCAAGGGGAGAAGACAAAAACAAACAAACAACGCACACAGGACTCACAGAGAGAAAAGAAAGAGAAGAGAAGGGAAAAAACAAAAAAACAAAAACAAAAGGAGGGGGAGAAAGCGAGGGAACAAGAGAGTGCAAAGGGAGGGATTAAGAGACCAAGAAATACAACAATTAATTCCACTCAAGGCTAATCCAAGAGCAGTAAACAGAAAACAGTGGGATAACCCACTTAAGCAGGTCTCAGGAGCACACCGCAGTATACGCCCGGAGAGCTGCTAAGCCTGACTATCGGGGGAAAAGTAAAAACTCAAATCTAGTTGCCACCCTTTCCCCGAGCATGAGAATGGAAAGTGTAATCAATACCTCTCTACTAAGGTGGAAGAGTGAGGGGGGCTGAACCCTTACTAAAAAGTAATCCCAGCTGATCAAACGGGGGGGGTAACCCCCTATGAGGATACGCCTTACAACTGGGTAGGGGGAGCTAAGGCACAAGAAGCTCAACAACTTAAGTAGGGAAGTGGGGAAGAACTTAGGATAAAGGCCTCTAACCGCCCTCTGTTGGATTGAGAACCCTTAAACATGCCCCAGGGGGAGATAAAGCTAGAGACCGGCAAGTTGCCCCCTCTCGCACAAAGCATACCAGGTGCCCTGTTCATCATTAACCAGTATGTGTGTTAAAGGGGAACACCCTAGAAAAATACATCACATTTCAAGAAGACCTCCGCCAGACACCCTCCCCTCGAGGTCGTCTCCGAGACAGGGCGGATGAAGGCGGGCGCCCTCCCGGAGGCACAGGTGGCAGTGGGTAGACCAGCCAGTCAGGGAGAGAGAGTTCAGGCATATCCAGAAACTTCGCCAGCAAAGTCTCTTGTTCCGGAGAGTGAAGTGCAAAGGTAGCTCCGTTGCGACGTATCTGGACATGGAAAGGGTGACCCCATTTATATGTGGCCCCAGAGTCTAGGATGGCTTGTAAGGTCGGTTTAAGGATTCTGCGCATGGCTAGTGTACGCCGGGAAACATCCGGTAATAGGTGCACTTGGGTGTCCATAAATGGGACCGGGCCACCCCGCCAGGCCTCCTGGAGAATATCTTCCTTTTCCCTGAAAAAATGGACTCTACGCCTAGGACCCAGCACCCGATGGACTCTGTCAATGGTGATCTCCGTGTCCAGAGGACGAGACAGGACTGTGTTGAAGATCAAGGTCACGGCAGAATGGAGCTCCGAGGGGGGTAGACTTTCAGGGATACCCCTAAGTTTGACATTATTTCGACGACCTCTATTTTCTTGATCATCGACCTGAAGAAGGATGGATCTGTTGAGGTCTCTTTGGGTAGACTGAAAATTTTCTACGGCAGTGAGGCGTTGGTCCAGCGAAGCAGCCTGCTGTTGTTGAGTAGAGACTTGTGTAGATAGAGTCTGTAGTTCCGTTTTAAACTCAGACATGATTTTCTCTTGTTTTTCCTCAACTCTGTGGACCATAGCTTCCAAGTCCAACTTAGTAGGCATATTGCTGAGAAGGTTCCAGATATCCGATAATTTAGGACGCTTTCGGCGGTGGGAGGGTGAGGCGGCATCTCTCCCAGAGAAGTCAGATAAGTCAGAGGAAGCTGGAGAGCGAAGGGCTATCAGGGTGCCCGAGAGGTCAGGTTTCAAGCCCTCACGCTGGTCTGAGGCGCCAGGGTCGACGGTCCCCGACCGTGGGTCTACTTCATTATGGGATGCTCTGGTTGCTCCTGTTGTCAGCGGAATACCGCCCGGAGAGGGCCTGGCTATATATGGATCCATTTCCAGAGGAACATCTGGGGTCTCTGCACGATGTAGTTTATTCTGGCAGGTCATAGACTGATAGGAAAGTGACCCTGATTGTATTATAGAAGGCATGAGAGAGTGAGACAGTGAGCTTGCACCAGATCCAGCTGGGCCAGGTATTTCATTGAGAGAGGGAGACTGCAGAAGCTCAGGGGTTAACAGTTCCTCGGTGGGAGGTGAGGGTTGAAGCGTGGGGACACTGCTGGGGCCGCCATTTTGGGAGCGGGGGGAGGGGGACCGGTACCTGCCGGTGGAGCGCTGAAATCCTCTCTGTCGGCGGCTGGGACGGCAGCGGAGAGGAGAGCTGTGTGTGAGGCCTCCCCTGGGAGTCTGGAGGGTCCGCTGGGCATTGAAGAGGCGCCGTTTGTGTCACCGAGGCGCTGGAGGCGCGCGCCGGCACCATTTTGGCTCCCTCCGCCTGAAGGGAGGAAGGTGCGGAGAGCAAAAAACGAGCGATAAGCGGCTCCGTTAGAGAGGAGGAGGTCGTCCCCCTGCGTCCAGGGTGCTTAACCATTGCAGGTGAGCCGTGCAGGGACGATTTTAGATTAGTTTTTCCCCCTTAAGGATATCTAGAAACGCTCGGGGTCCAGGAGCTCTGCAGAAGTGCGTCTTCACGGTAACATGTCTAGGCCGGTATCCTGAAAACGGTATTATGCGCCATAGTGGCCTCTGCATATGGTATTATGCTTCATAGTGGCCCCTGCACATGGTATTATTCTCCATAGTGGCCCCTGAACACGGTATTATGCGCCATAGTGGCCTCTGCACACTGTATTATGCTCCATAGTGGCCCCGACACACGGTATTATGCTCCATAGTGGCCCCTGAAAACGGTATTATGCGCCATAGTGGCCCCTGAACACAGTATTATGCGCCATAGTGGCCTCTGCATATGGTATTATGCTCCATAGTGGCCCCTGCACACGGTATTATGATCCACAGTGGCCCCTGCACACGGTATTATGCCCCATAGTGGCTCACCCATGAACTATTATTATACTCTGGGGTCTGTTGCCCTCTCTTCTCCTTTCTCTCTCCTCTCTCTCTCCCTCTTTCTTGTTTTCTCCACCACCCATTTCTTCCTTCCCCTATTCCCCCTTCTCTTTCTTTTCTTCTCCCTTTTACCAGCTTTGCCAATGTCATTATGAGTTGACTCACCTGCTGTGCTGTTTTACACTGCATTGCTGCTGTTTTCATTTATTTGATATGTTTACTGGCCCTTGTTGTATTGGGCCTGTTCTCTTTTTCTATTGTTTGTCTATTTGTATTTTTGCTATAAATAATTTATAAAAAAAAATAAAAAAAAATAAAACATATCCATATTGCATCAGTATGTCATCCGCAAGCACAGATCATGTATGTATATATTCCCTATACTGGTCTGTGCCACAAAAGAGGCCAAAACCAGGACTCAAGCTACTGCACACCCACCATAATTCCAGGAGTAGGACCAGTGTGACATTCCCTTGTGAAGGCCTCTTATTGAAGTTTCCCACATGGATTCCAGACCACTCTTTGGCTATCACTGTATCCAAAACAAAAGCAGGACTCTTCCCTGTAGAGGATAGACCTCCATTCTAGCCTCCATTGCTATTTTGCTGTGGGCTATGACAGCCTTTGAGAGACATGGCATGAAGTCAATGGAACACTTCTAGCTGGACATCTGGCTTATAGCCCAGTGTCATGAAAATACCTTCTGAGGGTTAGTGTCAGCACTATTTGCTATCCTAGAGTTGGGATGCGATGTCCAATTTCATTTACAGCACAGACTACTTCACCTTCATGTACATCTTGCTGTCATTCCAGTTCGTTGTCATTCTCCCAACCACCAACCAGGCATGTAGCATCTAACATTGCTGAAATCTCAGCCTAGGCACTTAGCGATCTTCCAAGTCTTTCAGTTCAAGGATTGTGTCCTTCTTCATTTCAGTGGTGATAACTGAAAAGATGACAAACAGGAGGGATCGCACAATCATCACTACACCAACTGATTTGATTTTTGAGGTTTCAGATGCTAAAATACTTTGCTTTAAATCTGTTGTTCATGCCCCAACCAAATGCCACAGATTGATCCTAGGAGCTTGAAAATGTGATCTCAGCAAAACTGGCTACTTTTCAATTTGCATAACTTTACAGCTTCAATTTCATTGTATAATGCTACTTGGACATTAAAGAGAATGTGTCGCCATGAAATATTGTTTAAATCACATTTTTATGTTAAACATATTTTTTTATGAATTTTTGGTGATTATTGTTTTTAGTTTTCCAAATTAATATCTATATTTAAGAAAATATTTTTAAAATACTGCAATTCCAACTTTTGCCACTAAGCCTAAGTTCTTTTGCAGAAACTGCCATAAATCGACGGAAAGAAAAGTCTTGCCATAAAGAAATCTACAGAAAACAGGAAGTCTCATTGTATTATATAGCCTAGTGGACAAAGTCAGAACTGCAGGATTTTAGGAATGTTTTTTAATATAGATAAATATCTGGAAAAAAAAAACCCTCACCAACAATGCTTTAAAAATATGTTTAACAAAAAAATAGGTCTTTTTCTGGTGACACATTCCCTTTAAGTAGTTACATTTGCAAGGAACTTTAAAGCATTTATAAAGTGCTCCAGAAAAAAAATAGCAAACAAGAAATGATTTTCATTGCGGCATTAATACATTCCTCACATAGCAGAAGAATCTACTTGCTAAGGCTGCATTTGTGGAGGACGTGTTAGGGCAAGAAGTTTGTGTCAAAGAAAATATCGTGAAGATGTGCCTGGATTAATTTAACCAAGTGATAACAGCATGTGATTGTAAAGAAAATAACATAGTACAGGGTCAACATGTGCTTAGCAAATACCCAGAAATGTATCAGAAAAAACTGCCTGGCACAAGGCTCGTACTAGATTTGATTTTACAGTGAAGTTACATCTTTGGAGCCACTTTAAAGTCAGTGTCAGCAGAAAATTATGCTATTTTAACCATTTTATTCACTAAATTAAATATATGTTTGTCGTTTGTTAAATATATGTTTGTGCTGGTGCCGCTTTTCTATTTTTGTTACTACCTACATACTATATTGAACTATTACAGCTTTTAGACTGGCCATGAGAGCAATAGGCTGACATTTTCTGTATTCTGAAACTAGCCTTGTTAGATTTGCTGTGTTGCATAGAAATGGTGGACAGAGTCCTCTCATTATCACTAGTGGGTAGTAGATTTAATGACCTCTGAGTTGAAGTACGAGAGGCCTGGAAAGAACATGAGATTAACACTTATTACATTCAAAAAGGACTCTGTATTTATCAATTTATCTAACAAACCCACTATTTCTCCCCTACAGAGGTATAACTAATTGATGATAGTGTATATGTAAATGTATTGATGTCAACTTGTCACTAGGATTTCCTTTCAAGTAGTGTGCTGGTCTATGGTTGATGGCTGTGGTCTGTTTAACTAATGAAACAATTGGCATGATTTCAATTAAATTTGTCTTACAGCGTACCTCCTGTTATAAGTAACATTGCATGAATGAATGATACAGATGAATATAAGAAACTTTGTAATATATTGTAATAAAGAAATATGTTTTCTTCTCTACTTTTCAGGCTGAGTTACTTTCTACATACAAGTCTATGAAGAGAGGAGGGGGAGGCTGCTGGAAAAGACACTCAAATAATTGCTGCTGCTACACCCTTCTACTCTGATGCTAGGTTCACAACCTAATAGACTAGGGGTCGGCAACCTCCGGCACACGTGCCAAGAGTGCCACGTAAGGCTTACTTACCTGGTACGGGCAGCCCAAGTCCTCACCCAGCAGTTTTGATTGGACCAAACAGGTCCAAAACGAAACTGTTATTATTATATTCGGGGGTCTCTTCAGACATCCGAGTATAATAAGCGGAGCCCCCGGAGAGGTGACAAACATAAAAAGTAATGTTAACTCACCTTCCCTGCGCTCCGCAGCCACTCTGTGCTCTTCAGGCGCTTCTGCCTGACATAAGAGACCACTGACAGAGCCTCAGGGGTCACGTCCGGCGTCATGACACATAATGACACGACGTGACACCTGAGACCCAATTAGTGGTCGCTGACTACAGGCAGAAGCACCCTAAGAGAACAGAACAGAGCGGCCGTGGAGCGTAGGAAAGGTGAGTTAACATTATTTTTTATGTTTGTCACCGCTCTTGGCCCTCCGCTTATTATACTCTGAGGTCTGAAGAGACCCCACAATATAATAATAGTTAGTGAGTGGCGAAAATTGGAATATTGTAAAAGTTAGAATATTATACTGTGTGCAGGGGCCGCTATGGGACATAATGCTGTGTGCAGGGGTTGCTATGGGACATAATGCTGTGTGCAGGGGCCACTATGGGACATAATGCTGTGTGCATGGGCCGCTATGGGAAATAATGCTGTGTGCAGGGGCCGCTATGGGACATAATATGGTGTGCAGGGGCAGCTATGGGACATAATACATTGTGCAGGGGCCGCTATGGGACATAATACTGTGTGCAGGGGCTGCTATGGGATATAATGCTTATGCAAGGGCCACTATGGGACATAATTCTCTGTGCGGGGGCCGCTATGGGACCTAATGCTGTGTGCAGGGGCTGCTATGAGACATAATACGGTGTGCAAGGGCCACTATGAGACATTATGAGACATCTGTATAACAGTGTGTTTTCTGTATTAAGGATGTGTTTTTGCACAGAAAACTCAGGCATTTTTTTTTTTTGTGCAAAAATGCACCATGTGATCGCAGTTTTACATCGAAGTAAAAGTTTCAGTGGCCTAACAATATAGCTGCATCCAGATATATAGTGTGTTGCCACCATAAGGATGCTGCCATACGGTGCTCCTGGACACATACATTTACCACTAATTGCGGAATGTACATGTACTTTCATTGCTTCTAATCGGAAAGTACAGGAGTGCCCCAGGAAGTAGCAGTAAATGCATGCGTCCTAAAGCATCTGGCGGCAGCACTTCTGTGTTATGGTTTGTGGTATATGATTTTAGTTTAGGGGTCGTCAGACTTACAATTATTGACTGGCACTCCGAGGACCTCATCTTTGATTTTTTAATTAAAATCGGCATGCCAAACAAAAAAGGTTGCCTACCCCTGTAATAGACTATAATGGGGTCCACCGGGTTTCCGCCCAGTTTCTGCCTGAAAAGGGTCTCCACAGAGGCTGGATATGAGACAGATCTCTATGAATACAAAAGTCTGAGAGAAGATAAAGAGGCGGAAACAGATCAACTTAACACTTTGGAGACACAGCCTAAAAACATGTTAAGGCTGAGGCTTTTTGTTGCAGATTTTGCTGCGTTTTTTTGAGCCAAAGCCAAGAATGGCTAGAAAAGGAATGGGACATATATAGGAAGCTCTTATACTTCTACCTTCTGCTCAATCCACTCCTGGCTTTGGCTCAAAAGACCGCAGCAAAATCTGCAAAAAAAAAAAAAAAGCTGTGTTTCGGCAATGTGGGGCCTCACCTTAAAAGGGTTGTCCCAAGAAGTGAAGACTGCAGGACCTTTCTCCTGCTCCACATTCAACCTAAGCGGAGGTGGTCGACGCTCCCATTCTCTTCATTGGGAGAGCGCTGGAGAGAGAAGAGGTACAGCACTTGGAAATTCCCCCAAAAGCGACCCCATTTTGGAAACTAGATCCCCAACAAATTTATAAATTGGTATAGTGAGTACTTTAAACCCACAGCAATTTCACTGAAGGGTTGTAAAAATGAAATATTGCATTTTTTCCAAGAAAATGTTGCTTTAGCCCCACATATTTCATCTCCACAAGGGTTTAAAAGAGAAAACGCACCCCAGTTTGTTACACAAATCCGACAATACCCCATATGTCCTGTTAAAATGCTGTATCGACACAGCTCAGAAGAGAAAGAATGCTACCGGGCTTTTGGAGGGCAGATTTTGCTGGAACAGTTTTCAGGTGCATGTTACATTTGCAAAGTCCTTGAGGTACCAAAACACTCAAAACCGCAAACAAATGAGCCCATTTGGAAACTGCACCCCTCACAGAATTTATCAATCATTTTGAAACCACAGGAGTTTTCCAGAATTTGATGAAAAGCATGTAAACTGCTAATTTTTCCACAATTATACCCTTTCAGTGGGATCATGCTGTTCCCAGGTTGCTTTATTTGAGACATATTTCCCATCAATTATCATGCATGTGCTGATGGATGCAGCAATACACCACCTGTGATCATTATCCCCTACTTGTGCAGTCGGCAAAGCTCAGAAGGGAAATAACACCATGCCTATTTTTGTGATATTTACAAATTTTGCAAAATTTGTGGCATATTGAGTATACCAACAAAACTTGCAGCATAGCAATTAATAAACTTGCACCTTGGGATCAAGGTAGAAGTCAGCTGTGAGGTAATGCCTATCCCTACTCCTGACTTGCTGCACCTTTGTTAATACTTCGTAGCCCCGGGGGCTTAGAATTAGGATAAACATTTGAGACAAGTTAATAAAATTATTTATAAAATATATTTTAATACCATTTTTGAAAAATTTGTGGCACATAAATGTGCACCAATTATGAAAAAAAACTTGCCGCACACCAAATAAAAAGTATGTACTTGACATTAAGATCAAGGTAGCGGTCTGCAGTGAGGTCAGCTACTGCCTGTCCTTGCCTCTGACTTGCTGCACCTTTGTTAATACTTGATAGCCTTGGGGGCTCAAAGTGTTTACTTTTAAAATTTTTTAGGACAGGCATTAGGTTAAGGCCCCACGTAGCGGGCTGCAGCAATAAAGCGTTACGGGAAAAACCATGGCAGCAACACATTGCGATTTTTCCTACATTGCTTTTCACAGAAAGCTCGCAGAGGTTTCCTCTGCAGACTTTCTGCTTCCATTATATCTATAGGGAAACCGCCGGCGTTTCTGTAGGTATAATCGACATGCTGCGATTTCCAAAACCGTGATGCACCAACATATTCCACAGTGCTTTGACACTATGCGTTGACACTATTGAGCATTAATAATGCAAGATGGGACATATAAGGGGATATCGGTAATCTTTGGGAGCGCACAGGAGCATTATTAATTTCTAAGAGATTGTTATCAGGTTCGGTGTTTTTGTAGGTAAGGTAAAGGTGGGACAGGTGCCAACTAAAAGATGTCTGTGTTACAAACTTTACAGAAACAAAGTTACAATTGGAAGTGAGTGAGAGATGTCGCCTGTGAATCACTAAATTTATACTGTACTGTATAAATTTACTGTATGGGTCTGTAGCCTTGTGTTCTACCAATATATGGTCATTGTATGGTGGTGTTCTAAGCATAGTGGGAATCAAGAATGCTACACACCACTGATGCAAGTGATTTCATAAAAGGATAGAAATTAAGCAAGTAAATAGAATCATCAAGTCCAGTCATTAAACAAGAATATAAGTAAACTTATGCAAGCCTGGGGCGAGCTCAGTGTCAGCTAGATGACACCCCAAGGTATACAGGCAAATCCCAGATAATGAGAATCCAAGCAGATATCCGGGCAACAGGTTGGCTGTCACAGCATATTCTCAGCATTTATAGTGTAGTGTAGAGGTACAGTCTACTCTCAGCACAGCTAAAACTCTCCACCACTCTCCACTGGCACTGATATGTAGCCACGAAGCGTGGGCAGGGACGCTGGATACATATAGCCTAGACCCATGGCGGCAAACCTATGGCACGTGTGCCAGAGGGGGCACTCAGAGCCCTCTCTATTGGCATGTGCGCCTTTGCCCCAGCCAGGCTCCTAGATCGCTTGCAAACGGGCAATCCGGGACAGCTGTCCAAGATTCCCCAGCGAGTGCTTCTTTCAGGTGAATGTGCAAATGCAAATACACATGAAAATTGTCAATGTAGGCCACGGGACCGCGGCTTACACTGACAGAGGATTGTAACCCCTGCCCCGACTCAGGTGTGATGACATCATTTATCAGCGCCTGCTTTGCGGTAAAAGGAGGTCACCGAGCTGTTCTTCGTGGGAGTGCAGGTAAGTACAGGAGCATGTTATACTGTATGGCCGCCACTGTGGAGTATATTATATTCCACCACATTGTATATTATTCTGTGTGGGGATCAATGTGGGGTATATTATACTGTGTTGGGATTCAGTGTGGAACACATCGTACTGTGTGTGGGCCACTGTGGAGCATATTGTACTGTGTGGAGGCCACTGTGGAGCACATTGTACTGTGTGGATGCCACTGTGGAGCAAAGTGTTCTGTGTGAGGGCCACTGTGGAGCACATTGTACTGTGTGAGGACCACTGTGGAGAACATTGTATTATGTGGGGGCCACTGTGGAGCATATTGTACTGTATGAGAGCCACTGTGAAGCAAAGTGTACTGTGTGGGGGCCACTGTGGAGCGCATTGTATTGTGTGTGGGCCCTTCACTATTTATATCACACAGTATCTATTTTATAGCAGACATGTGATATTATTACAGGCTCTAATAACAGTGCATGGTCACTATAAAACAGATCCTGTGCGATGTAAATAGTGAACATTAATTGTTCAAAGGCACCAAATGCAAACTATTACCTTTCAGAACAAAGTTGTTTTGTATCACTGAAAGCTCTGTAAAGCCTCATTCACATGACTGTATTTTGCAGGTCTGTAACTGTCCACAATTGTGGATCTGCACAGTATTAAGGTTAAATTGCCGTGGTGGCACTTTGCAATAAATTAGTGGGATTTGGGTTGTAGTTGGGCACTCAGTCTTTAAAAGGTTTGCCATCACTAGCCTAGACCATGCCCTTGGCTTAAGATTGTTCCTAGTTAGACAGTGTATTATTTTAGTCAGTTTTAGTTGGGCCACTGGTGCCACTTTTTAAGTGTATTATTAATAAAAAATTATATTTTAGCGTTCTATATATAATTAATTTTCTTAGGGAATCATAAAGAAGTAATTTTTAACTCTTTACAATACAGGTGGTAATATTAGTATACCTAGGTTGAGGGCCCAATCATATATGTTTGCCCCCCTCCACCTTCACCCTGTGCTGAACCACTAGCAATGACTCTGGCTCCAATAGTCCCGTTTTCTTGGCTTTTTGACCAGGCCCGTAACCAAAATAAGGTTCCAGAAAATACTTTCCAATCTATTAACGGGGGTCTAGAATAGCTGGAGTCAGAGGTACTGGTTAAGAATTGTTGTGGAACAAAGATTGGTCTCAACCCAATCATCTATTAAAAAAAAAGTTTAAAAAAATTTAATTCTTGGAGTCCAGTGGGTGTCAAATGCCAACCCTAAATTTCCAGTGAATTCAGGGATTGGATAGAATATGCCTCAGAAGAAACCCATGCGGGCTCAACAAATACAGGGGCAGCTGCAACCTTAGTCGCATGACACTTAGGAGGTGGTTTCTCGTGTCACTTGATAATGAGGATGATTATGACATGATGAGAGATGTGTAATCCTCACTTCCAGACTCTGATTTGAAAGTAATAATGGCGAATGTCTCCTGCAATGTATATGGTCTCAGGAACATTTTTGGTATATACAGTGGGTACGAAAAGTATTCAGACCCCTTTAAATTTTTCACTCTTTGTTTCATTGCAGCCATTTGCTAAAAGCAAAAAAGTTCATTTTATTTCTCATTAATGTACACTCAGCACCCCATCAAAACAGAAATGTAGATATTTTTGCAAATTTATTAAAAAAGAAATACTGAAACATCACATGGTCATAAGTATTCAGACCCTTTGCTGTGACACCAGGGGCGTAACTACCGGGGTAGCAGCGGTAGCAGCTGCCACAGGGCCTGGGACATTACGGGGCCCCGCGGGCCCCCGATGCTTTTTTTTTTAAATAGGCCGTTACCTGCTGGAGAACCCCAGCAGGTAATGGGCCCTATATACTTACCGTTCCCCGGGGTCCCGCTCATGGCCGCCTGCGCTTCCGATTCTGGGTGGTACGATTGTTCATGGGTGGTCCACAATGGGACATATAATAGTGTGTGCAGGGGCCACTATGGGGCAAAATACTCAGTGCAGGGGCCACTATGGGGAATAATAGTGTGTGCAGAGGCCACTATGAGATATAATACTGTGTGCAGGGGCCACTATGGGACATTATACGGTGTGGAGGGGCCACTATGGGATATATTATTGTGTGCAGGGGCCACTATGGGACATGATACTGTGTGCAGGGGCCACTATGGGACATGATACTGTGTGCAGGGGCCACTATGGGGCATGATACTGTGTGCAGGGGCCACTATGGGGCATAATACTGTGTGCAGGGGCCACCATGGGGCATAATAGTGTGTGCAGGAGCCACTATGGCACATAATAGTGTACGTAGGAATGCGTTTTTTTGGGGGGAGTTGGAGGGGGCTGTCCGAGGGGGGGGGGAGATAGGGGGCAGCGGTTCGGGGGGGGGGGCCCCATGTCAAATGTTTGCCTTGGGGCCCAGCCATTCCTAGTTACGCCATTGTGTGACACTCATATTTAACTCACATGCTGTCCATTTCCTTCAGATCCTCCTTGAGATGGTTCTACTCCTTCATTGGAGACTAGCTATGTTTAATTAAACTGATTGGACTTGATTAGGAAAGGCACACACCTGTCTATATAAGACCTCACAGCTCACAGTGCATGTCAGAGCAAATGAGAATCATGAGGTCAAAGGAACTATCCAAGGAGCTCAAAAACAAGAACTGTGGCAAGGCACAGATCTGGCCAAGGTTACAAAATAATTTCTGCAGCACTCAAGGTTCCTAAGAGCACAGTGGCCTCCTTAATCCTTAAATGGAAGAAGTTTGGGACGACCAGAACTCTTCCTAGACCTGGCTGTCCAGCCAAACTGAGCAATCGTGGGAGAAGAGCCTTGGTGAGAGAGGTAAAGAAGAACCCAAAGATCACTGTGGCTGAGCTCCAGAGATGCAGTAGGGAGATGGGAGAAAGTTCCACAAAGTCAATTATCACTGCAGCCCTCCACCAGTTGGGGCTTTATGGCAGAGTGGCCCGATGGAAGCCTCTCCTCAGTGCAAGTCATATGAAAGTCCGCATAGAGTTTGCCAAAAAACACATGAAGGACTCCCAGACTATGAGAAATAAGATTCTCTGGTCTGATGAGACGAAGATTGAACTTTTTGGCGTTAATTCTAAGCGGTATGTGTGGAGAAAACCAGGCACCGCTCATCACCTGCCCAATACAATCCCAACAGTGAAACATGGTGGTGGCAGCATCATGCTATGGGGGTGTTTTTCAGCTGCAGGGAGAGGACAACTGGTTGCAATTGAAGGAAAGATGAATGCGGCCAAGTACTGAGATATCCTGGAAGAAAACCTCTTCCAGAGTGCTCTAGACCTCAGACTGGGCCGAAGGTTCACCTTCCAACAAGACAATGACCCTAAGCACACAGCTAAAATAACAAAGGAGTGGCTTCGGAACAACTCTGTGACCATTCTTGACTGACCCAGCCAGAGCCCTGACCTCAACCCAATTGAGCATCTCTGGAGAGACCTGAAAATGGCTTTCCACCAACGTTCACCATCCAACCTGACGGAACTGGAGAGGATCTGCAAGGAAGAATGGCAGAGGATCCCCAAATCCAGATGTGAAAAACTTGTTGCATCATTCCCAAGAAGACTCATGGCTGTACTAGCTCAAAAGGGGCTTCTACTAAATACTGAGCAAAGGGTCTGAATACTTATGACCATGTGATATTTCAGTCTTTAATAACTTTTTTAATACGTTTTTTAATAAATTTGCAAAAATATCTACATTTCTGTTTTTTTTTCTGTCAAGATGGGGTGCTGAGTGTACATTAATGAAAAATAAAATGAACGTTTTTGCTTTTAGCAAATGGCTGCAATGAAACAAAGAGTGAAAAAGTTAAAGGGGTCTGAATACTTTCCGTACCCACTGTATGTGCCAATTAAGAATTAAACTTTTGGCAGAAGAATACAGTAGTATAATGCATGTGCACCAAATGGGAGTAAAATTTGTGGCGCAGCAATTAGTTGGTATAGATTATGTACCAGAAACTTTAGTTGCAACAATACAGTGATTACAATGTGTGTGCACCAAATGGGAATAAAAGTTTTGGCACAAGAATACAGTGGTATAATGTGTGTGCACCAAATGGGAATAATATGTTTGGGACAAAAATTAAGTGGTTTAATATTTGTGCTCCAATTAGGAATGAAACTTTTGGTGCAACAATGAGGATGGTGGGGATGCTGATGAGGACAATCTTGAGCATGATAGGGGAGTTCCTGAGGATGAGGGGGTTATGATCAGACAATTATGCTGCAGTTAGGATGATGAGGGTGCTGGTGAGGACAATTGGGGATGTCAGGGTTAATGTAGAGAGCAATGGCTGACCACTGAGCAGTTAAAGCCCTGTGATCTGTCATTATAACGGCAGGAATGGCTCGAGGGCCATTCTCCAACTGCGTCTCCAATGAAATTAGGCAGTTGGATGGTGGGCTCCGGTACCGATCCTATCTCCTACTTTCACATTCTCTAGGACTGGTCAGTCTGCAAAGACTGAACAATCCTAACAATCATAGGCCCGGGAACGATGCCATTGGTCCCAGGCCCATTAGCAGTGAGTGGCTGCCATCGATGACATGGTAACAGATCATAGCAAGGTGCACTAAGTCACCAAATTCCATGCCAAACTATTATGTCATTGTATGCCAAGAGGTTAATAAGATACACTACAAAGTTTCTTATATCCATCTGTACTATTCATTTATGAAAAGTTGTCTAAAACTAGAGTTACGCTTTAAGTACAAAAACAAATCATGATGGTTAACATGACAGTGATAGTAGGGCAGCACCCGCTAGCAAGCAACAGATAGGTCAAGAATTTTTATTAACGTCTGCTGCCATGTGGTGTTTTATCCTAATGTAAGTGCTCCCCTACTTGTTGGCTCAGCCAGCCTATAGATCCATGGGAAGAATCCTGCTTGCTGATGGGGAAGGAGGATATGGCTAACCTGTCTTGGCTTATTTGCACAGGGTCCTAATATGGTATAGTATGCTCACCCATTGTATATGATTACAATGATACTACAATGACTCAAGACACACGGTATCCCCTAGATACCTAAATGACTATTCCAAGTTCTATAGCTGAGACTACACAAAGCTTTATTTACTCATCTCTTCAAGTATCTTGTTACTGTCCTGAGGGAATAATTTCCCTAAAGGACATTTGTCCCATATGGCAAATGTTTATAGAAAGAGCATATTATCTGTTGGAATGTGACTTTCCTTGCACTCTTGAGTTTAACATTGGACGTGTAATAATTTATTATCCTGATGTGTTTATTAGTTCTGCGGTAATTCCTCCTGAACACATTAAGATGATGTGCTGAGGTCAGGACTGGGTAACAAGAAGACATTAAGACTACCCATGTATATACATGCTGTCAGGCTAGAAAGCTCCTTGTAGCAGACGAGAGATCTGACAGTTTAATGGGAAATGTGTAAAAAAAAAAGTCTAGATTACTACTTTTTTTAATAGCAAATTGATCTTCAGATAGCTAATGATGACATATGTCAAACAGATATACAGTAAATACACAGCTATGCTTATGTGTAATATTGATGGCCTTTGCTTAAAGTATACCTGACCTTTCAACAAACTCTACATAAATCAATAGTACTGTGTGGAGGAATAACACTATTTCTGGCCTTTACATGACTTTTAGTCTGCATTTTAGCAATTTTGCTCTGCAGGTTCCATCTCAAATTTTCAGTTGCGTATGAGCTTTTGGGTGGAGACTATCATGTCTCCCATAGACAACACACAGCAAAAGGAGGAGAATGAGCTCCACTACTCTCCCTCACCAGGATCATATAAGGCACAGAGAAGTACTGACCAATATAGATGTGAATAAAGCATGTCAGAAAGCTTGCTATTTGGCAGCATGTAGTCTCTTTTGTGTCTGTCTTTACTCTTTCTTTCACCTCCCCCACCCCCCCTCCCCTTCAAAGACCTGTATTGCAAGCTGTGTACGTGACACCTCTATGACCCTTTGTCCTGCTTGGAAGATGGAATTCTGCAGATATTTCAGAGTGAAAGTCAGTTTCGTAGGAAGAAGGGGGTCAGGCAAAAGCCTGATATGTGAAGAAATCCCAGCTGTTGTTCTGAGGGGTTGTCCAGGATATATATATATATTTTTTTTTTTATTTTAGGCTGGGGGAAGGTGTAAAAAAAAACAAAACACACTCACCTTTCCCCGGAGCTCCAGTGCCTCCTGTAGTTCAGCTGTTTTCTTCTGGAAGTCCATGCGACATGTGACTGCTGAGGCCAATCAGCGGCCTCAGAGAATGACGTCACTACCTCTTACAGCAGGCGTTACAGCTGAGGCAGCAGGGCAGCAGGACTGGACTGCGCTGGGGGGCATCGGAACATCCGGGGACCGGTGAGTATGTTTTTTTTATTTCTCTCACCTTCCCCAGCTTAATTTAAAAAATATTTTTTATCCTGGACAAACTCTTTATATCACCATGTTGATCTATGGTGCTCTAACTTCAGGTCAGTAGGATCACAGGGATTCTGGGTCTTGCGGCATTATATGGTAGCTTATTACTATACGTCCAGTTTTTACTACTATTATTTGTTCTTGCACCTTGGCATAATAGTATATCAAGGGCTTCCTATGATGTACTATTATCTGAAGATGATGACATGTGTCCACTGCTACTGTGTGCAGAATATGCTAAGTATGCTAATGCTACATAATTAAAAATTATTATTAATGAGAAATACAGACTAATTTACTTACCATCCAAAAGAACTTATCTTGAGCACCCTTTATCCAAATGAACGTTCTGTATAGCTGTTTTGCAAGGTTTGAAAGTCCAAACTTCAGCACCAATATTCAGTCAGTGGAAGTCTCTGAGACAGCATTAGGGGCACAGCGCCAATGACTTCTATGATGCTTTGCACTAAACGTTATGTCAGATCTGTGACCTCGCTGACTGTTTATTGCGGCTCTTTCAGATTTATTTCTTCCTCTCCACTCACCTCTTAGGCTTTTGTTCCAGAGATTGAAATTGTTTGTGCAGAGCAAGTTTGGTTCATTAGCTTAGAACTATTACCTCATCTTCATGCTTGGATAATCTTTAATATAACAAGTGACCTTCCAAATGTGAATTGTACAACATTCTCATTATGATGAAAGCGGCATTCTGATATCTGCACCTCCATATAGCGGCACATCAAGAGGAACAGAGCTACTACATGAGTTTAGAGAGACAGTTTATCTTGAAATGAAGTGTACGGGTATAAATATAAGTGCTGACACACTGCATACAGTACATGACAAGAGGAAACGGCAGTCATTTATGGATAGTGCAGCAAAACATTCTGAGATTATATCACTCTATAGGCTCAGCTGCAAGCAGTCTTCTATTGGGTAATTGAGTAAAATATAAATACAATCTCCATGTCCATCTTAAAGATCTTTTCACATAAAAACTCACAGTATTTTTTTTTCAACAAGGGCCTTTGAAAGGCTCTGTTAATAGGATAAATGCCTCCATGGAATACAGTGGTACCCATCATCCAGAGAATCACTGTAAAAAATATATACTCGACAGAGAGATAGATAGGTAGATAGATAGATAGATAGATATGGAAAGGGGAGTCATGTTGGGGGCTAGGAATGAGATAGGAGCTATGCTAGGAACCAGAAATGAGAGGGGTAGCCACACTGGGGTCCAGGAGGGGGGAACCATGCTAAAGACCACAGTTTAAAGGGATACCATGCTGGGGACTAGGAATGAGAAGGGAGCCATGCTGAAGACCATGATTTAAAGTGATCTAGGACTAAGAGGGAACCCTTGCTAGGAACCAGGAATGAGAGAGGTAGCCATGCTGGAATCCAGCAGAGGGAACCATGCTCTAGACCACAATTTAAAGGGATACTATGCTGGAGACTAGGAATGATAGGAAAACCATGTTCTGGACAACAATTAAAAGGGTTACCATACTGGCTACTAGGAACAAGAGGAAAGCCATGCTGGGGACCAAGACTGAGGAAGATGCCATCCTGGGGAGATATTGAAAAGGAAATGTGCAGGTCACTAGGAAAGAATGAAAGGGTCGGGGGCTCCAATGGTTATGTGTGTGGGTTGGAGTGACTTGTGTACAGTACCTTGGCTGTTTTACTAGTCCAGGTCTAGGTTCTGTGTAATGAACGCTCCACTAACTGAAACCAAACCAGACCCACAATTACCTTAGAGGGCAGGAGAATAAATGTCCAGGCAAATGGTCAGAACCAGGAGGTAACATCAGAGATAGAATCAGGAGACAAAACAGATATCCAATATAAAGCCAAAGTTCAGTTCCGAGGGGTCACGTGAAAAGCAGAATCAGGAGACAAATGAAAAACCAGAAACAAGACAGGAGTCTGAATAAAGCAATCCAACAGAGCGACAAATGGGTCAACAATTGCAAACTGGAGCTGCCAGCAGCCAAACTTGATGTTTTGTCTGCCCAAGTGCATGGCATAACATTACTCAGCCAATATTAACCTCAATGCTAGCATGCCATAGCGTGTATGTGTGTGTCAGAATCCTGACGTATTTTTCTAATCTACCACCAGTCGCGCTGTTTCTCTCACTCTGAACTATTGTGTTGCACTTCCACTCCTCACCACTGGAGGCTGCTGTGTTTAGCCTAGGATTTGCCATTAACAAAGATGACAGATGTGTGCCAATTTGAAGCCATATTGTTTCCTGTTTAGGCCTGTTACGCAACTGGTAGACACGGCTGGAATCCGGTAGCCAGATGAAATAAGCCAGGCGCAGTTAGGAATAGTAAAGTTGTAGTCCGTGGTGCGGCTTGAAGTGTGGATCGCAAAGTGATAATTCAGCGGAGAGTAGGAACAGTCTGGGAAAGACAGTTCTGAGGAGCTGGAGACTGGAACAAGTCACAATACTCGAGCAATGGTTGAAATGCCTCATGGGTATAAATAGGCCCAAACAGGAAACAAGATGGCTTCAAATTGGCACACATCGGTCATCTTTGTTAAAGGCAGATCCAAGGATAAGCACAGCAGCCTCCAGTGGTGAGGAGTGGAAGTTGCAACACAACAGTTCAGAGTGAGAGAAACAGCGGCCACTGGTGGTAAATTAGAAAAATACACCAGGATTCTGACAGTGTGTTTATTTCTGCATGTGGTGCTCATACTCAATAAATAAATCAAGGTATTTTGTTTCCATTGTTTTATCATTTGCATAGTATTAACATGTCGGTTGATTCTGTGATTTCGATAATTCCAACTTGGTTTTTCTATTTCAATGGTTAGGGGTATATATACACATACACTATACTATTTACATACTTGAAAACTCTAGAGCAACATGTGAGCAAAATTTATTATTTATGGATGTGACCTTTTCTTAAACCTATACATAGTGTACAATGGGAAAATAAAAAACATGTAGATGAAAAATACATAGAAAATATTATTTTCATTTAGGCATCTCCACACAGTAATACCTGAATATACTGGATCACACCATTATTTTTTTAATTTACATGTTGCATCTCAGCAGCTATCATACTTCATTACTCCACTTCAACATATAACACACTATTATTGTCAGTGAATACATTTATTTTCAATGCCTTTTCACCCCATACTGTGCCACCATTCAGAGTTAAATGGAGGTAACAGTACCACCTGGTGGTTACTGTTTATATTACAGTGGTCCATTAAATTACAATATTAATTGGATTTGGGATGACTACTGTAAGTTGAAACCATTGTAACTGGAGACCATAACTCTATCAAGAAATTTCACCAAAAATACAAAAAAATTAAGATTAAAGAAAAATCACATCCAATATAGATATAGCAAAACCATACACATAAAAGTCAGAAATAACTGCTGAAAGCTGTAAATAACTTTCTATGATTATGATAGGAGCTTTTTCAGCATATTGAAAAGTGTAGACAATGTACCTGAAAAATAGCATTTATGTGCTCTCGTCTGGTGTCCAAAGAAGCAGCTCACTCTGGCACAGGTAAAAAGAATGAGAGAACATGTAGTGCTGCGCTATACTGTAGAGTGGTGCTACTAGTCAGTCAATCATTACATGTCCTCACTACAGGGGTAGTAATACAGGGGTGTGAAGAATATCGCCTCGCCCAGCCGCCTGGCACGCCTGCGATCAAACTTCTTTCTTAACCTCCCACTCACACACCGTGAGTAGACCGGGTCATAGGATAAAACGAAATGAGCGATATAAATTTTATATGTTTAATAACCCAAGTGGGTCGGTATGAATTAATAGCATATACAGAAATATACAATATTAATATGATCAAGCATAAACATACAAGCAAAAGAGCGATGATACAATACACAAAAATAAACAGGGGAATTAAAAGATAGAGAAAATACCGGCATAGGCTCGTAGTCCGTTTCTCTAGGCCACAGCAGAGTTTTGGGCCTAGGGCGCAAGCTTAAGCAAGTTGCATAAAACAATCCTTCTACATGCTGTCCAGAACTAGGCCCTCAAAGCATTCCTCAGTAGGGCAGGCCCTCTCATCTTCTCCCAGATCAGAGCTCCTTACTGCCTCTTTGCTGAATGACCCCAGAATCCAGGTCTGCCCACAGCATATGGCTAGTGCTCCACCCACCCCTTGCTCCCAGGCAGCCCCCCTTCTCCCACCTTTGCAGAACCCTCAGAGAGAAGGGTGAAGTTAAGGCTTGCTATCCCCCATCCCATCTGGCCAGGGATAATAAAAGCAAGCCATCTCCAATGAACACACATAAAACCAGTGAAGCGTATCGTCCAGCAATGTGGACTCAACTAAAGCACCGCATTCCAAGTGGGGGAAGGACTGACCTAAGCAAGTAAAACACACTTCCAAGAAAGATATAAAACTGAGGGTCGGTTCATCACAAGGGGTTTTACCAGTGAAATGACTATAATGATGTGTAGAAACCTCCAGCTAGGCATGGTATGTTGAGCTGAGTCCAATGTGTAGTTAGAATGGTCCAGAAAAGGCAGTTGTATGTTGAAAATATTGTAGCCTGAGGCCATGGTAACTTGGTGGACCACTGTACATGTAGACTCTGGAAAATATAAAGCCCCCCCTTCCCAAATTCACAATAAGTAGTAAGTGTAAAGTACTCATCTCTCCCCTTTTGTGCAAACAGCCAAATGTTACATTTTGCAGTATTTTCTATTCTAATCCCTTCTCAGAAGGATTTCTCCTTTTCTAATTTTCTATTATTTTTCACATGACTCTCCTTCACAATTTCTCCTGGATAGTAGCACTCCTGGCCACTAGCTGTGCAGTACCATGTAAGCCATAAGCCATGAAAAACAGTGGGCAGACGATCATGCTTACATCTCAATCCCAGTATAAATTGTGCCAAATTGTGGAGCATTCTGATGCATCTATTTTTCTAATTTTTCCTCAGCTCAGCAAGTGGCCATAGTGTAGTGGGGAAATGTGTGGCCTAAATGTGTCACTATCAGTCACTAATAAATCTGGTGCATTTTCAGGTTACTTTTATAATGTGTACTTATGAGTAAATGTGAGCCAGTGAATCGGATACAGAACAAGGTTTTATTTTCAGGCTAGGAGGTCTCAGAGTTTGGACATGCCACCAATCACAAAATGATGGCACATCCTCTCAATATGCCATTACTTTATCCAATGGGAACAACCTTTTTTTACAGTTGTGTAAGGGGTGTTCTCTCCCCTATAACTAAGCATTGCTAGAGAGAGTCTGTATACACTGTGTATTGCTAGTATGTACAGATGTAGCAAAGGTCAAGTAGTATGTTAAATAGCTGAATCTCCAGCTTTATACACCTAAAACAGTGCTTTTCAGCATTGATAGGCTATCAAGATTTCAGCTCTAGCTATAAAAAGAACGTCAATATCACTAGTTAAAGATACAGCTGGGAATGGGATTTTCAATGCAGTGATCCTGGTAGCATAAACAAAGATTGAGAATCACTGTTCTACGTGTTATAAGACCACATATACATCTATATGAAATGAGTCCCCTACCTTTTGGAAACTGCTGTATTTGTACACACTGGCCAAACATAGTGAACATATTCTCCATGGCAATACTTAGAGGATTGTGACGGAGAACTTTAGAGCCAGTTTTCTATTAAAAGTACATAAAATAGGTTAATAAGGTAATTTATATTGCAAAAAAAATGTTCAAACATTCTTCTATATATTAGTAAGAAAAATTTAAATTACACACTTTAATGCTTTACTAGATGCAATCTATATGCAATGCAATGGCAAGTGATCATTTATTTCTAGAATGCCTAATATTGATGAAACATATCAAATGTGTTTCATGTCCACACTCCAGCTACGCATATTGTTACATCATACCCACCATTAGCTTTCATATCTAATCTCTATAAACAGGGCAATATGCCTACTGACTGTGCCCTGCCAGCTGTTATGAACAGTTGCACAAGATACTGTCAGGCGGACCAGTTGAGCATGGCAGGAGACAGCAGGGTGCTCAGAGACTTCTGCCTGAATGAAGGACCTGTCTGTAGACCAGTGTATGTGCCAAGTCATGCAAAAGCTCTGCATTCTTCAACGACCATGCATGTTATGTAAGAGGAGCGGTTTTCACAGCACGTTTCAACGTAACATACCCATGGATTGATTTTGCACCGGGGTGACAAGTTCTATGAAGCGGGAAATGTACAGGATGTGGATACAGATCCTGTGAGTGATTTCAAATAAGAAGTACTGCAGAGAACTTACATATGTCACAACTAGTAGAACTAGTACACCATTCTGCACCATTACACAGGAGCATCACATGACTTGATGATGTTAAGAACAACAAGGCCAACATGATTGTCTATGATGCTTACATTTATATTTACATTTATATCTATAGTTTTTAGAACATCCCATATTTTTATTATATCGAGATATCTATGTGTGGGGTTTCCAAAAAATATAGATCATTAACCCCTTGCCACTGAAGGCACTTCAGGAGCAAAGCATCCTCTTAGCCATAAGACACCATTCAGTTCTGTGACATGATGGATCTTAAAGGCACTCGTGAATAGGAAAGTGGGTTATCTGGTTTGCTGGCAATGCATTCCCCATGGCAGTACTGGCATGCTGTTCATTTCTGTGGCCTGTAATCTTGCAAACTAGGCCTTACATGCTATTGTTGCTGTTTCATCTGTAAACTGTATTCCACTGAAGTATTTCTGCCTGCTGTATTTACTGTGCCTTCAGTATGTATGAGTATCAGTGTCCATGGGTATTATTCATCGCTGGTGGGAAGCTTCAGGTGACTCGTAGGATGAGTGTCTGGGCCGGGCGGCAGTTTAGGAGAAGGCAGGCCCAGCACAGCGGGATGTTGGTTGTGAAGGAGTGCGTTGCCAGTGGAGCAGTGTTTTTGCCATCCATCCATGGCTTGCCTGTTACAGGTGCACAGAAATACCCCATCAAATAATGATGAAAAGCCCTCTTAATCTCAGAAAGAAAGCCAAGAAGATAATAGTCTGTCAATACGACCTTTGCTGTTTGTATCTTGTCAGCTATTCAGAACATCTCCAAATTATCCAAAATATCCTGTTCTGGGTTATTTGTTCTTCAAAGAAAGCGGAGCAGAAAATTTGGAAGTCAATAACATCTTCCTTTCCTTAACCTTGAGCTGCGCATAGCTGCCAGCTCTACATCACAGGAAATTAGAAAAGTCTGAAAACAAAACAAAGCCAGGAACAGAACAAGTGTCTAAATCCAATGTATCTCTTATAGTCCTGTTCTATTAAAGAAAGTTATGGACTAATCCCATAGAGACAGACCCCGCTATAGCACCCATGGTGGTAAGGGGGCATTGCACATCTGCTTCCAAACACTGTTTTTACTGCCACTAGAGGGAGCTCACTGTGTACAGATTTTAACAGCTAGCTTCTATTGAGATCTTAAATGCTTGTACATACGACGTTAGGCTTAGACAGGTCGCTGGGGATCCGCCCCTTGCTCGGTTTGCCCAGCTGCGCGCTTCTCACCCGGACCTTCATTTATCCTGGCTGGAGTATGGTCAACTTACAGCCTTCCTGCGGAAATTCTCTTTGTCCCCTCTTCTTTCCTCTACCATGACTGACCTGGAGTCCGTCCTTTCCCACGCTGACTCTTCCCCGCGTGCACTGTCGGTTCTTTACAGCGTTCTTCTCCGAGATGCTACTCCGGGGCCCCCCTCTTACACAAGCCCCTGGGACTCAGACCTTCGTGCGGGCCTCTCTCCCGCCGACTGGGATAGGGTTTTCCTGTTTGCACAAAAGCTTCCGTTGCCCTGCAGTGCACAAGAAAAGAATTTCAAGATCCTGTGTCGGTGGTACCAGTACCCTGATTTCTTCCACAAAATTTATCCTGCTGTGACTGACCGGTGTTGGCGCTGTGGTACTGAGAAAGGCACCCTATATCACATCTGGTCGGAGTGTGACATTCTCAGGACCTTTTGGGACGCTGTGTTCGCTCTGTATGCTAAAGTGTGTGGTCGCACCATCACAGCGACTCCCCAACTGGCCTTTCTTTCAGTTATTCCTGGCAGGATCTCTGAGGTGAAGAAGGATCTCCTGCGAAACTTTCTCATGGCTGCTTGAATCATCATTCCCAGGCACTGGCGAAGCACTGTTGCGCCCTCCCTGGTTGAATTTCTTCAGGAGCTTCTCCTCATAAGGAGAATGGAGGCCCTGGTGGCGGAGGATCCCCCCGACCCCTCCAAATTTGATGCTCTCTGGCGGCCTTGGATGGTGTTCCAGGAATCGTCTGAGTTCTCTTCTTTCTTTTCCTGATACAGTGATACCTTGCTACTTCTTTCTTCCTTTTTTCTCTCCTCCGTCCTTTGGAGGAGGTTATTGGTCACTCTTCCATCCCACTGTTCCCCTCCCTCTTGTATATGTTTTCCTGATCGTAGTTCCCATTGTGTGTTCCTTTGTCTGTTTGTTCTTCTCCCATTACCTTTAAGATGTTGCTTTATGGTCCCGTATATCTGGGCCTTCAGTTCCTCTGTTATTGTACTGTGCTCCACAGCATTAGCTTGGGTCTTACCCCAAGCTTCTTGTTTACAGGCGAGGCCTGAGTGTCTTTGCGTCATTTGTTTGCTCGCACTATTTTTGTTTTTTTTTCCACTGTACTTAAAAAATCTTTAATAAACTTTGATTAAACTTAAATACTTGTATAAACCTATATAGACAGAGCTCCCCCTATTGGTGACTGTAGTCAGTCAGTGCTTTACAATTTACTATGTGAAGGGAGGGAACCAGGGTATCTCAAGCTTACTGGTAGAGATTCTTCTACATATTTATAGCATAAATACATAAAAAATAGATACACATAGACACAATAACATAACCAATCTAATTACATAGATACGATGTAAGAACCAGGCTTACTACATAGATATGAAGTAAGAACTGGGCTTACTGCATAGATACGGCACAAGAACCAGGTTTACTGCATAGATACGGTACAAGAACCAGGATTACTGTATAGATACAGTACGGGAACCAAGCTTACTACTGTACATACATCTGATATCCAAACAAAGCTTACTGGAAATACCATGGAAGGTCCGTGAATAGCCCTTGTATACATCTATGTGTAGAGAACTGACACAAATGTATACAAGTGCTGCCATGACTTTAAAGTTGGTGAGTGGTTTGGATTGCCATGAATGCTGGGATCCTCAGACCCCCAGCAACAACCCAAAGCATCTACTTACAATTTGCTATTCACTAGATTAAGGTTCCTTTCACACTGCATTGTTCAGTGTCTATCCCAAGTATGCTGCGTGGTTGTGACGCTGGTGGTGGTTGCTGCTCCTTCTGGTAGCCCCCCTGGTGGGATAGTTTTCTCCGGTGTCCTCTTCTCTTCACTATGCCGGCATTGTGTGCCCACCAGCACATTGTCTCTCCCAGTGGTGGACAGATTTTTATGTACCTCCACTCCCTGCTGGTCTGGGTCAAAATTTCCACTGAGTCTGGTAACATTCAATTTCTTGTGGCTCCTGAGGACCAAGACTCTCTCTCTTACATCCCCATAGACCTTACGCAGAACCCTTTGGGGAAACTCCTGTCAAGGAGCCTCGACTTCATGAGATTGGTTGTTAAAATGGTTCATTGAACTTCAGTTCTGGCAGATGTTGAGGGAGATAAAGCCCTGGCTGGTTGGATTTTAACAAGCCAATGCGTTTGTTCTTGGGGAGATAAACCCCCACTAGAAGTGTTAGGCAGCTGCTTTTTCCCCTCTCCCTAATTAGAACATACTGTATGCACAATCTGCTAAGTAAAATGTACATGTATATGGGGAGAGACAGAAGTGGTTGCTAAATTAATAACAGCTTAGTCTTTTCTTCAATGAATGAAAATTGTGGATTTAAAGATATATCAAGGTGGATATATCAAAGGTCACCTTTAACATCATCTGGATAGAACTGGCATGTCCATCATACCCTCAGTACATTCTTGTGATATTTTTTTTTTTCTTTCTCAAGATGAATGTTACTGGTGTGGGCAGGAGTCACATAACAACAACTTTAATAGTACCAGTATCAAATATTCAGTAGACAATGTATACATGCATTAGAGTGATTTACGAGTAAATATTCATTTATCAGTGACTGGTGTATAGAGTTTCTAAGTATAGACCTTCAAATTGCTGATCCCAGGTGTTTAACCTCTTAGATGCCACGGTCAATAGCAACTGTGACATCTAATGGGTTTTGAGGAAGGGAGCTCCCTTCTGGAGGTATCGGACCCCTGAGAACAACATTGCTTTAGGGGTCTATTTTATGTTGGGGTTTTTGTAATGTTGTATGTTTTATTTTGAAAGCATGCAATATTGAGAATCTTATAAAGAGCCACAGAATGTGTGATCTAAGACTTTTGGATGTCTATGACTAATAAAGTTGTTGATTAGAAACTAACTGATGTGTTGCTGAATCCTTATTATTCAGATATAGCAGGAGGTATCCTTGTTTATTAAGCAAAAAACAAACATCTAGAAACTTGGGTAACACTGCTGGGCAAACAAGCATTTAAAGAGGACCCAATATGCGCCTCAGTGCCAAAGATATAAAACTAACGGCACCCATATCTCTCCACTGTCAGAAGGGCGGGCCACAAACCAGCAAAGCTGACAGTACGCTGAATTCAATGCATGTCAGCTTTCTAGCAGCATATAATAATGCCGATGTCAGAGGACATGAAAGGTCCTCTTTAACTGACAGATATTGAATGTTTATGGCCAGCTTTAAAGGGGTTGTCCACTTTCAGAATAATATTGAGAGACAAATGTTATTCTTTGTATAATGAAAAGTTATACAATTTTCCAATATACTTTCTGTATCAATTCCTCATGATTATTTTTAGATCTCTGCTTGCTGTTCTTCATTCTGCTTACTTCCAGTGGATAAAAAAAAATCAGACCATGGTCATGTGATGGTTCATTGTCACATGATGTACACGCAGGTGGGCAGCTCGTCTACTGTGAATGTCCATGGACCATATATCACATGACCATGGACTGATTTTTATGTGCTTACTCCACTTTCAGCGTGTGTTCGCCAGATTTACCGACATGAACAGTATGCCAGGAGAGGGTCTCTTAGCATGATAGTGATCTATGATGCTAGGAGTCCCTGCTTCCCAGTGACATATTGTCCCGTACTATAATCACTACGGAACAGTATACTACTAGGAGTCTCTCTCCCGCCATACTGTTCAGGCCAGTAAATCCAGTCAACAAACAGGCCAAGTTTCACAGCTGATACTTGGTTGAGTGAATACGGGGTTAGTCTGCTTAAGTTAGATGATGATTGGCCAAAAGCAGCCAATTGTGGCAAACACTGATATTTTCGGATGACAGCCTGTCGGAAACTTCTAGCATGGTTGATCTGTTTTCTGCAGACTACAGTCTGTCGTGGGCCAGCCATGACAGTCTTGGTAAAACATTTTCATATGTTGAAGCATTAAGATTTCCTCTCCACTCTTTCTTCATCTTCCTCTAATCAATGTTTATGTTGCCTTGCTGATTGTGGCCGTCTAGGGGTGTTCTTTGGTGGCTCCGGTCCACCTTGTTTGTATTTCTGTATTCATGGTCTGTTTTGATTTATGTTGTTTATTCATGAAAATTCATTAAAATATTTGAATTGAAAAAAAAAAGATTTCTCCTCGCTAGACCCAAAAAGCTAAGGTAGTATCATGCTTTACACCATGCCATCTGACGAGTGACAAGCGGCAGCATGCAGCTGCTCAATCACAAAAACCCATGCCATGAAGCTTCTAGCACATCTTTTGTGCTTAGTCCTGCAGTTATTGAGTCAGCAGACCTCTATTCGCTTCAGCATTTAGCGACCCCACACTTCAATATTTTATTTTTAATCAAAGTTTATGGAACACTTTAAATTATCCAAACAAATTATTAGTGTAGTACAGTAACATGCAGCAGTCCAATAAAGGACAGCCTGCAAACTAAGCATACTGTACAAAGAAAATAAAAACCTTATACAGCCTTCCCGCTATAACATTACATGGTCTGCTACTTCGTGATGGAGATGCTTTGGTTCCTAAAAGCTTCCTCTTCCTAATAATACCACTCAGTGGCATATACCACTGAGTTCAGTGATTAACCCCTTCCCATCGCAGGCATTTTCAAATTTTTTTTTACTCCACGCCTTCCAAACTTTTTTTTTATTTGTTCCATTCACAGAACCATATGAGGGCTTAATATTTGTGGGACAAATTGTACTATGTAATGGTACCATTTAATATTCTGTATGATATACTGGGAAGAAGGAAAAAATTTCAGAATAGGGTGGGAATGGAGAAAAACTGCGTTTGTGCAAGTTTCTTAGGGGCTTTGTCTTTACGTCCTTCACTGTGCAGCCAAAATGACATGTCACCTGTATTCTATGTGTCTGTGTGATTCCAAGGATAGTAAATTTATGTAGTTTTAATTATGTTTTAACACCTTATTCTGCATACTCTGACATCCGTAACTTTTTTTTATTTTTTTTTTTTATATTTACGTGTATAGGGATGCATAAGGCATCTTTTTTTTGAAGGGTCAGATGTACTTTTTAGTTATACCACTTTGGGGAATGTCTATTGTGTTAATCACTTTTTATTCATATTGCTAAGAGGCGCAAAACGGTAAAAAAAAAAAAAAAACGATTCTGCAATTTTTTTCTGCTACGTCATTCACAGTTTGGTAAAAATATTTTTATGAGTTAGTAGACTGGGCGTTTTTGAACACAGGGATACTTAATGTGTATGTGTTTCACTTTATTTTTTAGCTTTTATATGTCTTCTAGGGAAAGGAGGGTGGATGTGAATTTTTCATTATTTTATTGCTTTTTTATATTCTGATCAACTTTGATTGAGGACCCAGGGGCCTTAATGCCCGCAATCAGTAATGCTAGGTCTTTCTAATCTAAATATTTTGCAGAAATTATTTTAAATTGTATAATAATGTATCAAAATTAACAGAAACATGTTATAGTCCTCAAAACCACATGTACCAAAAACCCAAAAATCTGTGTGGTCCTGAACAAGGAAAAATGGCCCAATTCTTAATGGTTAATGAGCATATTTATTAAGGAGGTGCAAATCTTTGTCAAAATTTGTAGCAAAAATAATTCAAACTACCTTCTCCAATTTTATAGGTGCGAAATACATTTATATATATATATATATATATATATATATATATATATATATATATATATATATATAATACATAATCTTCCACCTTCTAAACTATTTTTAAGTAAGGAATTCTCATTTGCTATGGCACATCCTGATGCTGCGATATTGTGCACAGGAGAAATGATTATTATTATGGACTCCATGTGGGATAAATTTTAGGGCTCTCTGCTGTAAAATTTATTACCAGGCTGGTTGCAGTTGTGTAGGTGGTGGGGTGGTTAGACCTGTAACAGATATTTCATCCCTCCACCCAGGCATATTTGCACCACACTTCACAGATACACCCTTAGTCAAATAAATTATATTTTTGGATTCCAAATGGCACATTCAATAGTATCTAAGATTGGCTGCCTGGGACAGCCTGGCAGACAAGTGCTCTAAGTTGGAAGGAATCTATATTATAGATCCCGTTGATGAAAACAAAACGAGATGGCTAAATCACCGGTAGGAAATCTTTACAACTTCTGAAAGAGAAGGCCTATCGCCATCCATTTTCCAGTAAACAGTCATTCTTTGAAACGGGCAGTCAGTCCAGCAGGCTGTTGGCATATATGGTCAGTCTGAACTCTTCTTCTCTACCTATACGGACCCCAAAGCAATTTCGAATAGATTTAGGAAATGTTATAGTGATCTGTATAAATCTCAAGTTACTTTTATCTCACACTTTTAGTAACAGGAAAAACAGACCACATGCAATCCTATGACCTGAATATATCCCCTTTGATATCACAGCTGAAAGATATATTCAAGTTATGGACTTCACTTCCTCTGTTCATAGCTGTAAGGGTCAACATTGTTAAAGCGATTGTCCCGTGAAAATTGTCCCGCCTTTATAGTTTGGAGCACACAGATGCTGCTGTCTTTAACAACTCTTCTGAAGGAGAATTCCTTGATGTCCATGGGGAGTGTCTTGGGTAAAATGACATTTATAGACCATACAAAGACCTAACACTATGGCTGAAATGGCTTTGCCTTGTTTTAAAATGTACTACATGGCTGGGCAATTGAGATATGTACAGCATTGGGGGATTTATTCCCCTTTACCAAATGCTGAGCACCATCTAATGCATTAGTTTTGGCAATACTTAAGAAGCTCTCTGCACCTTCACCACCAGCTATAGCATGCCATGTTTGGAAGCTGGACAAACAGCAGGTTATGTGGTCCTATAGTTTCATTTCAGACTTTTGGTCAAAAGTAATTGATCTCCATAGTGAGGTGGTTGAGCTGCAGGTGAAATTGACACTGTGTTTGCCTACTATATCCCAATGTCGAAACACAGCAAACACTACTATTCCATATGAACAGATATGTAAATCTCTTCTTACCTGTAATGTATATAAAACTCATTGAGTTCTGCTTCTCAGGGCTGTTTATATATAGTCTGCCTTGTTCTAGGATGAACCACTTTGCCTCAAAATGATACATAGGACAGTTAGATATTTAATATTTTATTACTCAAGTGGTCTAAACTCTACCCAATATTTGTACCCAAGTATTTTCTGATAATACAACTACAAAGAAATAGACTCTACCATATATTTACCTCACTATTTATGTGCAGTCACCAAGCCCCATGTACACGACGGTGTGTCATCAGTGTTTTTTACAGACCCATAAAATCAAATGAATTGATAGAGCCGCAATTACGGACAGATATAGGACCTGCTCCATAATTTGCGGCTCTTTAATTAGGCCCGAGCACAGTCGCAAAACTACGGCTTTGTGTATGGGCCTACTGAAATGCATGTGTCCGTACTTTGACCTGCAATTGTGGATCCGCAATTGCAGAAGAAAAGTACGTTCGTGTGCATGAAGTCTAAAAGTTGACTTTGAAAAGTCCTGTACTGTACCAAGTCTTTTTTTCAATGCACTTATCTTTGCACTTAGATGCACAGTTTTTGAATTTTGTATGTACTGTTCTTCAATAAGTTAGGCCATCAATTTTAGATCTGTGATGGTCTGACAACTGGAACCTCCAAAAATCAGCTGGTTAATGGATCACGCAGCTCCCGACACACTGTACTTTTCAACTTGAATGGGACACCGCTGCACTACCCACAATCACTACTACTAATAGTGACTGAGCAGAATAGCGCTCGGCATGTACACAACTATGGGAACTGCACGCTTTGGAAAACAGTTGATCTGTGATGACTCACAGTTGGACCCAGTCTTAAGGATAGGCCAATTTTTAAAAAGGTGGATAGCCCCTATAATAAATGTGGACCTGTGTATCCATGCTATTTACATACACAATTCTATAGCACCATTACAGACAGTAACCAAAACTAATAATTTACAAAGATAAATTTATTATCCAAAGTCACTGAAGCAGATCAGTGCCAAAAACAAAAAAGTTCTTTAAAATAACAAAAAAACAAAACAAAACACGCACAACACCTAAAAAATGTTCATATGACAGTCGAAATATACAGATTTTTAAACTCTACTTGTTCACCATTTTCTAATTTTGACCTCTGTACAGCGCTCTTACATTCAGATAACATGACAGTCTTCCATGGAACTTCTTTTGTCAAATGGTAAAAACTAGGGCTTCATATTTTTTAGTCTGACTTCCCTCTCAAGTTCAAATTGACGATAATCTACTCGTTCCAGGAAGGCTTTCCTTTCAATGTACCTAAAAATAAAATATAAAAAAGTGTAAAACTTAAAATCACAGATCAATAAGACTTACTGACTAAATACATCTCTAAAGCTCCCAATGATCGAAAAACTGCTTTAAAAAAAAAAAAAAAATTAGATCTTCACTTTGACTTACCTATGCCCAGTTTGGGCATATGAATGTTGTTTGTATCATTTTCTATGAGCCAGAGTTCTTTTACGTGGACAGATTTCCTACCCATACTTCCCTATTACACTATCATATAACTCAATATGCAAATGATCTCTTTGGAGCAATGAGGGAGTTGTCATTGCTCCAGAGAGATCATTTACATATTGATAACAGCGATATCTTGGCAAAGGATGCTCTGATTCAAAAGGGGAAAAACAGTTTGATTCAGTTGGTCCTGTGAACTAGAGATATGGAAACAATTTTATAGGCAACAGAAGGGATTTATTTTGATATGATAAAAGAAAAACAATTATAATCTTTACTAATCAATTGCTATTATATTGTAATTCCATAGTATACATGTATACTGCTAATTCCTTTATTGCTGACATTTTCACATGTGGCCTTGTTATGTAAAGAAGAACGTTCACCTATGATCAAATTACTTGGAACCTAGAGAGTCCAGAAATATTGATTTGTATACATTAGTCAAAATATTGAGATAAGTGCTGCCTTGAAGGGAGAAAAGCCTGATGTGTAGGCCACATAATGTTCTTTTATAGTTAATTATATGTCACATGTATAATTACGCTAATTCTCCTATGAGAGAGATGTTGATTGTAAGAGGATGTTCTGATGGCTGGTTGCCAGAAATTTGACTTCAGAACCCCTGCTTTTGGAACATCTGCCAGACTTCTCTGCCCTATCAAATGTCTTCGTTGCTAGGTCTCTCTCTCTTCCATTTATTCTTAAAATGATCTCTACCTCTATAATATTCTTTTTGCTGTAACCTCACTTCTAAATAAACTTTCATCTGCTTTTATCCACCTGAGAGACGGATTATTTATTAGTTTTGTAAAAAAAAAAAAAATTATATATATATATATTCCATAACAGATGCCAAGTAAAAGTGTGTATCCCAATTATTTATTGGTGTGTGTAAATCAACTTCTTAGATAGGCTTCCAGGGAATGAATAAGTAGGATATCCGCCTTCATGGACCCACAATCTATGACTGGTTAACATAGGTTTGGAATAAACAGCTATATCATCATAACATGGCATGCTAACATAGTCACTTCCCATTCCATAAATCGAACACACAATTCGCTCAGAAGCTCTACGGTGCTTTCAAACTTTGTACAGAAAAAGAAAATGAACATTTTTGCTGCTATCTGGTCCACAGGGCAGGACGGTCATTCTCACAATGCTAAGTGAATAATTAAGAGAAAATGTGAGTCCTTATAATGTCCTGGAGGGTTACGCAAGAAGATCTCATGCCAAGAATACAGCAGTAACTTTCCCCTCAGGCAAGAAGAAACTAGCTACGACAAGAGCATGCTGAGTCAGGTCAGCAAGCTGTACAGTGTTCAATGGAGGAGCTGTGCCAGCTGCTAACACTGCACAATCTAGTGCCAGGGGTAGAGCAGCCTGCCTCTTTCGTGCAGTTAATATAAGAGCACTTATTTTGCATTATTATTAGATGAAGGAAACTCTCTATATTGTATTGAACCTTGAATAATTTAAAATCTATTAAAATATACAGTGAACTGAAATAATCCAGCAACAGGGTTTGTTGTGCTTCCAGAAAAGCAGAAATTCCGAACCACCAAAATGAACTCTCCTTCACGATGAATCCATGAGGCATCACTGGCAATGGCTGTGCCCTTTAAGGGCTCCACACTGCTCTTTGGCAGACTTGCACCATCTTTTTAGAAACTGGTACTTTGGAGACCTAAAACATGAGGAATACCAGAAAGTCTGAAATGGGACAAATATATTCCCATTCCAGAAATCAGGATTTTCACATCATTAGGCACAAGTCTAATGACTTTTACTGTACTGTATATATCTTGGTAACCCAACAGTTTGTCCTAGTAGTTCATGTTTACATATGTATAGTAATTGTGGTGTGCAGGCCAGAAGTGTAAATCATAGTAAAACTACAAGCTAATCTGCAAGTTTTGTTCACAATTTTGCCAGTTGCATTTTTTGTTAAATCCTAAACACAATATGGTATACATGTATGTAATTTTGCGGCAGATTCACATAAATGCATGTCATTGGGACAGCACAGGATTTGGTGCCCATAAGATCACTGCAGGAGCCCTGCTGCAACAGCCAGCCAGGGCTCCACTGCAATGACCAAGTTCTGGTTTCAATTGGGTGGTTGCAGTAACTGGTGTTAAAAGAAAAAAAAAAAAAAAAAAAAGATGTAGAATTGTTACTTCATGTGGAATGCAGTGTTCAAGGATACAGACATGTCAGGAGAGGTAACAGGTCCTCTACATGGGGTTCTTTCAAAATCTAAAACTATATTACAGCATCTGTAAATGCTCATAAAATGGAAAATATATTTATAGAAAGTCATGTTCCACAGAAAATGACATTTCTATATTTTACTGAAAAAACATTGTCAATTTTGTTAAGTGTTATTGCTGTAGTGTAAATGAAAGAATGCCGACCAATGGAAAAAAATTAGACTTGTATAGGTCTCAATGGTCTATAGCTCACATTAGCAGGACTATCTTTAGTTCAATAGACACTTGGAAACAAGATCAATTTACCAGTGTTACATACGGCAAAGGTCCTGGTGATAATAAACTAAAGCTCAAGCTAAAGACAGCAATGCTGCAAAACAAAATCAAATGTCATAAATTGCAATCTTGGTGCAGCATAGTCTATGGCCATTTACTTTAATGCTCTTTGGCAATTTGTTCTTACCCATCTTTGCCCCTGTTGTGGTGAGCCAGCTCCTCTCCAATCCCCTCTCGCTCTTTAAATGACTCCCAGTCCAGCTTGGATTTCTCCAATGTGCTCATCTTCTGCTTTTTGGAGCCTAATTTTCCAAGTATGCTGCTCATACCGACAGGTCTTTTCACACTGTAATGACACAGAGTCACTGAGAAATACTTCACTTAGTACCAAACAGTCCACTGTGAATGAAAAAAAAAATTCCTACATATTCCACAGGATATGCAATAAAATGTGTTTTAAAATTGGGTCCCACCACTGTGTTTGGAGAGATGGCCATGTACGTGCAGATCTCCATTCACTTTCATGGTAGAAAACCAAAAATAGCCAAGCACACCTACTCCGTTATTTTCAGAACTCCCATTGGAAAGAATTGAGAGAACCACCACTCCAGGAACAACAACTGCAAGAAGGGGGTAAGGTGACCCCAGTTCTCGAGATAAAAAAAAAAAAAAGTGAATCTATTGAGATGAGAAAACCTTTATTTGTTTCCTCGCATACAGTCTTAGACTATAGAAATGAGTTTCTGATCCAGTCTTGTATGGCAATAATATAACTAAAGATTTGTGACCTGTACAATTTCATAAATCCATGTACTAAACAATCACTGCAGGTCCTAAAATTAATGAAATTTTCTTTTATGTACAGTGTACTGACTTCACAATCTACATCTCTCTCATATGCTTGGCTGTTTTCCCTTTAGATCATGCAATGTCCAAGTCACTGTAGGCAATAACAATGAATGGAGTTAATGAGGTCACATTCAGATTAAAGCTAAAGGCACTTATGACTGAAATCATGAAAATTCAGATGGAACTGCATTAAAAGGCGTTTCCCTCACTAACAGCACTTATCCCCTGCCATTTCCATCAGTCTTATAGAAGTGAATAGAGCTGTGGTCTTATATGCACACTACCACTCCAATCACACAAGGGACTCGAGGACCCATGTCCATGTGATCGCCGGAGGTCCCAGCGGTTGGATTTCCAGTAATTATCCTCTAGAACAAAAGTGAATGGATAAACCTTTAAAGGGATTCTATCATTGAATCCCGAACAGAAACTCGGCGGCTGATGACATGGAGGAGAAGCGTCAGCAGAAGAAGAGAGAGTCGGCGCTGGATCTTCGGAAGAGCATCTTCTTTGAGCACAGGGGATGCCCCCTTTGCTTTCTGAAGACTCAATTGCATAAAGAAGAAAAATGAAAATTCTCAAAAGGCTGCGCGGAGCAGAAAAATAAATATAGGAGAAAAATAGTCTTGGTATAGTCTAGGTATGGGAAATACAGTAACAGAATAAGAAAAAAATAAAACAAAAAAACCTCAAAAATACACTTAGGAGGAATTGTTGAAATTGAATGAAACTTTCAATATGTGAATGTAATGATGGCTATATTTAAGTGTTTACAATATTAGAGCGAAAGGAAGTGTTTAATGGGGAAAACTGTACAATTAAGAGGAGGCATTAGTACCTTGGTTGGCCAACTGGATACAAGATGAAATACGGTTGCCACGGAGGCATACACTTCACATGTACAGTCATATGAAAAAGTTTGGGCACCCCTATTAATCTTAATCATTTTTAGTTCTAAATATTTGGGTGTTTGCAACAGCCATTTCAATTTGATATATCTAATAACTGATGGACACAGTAATATTTCAGGATTGAAATTAGGTTTATTGTACTAACAGAAAATGTGCAATATGCATTAAACCAAAATTTGACCGGTGCAAAAATTTGGGTACCCTTATTTTATTGATTTGAATACTCCTAACTACTTTTTACTGACTTACTGAAGCACAAAATTGGTTTTGTAACCTCACTGAGCTTTGAACTTCATAGCCAGGTGTATCCAATCATGAGAAAAGGTATTTAAGGTGGCCAATTGCAAGTTGTTCTCCTATTTGAATCTCCTCTGAAGAGTGGCATCATGGGCTCCTCAAAACAACTCTCAAATGATCTGAAAACAAAGATTGTTCAACATAGTTGTTCAGGGGAAGAATACAAAAAGTTGTCTCAGAGATTTAACCTGTCAGTTTCCACTGTGAGGAACATAGTAAGGAAATGGAAGACCACAGGGACAGTTCTTGTTAAGCCCAGAAGTGGCAGGCCAAGAAAAATATCAGAAAGGCAGAGAAGAAGAATGGTGAGAACAGTCAAGGACAATCCACAGACCACCTCCAAAGAGCTGCAGCATCAACTTGCTGCAGATGGTGTCACTGTGCATCGGTCAACAATACAGCACACTTTGCACAAGGAGAAGCTGTATGGGAGAGTGATGCGAAAGAAGCAGTTTCTGAAAGCACGCCACAAACAGAGTCGCCTGAGGTATGCAAAAGCACATTTGGACAAGCCAGCTTCATTTTGGAAGAAGGTCCTGTGGACTGATGAAACAAAGATTGAGTTGTTTGGTCATACAAAAAGGCGTTATGCATGGCGTCCAAAAAACACAGCATTCCAAGAAAAACACTTGCTAACCACTGTAAAATTTGGTGGAGGTTCCATCAAGCACAGTGGGGGTTCTAGACGGGCACTTTGTTTTATTAAAGAGACCATATCAGCACAGATTTATAAGCCATTCCTTTCCCTAAGAATTCTGGGAAAAGGTATGCAAATCAGTTTTCCAAGTTGACAAAAGAAAAGTATGGCTCTAGCTCCACCTATTGTAATGTAACTCCCTAGAAGTCATGCTCTTTCAAAAAGCCGTGTGACAGGACTTAGTATATAATAAAAATCTTTCAACAGGTGGCGCCACTGGCAGTTATACTTTTTCCAACATGGAAAACTGATTTGCATACATTTTACTGAACAGAAGCATGGACCTTTTAATGGAGCATAAACCACACAAGCTTCTCATAGTAAATGCCATAACATAGTGAAAACCAGTTATAGCTGAAGGATTCACTTTAATGCCTGATCATCAGGGGTCCAACCTTTGGGACCCCCAATTAATGCCTAGAACGAGAGGGTTGAGCCTCTTGATTTCTTTGGCCAAAACAGCTCCACTCTATACCCAGTTTTTATGATGGCATTCTGTTGCGCATACACATCTTATGCAAATATTTTTTTTTATTTTAATATTTAATTTAATAATGTAATATTTATGTTGGTACACAATACAGTTTTAGCGAAATTCCAGGTTTGGTTACAATTTCTTTTAAACACTCCACACTACTGGACTACTCAGACTATTTTACATTGATTCTGGAAGCCATTTAATATAAAAACCTGAAAATGTTTCCACTAAAGCAGACAAGCAACAGAAGCAAAGCTTCTAAACTTCACGCTCTCTTGTGCAACTCATCTGCTTTCACCTCTGCTGATGTGGTGTCATTTCAGGCAAGCTTAGCAAAATGCAATGAATGATAATGAGAACTTTCTCCCTGCAATGCAACACTGCACTGCCCTCCATAATATCCCTGAATTGTACTTGCCCTTGATCCACGCTTTAAAATAACATTTTTATTGCTGTGGCTGAATGCCACTGGCGCATACTTAATGCCATTTCAGATGAAGGAAAACAACTGAGGCAAAAAAAAAAAAAAGAAAAGAAAAAGGAAACACTACACAACCATAATATTTCACTGCTGAAATATATGGAAACAAATAGAGTGTTTTAATACAAGAACATCAAGAGGTTGCTGGATTAGCTTTAATTTTTTATACTGTTAATACTATAGCAATGCTTTTATGAACTTATACCAAAGTTTTTAAAGCGACATTAAACCTAAAAAGTCTCCGCAATATTTGCTGTTCTATGTTATCAGCCATTTCATGCTATTCGAGGGCAACTGCTTTTTTTTTTTTTTTTTTTTTTTTAAGCGGGTTAGGACCCACCTTAAATACAGTGAAACCTCTCGAAAAGACTTCCTGTTTCAGAAGACCACTCCCTTACCCAGACTACATTTTTGTAATAGATTTTCAGTTTTCCATATTAACCATCTTTGAGACCGCCCCCTGGAAGCCCACATACAATTTTGGGTGGTCGTCTCAAAGAGATATACTGTGTTTGGAATTTCCTAGCTTCTCACAGTCACCACAAGGGGGGGCTCATACAGCAGATACTGAAGTACAAGAAATGCAGCTTGTTTGGTAGGAATATAAAAGCTTTGCATATACAGTAGTTATATATTCCTTTTCTTGTGGATACAGGTTATGAGGTTCGATGCAAGTCTATGTAGGTCAGAATGAGTGGCACTGGATATATGGGCATGTCTTAACTACATTAACTTTTTCCTCTCCAGAAATAAAGAACATTATCTACACTGGAATAGGTCAATGATTGCCTGTTGTCTTGCCAGAAGAAACATTGTCAAACTCAGAATCTGCATGCCTGGAAACACCAAGGTTTCCTAAAGGTTACAGACTAAGCTGCAGATTGACAGATTGCTGGTGACATGATGTTGTTTATTGCATGTACAGAAGTGGAAAGGCCCCAGGCTGACGGAGATGCTGCGAGACTGCTCTGATGAGCTGTGATGGAGACCCGAATCTTCCCTCCTGCCAAGTGGGCATTCAACTGTACTCACAGCGCTCGGTTCAATCCAGGGTCATGTTGGAACATGCAATTTCATTTCATTCAGCGCGATTTTATCTCATGAACCTTTGAAAGATAATTCCTTTTCTCTAGGAAAGCTGGCACATGACAGATTTCAACTATGAGATAGCACAAGCATTCATAAGTTGATATTGCCGATGTTCACACCAGATGTTATTATCCTTTAGCGCATCCTCAGGCGGCACAGGGAATATCTACGCCGGTCTTGAGAGATGTTTTGAATGCATTGGTTGTAGTGGCTGCAATTCAGATATCATCAGCTTTACTAGTCCCAAGCAACAATTCGTATTTGGGAGTACAGCCCCTTCATCAGGTACAGACAGTGAACCATACAGTATGTCACACTGCAAGTTTAAAGGGTCTTGCTAGGCAATCTGTTCTATGGCTGTATAAGCCTACATATGTGATATCCTACCAGCTTTTATGCTGCTAATAGTCCCATTATGGCTGTAGCACATTTTGCATTTCTCTCAGACAGGTGGCATGTACAATAAGGAGAAGTCTGCCCCATACTGGTTTTCTTTAAATGCAATTCTGCCAGAGGTAACTCTAAGGCTAAGGACCCACGTTATGGAAACGCAGCTTTTTTTGTTGCAGATTTTGTTGCGTTTTTTTTATGGGAAATATATAGGAAGCTCTTATACTTCTACTTTCTGCTCAATTCACTCCTGACTTGGGCTCAAAAAAACGCAACAAAATCTGCAACAAAAAGGTAGCTGTGTTTTTGCAACGTGGGGCCTTAGCCTCAAACAGCAAACAAATAGCTGTGTAAAGCCCAAGTACATATTATAATTTACGGGATCCGTGGACACTGGATTCCAAATCTAGGTTATGATGCAGTTTAAAATATCCATGACAAATTCCAAGTCTGGAGGTCCCTGCCTGTATCGGTGGCTGGTTGGATAAATCTTATCAATTTAGTGGTACTCCCTAAATGTTTGTATATTCTAAAATAAGCAGCCATGTTCATCAGCGAAGTTAATCCTTCACGTTTACATAAGATGGGACACCTGCAGTACCCTGGGTGCTTGCGCTGTTCTGCTGTGTACTCTGACTTCTGGCATATGATCTGGGATTGCCCTATAACTAAAGAATTTTGGGAGGAGGTTGTGGGCCTTATATCAGATGTCCTAGGTGCCCCTGTTCCACTCAACCCTGAAATTTACCTATTTGGTATCTTAGATGAGGAAATATGGTCCCACCATTCTTGTATCCTTTAGCGGAAATCCTTATTTTTGGCTAGAAAAGCCATTGCCTCACGTTCGATGGCTCCCCACCCAACCTCTGTGTCAATGTGGAGAAAGCTAGTCAACTCTGCTTAACTAAATAATCAACTGGTGTATAAAAGGTAGGGACTGCCCTAAAAAATTCCAAAAAGTCTGGGGTCCATGGTGTAATTCACCACAGACTTTATACACTGGCCTGTCTTTGGGCACAGCCCTTAGTACATTTATTACTGTTAGCTATTCCTATGACCTCACCTATATTTCTGACCTCTATAATATTTCTGGGACTCTCTCTTTTTGCACTTTCCTGACTGATTGAATTGTATTTTTGAATTGCTGTGTTTTTATGCATCCACCCACTACAGGTTGGATCACCTACTGCCTTTTTCTTAGCTCTCCTGCCCGGACCTCCTTCTGGACTATTTATTTGTTTTCCTTTATTATACTTATGTTATAGACTGCAGCACGGTTTTGGTTGTTTACAACTTTTTTTTTCCCTGGTTCCCATATTTATTGTACAGAATATCGATTGTATTTACTCTGCCATTTCCTTTGTACAACCAACTTGTATTGCATAACTTGTACAATTTTCAATAAAACAAGTTTAAAATAAATAAATAAATAAATAAATATATATATATATCCATGACGAAGAAAAAGAGACATCTGAGAACAATCAGGAAAGCTGCTTGCTGTAATATCCCCTCAGCAATAATGCAATTACCCTATGCTTCCTGTAGTCCATCTTGGAAAAAAAAAATAAAAATAATAATAAATATATATATATATATATATATATATATAAAACGTTTTGTTTTTTTTTTAATCCTTTTTATCATCTTTAATCCCCCTAGGGTTGTGATTGCTCACACGATATACTACAATTCTTCTGTAATGCAGTATATTTGTCTATTCCACAATACACAGTTTTGTTACACCCTGCTTGTGATGATTGGCCTGGGAGCCCTTGATAGGCCCCCAGCTGTCATGACAAATGACTGCTGCCCGATTACCTTTTTTAAGTTGCAGCACAGGTGTCGAAGAGACGCTAAGAAGATCATAGCTATCATCAGCTCCTAAAGGATGAATGGAGCTGCATCCCTACAGGATATGTGGGAACTCCATTATAATGACTGGTGGTGGTCCACAGAATTTAATGCAGAAATAATACCATACAGCAATTTAATATCTATGGCCAGCTACAGACAGGAAAAGGACAAAGCTAACTATATACAAACTGCTTGATGTACAATAAATACAAAATACATGACATTGATACATAAATCAATGGGGGCTAAGTATTTCCATTGGAATATGCAAGCCTAAAAGGTGCCCCATCACTTCATCTGCAGTAAGGTCTATCCCGAGTGTTCATGCAGAGCAGTATTTTCCAACAGCCCTCAGTGGGAGAAAGTACAAATGTAAAACACAACCACGTGTGCACTTTTGCAGTAATTCAGAACATTATGGTTTTTTTCTTCAGCATTTCTGCTCTCCTGACAGCACATCCCTATTGACCTGTGATCTCATTGTAATCAGCCTCCCAATAACAACCTCAGCCCAATGGAAAGTATTATGAAGATGAGGCGTCAAGACTGGCAGTCGATTTGTTTAACAGGGGCTGGCGGGAGACAAGTACTGGACAAGTCTGGGTGTAAAGCTCATCAGAGAATGTATTATTCATTATATCACTTAATAACAGGCTTGGGCATCCTTAAAGATTAATGGTGGCTGCAAAGCACTTCATTAAGTCAACCTCAGGCTGTAATGCGCTGTTATTGGAAACCATGTGGTTTTCCTTTAAAGCGTGCACTTTAATCAGTTCTGCCATTGAGCACATGTAAACAACTTAACCATTTGTTCACATGATGACATGGCAAATGATAAAGTCATACATAGCATAGGCAGCCCATACATCTACCATGTATCCATGGGAGAGAGCATGCACATTCCCAGTTGGTCTAGTCAACATTTTAAAGGGTGGTAAGAGCTCACAAGTGTGCCAGTTCTAGCAAATAAGGAAGTGGAAAAGGGACTGGTCATGTAAGTGGGATAGAAAAATCAAGAACTCCAGTCCCGGATGGTTAGAAGGGTGATGGCCTCAAGCAGAACCACAGACCCAATTTTCATCTCTGCTGTGGGGCCCTTCTAAAGCTTCTACAGCATACACACCACTGGGAAAACTTAACTTCCAAACTGAAGGGTGCTTAATACTGCAGGTTAGTTTAGTGCACAGTGTGTACTTTCCATTTAATATATGCATAACATTAGGAAAAACACATTATAAATTAAGACATGCACCTCCATGTAAAAAGCGAAAGTGGATTCAGTGAAACCCTCCCACTCAGTTCTGACTGACAGCTCTAGTGGTCTCCTGGTTGGACATCAGAGCAGTCACTTAAGAGTCATTTGAGTCCAGTTTTTACATCATTTAATAGGTGCTGCTCCACTGATTTTGGCACAGTTTGAATTTTTTTTTTTCTCTAGCCCCACCACTCCCAAGCAATAAGTGTAATTAGTACAGAACCTATATGGCATATCAGACACCAAAGCTGTCAGGGCAAGAGGTGCAATTCTGAGCTCTTACACTGTCCACCACTGACTGGAGCTCTGAACCACACCCCCTTGCCTGCTCCTGTCTAACAACACTGCCCATCTGACAGATAAGACCCTAGATAGCTTATCAAGCACCAAAACTAACAGCATTGATTGCTCAAGGCCCAAGCAAAGTCAATATACTTGACCTCAAATTGACTGCATCCTCTAGCTGATATATATTTGAGTTTCTTATGCACAAAGGGCCAGAGATGTCGCCTCTTAATAAATTAGGTGCATCTACACTGGCACACAGAGCATCAATCTGGTGAAAGAAATGCCAATCTTGTCAAAATCCCCCAAGTTTGTAGTATGTTTTATAATTCACTTTTAGACTTTACTGTACCAACTGATCATAAAAAAACATTAAATTTCAACTAGTGACATATGCCAATCCATGTGTCCTGAAGGATAAAGCTGCATTCTACCACCGCATGCAGCAGACAACTATAAACAGAAGTATTTACCTGCATAATTATGTGATCATTGGGTGCCGCATGTGTGCTAGGGTTTTGTCTGCATGTGTCGCAATGTTAGAGTGTAGTCACTGCTACCTAGCTGCTTTTCCCCTTCCCTGCAGTCAACACAATACTATAAGGTCTTCTGTAATATTCTGATAAGCTGGCAGTATGGGCAAGAATATGGCAGACAAAATTTTATATCAACAAAGGTAACATAATGCACCTAGGCCAAAGTAATCGTATTGCTGAATATACTTAGTGTACATGCAGCAATACGATTACTATGGCGTAGGTGCAGAACAACGCTGGGAACAAGAGAATGACTTAGGTATTCTGTTTACAAGTATACAGTGGGTACGGAAAGTATTCAGACCCCTTTAAATTTTTCACTCTTTGTTTCATTGCAGCCATTTGCTAAAAGCAAAAAAGTTCATTTTATTTCTCATTAATGTACACTTAGCACCCCATCTTGACAGAAAAAAAACAGAAATGTAGATATTTTTGCAAATTTATTAAAAAAGAAAAACTGAAATACCACATGGTCATAAGTATTCAGACCCTTTGCTGTGACACTCATATTTAACTCACATGCTATCCATTTCCTTCTGATCCTCCTTGAGATGGTTCTACTCCTTCATTGGAGTCCAGCTGTGTTTAATTAAACTGATTGGACTTGATTAGGAAAGGCACACACCTGTCTATATAAGACCTCACAGCTCGAAGTGCATGTCAGAGCAAATGAGAATCATGAGGTCAAAGGAACTGCCCAAGGAGCTCAGAGACAGAATTGTGGCAAGACACAGATCTGGCCAAGGTTACAAAAGAATTTCTGCAGCACTCAAGATTCCTAAGGGCACAGTGGCCTCCATAATCCTTAAATGGAAGAAGTTTGGGACAACCAGAACTCTTCATAGACCTGGCCGTCCAGCCAAACTGAGCAATCGTGGGAGAAGAGCCTTGGTGAGAGAGGTAAAGAAGAATCCAAAGATCACTGTGGCTGAGCTCCAGAGATGCAGTAGGGAGATGGGAGAAAGTTCAACAAAGTCAACTATCACTGCAGCCCTCCACCAGTCAGGGCTTTATGGCAGAGTGGCCCGAAGGAAGCCTCTCCTCAGTGCAAGACATATGAAAGCCTGCATAGAGTTTGCCAAAAAACACATGAAGGACTCCCAGACTATGAGAAATAAGATTCTCTGGTCTGATGAGACGAAGATTGAGTTTTTTGGCGTTAATTCTAAGCGGTATGTGTGGAGAAAACCAGGCACTGCTGCTCATCACCTGCCCAATACAATCCCAACAGTGAAACATGGTGGTGGCAGCATCATGCTATGGTGGTATTTTTCAACTGTGACCATTCTTGACTGGCCCAGCCAGAGCCCTGACCTCAACCCAATTGAGCATCTGTGGAGAGACCTGAAAGTGGCTGTCCACCAACGTTCACCAGAATGGCAGAGGATCCCCAAATCCAGATGTGAAAAACATGTTGCATCATTCCCAAGACGACTCATGGCTGTACTAACTCAAAAGGGTGTATCTACTCAATACTGAGCAAAGGGTCTGAATACTTATGACCATGTGATATTTCAGTTTTTCTTTTTTAATACATTTGCAAAAATATCTACATTTCTGTTTTTTTCTGTGAAGATGCAGTGCTGAGTGTACATTAATTAGAAATAAAATAAACTCTTTTGCTTTTAGCAAATGGCTGCAATGTAACAAAGAGTGAAAAAAAACGTAAAGGGGTCTGAATACTTTTCGTACCCACTGTAAGCTCAGGAGCAGTACTCAATAGTGTCAAGCAGCAGCTGCAAAAACAAATAAGATTTAAGGGAAGAGAGAATGTAAGCGTTATCAAGCGCGAAAAGGTAGAATAGACATACTGTATCTATATACAAATAGGTTCTTGACAGTTACAGTATTAAAATCATGGATTGCCCTACCACGAGAGGTAGCAATGGCAAATATTGTAACAGAATTTAAAAAGGTGTAGATGGGGAAGCAAGGTTGATACAGGGATTTTTTTCTGAGAAATTTGGAGGGTTTTTATTTTCTTCTGGATCAATGCTACAAAATTATAGATATTTAGTGGTGAAGATGGTGACAGGTTCCCTTTAAATATTGTGAACACATTCAGTACACAATGAAGTCAGAAATACAGTGCATTAGGGAAAAATAAAAAGTAAATAAAAAAAGAGATAATGATCTAAGTCAATTTCACCTTCAAGCTTAATGTACTATAGACATGAGAAGTAAATGATGTATCTAATTGTATCTAATGGAGGGTACAAGTTTTGAGGCTTGAGTACAACAGAGACATCAAATTCAGACCCCTTTCTTTTTTTTTTTCTTTTTATTAGGCACCTAGTCCCCTTTCAAAGCAGGGAATCTCTTTCAAGTGGTGAATTTGGTTTTTTGAACTTTTCATTAGAAATGTTATGTTATCTGGTGCAGAACTTACCCCGAGCTGGCTGCTGTGACAGTCCTGGAAGGTTCGGGATTCTGTTCTAGTGGTTCTTTATCTTGCTGCTTGATAAATGCTTTGGCTTCTCTAGATGAACAATCCACTTCTTTTGTTACCCTGTTGAGAAAGTACACAACTAAAGTTGCTGCTTTTTGGTCTGTTTAGGGTAAAAGCTTGCAAATATTTAAAGTTTTTTGTTTCCAGATTTTTAAAAACTGGGTGTAAATTATGATTGCTAATATAATATCTGCAGCTGTAAGTTCTTTATACTCTTCCAATGTCTTTACTATATCCATTTATATTGTTAATCCTGCCCACAGCAAGTCCTGGTAGCATGAAAAAAACTGCACTGCAATGGGATTGCAGCAGTACCAAATATATATAGGTAATGGATTTCTACTGTTGCACAAGAACTGTGTAAAAAATGAATAAATTTTGTTTTTGTGTCGCCATGTTCTGAAAGCCATCATGTTTATTTCCCTGTGGACAGAGGTGTGAAGGCTTGCTTTTCGGGAGAAGTTGATGATATTGGGATACACATGGCTTTTGATTGCTTTTTATTCCATTTTTGGGCAGGTAGGATGAACAAAAGAAGAGCAGCTCTGACAGTTTTCTTTTTAAAGGGGTTGTCTACCATTTTCAGAAACCCTGGAGGAGGCTGGGGAAGGAGAAACATTTAACAAAAAAAATAAAAAAGTAAAAAAAAAAAAAAAATATATACAGTACAGACCAAAAGTTTGGACACACCTTCTCATTCCAAGAGTTTTCTGTATTTTCATGACTATAAAAATTGTAGATTCACACTGAAGGCATCAAAACTATGAATTAACACATGTGGAATTATATACTTAACAAAAAAGTGTGAAACAACTGAAAATATGTCTTATATTCTAGGTTCTTCAAAGTAGCCACCTTTTGCTTTGATTACTGCTTTGCATACTCTTGGCATTCTCTTGATGAGCTTCAAGAGGTAGTCACCTGAAATGGTCTTCCAACAGTCTTGAAGGAGTTCCCAGAGATGCTTAGCATTTGTTGGCCCTTTTGCCTTCACTCTGCGGTCCAGCTCACCCCAAACCATCTCGATTGGGTTCAGGTCTGGTGACTCTGGAGGCCAGGTCATCTGGCGTAGCACCCTATCACTCTCCTTCTTGGTCAAATAGCCCTTACACAGTCTGGAGATGTTTTTGGGGTCATTGTCCTGTTGAAAAATAAAATGATGGTCCAACTAAACGCAAACCGGATGGAATAGCATGCCGCTGCAAGATGCTGTGGTAACCATGCTGGTCAGTATTCCTTCAATTTTGAATAAATCCCCAACAGTGTCACCAGCAAAACACCCCCACACCATCACACCTCCTCCTCCATGCTTCACGGTGGGAACCAGGCATGTAGAGTCCATTCGTTCACCTTTTCTGCGTCGCACAAAGACACGGTGGTTGGAACCAAAGATCTCAAATTTGGACTCATCAGACCAAAGCACAGATTTCCACAGGTCTAATGTCCATTCCTTGTGTTCTTTAGCCCAAACAAGTCTCTTCTGCTTGTTGCCTGTCCTTAGCAGTGCTTTCCTAGCAGCTATTTTACCATGAAGGCCTGCTGCACACAGTCTCCTCTTAACAGTTGTTGTAGAGATGTGTCTGCTGCTAGAACTCTGTGTGGCATTGACCTGGTCTCTAATCTGAGCTGCTGTTAACCTGCGATTTCTGAGGCTGGTGACTCGGATGAACTTATCCTCCGCAGCAGAGGTGACTCTTGGTCTTCCTTTCCTGGGGTGGTCCTCATGTGAGCCAGTTTCTTTGTAGCGCTTGATGGTTTTGGCCTCTGCACTTGGGGACACTTTCAAAGTTTTCCCAATATTTCGGACTGACTGACCTTCATTTCTTAAAGTAATGATGGCCACTCGTTTTTCTTTACTTAGCTGCTATTTTCTTGCCATAATACAAATTCTAACACTCCATTCAGTAGGACTATCAGCTGTGTATCCACCTGACTTCTGAACAACACAACTGATGGTCCCAACCCCATTTATAAGGCAAGAAATCCCACTTATTAAACCTGACAGGGTACACCTGTGAAGTGAAAACCATTTCAGGTGACTACCTCTTGAAGCTCATCAAGAGAATGCCAAGAGTGTGCAAAGCAGTAATCAAAGCAAAAGGTGGCTACTTTGAAGAACCTAGAATATAAGACATATTTTCAGTTTCACACTTTTTTGTTAAGTATATAATTCCACATGTGGTAATTCATAGTTTTGATGCCTTCAGTGTGAATCTACAATTTTTATAGTCATGAAAATACAGAAAACTCTTGGAATGAGAAGGTGTGTCCAAACTTTTGGTCTGTACTGTATATTACGCTAAGTTCATGCGTTCTAGTTTCCGTTCATGGTGTCCGCTTGGGGACCCAGCGAACAGAAACCTAATCCGCTTAAGAGAGCGCTTACCAGCGGAAACCCACAGACCCCCATAGACTGTAATGGGGTCCACCGAGTTTCCGCCCCAAAAAAGGCGGAAGCCTTCTACAGTATTGGAAGTCCTTTATACTCTCCCCATGTCTTTACTGTTAATCCATTTATACTGTTAATCCTGCCCACAGCAATGCAAAGGCAATGCAAAGCAGTGCTTGCAGGACTTTTCTCTCCGCATTTTTTAAGCAGATTTGGGGGACTGAAACCCTGAGCGGAGACCGGGCGCAGGTGTGAACCTACCTACCTATAGATAGAAAGTGACCTGTCCCAGTCATTCCATTGTCCACCACCACTGTCTGGGCCAACGTTCTCTGATGCCTGTGCCAGCAGAAGTCTGTGCCACATGTGACCCCAGAGACCTACGTGAGTGACGTCACTGGCCTCAGCAGTCACATGAAGAGCAGGACTTCCACTGGCACAGACATTAACACAACGGGGACAGGCGAGTATAATTTTTTTTATGTTTCCCAATGGAAGACCTGGGGCCTTTGTTAGAGTTCATGCAACCATAGCTATCCATCTGCACCCTGCAACTACAATGTGGCAGAAAAGTGTGATGGGGGGGGGGGGGAAGGGGGTCAGTGGCAGACCCATCTTCTGTCTAACTGTTTAGATGTGTTTGTCTGTGGTTGCGACTAACCATGCACCTAAGGGTCAGAATTGGAATTACTTCAGTTTTTTGCAGGACTGGGAGGACTTTGGCATTGGAACAGTAGGGGATTTACCAGGTATTTACAAGGCATATAGACTACAAAAAAACAGATACCAGGCAGTCAATCTAACAGATTTGTTTCTGAACCAAATTCTGCAGCTAGCTGTGCATTGTAATGCATAGCAGCTATAGCAGTCATAGAAAGCAAAAAAAAGTTCCCTAAAGTCCGATTACAAAGATTATATACATATATATATATATATATATTTTTTTTTTTTTTACCTAAAACTAATGTGTAAATGAACAAAAAACAAAACAAAACACAACACAGGTCCTAAGGAGCCCATAGCTCTTGCTTCTAATTATACTATCTTGATAAATGAGGCCTCACTGATCCGTCCCGGGTTAAGATATATAGCGGCAGAAATAAAAGGGTAGCTAATAGATACAGACAAAACCTAAACAGTCAGCAAGTCCAGGGGATCACTTTGTATTTGAAATCAACCCTTGGACAAGTTTGAGATTCCTTACACAAAGCCTTGAAATAAATGTTTATTGATTTTCCTAGTGTATCACGTCACTGGTAAGTCTGAAGAGCATTCCCGGAGAACATTTGTTTTGCCAGAGCCACACTCTCGATGATTTCATCAGCTGGCAATAGGGCTGAGCTCCTTCTCATTTCTAGAACTGGGCCCCCACTGAAGACAACTCCCAAATGCAGGAGGTGAAAATTAACATTATAGCAGACAGAATACAGAACGTTATTGTTCAAAGAGCTTACAAACATCTCCCAGGTCAGAATGAGCTGATTTTTACCAAACAGTTCCTATAGCAGGCCTCTTCAATTATATTAGGGCCAAAGTCAGGAAGACTGGAAACAGGGCAGCAGCTTTCACAATACTGACAGTACAACTACACCACCTAGTGGTCAATGCACAGATGCACCATGGCTCTATCTACATACATATATATACACATGCACACACCAACATAAAACAATCTTGCCCTGGACATTTGTAATATTAAAGAGAATGTGTCACATTAGCCACATGGATAGGTCATAAGTATTTGGGGTTCAGCTGTTTTGGCCACCTCCAGGCACCAAAAGTTGGTGTAGTGAACAGGGAGCGTGTGCAGGCTCTCCTTAGTCAAGAAATGGAACCAGCGCTGCAGCCCTGTCCACTGCATAGCAGTGGTCTGGAGAATTGCAGCATCACCACAGCAGCTTATGGTGCCTGGAGGCGGCCAAAATGGCTGATCGGTGTGGAATGTAGGTGTCAGAGCCCTGTGGATCACATACTCATGACCTATCTTGTGGAGATGCATGTGTGAAAAATCCAAGCCCGCTGGGAGGATACCGGAGCACTGGGGACAGAAGAGTATGATTTGTTTTTTTTTTCTTCTCATTTTATAATTATTTAAAAATAATTTTTTGGCTCAGACAATCTCTTTAGTAACAAATAAAAAATTACCAATACAAATAGTTTTCACATGTCATGTCGCATTTGCAGAGCCCCTAAAGTATCAAAACAATGGGAACCCCTAAAAAGTGACACCATTTTAGAAACTACACCCCTCAAGGAATATTATCATTTTGAGCCCAAGAATGCATTTCAGGGTTCTGCAATAGTGTAATGGTGTCCAAAAACCAAACCATCTAAATCTGTGCTCCAAAAACCAATATAGCTCTCCTTCCCTTCTGTGCCCGGCTGTGCCCAAACAGCAGTTTATACCCACATATAACATTAAGTACGTTATCCTGGGTACACCAGTGTAATACATGTGGTCATAAACTGCAGTTTGGGCACACAGCAGGGCACAGAAGGGAAGGAGCGCTATGTGGCTTTTGAAGTGTATATTTAGATGTTTTGTATCTGGACGCCTTGTCATGTTTGCAGAGCCTCTGAAGTACCAGTAAAGTGGAATCCCCATAGCAGAGACCCCAATTTATCAGGGGGTGTAGTGAGCATTAGTATCCCAGGCGTGAATGCACAGCGGATGGTGAAGAGTGAATATGTAAGCTGTGTGGAGTACATTGGGAACACCAAATTCCCCATTATATCACTATGTCACTTCTGGTGTCTTTTCCCTTGTAAGCTCTAAATCTGAGGTGTACCCTCAGCTTATACATTCCCTTCCTGCCATAGCCAGTTATGTTCTAATGATTTGACGATTTTTGAAGTTTTTGTCTTCACATTGTACAAGCTATATTTTTTTTATTTTTCTGATGATGGAGCCATATTTGTTTGGAGCTTGTTGTTTGCGGGGTGACTTGTATTTTGTAATGACAACATTTCTGGGTGCCTACAACTTATTGAATAAATTTTATTAACTCTTTCTTGGTGGATTAAAAAAAAAAAAAAAAAAAAAAAACTACAATTCTGGCATTGCTTTTTACTTTTTAATTTTTTTTTCCACGCAGCATACAGCATAAGTAACATGTTACCTTTATTCTGCGGGTCGGTATGATTACGGCGATACCTCATTTATATTGTTTTTTATAAGTTACTAGTTTTGTAGAACAAAAAATCATTTGGGGAAAGAAATCAATTATTCTTGCATCGCCATCTTCTGAGATGTGTAGCAATTTTTTTTTTCGGTTGACACGGTTGAGGGTTTATTTTTTGCGGGACGATCTGTGCTTTTTATTGGTACTGTTTTGGGGTACATATGACTTTTTGATCACTTTTTATAGCATTTTTAAGGCGAGATGGCAAAAAATCATTTCTTTGCTTGATTAATTCATTTAAATTTTTTCATACACTTCACTTTTTTTTTTTTTTTTTTTTTTATATGTCCCACTAGGGGACCTGAATCAGCGATACAACGATCGCTGGTTCAGCACTATAGACTGCAATACACGTGTATTGCAGTCTATAGAGGAAGTCAGTCTATGCAGACGCATAGACTGACTTCCAGAGGTCCTGGCAGGATCAACCAGGTACTGGGGTCATTGGCCAGACCCTGGGCTGCAGATTATTGATATCGGCACCCCACGATCTTGCCACGGCAACATGGTGGAACCCCTTAGATGCCTCGGTCATGTTTGACCGCAGCATCCAAGGGGTTAAAACTCCCGATCGAAGCTCAGCTTACAGCTAACACGCGCTTCCGATGCCGCCCACACTTTCACTTTATAACACCTAAGATACTGCTATTGATCGTGGGATCTTAAGGGTTAAACAGCGGGGATCGGTGTTATCACCGTCCCTGCTGTTGCAGAGGGAGCCTGGCTGTCAAATACAGCTGGGCTTCCGCGGTGATCGCACAGGCTCTGCTTCTGAGCCTGCTCGATCACTGTCACGTACATGTACGTAGGAATGCAGTAACTAACCACATTCCCTGACGTACATGTACGTGAAAATACGTTAAGGGGTTAATAGGGTACTGGTATAAAATCCAGATATATATGTATATGCCTCCGTGATCACACTTTTCTGCTTGCTTGTTTACCTCCAGCCCTGAGAACCTTCAGACCATTAAAGAGATGTCTACTTGGTTTATGTGCCTAGCTAGGACATCATACTTGGCATTTGAGAGGCCAGAGAAGAGAGTCTGAAGTGGAATCAAACAGGTCATTGTAGTTCAATTTTTTTCCATTATGGGTCAACTGAGCCTTATTTTTTACAATTTGGAAAAACCCAAAGCCAAGGAGAACATATTCTAACACCAGATCCAAAAAACAGTGCCCTTTGCTTTTGTCTAAATCCTAGCACAGGGGTTGGCAACCCTACTTGCCAAGAATGCCGCGCATATTTCCCTGGCACAGCAGCCAGAGTCCCTGAGGGGGCAGCAGTAGGGCAAACTCGCTGAGCAGTTTTTTTTGGACCAAACATGTCCAAAACAAAAACTGTCTCTTCAGACCCCTGAGTATAATGATTGGAGGCCCAGGAGAGGTGATCAAACATAAAAAATAATGTTACTCACCTTTCCTGGACTCAGGAGCAACACCCTGGTCTTTGGCGCTTCTACCTGACAGCAGAGACCGCTGATAGGGTGTCAAGGGTTATGTTGGCATCATGACACATAATAACGCCGACGTGACCCTAGATCCAATCAGTGGTCGCTGACGTCAGACAGAAGCACCTAAGAACAGAGAGCCATGCCAAGGAAGGAGAATAACATTATTTATGTTTAATAACCTCTCCCCTCTCCTGGGCTCCGCTTATTACACACTGAGGTCTGAAGGGACCCCAGAGTATAATAATAGCTTGTGAATGGCGAACCCCAAAAATTCTTTCTGGCCACTATGGGATACTATACAGTGCGAGGAGGCCACTATACCGTGTGGAGAGGCCACTATGGGACATTATACACACCAAGCTCATGGACACATACATTTACGACTAATTGAGGACTGCACATAAACTTTCATTGCTTCTAATGGGAAAGAACAGGTGCATCCCAGGAAATAGTAATAAACAGGGTCTGTGACTGGCCAACCAGGGAACTGGTGAATCCCCCAGTGGGTTCCATGCCTTTAGTGGACCCTAACGGATCCCCACTTCTATTTTTAATAGGCAGTGAAGGTCTAGTAACGGGCGGCAGAGTCGTACAGGGCCCGCTGGAGATGGACGGGCCCTGCAGCACCGTGATAGCGATCAGGGAAAGCCTGGTTCCCCATTTTATACTGTGTGGGGGTCACTGTGGGGAGCATATTACACTGTGCAGCATATTGTACGGTGTGTGGCCCCTTCATTATTTACATCACACCCCATCTATTTTATAGCAGCCGCGCACTATTATTACAGGCTTTAATAACATTGCATGGTCTCTATAAAACAGATCTGTGCGATCTGTAAATAGCGAAGAGGTGAAGGCGCTCACAAAAGCACCACGGTCCCTTCAAAGAGTTGATCAGCAGGGGCCCTGGGTGTTAGACCCCTAATGATCTCTTAGACTGTTAGGACCCCGTAGATCAGATATTTACCAGAACACACAGCTCCCAGTATAGTTTACATGCTGGGCGCTGTACTGCTCATTCACCATATTCTTGAGAACCGCAGTTGTGGGTACTATAGTTGTATGGGTCACATTAATGTTAGCAATTTCAGGAGCCATGCTGCTCGCTTGCCATACATAGTATGGTGGGTTTAGGTAGTACAGTGGTGCACATGGTATGGCGGGTGAGCGATTGATCTGCAGGTGTCCTGGCGGTGGGCTACTAGAAATAATTCCACTGGTGAGCACTAGACATCCCAACACTGGCAATAAACTGATGCATCCAGAAGCATCTGGTGGCAACGCTTCTGTGTTATGGTTTGTGGTATATGACTTTAGTATAGGAGTCATTAGCCTTACATTTATTGCATGGCACTCCAAGATACTAATCTTTGATTTTTTAATTTAAATTGGCACACCACACAAAAAAGGTTGTCTACCCATATCCTAGTATCATAGCTCAACTCAGTGTTCGATCCACAAAATACGGCAGACATCCGCTCGTAGTCAAAGGTATACTACTGGACCACCCCTTTAACTATGTAAACCATAAAATCTCTTACCTGACTTCTTCCCCAGCAAAATCAAACACTTTAGTAATTGTCAGTTTCTTTTCATCATCCTTTCTCTCAGAATCCTCTTTTGAAGACTTGTTGGAATCTTTGCTAGAGCCTTTTTTTTCTTCCTCCTTATAAACAGCAACAGGAAATAAACAATGTTAAAAACAGAAAGAAACCATGTAGTTCGGTGTAATGTAAGACACCAAAGAAAGGAAAAACCCTACATTTTCTTAATATCCACTCCACTCACATACCTTCCATTATCAATTAACCTCTGCCTTAGAAATAAATGCCACAGATTAGTCCTGTATAATGCATCTGCAGAATACTATTCTCATAGGCAATAGAAGTCTCTTGTGTGTTGACACAGCACATATCTATTAGCCCATAGCTATTAGGCCTTAGATGCATTACACATGACATAGGCATTGGTTCTGCCATACGTCTCTGCAAACAGATCAAGTGCACTGAAAAATGAAAACATATATATAAAAATATTGATGTCAGTTAGCGGTTTTATCCCTTTAACACAACTGACAGTGCTATAGAGAGGATACGTAGAGCAGTGTCAATACACCTGCAGAGGATGGTAGCGCAGGTTGAATTACAGCAAAATCCATATTTTAACGCCCCCAGCACCGCAATCTCAAGTGCACAGAATACAGCCCCTTAAATCCCTGCCACCAAAATGATTTTGGACACTGGTGTAGCTAACTTTTATCGTATGGACAGCTACTATTCAGAGGTAAAAAGTCAGAGCAAAGTATCTTCTAAAGGCAAAAGTCAGCCACGCCTTAATCTGTCAGATCCCCTGACCTGTCTGTTTTAGTAGGTTCTTGCTCTTGTCATAAAGTAAACATCTTCTCATGGAACTCAGCTTTATCCTTATCTGTTATTCCTTCTCAATATGTATGAATAAACTGACAGCTGTTACCAGTTGGGGTTTCAGATAGAAACTGCTCCACAAAGGCTCAAACCCCTTAGCCACTGCTCAGAGATATCTATTGATGGTGTGAATGGACCTTTGCTTGTGTCATTTGGGACCCTTTTTCAAAATGATTGCAAATACTGAACCACTTTTTTTTTTTTTTTTTTTTTTAAATTTCAGTTCAAGTGTATATAAGAAAGGGAAGTTTTCATAACATTCCATACAAAATGTAAAGGAACATCCAAAAAAAAACAAACACACATATTAGTATAGAATACAAATATTTGCAGATGGCACATTTTGCAGGGCTTAGTAAAACAATACCTGTTTATTCTGGGCTACAGGTACAGTAGGTTGGTCTTTAGGTGGTTTTCCAACATCAGAAAGAAAACTTGACCACAATTCATCTTCTCTCTTCTTTTTTGCCTCTTCCAATTTCTGTTTTTTCAACTCATCAAAGGTCTCTAAATCGTCCTCCTCTGTGTTCTCACCTTTGTCCTCCTTTTCCACTGGGCCTTCACCTGAGTTCAAGGATAGCACACCTTTCTTCCGTTTTCTATAAGAAGAGAAAACATGACCCTTTTATTATTTAAAGGCATTGGCACACAGTTACTAAGAGTTAGACAGTGTAAACTAAGCAGTTTGAAAATGCACAAGATCTATCACAGTGGCTGAAGCTGGTTGATAAATCTGGAGCATCTTTAGACTGACTAGGCTAAGCTTTTACAATTTGTATACTTTGTGCCGGACTTTCATTTCTACCCAACAAGCCAAAGCCAACCTGTTCTCCCTTAACCCTTCAGGGTCCCAAAAGTGCGTTAAGGATCAGGCCTCATTTTTCAAAACTGACATGTGTCACTTTATATGGCAATAACTTTGAGACACTTTAACTTACACAAGTGATTTTGAGACTGTTTTTTTGTGAGACATTGTATTTCATGTTAGTGGTAAACACTAATCAATATTTTTGTATTTAATTTATGAAAAAAATAGGAAATTTGGAAAGAAAAAAAAAAAAAAAAAAAAAAAATTGCAATTTTCAAAATATGAAATGCTCTGCTTTTCAAACAGATAGTCATACTACTCAAATACATTAATAAATATCTACCAAATCTCTGCTTTATATTGGCATCATTTTTTAATTTAATTTATTTTGGATGTTAAAAGGCTTACAAGTGTAACAGCGATTTTCCAGATGGCGGGGCTTGGAATCGAAAGAGCGGTATTTGGCTTTTGGAGGGCAGATTTTGCTGGAATAGTTTTCGGGTGCCATGTCGCATTTACAGAGCCCCTAAAGTACCAGTACAATGGAAACTCCCAAACGTGACCCCTTTTTGGAAACTGCACTCTTCACAGAACATATCAAGGGATATAGTGAGCAGTTTGACCCTACATCTGTTTCACAGATTTTATTAACATTGGGAAGTGAAAATGAAATATTACTTTTTTCCAATGAACCGTCAATTTAGTCCCAAATTTTTATTCTCACAAGAGGCCCCAGACCACTATGATAGCAGTCGGGGAAAGCCTGGTTCCCGTACCGCTATACATATTGCAAATGAAAAAGGGGCCCCAGCATGTCACCAAGGAAAGCGACTTAAAATAATAAATACTCCCCTCTCCTGGGATCAGCATTATTCCCGAGGCCTGTGATTAGGCCCCAGCGGTCACATGGGGCGCAGCGGCATAATGACGTCAGTGCGCCGACAAGTGACCGCTGAGGACCAATCACAGGCCTCAGCAGGGACGTCTGAAGATGGCAGAAGATGCTGAAGACAGCAGGAAAGACCAAGGATGCCCAGGAAAGGTAATTCAAGGTGAGCATCAGTGTTTGTTATTTTTAGTCACCTTCCCTGGGCCTCCGATTATTATACTCTGGGGTCTGAGAAGACCCCAGAGTATAATAATAGCACCGGAGTGGAGGGGGGGCTGTTGGGAGCATATAATACTGCGTGGGGGCCACTGTGGAGCATATGATACTGCGTGGGGGCCACTGTGGAGCATATGATACTGCGTGGAGGCCACTGTGGAGCATATGATACTGCGTGGGGGCCACTGTGGAGCATATGATACTGCGTGGGGGCCACTGTGGAGCATATGATACTGCGTGGGGGCCACTGTGGAGCATATGATACTGCGTGGGGGCCACTGTGGAGCATATGATACTGCGTGGGGGCCACTGTGGAGCATATGATACTGCGTGGGGGCCACTGTGGAGCATATGATACTGCGTGGGGGCCACTGTGGAGCATATGATACTGCGTGGGGGCCACTGTGGAGTATATGATACTGCGTGGGGGCCACTGTGGAGCATATGATACTGTGTGGAGGCCACTGTGGAGTGGCACTATTAACAGTATCAGGCCCTGTTCACACAGTGGAATCTGACACGGATTTTGCAGCAGATTCCTCCCTCATTTTGCCTCCTATTGAAACTAATTGGAGCAGGAAGCTGGAAAAAAAAGAAAGTCTTCTGCTGTACCTTGCCGCAAATTCTGCAGCTGATTTGGAGGCCGCGGCTTGAGACTCCGCACTGGTCAGACTCATTAATTTGGGTGTAATCAGCTGTGGAAAACCGCAAGGGCATGCTGATGTTCTGCACCGTGAGCTGGGGGAGAAGATAAAGAAGAATCCGAGGCAGATGTCTGCCTCAAATTCCTCTTTACTTTCCGATGTCTTAACAGGTTGTACAGTATCTACTTGTATGGAATGGACTGTATTACACTCCACTCCAGTAGGTCTGCCTCAGCAAAAAAAAACAATTTTGATTGTTTTTTTGCTGTATTGTGCGTGAGTTACTCCAAAAGAGTGTATGTCATCAGGGACATACACTCCTAAAACTATTAAGTGGGCTATCCCAGGTAGAAAGAAGTTGTATATGTAGGTGCAAACTGCTGTTTGGGCACAAAGCAGGGCTCAGAAGGGAAGGAGCACTGTGATTATTAGCTTTTGGAGTACAGATTTAGGGGGATTTTCTGGATGCCATGTTGTATTTGCAGAGCCCTGAAGGTGCCAGTAAATTGAAATTCCCCAAGAAGTGACCCCATTTTGAAGGGCTCTTTTAGAGTATCTACAAATGTGACACAACGTCCAAAAACCAACAATCTAAATCAGTGGTCCAAAACACATAGCGCTCCTTGACATCTGCACCCTGCTGTGTGCCCAAACGGCAGTTTATGCCCACATGTATGACACTGTTGTACCTAGGATAACGTACTTAATGCCAGAAGGGCACAGCTGGGCACAGAAGGGAACGAGCGCTATTTTGGTTTTTGGAGCACAGTTTGGTTTTTGGACACCATGCCACTTTTGCAGAGCCCCTGAATTGGCAGTAAAATGAAACCTGCAGACACATAACCCCACATTGGAAACTACACCCCTCAAGGGATTGATCAAGTGGGGTAGTGAGCATTTTTAACCCTTGAATGTTGCATTAATTTAATTTCCAGAAATGAATGCACAGCTGATAATGAAAAGTGAAAATTGCAATTTTTCCATAGATACGCCATTTCAGTAAATGATATGTTGTTCCCAACTTGTGTCAGCTGAGACACACACTACAAAAACTGTTAAGCTGGTATCCCGGGCACAACAGCTTTTGGAGCATTCGTCTGGGCACAACATATTACGCACTGAAATTACATATTCCTGGAAAAATTGTCATTTTCACCTTTCACCATCAGCTGAGTATTCATTTCCAGAAAATTAATTAATAGTCAGTAGCCCAGGAGAGGTGAGAGGTGCCGAGCCTCTTTCCATAAACAATAACAATATGTATAGCAGTCGGGAAACCAGACATTCCTGAGAGCTATCATGGTGGCCTATTTCCAGCTGGCGTGGGCCCCATAATCCTCCAGGCCCAGTCACACCTCCTGTGACTGCGATCGTTACGCCACTGCTTTATTCACATCTATATTATTGGAACCATTACCCAGCACTGGCGCCCTAAGGACCTTATTGACTTACTGTGCTGTATTGTTGGTGAGAAAAAAAAATGGCAAATTTTTTTTTTTCTTCAGTAGTGACTGAATTTGCAGCAGAGACTCCAAATGTAGCCTACATTTTATATACAGCTATTACCGAGGTTGGGCAGTACTCTTACGCTCCTTCACCCAGAGCTTGTATTCACTCCTACAATACTATTACAGATACTCAATAAGGGGATTCTAAAAGTTAACTTTTAATAAATAAATAACCAATTCACACCAAAATCAATGGGATAGCAGAGAGCCCTACTAACTCTCCCTACCTTAAATTCCTGTCCTCATGTGTTTCTATGTAAACATTTCATCAGGGGACCCATTTAGAGACTTAGTATGCTATCAATTTCAACATTGGTACAAATGAGCAGCCACAGGGGCTGGCAGCATACACACAGCTATGCTGCTGGCTCATACGGCTGTTCATTTGTACCAATGTTGAAATACACATAGAACTGGTTTTATTGATACAACCGAGTGATTCTTAATATTGAGACTATTTTAGTTTATTTATTAAAAGTTAACTTTTAGTATCCCCTTATTAATTGTCTGTGATAGTACATTTTATATATAGGTTTCATTAATGGACTGTATTATAGGAGGTGCTTCTTCCTTCATCTTTCACACAACTAAAATGCCAGATGTAAAGTAGATGTTTCAGTGACTACTCTATAGCTTTTCAGGGTCGAAGGGAATAATAAAACATGGCATAACCACAGAACTGATGTTCTTTATGAACAAGCACCTATGGAATAAGGTATATTGCAGAACTTCTGCTGGATTGTGTAAAAGTCATGCAGTGAGGTGGCAGCACATAATAAAGAGTGCTTACTTTGTACACAAATCAGGTTTCCAGGGTGACTACCAGCTTTGTATTACATGTTTCTAGAAAGAAATATACTCAGTTAGCCTCTAAAAGGTATCGCCTGATTTCATCACTCTTCCGCTACTTTCTATGACTAACACAGTACAACATTATACTACTGTTTCTAGAAAAAAGGTCTATCCTAAGGAAAAGATTTGCCAACTTGTTCCTGCCCAGCAGTGTTCACCATGTTCTGGGGGTAGAAATACCAGCAAGTCCAGACAGGCTTTGCGTTGCACTACCATTGCTTACCTTGCTAAGACAGAATTATTTTTCTTTTTATCCTTATTTTTATGTGACACTTTTTGTTCACCATCCCCTTGCTCTTCATCATCATCTTCCTTCTCCAATTCATTCACATCATCTTCACTGTATTCTCCTCCTAAGACACAAAACCATTTGTTAGGAGTTGTGGTGCTTGATCTCATTATACATGTGTACAGTACAGCTAAACCATTTCTTTAAAGCAGTCTTCACTTTTACAGCTTCTGCCATTGTGACTGACAAACAACCACTCCTCTTTATAGTAAACCTTTAAAGGGGTTTAGCTGAAAAATCTGCTTTATGAAATTAATTTAAAAAAAAAAATTGAAGAGCAACATCATAAAAAGACAAATAAACTAATAAAGAAGGACATGGCACACTACATTCTCACATTTCAGGCACTGGTACAGTTCTATAGAGCAGGTTTCAAATACAATGTCAAATATCCCACTAGTTTTATGTTGCCCACTTTTCTTTTATTTGGGATTTGCTCAATGATTTTAAGGCTGTGGCTCCACGTTGAGGAAGCGCAGCTTTTTTTTGTTGCAGATTTTGTAGCGGGTTTTTTGAGCCAAAGTCAGGAGTGGATAGCGCAGAAGTATAAGAACTTCCTATATATTTCCCATTCCTTTTGTAGCCATTCTTGGCTTTGGCTCAAAAAACCGCAACAAATTCTGCAACAAAAAAAACTGCGTTTTCGCAACGTGGGGCCTCAACCTAAAAGACTCTCTGAACGGTCTGAATAGTTAGGATATGCACAGACCTTTACTTTTTGCTCATCAGCTTTCGTTAGCGTTTATGTATTTAATGTGTGGCCCAAGACAACTCTTCTTCAATGTGGCCATGATATGCTAAAAGGTTGGACACTTATTTCACCCACATGATAAGGAGCAAGTGTCTACTCATTGACACACTCAGCGATGAAGAGAAAAAGAGTCTTCAAGAGCCTCAGAGTAGGGCTGGGCTGGTTGTGTGAATAACCAAAACCAAAATTCAGTGGCACGACGTGGCATATAAATAGGGTGCGTGGTATGTAAAAATGTGAGTGTCCTAAAATTATCGTTCACTAATTGTATTCAAGGTAGAATGTTAAATTAATTATGATTTTGAATTGAGTCATAATCCCCCAGCCCTACCTACCTCAGAATGCCCCATGTGAAAGCAGTGCAGCTGTGCTTGCTCAGCCAGAGCTCCACTCACTTCTATGGGACTTCTGCTGGGAAATCTATGGCATCCCCATAGAAAAACAGTTGAGTATGTGCACGCTGCATTCACATGGGGCACTTATAGGTTATATTGACTGCTGAGGGTCCCAGCCGGTTGAACCCTAGGAATCAAACATTTATGAATATGTAATTAGTTGGAAACTGCTTTAGGCCGGGGCCCCAGGTGGTGTAAATGCCGTGATATGGCAGCGGCATTTTACAATAACTGCAAAGTAGCCAATCCCATTCACACATTGCAGAAAATAATCCGCAGCAGGAAACCTCAGCTGACTTTCTGTGAAAAGCGCTGAGGGAAAAACCTTGATGCGTGCCACCGCAAGGTTTTTCCCATAGCGCTTTTCACAGAAAGTCGGCTGAGGTTTCCTCTGTGGACTTTCTGCTTATTTTATAGGGAAACCACCTGTGTTTTTGTAGGTATAACTGACATGCCGTAACGGTTTTGGAAATTGCAGCTTGTTCACTGGGCGTATTTTGCTGCAATGTGTGGATGGGATTCACTGGATTCCTATCCACTTTGTAGTGACTGCACGTGGGGGAATTTATATTTATTAAAATGAATAAGTATAATCTAAACTGCTCCAGTCCAATTTCACATTGGTAGCTCATATTCACACTGGTCCAAAACAAGCAGAAAACGTGGACACCAAAGCTGATCATCAGTGCTGGCCAGATCGTCGGCTCGGTTTCCACTATACTTAGGGCACAGTGTTAAAGATCAATACTTACAGCCTGTATGTAGCGTTGTTGTTGTTCTTACTTCTGGGACTTGACGTTCCACGACATTTACGATTTACAATACACACTAGTCTGCAATGCCCAGATCTACGTTACTTGGAATACACCTACCTGAGGGAACGTAATCTTCATCCTCAGAGGAGGAATAGTCCTCGGAGTCGCAGTCAGACATAACCGTATACAGACCTCACGCCGGGTAACCGCTCAGAACTGCAGAAATCTCCTAACAAAGCACTGGGCATGCTCAATAACCCTGCCGGGTCTACTGCGCATGAGCGGTGAGACGTCTCAGAGCGTAGCTTCCTTCGACTTCATACAGCGCATGCGTGATTTTTGTGCCTCGTTATTGTGATCTGTAAATTGTCAGCTGCAAAGAAACGCTGAGCAAAGAACGGAGAGACAAAGAACTCCTTACCAACATGCTGGGCATAGGCCGAACAGTGCGCCCTCCATGTCAACAGCTGGTCATATGCCGAACAGTGCGCCCTCCATGCCAACAGCTGGTCATAGACCAAACAGTGTACCCTCCATGCCAACAGCTGGTCATAGACCAAACAGTGTGCCCTCCATGCCAACAGCTGGTCATAGACTAAACAGTGTACCCTCCATGCCAACAGCTGGTCATAGACCAAACAGTGTGTCCTCCATGTCAACAGCTGGTCATAGACCAAACAGTGTGCCTTCCATGCCAACAGCTGGTCATAGACCAAACAGTGTGCCCTCCATGCCAACAGCTGGTCATAGACCAAACAGTGCGCCCTCCATGTCAACAGCTGGTCATAGACCAAACAGTGTACCCTCCATGCCAACAGCTGGTCATAGACCAGTGTGCCCTCCATGTCAACAGCTGGTCATAGACCAAACAGTGTGCCCTCCATGCCAACAGCTGGTCATAGACTAAACAGTGTACCCTCCATGCCAACAGCTGGTCATAGACTAAACAGTGTACCCTCCATAGCAACAGCTGGTCATAGACCAAACAGTGTACCCTCCATGCCAACAGCTGGTCATAGACCAAACAGTGCGCCCTCCATGTCAACAGCTGGTCATAGACCAAACAGTGTACCCTCCATGCCAACAGCTGGTCATAGACCAAACAGTGCGCCCTCCATGTCAACAGCTGGTCATAGACCAAACAGTGTGCCTTCCATGCCAACAGCTGGTCATAGACCAAACAGTGTGCCCTCCATGCCAACAGCTGGTCATAGACCAAACAGTGCGCCCTCCATGTCAACAGCTGGTCATAGACCAAACAGTGTACCCTCCATGCCAACAGCTGGTCATAGACCAGTGTGCCCTCCATGTCAACAGCTGGTCATAGACCAAACAGTGTGCCCTCCATGCCAACAGCTGGTCATAGACTAAACAGTGTACCCTCCATGCCAACAGCTGGTCATAGACTAAACAGTGTACCCTCCATAGCAACAGCTGGTCATAGACCAAACAGTGTACCCTCCATGCCAACAGCTGGTCATAGACCAAACAGTGCGCCCTCCATGTCAACAGCTGGTCATAGACCAAACAGTGTGCCCTCCATGCCAACAGCTGGTAAAGGGCTGGAAAGTGTGCCCTCCATGCCAACAGCTGGTCATAGACCGGACAGTGTGCCCTCCATGCCAACAGCTGGTGATGGACCGGACAGTGTGCCCTCCATGCCAACAGCAAGGGATTGTACCGGACAGTGTGCCCTCCATGCCAAGCTTCCAGTGTTGTTTTAACTATTAAATAGTTTACCTTATAGGAAGGCTGCATTCAAAGAGAAAACAAAGAGTCGTTGTGTTACATTGTATCTGCTTGTGTAGTCTCTGATCCATCAGAGGACCAGCAATGTAAAAATGGATCAATTCTATGACGAACACAAACAGAGCCCAAGGGATCCTATTGACTATAAAGGGGAACGTTGGATGTCCATCTTTTTTAACTAAAATTGCTGAATGAAAAAGTCGGGCTTGCAGGACTTTTTCAACCAGCGATATTAGACGGAGTTGTGCTGGAGACTCCAACACAAATGTGAACCCAGCCTTGTGTTATTTCTGTGGTCAACCATACACTTTACATTTTGGACAGTCACCATACAGCCATCTGATTAGATTCAACCTGAATATTCCAAATTGTTTGTTTTTTATAAATCCTAACAAATTAATGTCTGGCGAAATAAAATGGCCGTTGCATTATACTCTGGGGTCTGTTCATACTCACTTTATTTTACCTCCTTTGGGCCTCCTTGGGACATCCAGTGCTCTCCTACTGATGTCTGGCGCTCTTCTGTGATGTCATCATGATGTCATGACGCTCGGTGTGCCCATGTGACTGGTGTCCCAATTACAGGCCTCAGCAGTGAGCCCGGACCAGTGACATCACAGAAGAGCACCGGACACCATGAGGTGGCCAAAAAGAGGTAACTGAAGGCGATTACGAAGGTTGTTTTTTTTTTACACCTCCACCTGTTATATTCTAGGGTCTGAAGAGAGCCCAGAGTATAATAATGTCACTTTCACATTGACATAACTTCAGCTGTGTTAGCCTTAGAGAGCTAGAAATTGGATATATATGTTCCTAGGAGCTCTAAGAGTATTCTACAATATGTTTTAAGCCAATTTAAGGTTCTTGTTCATATATCTTACTGCAGAATTTGCACAGAGCTAAGATCTTAAATTACAGAACAAAACTTGTCTCTGCATTGTATTCCTTATACAACAGTGACACCTACTATTCCATATTGATATAACCTGCTCATGTTATTTCCTGGCACATTTTAGTGGGTTTTTTTTGGAACACAGTGCCACCTACTGGCAGGTTTTACAACAACTCCCATATTTAGATAACATTGCCTAAGAGGTCTTCTAATGTCTAATTTAAAGGGATTCAATCACTGGGGAAACGTGTTTTTAACTGAAGCAATGTTGGAATAGCCTTTATAAAGGCTATTTTACTCCTACCCTTACTTTTCTTCTCCTCGCCGTCGTTTGTCCAAAAAAACATTTTATTCTCATATGTAAATTATGCTCAGGGGGCAGCGGGGGCATTCCCCCCTGTGCTCCGAGCACTCCGCGTCATCGCCGCAACCAGCCTCCAGAGCTGCTTTTTTCACGCCCCCTGCATCATCCTCTGTTCATCTTGCGTCTGCTTTCTCCGTCGGCCATCTTGCATCTGCTTCTTGCTCCATCGTCCATTTTTCTGAAGTACACTGCTGTAAGAAACTAAATAAAAATGGCTGACAGAGCATGTTCAGTCGGCTCTGCCTGAACGCAAAGTGGCTCCGGCGGCCATTTTTGTTTAGTTTCTTACACCAGCGTACTCCAGAAAAATGGCCTACGGAGCAAGAAGCAGATGCAAGATGAACAGAAGAAGATGCAGGGGGCGTGAAAAAGCAGTGCTGGAGACAGGTTGCAGCGATGACTCGGGTGTGTTCGGAGCACAGGGGGAACATCCCCATGCTCCCTGAGCATAATTTCCATATGAGAATAAAATGTTTTTTTGGACAAATGGCGGCGAGGAGAAGAAAAGTAAAGGTAGGAGTAGAATAGCCTTTATAAAGGCTATTCCAACACTGCTTCAGTTAAAAACATGTTTCCCCAATGATAGAATCCCTTTAAAGTCAAATCTGTGACATGGTATTAACCTAAAAGTAAATGGATGTTCCTCCCACACACAGGGCTTTAAATACCCACGTTTCATTGGTTCCCCGCTCCTTTCATCTACCTTCCCTCTCACCACTTAACCTCTTACCACCCTACCACCACAGTCCAGAAGGGAATATTATCACGTGCTAAGATGTCAGATGCAGCTAACATCATAAAGAACGTTTATTACCATATGAAGTCATGTGTTCAGTATGCTCTGTGCTATATGTATAACTGTATATGCGGAACATGTTATAATTAAATTGTTCTGTCTACTCTCTGTTATGTACATGAATATACATGTTAGATTGATACCTCCCCTACCTTTTCTCCCCTCTTTTCCTTTTATTATGCTCATTTTTATCAGAAAAAAATAAAAACATTGAAATATATACAATTATGTAATGTTGAACTCCCCTTCCAAAAGGTATTTTATGACCTTATGAAGGGCACAAGGTGTGAAGCACAAAGATGAAGAAACAACATGAAAAAAAATAAAATTAATAAAAGACTCCCCCAGTAGTCCACCATACCACAGCTTCTAGCTCCAGCCTCAGCAACACAAATATATGTGTCGCCTAAACAAAGATGACCATAAGAGAGAGGGAAAACAGTGTCAGTGTATGTTCACACAGTTGAATTTGGACCTGATTTGGAGGTGGATTCTGTCTCCAAATCAGCTACAAATTTTGTCTGGAATCTGCCTATTTTTTTTCAATGGGAGACAGCAAAGACGCTTATTTTGGAACACTGAAAAAAGAAGCATCCTGCTTGATCTTACTGCAGAACCTGCCGCGCGAGACGCTCTGCTTATAAGCCCCATTTATCAGAGATTAATTCAGTAAACAAATCCATAGCCCCCATTTACCTGACGGACATTAAAAAATTTTAAAAATATATACGTTGCAGATAAAAATGTAAGCTGCACAGTATATGTTTTTTTAACATGGGTTCCTGGGTGCATATGTTAAACTTACTAAAATAAGACTGAGCCTGCCTTTACACAACTGAGCTGCAAAAATGGCCTTTAACCACTTCTGGACCGCCCATTGGGGTTTTATATCCGGAAGGTGGTTGTCTAGTTCTGCAAGGACGTACCGATACGTCCAAGCAGAACTCAGTGGCTGCACCAAATTGTGCAGCTGCTGAAATGGGGAGCCGGCTGTAACTTCAGGCGGAGCTCCCAGAGAGAAGACAAGGAAGGTTTATTAACCTTCACTAAAAAAGTTAGTCCTTAATATAAATGCCTCATAAACCACATAATAACCAGACTACCAAAGAATAAGGTTAAAGAGACCTCACATATAGAAAAATAACAATGTTATTAACCTTCCCTGCCTTCCCGATCGCTGTGTATCTTGCGGCTCCCCTCTGACCTGGCAGTCATGTGATCCGCTGGGATAAGAGTCTGATAGAGCTGCTTGGTCCTACATGACCCAGATCAGTTCTATAGTAATGTGAAAGTAACATGCAGGAGGCTGCATTCCTCCTGCAACTGGGGCTAAATGTACCAGCCCCAGTTACAGGGGAAATCAGCCTCCCCCACACAAAAAAAAAGTGATCAGATGTTCCCAAAGGTCTTTTATGACCTTATAGGGACACAATGTAAAAAAAAAAAAATTAATAGAAAAGTAAAAAAAAAAATGTAAATAAAATAATTTAAAAAATAAATAAAATAATACGCCAATAAAACGCCCTAATTAAAGGTTATAGTCCCACCCCCGACGACACCATACAAAATTAAAATTACCATAACGGAGAGTAAAAACTATTTTATAAAGTTTTTAGTAGCACTTTGTGTTATTAAAACAAATAAAAAATGAAAACTGTAAAACAGACACATTTTCCCTCCTCTTTTGTTTATATTTTCCTGGATATAAAAAAAATTAAAGAACATGCAAAAATAAAAACAGCATAAAAAATATATGGGACAGTGACTGTCAATGTCTGTAAAGCGCTGCGGAATATGGTGGTGCTATATAAGTAAGCATAATAAATAAAATAATGGGATTAGCCAGAATCTCATCCACCTTGCAGTGACTGTAAAACGCCACGTTTTTGCAAAGGAAAACTTTGCCGACTTTCTATGAAAAGCGCTGTGGAAATAAACGCTATGCGTTTCGGCGATGCGCTTTTTGGCTTGCTACAGTGGGGTCTTGGCCTGAAGGCGTGTTTGAAAACTACGCATGCGTACAGTCATCTACCCTACAACAATATGGTGCCCGGAACTCCTCTTCATGTCAGTGCGTATCAGGCACGTCAGTAAAGGCAGTGCGTATCAGGCACGTCAGTAACCCAAATAAAACGTCACCACAGCGCTACCCTGTGATAACAAGCCTCTCATTGGCTGAACAGGTGATTGACACAACTACTGCCCAGTGACTATCCGGTACGCGTTTATACAGATTCCCTCCCATTTTTCTGATTGGTTGATAGCTTCGAAGTTGCCTGTGAGTCTAGTCCCGGGATGAAGGAATGAGAGGCCCGGGCAAGTTGAGTTGGAACATACTGGGGAGTCGCTGCGGCCTGTGATACTGTGGATGGCGGAAGTATGGACAGTAGCAGCGGAGGAGGCCCGGGCGGCGAGACCGGGCTACTGCAGCAGATCCTGAGCCTCAGTTTAGTACCCCGGCTCGGAAATGAGACCGTGTGTCAGAGTACCGCGAGTCTGTGCGCCTTCCCGGGTGAGCGGACAGCAGTGAGGTCTTGTTATGAGATTACACCAGTGAGTGCTGTTGATATGGGGTCACCAGTCACGTGACATGCTACACTTTACCCCCTGTAGGAAGTCTAGTACCGGGAGACGTATTACTGCCCCCATCCTATGTCGTCACTGTGAAGCACTGTACTACGGCGTGACGCTGCCATGTCATTCTATATAGACTGCTGTACTGAAGTCAGGATACTGTAATGTTTCTGTAAGCTAGTAGAGATCATGTGATCCTATAGGCTATTGTGATGTAGTGATCATGTGATTCTATAAGCTGCTATAATGTAGTGAGCGTGTGACCTCATAGCCTGCTATAATGTATTGCTCATGTGATCCTTTAGGCATAAAAGCCAGATTAAAAGGAAAGGGGTTTTTTTTTGGTTTTTTTTTTAAAGTCACGTGAAATCATCAACCTCTGCACGAACGGACATGACTTACTGTTCCATACTATAATCACTACCGCACAGAATATGTTCCTGGGAGGTATGGACTCATAGATGACTTATGCTAGGAGTCTCTCTCCCTACTTACTGATCAGGCCAATAAATTGGACACTCACACATAATATGGGTGAAGCTCGGTCATGTGAAACTAGATTAACCCCACATTCACAAACTCGGTCCATGTGTTGGGTGGATTTACTGTCCCGAACAGTATGCTTGGAGAGAGACTCCTAGCAGTGTAGGTACAGAACAGTATGTTGGTGGGAGGCAGGGGCAATCTGCAATGAAAAAAATGTGTCATTGTGACGTCTGTAATTTTTTAATATTGCTGTGTAAGGGGTCTTTTTTTTTTTTCCATTTTTGGGAATGTAAGACATTTGATCACTTTACAGGGGACAGCACTGCATATACACCTCATATACCACAGCTCACAGGGGCACGGAGCTTTCTGCTTTGTGCATTGAAACAGCCGGGCAGTGGCGGGGCTAGAGCTGCAGTTCCACCACAGAGCCATACACTATAGCAGGGATCAGCAACCTTCGGCACTCCAGCTGCTGTGAAACTACAATTCCCAACATGCTCCATTCACTTCCATAGGAGGTCCAAGAACAGCAGAGCAAGTATGCATGCTGGGAGTTGTAGTTTTGCAACACCTGCAGTGCCGAAGGTTGCCTACCCCTGCACTATAGCAATGATGCCGGGAACTGCAGCTCTACTTCCATTCACTTGAATAGGAGCAGAAGTGACTAGCGATATACACTGTATACATCTTCCAGCAGCCCTATCAGCTAATTGGTGCACGGTTTACCCCCACTGACCGGATACTGACGACCTATCATGTTATTAAATATCCAAAGCACATGAGGTTTTGGATAACACCTTAATGTACTTTAGCAGTCATGTGATACTGCAGTAGGATGGAGTGATGGTGTCATCCTATAGGTTAAGATATTGTACCAATGATGTCATCTTATATGCTACTTTTATGAAGCGATGTTTAGTGGGCTTTCGTATTACACTAGTCTATTAGAGGTCTGTAGTGTACAGCAGTTACTGGAATATAGTGATTATTATGTTGAGAAGATCTTAGTCCCCTGCACTGTAACACAGTAGTGAAAGATCTTGGCAGATACTGTACCATAGTAGATTATTTAGAAGACTGGTTCTTTAGGTTTCCATTTGTTTGGATCTCTGCTTCTCAACAGAAGGCACAGCTTCCTAGCGCTGCCAGGAAGAGATCAATAGCAGCTGGATTCAGTGCTCGCATGTATTTTATGCTGGGAACAGGGCATTTTATGTTCTGTATATTCATTTGACAGGTATAAAGCTGGTCCTTCATATATTTTCTAACACTGATATCTTTGATGCCTTCTTGTAGAGATGTGGTATGGAGTATTTCTATGGGCACTGGTCTCTTCACTTTTCTTTCACATACCTGCGGGACTGCTAGCTCTATTTACTCTTCGTCGCCACAAATACGGAAGATTTATGTCAGTGGGAATCCTGCTAATGGGTATTCTGGGACCAATCTCTGCAGGGATATTAACAAGTAAGTGAACATTTGAGTAGTGCAATGTGTGTATAATCTAGGCAAGATCATGATACTATGCTGTGCTTTTGTTTTTCATAATAAGTTTGTGCATTTAAAGGGGTTTTCCGGGAAAAAAAAATAATTTTTAAAAAAGGTCTGTTAGTGCTATCAATGGGTTAATAAGCATGCCCAAATACCTGTAGCAGTGTTTTGAGTGATTTCTGACTTTCTATGGGAGCTCCTGGTATCCTCTGCATTTCTTTACATGGGTAGCTTCCTGCTGTCTTAGCCTACAACTACCATGATGCATTGCAGTTCACTCAGATTTCCCCTCTCACTTCCTCCCTCTCACAACCCCCCCCCCCCCCGTTTCCCTAGCTAGCCTTTCGACTACTAGCCCTACCTAGCTAACTAACTCTGTCCCCCAACCCCCTCGCCACCCCATAATACTTACCTGTCTTCTCTTCCTGGAGATGACTTTTGTCGGTGCCCCTGTCTCCTCTTCTGCCTGCACCTGGGGGCTGGCGCCTGCGCAATGGAATGCCGGCAGAAGTGAAGTGAAGAGAAGCAGCGGGCCTACCACATATGCGCAATAGAACGATGCTTCTCTTTGCTTCTGCCGGCGTTCTATTGCGCCGGCTCCGGATCCCTTGTGAAGGAAGCGACACTCAGCAGAAGAAGAGGACGTGAGCATTGGTGAGTATGATGGGGACGGGGAGTGGGGAGAGAGAGAGAGGAGTACTGGTGACCTCCCGTCTCTGGGAACAGCGGAGGGAAGGAGGTTAAGCTTAGTGTTAAAGTTTTAGTTTAAGCCGTCAACACCTTTAAGGCTAGCCTCAGCCATATTGAATATAGAAGTTACACTGGTCTATGACCACATCAGAAAATGGCATTGATCCTTGGCACCTCGACTTTTTCACGTTTTGTCACCTTACAACCACAAACTTACATGAATTTTATTGAGATTTTAAGTGACAGACCAACACAAAGTAGCAGATAATTGTGAAGTGGAACGAAAATGATACATGGTTTTCAAAATTTTAATCAAATAGAAATCTGAAAATTGTGATGTGCAAAAGTATTCAGCCCCCTGTACTCTGCAAAGCGCTATGTGTTGTGGCAAAGTAACACAGCTCATCACCCTGAACACACCATCCCCACTGTGAAATATAGTGGTGGCAGCATCATGCTGGGGGGAGGCTTTTCTTCTTTTCAACAGGGACGCTGGTCAGAGTTGATGGGAAGATGGATGGAGCTTAATGCAGGTCAGTCCTGGAAAAAACCTGTTGGAGGCTGCAAAAGACTTGAGACTGGGAAGGAGATTCACCTTCCAGCAAGACAATGACCCTAAACATACATCCAGAGCTACAGTGGAATGGTTTAGATCAAAGAATATTCATGTGTTAGAATGGCTCAGTCAAAGTCCAGACCTAAATTCCATTGAGCATCTGTGGCAAGACATGAAAATTGCTGTTCGCAGACGTCCATCCAATCTGGCTGAGCTTGAGCTATTTAGCAAAGATGAATGGGCAAAAATCCCAGGCTCCAGATGCGCAAAGCTGGTAGAGACATACCCCAAAAGATTTGCAGCAAAAGATGGCTCTACAAAGTATTGATATAGGGGGGCTGAATACTTTTGTGCGTCACACTTTTCAGATTTTTATTTGATTAAAATTTTGAAAACCATGTACCATTTTCCTTCCACTTCACAACTATCTGCTACTTTGTGTTGGTCTGTCACTTAAAATCTCAACAAAATACAGGTGCAGCTCAATAAATTAGAATATCTTTGAAACGTTCATTCATTTCAGTAATACAATTCATAATCAGCGTCTTCCATGATTGTGTGTCCTACTGAACCAGACTGAGGGACCATTTAAAGGCTTAGGAAACCTTGGCAGGTGACACAATGAAATTACAATACTGAACTTTTTTACAATATTCAAATTTTCTTAGATTTTGGTTTTCATTACCTGTAATCCCCATAATCAACATTTATAGAAATAAAACACTTGGAATAGAACACACTGTGTGTAAAGAATCTAGAAAATATAGGAGGTCACTTTTTAAATTTAATTGCTGAAAGAAATAAACGTTTCAAAGATATTCTAATTTATTGAGATGCACCTGTACAATTAAGTTTGTGGTTGTAATGTGTCAAAATGTGAAAAAGTTCAAGGGGTATGAATACTTTTGCAAGGCACTGTAGCTAAAGGGGGGCAGAGAGAGAGAGCTCTTCCATGGAGAAGGAGATAGGTGATTGTAGCTATATGTCAGAGGACAGGAGGTGGACTGGAGGATCTCCCATGTACAAAAGCAGAATGAAAGAGATCCACTGCGGTCACCCAGTGTAGGGACTATTACTAGGTAGCTTATCTTGGTATGCTAAAATTTAGTCCAAACCTAATATTTGATTGTACATGACACATTTGTCACCATATTTGATGCCTTCTATTCCTCCTCTGCTGCCTGCATTTTGTTTCCCTGTCTTCAGGTTGTTTCAAGATCGACACCACAGCCTCAGACTTCACCAAGGAGAGCACTGCAGGAAAGTCTAAGACCTGCTTCCCCTACTCCCTTCCACTGCCCTCAGATAGAGAAGCGCCAATGACATTGGCTCTGTATACATTTCTTCTGTGTCTTCACTTGCAGGTCCTTCCACTCTAGGGCTGTGAGATTGTCTGTCTGGTTTCTTCCTGAGGCCTTGAATAAAAGTTTTATGTGGGCTAAAAGGACAACCATTTTAAATCTTAATGTGGTTGCTCCTGTGCTTTTTTAGATCTCTTCTACTTGCAAGGCTGCTTGTGGAGGTGTTAAGAAATAACAGATCATGTCATACCCTAATATAAATGACTCCGGGAGCCTCCTGATTGTTGTTTTACTGTTAAACTTTTTCTTGTACCCATGACTACTGGGACTGGCTATAGAGATGACCTGGGACCTGTTACGACAAAGCACAACAAAGTATATATACACTAATATACATTAATAAACCCAACATAATTGGGATCCCCTTTTCAAGCCATTACCATAACAACGTGCTCTGCAAATCTGTATTTCCAAAATGCTAAGAGGAAAAATCAGTGATCACATGGTGTCGCAATGCTACGTGACCGCTGAGGCCCAGTGACAGGCCTCAGCAGTCCCTGATTGTCAGTCAGAAGGCCCGAAGAGAACAGGGAGTTACGCTGGAGCTCAGGAGAGGTGACTAACACTGTTTTTATGATGGATCACCTCCCCTGGGCCTCTGCCAATTATACTCTGGGGTTTGAAGAGACCCCGCAGTATAATAGCAGTTCGGTTCAGACATGTTTGGTCCGAAACAAAACTGTAGGTGGAACCTCTTGAATATTGTAAATACCAACGTGCACAAAATGATGTTGGTTATTTGGGTTGACATTCGGTTTCGGCTATTTTTAATTAATTGCCCAACCTTATTTACAGGTTATGGGTATTAGATTTTTGGAGGTGACACGATTTTATATTGATTGCCGGATTTGTAGTCTGAAAGGAATTTTTTTCCCCTGAAATGGGGCATTTAGCATCATGGTTTTTTGTTTTTTTTTGTCTTCCTCTGGATCAACACTTTAGGGTTATAATGATGGACTTGTGTCTTCACCAATCTCATCTACTATGTAACCTGACAGTAGAGAGCATAACTGTGTTGAAACGGATACAAATGAATGCTTGGTAATGGTCAAGGCTAGAGAAAAAGATTCTAGCTGTGCCAGATTTAGTAGAGTAGCAATTATTGAAGGATGCGTAGAGTTGGAGTTGGTGGAGGTAGTGAAACGGCCTCTTTAACCACTTCTATACTGGGACAATTCCCCTGGTTCAGGACCAGAGACCTTTTAGGGTTTTTGAGGGCTATAACATTTTTTGCTTGCATTATTCAAATCATTTTTGTCTATTTTTGGTGACCCATAGGGCTTTATTGTTATATTGTTTTTATCATTTATTTCATTATCCAGTCTGTTGTTCAATGTTGTCTGCTTGTTTAGCTATGGTGTATTATGCTCTAAGCTTACCAGTGACTGCTAGAGTCTTGAAACGCGGACACTGCTCTTTGTTGCATTGACCACTTTGTAAAAGCAAAAGCGTTATCTCAGCTCAATCTCAACAGGATATCACTGGGTATTTTCATTACAGAAAAGCCTCTGATCTACCAGTAGCTATTGATTTCTGTCTGATACAAAGTTACTAAGGGAATTGGCCCAAGAGGGAGTCGGGAGATTCATTTCAGGCCAGGGCCCCACATGGTATAATTGCCGCGGTAAAAAAACACAGGGTTTTACAGTCCCTGCAAGGTGGATGGGATTCTAGTGAATCCTATCCACACCTTGCGAAAAAATACGCACTGTTGACAACGCTGCGATTTTCAAAACCATTACGTTTTTGGAAATCGCAGCATGTCAATTATACCTACAGTGCTGGCCAGAAGTATTGGCACCCCTGCAATTCTGTCAGATACTACTCAATTTCTTCCAGAAAATGATTGCAATCACAAATGCTTTGGTAATAATATCTTCATTTATTTTGCTTGCAATGAAAAAAACACAAAAGAGAATGAAAAAAAAAAAAGTCAAATCATTGATCATTTTACACAAAACTCCAAAAATGGGCCGGACAAAAGTATTGGCACCCTCAGCCTAATACTTGGTAGCACAACCTTTAGACAAAATAACTGCGAACAACCGCTTCCGGTAACCATCAATGAGTTTCTTACAATGCTCTGCTGGAATTTTAGACCATTCTTCTTTGGCAAATTTCTCCAGGTCCCTGAAATTTGAAGGGTGCCTTCTCCAAACTGCCATTTTGAGATCTCTCCACAGGTGTTCTATGGGATTCAGGTCTGGACTCATTGCTGGCCACTTTAGAAGTCTCCAGTGCTTTCTCTCAAACCATTTTCTAGTGCTTTTTGAAGTGTGTTTTGGGTCAATGTCCTGCTGGAAGACCCATGACCTCTGAGGGAGACCCAGCTTTCTCACACTGGGCCCTACATTATGCTGCAAAATTTGTTGGTAGTCTTCAGACTTCATAATGCCATGCACACGGTCAAGCAGTCCAGTGCCAGAGGCAGCAAAGCAACCCCAAAACATCAGGGAACCTCCGCCATGTTTGACTGTAGGGACCGTGTTCTTTTCTTTGAAGGCCTCTTTTTTTTTTTTCCTGTAAACTCTATGTTGATGCCTTTTCCCAAAAAGCTCTACTTTTGTCTCATCTGACCAGAGAACATTCTTCCAAAAAGTTTTTGGCTTTCTCAGGTAAGTTTTGGAAAACTCCAGCCTGGCTTTTTTATGTCTCTGGGTCAGAAGTGGGGTCTTCCTGGGTATCCTACCATAGAGTCCCTTTTCATTCAGACGCCGACGGATAGTACGGGTTGACACTGTTGTACCCTCGGATTGCAGGGCAGCTAGAACTTGTTTGGATGTTAGTCGAGGTTCTTTAGCCACCATCCGCACAATCTTTCGTTGAAATCTCTCCGTCCACATCTAGGGAGGTTAGCCACAGTGCCATGGGCTTTAAACTTCTTGATGACACTGCGCACGGTAGACACAGGAACATTCAGGTCTTTGGAGATGGACTTGCAGCCTTGAGATTGCTCATGCTTCCTCACAATTTTGCTTCTCAAGTCCTCAGACAGTTCTTTGGTCTTCTTTCTTTTCTCCATGCTCAATGTGGTACACACAAGGACACAGGGCAGAGGTTGAGTCAACTTTAATCCATTTCAACTGGCTGCAAGTGTGATTTAGTTATTGCCACCACCTGTTATGTGCCACAGGTAAGTAACAGGTGCTGTTAATTACACAAATTAGAGAAGCATCACATGATTTTTCAAAGGGTGGCAATACTTTTGTCCACCCCCTTTTTTATGTTTGGTGTGGAATTATATCCAATTTGGCTTTTTGACAATTCTTTTTGTGGTTTTCCATTGAAGACAAATTAAATGAAGATATTATTACCAAAGCATTTGTGATTGCAATCATTTTCTGGAAGAAATTGAGTATTATCTGACAGAATTGCAGTGGTGCCAGTACTTTTGGCCATCACTGTATGGATACGCTGGCGATTTCCCTATAGGTATAATGGAAGCAGAAGGTTTCCTCTGCAGACTTTCTGTGAAAAGCGCTGCGGAAAAATACGTGATGCGTTGCCTCTGCGGTTTTTCCCGCATCGCTTTTTTTGCTGCGGCCCTACTTGGGGCCCTGGCCTTAAAGGGATTTTCCCTTCTTAGACTTTGGTCACTGTGAATGGAGAGGAAGGTCATTCATACTGGTTCTATCCATTCATTTTCGAGAGTTCCAAAAGTTTCAAGTAAACAGAGTGTTTACAGACGGCTACAAGATGAAGAATAAAGGCATTTATTTTTTAGTAATTTCCCTGTTTCCTTTCCCAGAATGCTGAGCTGCAGAGCATGTGTTGGAGTTAGCTGTGCAGTTTCCCCAGCACTACAGTACAGCCTCTGCCACATCTTGGTATACTGTTCAGAGCTACAGATCACTGTATAAATTGTTCATCGAGCCTCTGTACTATGTGGATACAATTACAGATTTGTTACAATAGTGAGAAATCAACACTTACATATATATATTTCTTTTTTATAGGTGCCGCAATTGCTGGAGTTTACAAAGCTGCTGCCAAGGACATGAGTCCGTTTGAAGCTCTTGTTTTTGGTGTGGGACAGACTTTCTGTGTGCTTATCGTTTCCTTTTTAAGGGTTTTAGCAACTTTGTAACCCAGAACACGTTGACCTTAAGGACCTCAGAAGATGATGCGCATCTTGGGTTGAACTTGGTGTTGAATGGTTAACACTCCACATCAGAGCCTTGCAGCTATGGCTATATTACGTTGGCATTTAAGATTGTGACATTGCCTTTTCACTATTACTTCTAGAAATCAGGTCACAGCAATGTAATTGGTAGATCCAATGCCAGATAGTTCAGCAATGAATTCTGTTGGTTTCAGATAATACACTGAAGTTAGAATTCATTGGTGGTTGTAACACCCATTTATACAATCAATTCTCTTTCTGGACTTTGGTCTTATTACTGATGTAGTTTATGGGAGAGTAACCAAACCTGTTGGGACAGTCTGTTGCTGTCCATGATCTGTGCATGCAACAGTGCATTGTGCATGAGCCTTAAAGGCTTATGTCCAATGATGTCTGTTGTGCAAACACAGTCATTGTGTGATAATCCACTAGTACTGATTGTACCTTGACCCAAATATCAGTTTGTACAATCTGAATCAGTAGCCTGGTTCTTCTATTGCGTGGCAGGGTTTATTGCTGTTGTGGGGACAGCAAGTTGCAGAGCTCTTAATACTTCTTCTAAAGTTTCTGGGCCTCCCTTTTTAATAACTAGGTAGCTTTTCTTATATTGTACCAATAACCCAAACAGGAGTTCTTTCAAATTTCTTTCTTCAGAGAATTGTCATTTTAAATCTATTTTAATATTTTATTCAGACTATTTTTTTTTTTTTATTCCTGATGCGTGCATTGTTATATTTTCTGGCTTTGCAATGACACAGGAATCGCATTTTATATAGAATCTCTTTCCAAGTGTTTATTGCTGTCTTATGAATTTTAAAGTTGTCCCTTTAAAATTCAAGATGGTTTCTAAATATGGTTTAACTGATGCAGAAACTCCTAAAAAACAAATAAGTAACTGGTAAGAAAATGTTATTTGCTGTATTGTTTGGGAGACAAATAAAGTGTGCACATTAAAGGGCCACTGAAGCCTAAAGTGCTAGTTGATACACTCATAGAACTTAACTATGGCGGAGTAAGGGTACATTTACATTGGATGTTTTTGACTTGCCTTGTACAGTTGAAGCACATTGAAACCATGGGCTTCACTTGTTTGATGTTGTTTTAACCACAAAGTCCAAAGTATCTCATGTAAATGTACCCTTAGGCCTCCTGGTCATGGGCAGATATGGTCCATAAAATGTATATTGCCCACATTTCCTGGACTGAATCTGGTCTAGAGACCATGACTTATTGCATCATAGTGTTTTAAGGTGCTAGGAGTCCCTGCCTCCCTATGACACCACCGTTCCATACTGTATGTAGCATGGAAAAGTACCTGTGAGGAGACAGTGACTCATAATGTCATAGGTTGCTATGATGAGAGATTCAGTCCAGGAAACGCAGGTCCGGAGTTTACGGACTGTATTTGCCCTGTGCAGAAGACCTTAAACTTCAGATGACTTGGAAGAACTTAAAATGCTTCTCATAGTTGTTTACATTTAGCCTACAATATCAATGTGTGTGTATATAGACTACAGATTCTTTTGTATATACAAACTTGCACTTTAAGAAGAGGTGGCCTTTTAAGGAAATGGATTTTGTTCCTCTCAGACTTGGGATATTCTCTCTATCAATGCATGTAATGATATTAACTTTTTATATCCTTTATAAATTGTTATATTTGAATATTAATATGCAATTCCTAATGTGAAAAAATGCAACAATAGCTCATAGTCCTTATTCATATGCATTTGTGCCCTGCTGCAGTATTAGATGTGTATTCTGCCTGTGCTTCATTCTAAAATATTTCACAGGGGGTGGAAAATTCCACCTATACCTCAAGTGTGTGTGTGTGTGTGTGTGTGTGTGTGTGTGTGTGTGTGTATAGTTCGCTTGTTTATGTACATGCAGCCCTAACCATCTTTTGCTCTGCATGAGTGAATTTGTTCTAAAATTCCTCCTAGTCGCAGATGAGATCTATGGAAGGCACAGTGTATAGCATTGAATTTGGAGCAGATATGGCAAAAAAGAGACCACTGAAGACCAATGCTTCTAATGGTAGAGATTGTCAATTGACTTGATCCTTAGAGACTTTTTGTTTCTTATGCACTTAACCCAAAACCAGACTGATGACCTTACTTTATATGGACAATGTCAATGATATTATATAATCATTGGTAAGTTTAATAACTTTTCCTGTCTAAAGATGATTCTCCCAGAACCAAGCTCAGGGCCTGAAATCCTACATATATCTGTTAATATGAAGGTGTGAATGCAAACTTAGGGCTTATTCACACGTTTCACGGACTGCCTGTGCACCTATTGATTTTAATGGGTGCATGCAGGCATCTTTGCTTTTTCCCCAGAGCAACGGCCTGTAGAAAAAGAGCAGAGACATACTCTATTTTGCTGAGCACCATTCTACTCTATAGGTCCATGAATATCACAAACTCTGATACATTGTAAAGTATAGTTAAAAAAGAAATTGATCTAGATGTGTGACTGAGGCCTAAAAGTGGCCATAATACCTTAGATAGCTGTCAGCTTAAAAATGATAACGTGCATGTGTAACACACATGGATTTTGCTGTAGGTTGTGTGTCATCTATTCAGTGGAAAATATCTGTATGTGGACATAACATAACAGGAAGTTGGAATTTGCACATGGGCTGCATAAAGTTCAAGAACCAGTTTGGTATTGGAGGCAGGCAGGACTCCCAAGTTACTGAGGCACATACTATATTGTCACCTTTGACAGACCCTCTTGTAGGCAGATGCTTAGGACAGTCCTGTTTCAGATGTCTGCCATTTGGAAAGTATAAAATCATAAGCACAGTATTGATTGGATTGGTTAAGCTGTGTACACGACTCCTGCAGTTGTACAGAATGACTCCAGCATCTATACCGTCACTTCATGCACCTTTATGTCATACGAGTTGAGTTGTCCCTGTAAATTTGAGGGATTGTTTCAAAAAGGTAAAAGTTTTATTTTTCTACTAATATTTCTAATATTGGTGTTTACTGTGTTTATATAATGATTAAAATGTTTGCGTAATATTTGCGTGTATTGTATTTATTACAACTAAAGTGAATATGAGCAACAGAAATCCTCCTGTGACAATTATGTGTGTTCCGATCAGTGACATTTTATTGGTACATGTCCCTAAAAATGAGAAATCCTCTATTCATCCCATTCTCACTTTTTTTTTTTTTTTTTTCTCCCATCCCTGCCTTCCAAAAGCCAAAACTTTATTATTCCGTTCAGAGCCATATTTCGTAAACAAATTGTACTTCATAATGGCACCATTTAATATTCTGTGCAATGTAATGAGAAGCTGGAAAAAAATTTGAATGGGGTGGAATTGGAAAAGGCAAACATGCCATTTTCTTCAGGGATTTATTTTTAGGGCAGTTACTGTGCGGTAAAAATGACATGTACATACTGGGACAAACTTATAAAGACTGGCATATCGTACACTACTCTTTATAAACAGCCTGACTGACGCATAGACAGAGTGTTTTATGAAGAGGTTGCAGTCTCTTTATAAATCTGTATGCCATCCCTGTGCCAGAATGGAAATCTACACCAGTTAGGAACTGGTGTAGATTTAGATTGCAACTCGCACCATAAAACTGGTGTGAGTTATAATAAATTTGTCGCAGAATGTAGCAGGCATGGCGTAGATTGGGGCTTGAGGCATAGGTTTGTCACAAGAAAGCTGATGAATTTGCTCCACTGTCAGTGGCCACTAGACTTAAAAAGAACAACTTTGTTTTCATCAGTTGAAATGTTGCACCAATACTCTTTGGGCCAGTCATTGTGTTTCTTGGTTAATTTTAACCTATTTGGGACATTGTTTGTTTTTTTTCCAGCAAAGGGACCTTACAGAGAGTTTGTGCTGGTAACTTTTGCTTCACTTAAAGGGGTTTTCTGGGCAAAAAATAATTTTTCAAAAAAGGACTGTTAGTGCTATTAATATTATTATAGTATTACTATATAGTATATTATTAATAGTATTTAATAAGTGCATCCAAATACCTTTAGCAGTGTTTTGAGTGATTTCTGGGTTTCTGTGTGAGCTCCTGGCATCTACTGCATGTTATAATGATGCCGACCGGCAGATTGCAGTGTACTGCGCATGCCGCCATCCGGATCTATTGCGCAGACGTGTGCGGCCAGCACACATCACAGAAGAAGTGATATCCTGTTCCCAGAAAGATCTGGACCAGAAGATAGGTAAGTATGATGGGAGGGTGTTGAGTGAGTTTAGCTGAAATTCCGTTTCCGGAAGGGGAACTGCAAGTTCCCCATAACCTCACTGGAAAATGTGTCCGGGGCAGTCACACGACCGCCCTGGCGATCTAGGTTAATATAGATTTTTGTAACAGTAAGTAATTTACAAGGTAGGTGTGGGGGAGGGTAGCCTAAATTAGTTATCAATTTATCTCTGAAAACCTCTTTAACCCTTTTCAGCCATCCACTACTATAACAGTGGATGTGGAGTCTTTAAATATCAAGAGTCTCCTCTTTTATAGCGGGTATTAACCCTTTTGTTATAGCCCTCAATACCTTGATATTTATTTATTTTTTTTGTCATAGTGCCAACCCGACAACCCTCCCTCGTAATTTCGATTTTCTTTCGTAGGACTGCTCTAGTGTGACGAAATCTAAATAGATACATACCTAAGCTTTTTGCCATAGACCAAAATACAATTGTATCACAAGCTATAGCACAAAAGATCTAATGATTGCAGGTTTAAGCCCCCTAAACTGGGGGGAGGGGAGAAACTAAAATCACCCCCCCCCCCCCCTTTTCCTAGGTTCCAAAAAAAAAAATAAAGCAGAAACAGACAAATTATACATCCCCTGCATCCAAAAATGCACGAGCTAAAAACTTATAAAGATATTTTTCCTGTACAGTGAACACCGTAGTGAGGAAAAAAAAAATGTAAAAAAATCTGATTGGCAAAGCCACTGTGTTTTTGCCATTTCAAAATAATTTGAATTAAAAGCAATCAAAACATTGGACATTCCCCAAAATGGTATAAATAAAAAGAACATCTAGCCCAGGGGTAGGCAACCTTTTTTGTTTGGCGTGCCGATTTTAATAAAAAAATCAAAGATGAGGTACTCGGAGTGCCGGTCAATAATTGTAAGTCTGACGACCCCTAAACTAAAGTCATATACCACAAAACATAACACAGGAGTGCTGCCACCAGATGCTTTAGGACACATGCACTTACTGCTATTTCCTTGGACTCACCTGTACTTTCTGATTAGAAGCAATGAAAGTACATGTGCAGCCCCCAATTAGTGGTAAATTTAAGTGTCCAGGAGCACCGTATGGCGGCATCCTTATGGTGAAAACACACTATGTATCTGGATGCAACTATATTCTTAGGCCACTGGAACTTTTTCATTCGATATAAAACTGGTGCATTTTTGCACAAAAAACAAAAAAACAAAGCCTGAGTTTTCTGTGCAAAAACACATCCTTAATTTAGAAAACACACCGTTATACAAAATAATGTCCCATAGTGGTCCCTGCACACGGTATTATGTCCCATAGCGGCGCTTGCACACGGTATTATGTCCAATAGCGGCCTCTGCACATGGTATTATGTCCCATAGCAGCCTCTGTACACGGTATTTGTCCCATAGCTGCCTCTGCACACGGCACTTGTCCCATAGCTGCCTCTGCACACGGCACTTGTCCCATAGCTACCTCTGCACACAGTATTTGTCCCATAGCGGTCCCTGCACACGGTATTATGTCCCATAACAGCCTCTGCACACAGTATTTGTCCCATAGCTCCCTCTGCACACAGTATTTGTCCCATAGCTCCCTCTGCACACAGTATTTGTCCCATGGCGGCCCCTGCACACAGTATTTGTCCCATGGCGGCCCCTGCACACAGTATTTGTCCCATGGCGGCCCCTGCACACAGTATTTGTCCCATGGCGGCCCCTGCACACAGTATTTGTCCCATGGCGGCCCCTGCACACAGTATTTGTCCCATGGCGGCCCCTGCACACAGTATTTGTCCCATGGCGGCCCCTGCACACAGCAATATGTCCCATAGCGGCCCCTGCACACAGTATTATGCTCCATAGCGGCCCCTGCACACGGTATTATGTCCCATAGTGGCTCCAGCACACTGTGTTATCCTCCATAGTAGCCCCTGCACACGGTATAATATTCTAACTTTTATAATATTCCAGTTTGTGCCACTCACTAGCTATTATTATACTGTGGGGTCTCTTCAGACCACAGAGTAAAATAAGCAGAGGGCAAAGAGAGGTGATGAAACATAAGAAACAATGTTACTCACTATTCCACACTCCGCAGCAGCTCTGTATCCTCGGGCGCTTCTGTCTGTATTCAGCGACTGCTCATTGAGTCTCAGGGGTCAGACGCAGACGTGACACCTGAGGCCCTGTCAGCTGACTACAGGCCGAAGCGCCTGAAGAGTACACAGCGGCTGCGGAGCGTGGAATGGTGAGTAACATTGTTTTTTATGTTTGATCACCTCCCCGGGGGCTCCGCTTATTATACTCAGGGGTCTGAAGAGACCCCACAGTATAATAATAGCTGTTTCGTTTCGGCCGTGTTTGGTCCGATCGAAACTTCTGGGTGAGGAGTCCGCTGCCGTGCCAGGGGAATAAGCCTCGCGTGCCAGAGTTTGCCGACCCCTGATCTAGCCCATGCTGCAAAAACAAAACCCGTAAGAAATATGCAGAAAAACCAACATGAAGTACAATCTGTCCTGCAATAAATAAGCCCTCGCACAGCTCTGTGAACAGAAAATTTTAATTTATGGGCTTGAGAAGGCGGGGAATGAAACAAAAAATGGCTGCTTCGAGAGTTAATAGTCTTCTAATTGTAACTGGTAACTTCAGATCTTCTTTGATCTTTCTGGAGGTGATCATTGGCTGCGCCTTTGCTAGCCATTGTCTATTCTTCAATTAGTGTGAACATTAGTTCTCTGCATCCTTTCGCGTGTTTCAGATTTTGGTTGTTTCAGGTCATCATAAACTATCCAGAGGCTGAGCTGATATGTTGGTTTCTGTGAGCATATTTTGACAAATTCTGTGTCGACGAAAAAAGGTGTATCTTCCTCCTCACATTCATTTTAATGGGAGTTCTCAGGCGGATTCTGCCTGAAGAATGAGCAGGACACTTATTTTAACCACTAGCTGAAAAAAATCCGCTATAACATTAGCAGCAAAAACAGACAGGACACCGTGTATGAAGGCTATACAGTCATAGAACAGACTGTTCAGCAAGACCTTGCAATATTTCAACTTTTAATGAAAACTCAAGTCTACTTTTAGTAGAAAACATGATCTAAAGTTCTCAATAACACTGCTCTATCTAAGCACTGCTAGGGAGAATCTGTCCTGCACACATTTGTATTGCCAGTATGTACAGCTGTGACGGTAAAGGGGAATGGTCACTGCAAATAACCGTGTCTCTGGTTTTATACCATCTTGAAGAGTGGTTTTGGTGTCATATGAAGGCTGTTTATATGTAACAGTTCATGCCGCATATAAAATCATATTCTCTGCTATGTTTTTTTCATTAGTGCTATCTTCATTTTTATAATATCTAGAGCTGTAATCTTGGCAGTATATGAAAGCAGAGAGTCTTGGCTTTCATATGACACCATAACTTTTTACCAGTATTCTAGGTGGTATGCATTTATACTATACATACTGGCAATACAAATATATACAGGTGTATGGACTGACTCACGCTTGCAGTACAATTTCTAGCTAATCCCATCCACACATTGCAGAAAAAAATCTACAGTGGAAATTCTGCGATTTCAAAAACTCTTGCATTTTTGTAAATTGCAGCATGTCAATTATACCTACGGAAACGCTGGCGTTTTCCATATAAGTGTAATAGAGGCAGAAAGTCCGCAGAGGAAAACTCTAAAAAGCGCTGCGGCTCCCTACGTGGGACCTTTAGCCTGAAGCCTGTTTTTTGCTAAAAGCAAGTGCAATTGGTGAAAGTTATTGTAATATACTGAATTAACCCACTGCGTAATAGCAAAAAAAAAAAAAAAAAGCTGGTGAAATGGCAATTACACTTATAAATAACTGGTATCTGACGATAATATGGCGGATGTCAGGAAGAAGTTAAACTATAACCTTAAGGGGGTATGTTCACAGGGTGAAATTTGGCGCTGATTTTTGAGGCGGGTTCTACCCCAAAATCAGTGCCAGATTCTACCCCGAAAACAACAGAAGGCAGAGATCAAAGTAAGATCCTGAAAAAAAAAAAAAGAGTTCTGCTCAATCTTGCCACAGAGTGTGTAGGTCAACAAACCCCACTATTTAGACATCTGAGCTTAATTGGCGGCAGAAATGGGAGAGGAATTTGAGGTAGAGGTCTTCCTTCAACTCTTCATTTTTGGTCGTGTGAATGACCCTTAAAAGTAAATATTATCGGTATATATAAATAAGAAAACATAGTAATAACTTTTGTCTTGTTTATTGGTGGATCAGATTACAGAAATCTTGCAATGACGCAGTTCACTCTACTAAGTCCTTGACTGACTACAGTATATGAATAAATGGTATACAAAAGTTTATTACTTAATGAAATGAATCACTATGAGTGAGTAAATGATGTTTTGCTACACTATCTTGTTTCAGGGTTCACCAAGGAAGAATGTTTCCTTTCCAGTCCACAAAAGTACCACTGTGTTCTTCTTTGAGGGTTGAGATAATTTTCATCATGCTGCTGACACTGTCTTCTTTTGTAAGAGGTGCCTGAAAGTAAGACACAAGAATATTTTCATGTGTAGGTTATTTTTACTGGAACTTCGTTTGGTTGTGCCTGATATGTAGGGAAACCTTCCCCTGATTTGTCCTGATGGAATCCATTCCCTTTACCAGCACTGCATATACAGAAATCCCACAAAGAAGCCATATTTGAATGGCAGACTGGGATTTGCGTCTGTATGTTAAACAAGTTGTCCAGGCTAAAATTAAATTTTTTAATTAGGCTGGTGGAGGTGAGAGAAAAAAAAAAACAAAACATACTTACCCACTTCAGTCCTGCAGCTCTGCTGTTTTCTTCTGGTGGAAGTTTCTGCCTCCCGTGACCGCTGAGGCCAATCAGTGGCGTCAGTGAAGGACACAGGATGTCACTACCTATGAGGTCCCTTCTCTAGGCCACTGATGTCACAAAAGAAGATATCTGAGCAGAAGGACACCAGGAACAGGTGACTGGGTTTTTTTTTTTTTTGTTTTTTTTTTTTTCACCTCCCCCAGCCTAATTTAAAAAATACAATTTTCCTGGACAACCTCTTTAACCCATATGCTCAATTGGCTTTAGTGAAGCATTCATATTTCTATATCCAAAATTTGTGTGCATCAAAAAAGAAGTATAAAAATGTCATAAATAGTTTTCTATGTGTAAGATCTACTCTTGCTTTTGGCCTGATAAAGACAGATGCAAAAGATTGTCCACATCTGCACTGTTTGAAAGTGGATTGATATTTTCGCTACTTTTTATTTATTTATTTTTTAAATAAGCCATTGATTTCTTACCTGGTCACCTCCCATGTCTGTTTTAACCCAACCAGGATGAATAGCTATAGATATGATGCCATCCTTCTTGTATCCCTCTGCATGGCATCTTGACAGCATGTTAAGGGCAGCCTATAAGACACATTATAAACACACAGCATCAAAAAATACCCCAAGCCTGACATGGCCATTTTTTTGATGGACTGTTTTTTTTTAAACTCGGTTTATTGAAAATTGCGTATCAGACAAAGGAAAAGAAATCAAAACAAATACATAACATGTTGCGCACCAAAAAACGAGAATTTCAATGTAAATTCACTCAACGCACCACATCCCACCTCGCCAGGTCCTCGTCCCATCCGGACCATATAACGTAGACTCGGTACAGAATATAATCAGGACATGCGTAATACTGTATACATCAGTTATCATGTACAAAACATGCAGTCAATAAGTCAAGGGTAACAACAAGGATACACTCCAAAATGAGAGGTCGTGGATACTCCTGGTGTCTCGCGCCCCTCACGGCATGAGTAAATTAATGGCAGAGCGCAATGAGGGAGCCGTATATTGGGTTACCGGAGAATTGCACCATGTTCCCCACACCTTATGGAATTTCTGAGGGCACCCTCTCCCTTTATACACAATCTGGTTATAAGGAAGAACAGTATTAACAAGTTTCTTCCACTGAGATACTGATGGGGGTTTCGGAGCCATCCATCGCAGTGCGATAGCTTTCCTAGCATAAAATAAAGACTCCCTCAAAAGGATTCTAACATGGTGTTGCCATATTTCTTCATCTAATACGCCGAAAAGGCATATCTCTGGGGTTAATGGTATAGGTTTAGCCAGAACTTCCGCCAGGAGATCCACGACCCCTTTCCAAAAACATTGTATGATCGGACATTCCCAAATCATATGCCAAAAGTCTGCCTGTGGACAAAGACACCTAAGGCATCCGGGGTTGGGCAGACGTCCCATTTTGTATAGACGGGAAGGTGTCAAGTAACATTGGTGTAGAATATACGTTTGAATCAGTTTGTTGTTAGCTGAAGGTGACACATGTTGAGGAGATTCAAGGATATCTTGAAACATCTCATCTGTGAGAGTTGGGATATTTATGCTCCATCGCGTCAAGGCCGGGGCGTCCAAAGTGGACACCTTGGCCTGTATCAGATGTGCATATAAAGTAGATATCAAACCCCCAGGGCCCTGTGAGCGAAGTATGCCGATAAGCGGATACTCAGATATATTGTCCAATCGATCCGGGAACTGAGAAGAAAGTGCATGTCTAATCTGTAGATATCTAAAGAACTGCGTTCTAGGGATGCCATAGGAGGAGCTTAGCGAGTCAAACGTTTTAAAAACCCCTTGTATGTACAGGTCACTAAGAGAGGACACGCCATACTGCGACCAGGCCCGGGCGCCAGGCAGGGCAAATAACGTCGGCAGACCAGGGTTGTGCCAAAGCGGGGTCTCTGCAGGTATATCAGAATAAGTGGACACCTTTTTCGCCTGACGCCAGACCTGTCCCGCCAGGGCATGGATGGGCAACAATTTCCCCCTAAACAAGGCCGGGTGTTCCAACACCGGCCACAGATTATGCAGACCCAGGTGGTGAGCCAGATGTGCCTCGGACCCCGGTAGGGAATCAGATGAGAGCCACTTCCTAATAAAACGGAGCTGTCCTGCCAGGTAGTAAAGAAACAGATCAGGGAGTGATGTGCCCCCGAGCTGCTTCGGTCGTTGTAGAGATGACAACCTAAGCTTAGATCTAGAGTTTCCCCATATAAAGGAGATAATGAGGGAGTCCATTTGTTTAAAAAATCTAAGGGGCACGGACACAGCAGAATGGCTTATAGCATATAGACATTTGGGTAGTACTATCATTTTAACTAGGTTGATTCTACCAGCCACCGACAAAGGCAGTGTAGCCCAAAGATTAAACTTAACCCTAAAGTGCGAGATGAGCGGAAAGATGTTCTGTTCCAAAAAACACCTATGGTCCCTAGATATAAAGATGCCCAGATATTTGCAGGTTGAGACTGTAGTCAATCCACATACCACATTCCCCTCAGCTACACTTGACGCACGGCCAATATGCATGTATGAGGACTTAGTCCAATTGGTCCGTAGGCCAGAATAATTACCAAATTCATCAATTATAGCCATGGCTCTGGGCAGAGACCGGGAGGGGTCGCTCATAAACAGGAGTAAGTCATCGGCATATAGTGCTGTTCTCTCCTCCCGGGTGCCTATCACTATGCCTTTATATATGGGGTCATTCCGAAGCAGTATTGCCAAGGGTTCCACCGCCAGAGCAAACAGTAGCGGTGACAATGGACATCCTTGTCTTGTACCCCTACCCAAAGGAAAGCAGGAAGACAACGCGCCATTAATGGACAGTGCCGCTCTAGGGGAACAGTATAGAAGGGAAATCCAGGTAACAAACCCCTCTCCAAATCCGTATCCTCGCAACACCTGCAATAGAAAAGGCCACTCGACAGAGTCGAACGCCTTTGTTGCATCTAAAGAAGCCATTGCCCAGTCATGTGAGGATGATGCCCCAATCTGAGTTATCACCTGAGCCCTTCTAAGATTATCCGATGTGGATTTTCCAGGCATAAAGCCTGTCTGATCCGGATGGACAAGGTCGAGAACAACAGAATTTAGCCTTTTCGCCAACATTTTAGTAAGGAGTTTATAATCTATATTAAGCAGTGATATAGGCCTATATGAGCCACAGTCCAGCGGATCCTTGTCGGGCTTAAGTAACAGGATAATGGTGGCGTCATAAAAGGACTCCGGGAGACTGCGACCCACAAAGGCAGCGTTATAACAGTCAAGCAACACCGGGAGAAGCAGGCCCCCATACTGGGCATAAACCTCCACCGGGATGCCGTCCGGACCCGGCGATTTGCCCCTTGCCATATCTGCCAGGGCACCCGATAGCTCCTCTAGCGTAAAAGGGGAATCTAAAAATTCACGTTGGTCTTCTGACAATGTAGGAAGGGGGATCAAGCCCAAATAGGTGGCAAGCTCTCCGTCAGTGACTCTAAGCTTGGAGAGGTATAACTCACTGTAATACCTATAAAATCTGTCACTAATGGCCAAGCTATTGGACAGTACCTCCCCCCGTCTCTGAATGCACTCGTAGTATGGCAGATGAGGCTGTATTTTGATGTATTAGTTGAGCTAAAAAGCTGCTCGACTGGTTGCCGAGTTCGTAAAACTTCTGTTTGCTAAAAAACAGAGACCTACGTGCCTTGTCATGCAGTATATGCAGATATTGTCTACCCGTCTGCAACCATTGAGACCTAGCCTCATCAGTTGGATTAGCCACGTATGCGGCTTCGAGCGAGGCACACTGGGTCGCCAAGGTGGTCTCCAACAGCGAGGATTCCCTCTTTACAAAGGAAATGGAGGACTTAATACAACCCCTAAGATATGCCTTCATAGTTTCCCATAAGAGGAGCGGAGAAGTGTTTGGGGAATTAATGGTCAAAAACGTCTGAAGTTGATCAGGTATTCGATCATGTGGTACAAATAGTTTCAACCAAAATGGGTGGATTCGCCAACCCTGTCGTGGCTTAGCAGCTGTACTACTATTTAATTGGACCAACAACGGGGAATGATCAGACACTGCCCTGGGTAAATAGGATATGGTCTGCAACAAAGAATATGCTTTAGTATTTCCAAAAGCATGGTCAATCCTGGACAGAGTATGTCTGTTGGCAGAGTGACAGGAAAAGGTGCGGGCCTCCGGAAACCGGACCCGCCACAAATCCAACCACCCCAATTCACGGATCACTCCGGCCATTGTAGTAGGGCGAGGCAGAGAGGGGGAACCTGGCTCCGCGGAGAACCGATCCAATGCAATATCCATAACTTTGTTAAAGTCACCCAAACATAATGCAATAGCCCCAGGGAATCGGGTCGCAAACTGCGCAGCCTGCTGGAGCACAGCAAGATCAGACGCCGGTGGCAAGTACACACCCAGGATAACATACAGGACAGAGTCAACCCAGGCCTGGACAAAAACGTATCGTCCCTCGGGGTCCCTTACAATGAGGCCTGGCTCCCACCTGAGTCTACGATGCACCAAGATGGACACCCCCCTGGAATAGGAAGTGTGTGTAGAGTGAGCCGCCCACTGAACCCATGGCTTCTGAAGTCGCCTGGAATTATCTGGAACCAAATGAGTTTCCTGAAGGCATATGAGGTGTGGGTCAGCCCTCCTAATCTGAGAGAAAACCAACGACCTCTTTCGTGGGCTACCCAGGCCCCTCACATTCCAAGATAGTACACTAAAGGACGCCATGGTCGTCTAAGAGTGTGTAATGTAATCATGGCAATTCAGGACCCCAAAAGTGACCCGCCTATGAGTGTGTAGTGCGTGGCTGAGTGAGACACAAAGTGGTGTGCAGCAACCTAAGAACCATATACAAACGAAATGAACCATTACACCCCTAAAGGGTGTGAGACATACTACTGGCATAAACAAACAATATTTGTTAAATTAACCGTGGCTACAATTAACGGGGGAAGAAGTGCACCCAAAGTGGTTGGTATACGGGGCACTGTCTTAAAGGTATGGATAATCACTAGGCTAGGAGATATACTATTCAACAGAGCCAGGTTCACATGAGTAAATGAGATACACCGGCGCCCCGGGGGTCGCCAGCCCAGGTAACTATAAGACTACAGGATACTATAATAACAGAACCGCACTTTTCATAAAACTACTTATGCAATAAACAAGAGCATCCCGTAATACATAAGTCCTTATGTATGGTCCGATCGGACCTCTCACCACACGCCGTCAGGATCATCGTCTCGGAGATCGAGGAAGAAGAGATAGCCAGTCCTCCACATCCCTCGGTGAAGTAAAGAAAAGGGACCTGCCGTCATGGACGACCCGAAGACGTGCTGGGTAAATCATGGAGTATTGTATAGCCTTTTCTCTCAACCGCCTCTTAACGGCCACGAAGGATGCTCGGGTCTTCTGGAGAGCCGCCGAGAAATCTGGAAACATGGCCACTGCTGCTCCGTTGTACTTAAGCTCGCCGGCCTGGCGCGCAGCCCGCAACGCCGTATCCCGATCCGTGCTGTTAATCAGACGGGCCAACAAGGGTCGAGGAGGTGCGCCCTGAGGCGGCGGTTTAGCCGGAACCCTATGGGCCCGTTCCACTGCAAATATTGGTGAGAAGTGAGCCTCCGGCAGGACATTTTTCAGCCACCCCCTCCACAAAGGCCCGAGGATCTTCACCCTCCGCCCGCTCCGGCAGGCCCAGGATACGGAGGTTGTTTCGTCGCAATCTATTCTCCAAGTCATCCGCACGCTGGGTCCACAAACTTGCAGCTCTCTCCAGCTCCTGGAGTTTGGCAGGAAGTGGGTTAACAGTGTCCTCTACCTGAGAGACCCGATCCTCCACCTCACACACCCTGCCTCGCAAGGTCTGAAAGTCCTGACGGAGCAGGCCCAGGTCGATTTTTACCTCCTCAATTTTCCCGGTCAGCGAGGAAGTGCCGGCATGGATCGCCTCCAGTAGCTGTCCAGTAACTTGCTTTAAAGTGGGCTCGGGGTCCTCCTCTGGAAGGGCAGGAGAGGCTGCCTCAAGCGATGGTGATGTAGAAGAGGATGCTGCCCTGGAGAACCCCCTCAGGCGATCAGAGACAGAGGTTGATTGCGGGCGACTCATTTTAGAGAGTCGGCGGCCGCTCTTCCTGCGTTCCGTACGGGTGGATATGTTGGCAGAGGAGGAGGTGTGATGGTAGCAAGACCGGGCCGGCCCCAGAGGATTATAGACAAGGTCTCTGGCTAATAGCAGTTGCACAGTAGGAGCCTCTATGTCAGGCCACAAGGGCCAATAAGCCAGCCGAGGACAGACAGTAACTCAACAGTCCAATAGTATCGATGGCAACAGACTCTGGATTATGAGCGATGTCTCCAAGAGAGAGCCGTCAGCAGAGTAATGAAATAAATAGATTGCCAGGAGGAACTAAGAGGGAACGGATGACAACTCAGCGATCCAATAGTGCCGATAGCAACAGTCACTGGATTATAAGTAAGGCCTCCAAGAAGGCCAGTAGCGAAGTGATGGAGTAGATAGATTGCCAGGAGGAACTAGAGGAGGACAGATGGTAACTCAACAGTCCAGTAGCACATACAGCAACCGTCACTGGATTATAAGTAAAGCCTTCCAGAGAAGCAGTCAGCAGGACGATAAATCGTACAGAGGCACACACCTTCAATGGGTCAGAGACAGTTGATGGCTGCCACAGATATTGCCTTGCACTACTGCCCAGAGGAGCCAGGGGATGGTCCTATCGTGCCCAGCAGCAAGCAGGAGAGAGGAATGCCGGCTCCCAAACTTCCAGGCAGGGATAGAAGGAACCGTCAGAGATAGGCTCAGCTCGCCAGGAACGCCAGACTCAGCGCCCCCTCATCAGCAGATGGCCAAACCGGTCAGGGTTAAAATGGCCGCCCGCCACGTGGAGAGAGGGGAGACCGCCGTCCGGGTGCCAGCAGGACCAGCGGCCCCAGCGGTGCCTGCACAGCCCAGGCCGGCCCACGAGCGCAGCCCCAGAACGGCAGCTCCACCCCAGCTCCAGGCCACAGCAGCGCGGGACAGAGCGGCTCCGGCAGCGGCGGTGGGAGTGTATGGCCGCCGGCCACGTGTAGCGATCACCGACTACCACCCAACGGAGAAGGACACCGGCAGAACGGGAGCTCTGGAACCAGGAGGAGGGCCTCAGAAGTGCGTTCCAGCGGACAGCGAACCCGGGCACCGGTAAGCAAGGATGGATTTCAGGATGGATGAGCGGCTCTAGCCGGAGCTCCGCTCACATGCGACCGTCCATGTCGCGCGCTAGCCACGCCCCCCTTGATGGACTGTTTTTAACGGCTGTCAAAAAAAAAACAAACGGACCTGTGCTATCTTTGTCGGTTATAATGGACATAGCGCTGTGTGAATAAAACCGACACAGTTATTTGGTCTGTGAATAAGGCCTTAATGTAATGAATTTATCTATCAGTTCAGAAGATTAGTCCTTAGACCCAGCTCAAATATTTTACTAGTAACAACCACCTGTCCAGCGCCACATCATATGTTATATTACACTTGATAAACTGTAAATTCAAGCGTACACATATAGTGTGCCAACCACATGACAAACATTTGTAATGGACTTCCTCACACAAGGGACTCAAAGCACAGGGAGCGTTGTGGAGTTAGTGTTTGCCATACAGGTGTTAATAATCTTAAAAATCAACACCGACAAGGGTCAGTTTTTTGTTTTTTAGGCTGAAGCCCCCATGTGGTTTTTAACGCAGTGTTTTTTTTTGTGTGTGCTGCTGGCCATAGCCTCATTCCCAGAGGATTCCCCTGTGGACTTTCTGTTTTTAATACACTTATACAGTGTTTCCATAGGTATAATTGATATGCTGCAATTTCCAAAACCGCAACGGTTTTGGAAATCGGAGTGCGTCTGCTGCACATATTTTTCCGCAATGTGTGCTAAAATTTGCTAAAATGCCACGGGTTTTTTTTGTGGGTTTTCGCCACATGGGGCCCCATCCCATCCCCACTTTGCAGTAAAATATGTGCAGCGGATACGCTGCGATTTCCAAAACAGTCGCAGTTTTGGAAATCACAGCATGTCAGTTATACCTACGGAAATGACAGCGGTTTCCTTATAGATATAATTGAAGCATAAAGTCCGCAGAGGAAACCTCTGCAAACATTCTGTGCAAAGTGCTGCAGGAAAAACTGCGATCAATAAGAGGAGCTAAAGATGTCTATGTTGCAAATGTTACTGAGACTGAAGAAGTGGTCATGGCCGTCCAGATGAAAGAGATGGGGAAGGTGAAGGATGATTAGTCAGAGACGTCACCTGTAAGTCACTAAATGTTACTGCACTGTATGCACCTAAATCGTCTGCAGAGCCCTGTGTAGAGCCGCTATACACTACTATACGCTCACCGTATACTGATAGTATCGGTATACGAACATGTCCAAGTTGGGGGCCCACTTGGACATGTTCGCCCCCCCCTATGCTGAACCCCTAACTACGCCTCTGATACAAAGTAATTGTATCATACAATGAATGCAGCATGTAAAAAAAATTCTATGTAGATTACAAAATAAATATGTGCTCCAACATTCCCTCTCCACTCAATAGCCCTGAGATTTTTATAAAGCAACCTACCTTACTGCAACGATAAGAAATAACTGGAAAATGATCGAAGAGTTTTGGGAGATCTTCAAGTGATCCAAGCAGTGCTGAGACATGAACAATGGCTGCCTTTCCTGTGCTTTCTGCTCTTTTCAGAAAGGGATAAAAAGCCTAAATGGATAGAATAATATAGTATGAAAAATAAGATCAAAGTCCAACAACAGCATTTTTGCAAAGTAGATTATTATTAAAACTGAAGAACATTGTTAAGCTATAGTCTCTTGAATATTGGACAGGTTGTTAGCTATTGACATTAGCATTGTCTCTCTGCTATTCAGGTCTGCTGGAGGGCCACAACAATGGATGGGCGGACCACTAAAGTAGCAGTTTTACATGGAGCCACTTGGAGAGGTATTCCACCACTATCTATAATTTTTTAACATTACATCTTTATTACGCTAAGTTTACACTTGCGCCTGGTATCCGTGCGGTGCCAAACGGTTTAAAAAAAACAAATACGGTTTGGTCCAAAAAGGATTCCAAACGTTTATACAGGAGGTACCTGAATCCGTGTTTTTAGACAGATTAGTGGTTGTCAAAAAAACTGTGTTCCGTTTTTGACAAATCTGTGTTTCCCCCCCCCCCCCGGTCTTCATTCTGAGAATGCACAGAGGGAAAAATGGATTGCAAAAGAGACACAAACAGATTACTATCTGTTTGTAATCCATTTGTGTCCGCCTTCTATAGACCTCAATGTTAAAAAAGGAAACCCATTGGTTACTGTCCGTCTGGAATCCTTATTTTTTGGACTGAAAAAAAGTCCTGCAAGTCCGACTTTTTTCTACGCTCCAAAAGAGAAAATACCAGACGGAAATGCTCCAAATGCCCACCTGCGGATGGTTTCTACAACCCACTGAAATCAATGTGTTTAAAACCACTTTTTTAGGATTTTGTGACGGTTTCAAAAACTGATTTTGCACAGAGAGCTAAACGCTCATGTGAACCCAGCCTTACATAAAACAAACAGTCACAAGTCTGTTAAATAAGGCTACGTTTACATTTGTGTCAGAGTTTCTGGACTTTGGTCCAACAGAAATCCTGGATGAAAAAGTGTTTTAGACAGGCTTTGTCAGCTTGCAATATCTGTTAAAAAGTAACTGGCACTGACGGTAGCTGTCGCCGTCTGTCATTTGATGCACCTTTGTTCATTTCTTTTAGTGCTGTGACGGGCTAGAAGAATGGATAGAATTCCACATTCCAGTATGAACATAGTGGAATAATAATGAGTTATTTTCACAGAACACAATCTAGCCAGCAGATGACATCAGTCCGATAAAGAAAGAAGTCTGAAATATAGGAGAAAAGTCCAGTACATTGATGGCCTTGATATGAATTTTGCCAAGGGTGCCAAGAATGCCTTTTACACAATCCAGTGTTTTTTTTTTGTTTTTTTTTTTAAATAAATAAATCCATATAAAGCTGTCTGTGTTTAGCTGGCTGCCATAATGTACTTTTGCACAGACGACTGCTGCCCTGTGACTAGGCTAGCTGATGACCTGGACTCTAGGACATCACGTCTCACACATTTCTCTTTATTGCCTCCTGCCCTTTGTCCGTGTTTCCATGGTCCATAAGAGAGAGACTGCTGCAAGAAGTAACACTGCTCTTTGTATAACACAGCAGACAGAGCCCCGTGCCAGGTAGATATGCTTGAGGTGCCCGAAGGTTGCTGTGTTAGAGGATTGTCTTAGGATAATTTACAAAGGCAGTTTTTACATTGCAGATCTTCAGAAAAGGAAGATGAGGGCATCCCAAATGTGCAGGAAAGATCTGTAAATGATTTGAGAACAGGCCCATCATACAATTGAGAGGCCTATACCCTTCGAAAGCCAACGTTGTAGATTTAAGTACAGGACATGGTATTCTAAGCTTTGAATAGATAAATAACATAATGAGATAGTTAGTTAGAAAAGATTTATTCCTAACAAGTTCCAGCCAAACCTGCATAGATGCCTGCACTGCCATTAGAAGTGAAATAAAGGTGGTGGGTTTCAAGTATTCTTCCTCTAATAGGTGCCTAGTTGGACCTTGCTTAACAAATACATACTCAGTTTGTACCCTTCTCTACACTGAAAGAGCATTCCACCAATCTTGCAGATAACGGTATCAAAGACATCAGGAATCTTTAAAAATCTCGCTTTTATTTTTTCGTACACCAGTCTTAATAAAGGCCCTGACTTGCACAGACACACACCCTTGCACCAAAATGGAGATCTGTGTCAGGAACTGGTGTAGATTTCCATTATAATTCACGCCAATAAACTGGCATGACTTATAATAAATGTTGGGCCAAGGCATCCCCGCTCTACCCACATTCGCACAATGTGGTAAGCTAGGTGCAGAATGGGGGTTGTGGTGCATGTTTGGTGCAAGAAAGGGCCTTGTGCCAAAAGATCATCCCTACACGCTAGAAATCTCCCGACACTACTTCAGCCTCAAAAAGACCCTTTTCAGCCTATGTTGTTAAGTCAGGATATTTTTCCGATTAAACATATTTTATTATGCCATCTGTGGATTCGTAGGAAAATGCCATGGATGGCACATGGGTGATAGCTGTGGGTCGTCCAAGCCTACCAGGGACCCGTTTATTTTATGGTCTGGGTTGCAAAATGGACAGGAATAGGACCTGTACTGAGTTTTGCCATAGGTTCATAGCCTCCTACATGGACCCCTGACCAATCATGCACACGGCTGACTGTGAATACCGAAGGTGTTCCAAATTTTAACAGAAGGCACTTGGATGACTGCTGAAGGGAGGGATAAAAAACCCCCCTGAAATTAAAGAAATGCTGTGTCATGAAGGCCAAAGTTGGCTGTAAGGGGATAAAACCAGAATTTTTTAAGTGTTTTTATTTCCTGAATACAGATTTTTTTTAAATTATGGAGACAACCATCTTATTTGAATTTCTATTCTGCTCTTGTTAGCTCTGTTAACAGCAGTTCAGGGATACTAAATCCAAATGAAAAAACACTCCAAGAGCCTAGTCAGGGGCTCACACGGGGAAAAAAAAGCATATAAAGCCTATAGACCATAAGTTCCAAATGTAGATGCAATGAAAACTTAATTTTAATACCATTAATAATTAAATGGGGGCAGAGAAAATATTGTCACCCAATAAATTACACAGAAACAAGCCTTTATCTTAAAATTGGGACCATGTAAAACCCAAAGCAATATTTAACAGGTTGTAGGAATAATTCATACAACATATAAAATAATGAAAAATCAATGGGATATTCTAACCAGGATTTAGCATAAAGTATTCAATGTACCCATTGTCCCCAAATCCTCCTACCAGAGAAAGTTCCATGTAAATTCTGTGAGAGGAAAATAAAACAATCTGGGTCTGGAATCTAATACGTTGCAATATCTGTTAAATGCAGTCAGGGGTCATGCTCTATCCCTAATATTCCTTACCTAATTTGAATGTCCCTAAAAGTCTTATTTCGGATGCACAGTCCTAACCGATTGTGCCCCTGACTGGAACCTGTCCCTATTAAGGTAACCCTATTAGGTCCTACCTAAAAAAAAAAAAAAAAAAAAATGCATGTCCCAAAAACTGACTTCCAATATGCCAGGTTTCACCTAGTACAGACTGAGATCATCAGGGGATAGCAGTGGGACAAATAACAGGCTAAACTTGGGGCAAAAAGATCACACTGACCACTAACTACTCCGCTGTAGCACATATGATGCAGTCTAGGTTTCTGGGATACTGACACTCTCCAAGACGTGATAACGCTTATTGTATGTAGAGGCATGGTCTGTTGAGCCCCAACTGGTACACACGTTTGGTGGGTCTCAGGAAGCATGCTATATAAGGTGAGAATTTCTAGCATTTTTCTGCCCCTCATGTTACTATGGAGTAACCAAGTGTATTCTGTCTTGCTCACTGGCAGAATTTTTTCTAGGGACCATCTACATACAGCAGCTGATGCCTATTTTAGTGTAGCTCTGTACTGATGTCTAGTTTGGTCTTTTTGCTATTATCCCCTGATAATACCAGTCTATACTGGATGAAACCTGGCATATTGGGAGTTGATTTTTGGGACATGCTTTTTTTTTTTTTTTAAAAGGTAGGGCCTAATAGGGTCACCTTAATAGAGGCAAGTTCCTGTCGGGGGCACAGTCAGTTAGGACTTTTAGGGATATTCAACCTCGGTAGGGAATATTAGGGATAGAGCATGTCCCTTCCTCCCCTTTTTCCAGATTGCATCTACCTGATAGGACAATGGGAACACTGGGTACTTCATGCTGAATCCTGTGAAGATTGTGATTTTTGATTATATTACTGTTGTCTGCTTATTCATGCAACCTGTTGAATAACAATAGTGAATAATGCTTTGTGTTACCCATGGTCCAATTTTTAATATCGTGACTTGCTGCTGAGTTTATTGGGTGACAATATTTTTTCTGTCTCCATTTAATCATTAACCATATTAAAATTTAGGTTTTAATTGCATCTACATTTGGAATTTGCAGTTCAGAGATATGTTTCACAGCAGCCACGGGAACCATGGAAATTGGTGTCTGGAGAGGAATCATTGGGGAAGATTTAGAGGTGCATCTCAATAAATTAGAATATCTTTGAAACGTTCATTCATTTCAGTGATTCAGTAATACAATCCATAATCAGCGTCTTCCATGATTGTGTGTCCAACTGAACCAGACTGAGGGACCATTTAAAGGCTTAGGAAACCTTGGCAGGTGACACACTGAATTTACAATACTGAACTTTTTTACAATATTCTAATTTTCTTAGATTTGGGTTTTCATTAGCTGTAATCCATAGTCAACATTTACAGAAATAAAACACTTGAAATAGAACACACTGTGTGTAAAGAATCTAGAAAATATAGGAGGTCACTTTTTTAATTCAATTACTGAAAGAAATAAACGTTTCAAAGATATTCTAATTTATTGAGATGCACCTGTATTATTATTTTATGCTAGTTTTCTGTGAATTTGTAGATGCCAGTTACAACATAAACTTGTCGCAATTGGTGTTTTTGCGCTGTCCACGTCAATTTCCCGAAATTAAATGAGAAAATGCTGGGGGCGGGGCCATCACCAGATTTATTATCATACAAAAGGAAAATCCGGACTGCACATCCCAATGTGAACAGGTGCTTAACTACCGTGGCAATATAAAAATATAGAAAATGTACAGTAGGAGCACCCTGTACACAGCACACCTACATTTTCTATATTTTAATATTCCCACGGTAGTTAAGCACCTGTTCACATTGGGATGTGCAGTCCGAATTTTCCTTTTGTGTATTACAAGGGGTGGGTGGTTCCCACCATAGTTGGACTAGCACTCCCATCCTATTGCACAGGTTTATATAGAGTATATATAGTTTTCATTCTCCCATCTGCCTTAGACTGTTTTAAATGGAGCAAGCTCTGGAATCTACTTGCCCTGAAATTTGTAGATCTGTCCGGGTCCAAGAGAGGTATTTTATTTAGTGTAGGGTCCCATCTGAATGAGGTCGCCTTGTCGTGGCAGGTGGTCTTCTTACTGTTTGATCAAATGTGTATAACAAAGAACCTCTAATTTGTATGTATAGATTATATTAGTTTATAGTAACAATAGTAGTAATGCTTTTCTATTCCTTATACCTTTGTGCTGTGTACAGGGTGCTCTTACATTTTCTGTATTTTCAGATTTATTATCATTTATGCCAGAAAATCGGTGTAAATGATGCAAAGCAATACATCAAATGATGCATATCTACGCCGGCTATGGGCTGGTGAAGAGAGTGGCTTGTCATAAATGAAGGACACGCTCCACCAGTCAGGGTATATGAAGACTGCCATTGAAAATGTCAGTCTTCATAAATCTCTCCTACTGACTTCTGTTGGAAAATGTGGAAATAATGCTTTGTTTGCTGTGCAGAGATCACTGTTCAGGTAGGGGGAAGAAGACTCCCGTTCTTTCAATAGATGGGGTCTAGTGGTGGAACATCCACTGCATTGGCTGGAACTTTCTGAATTGGGAATAACTATTTGTTTCAAAGGGGAAACACTGCAATACCAAGTTAGCTTATGAACAAAGCAAAGTTATTTTTGGGTTAGCATACATGTTTCAGTAATCTCATGCAACCCTTTTTTTTAGATGCAGATTCAGACAAACCATATTTCAACAAACATTTATTAAACATTTATTAGTCAGTGTTTAATATAGACATAGACTGTACCTGAGTGACAAGCATAGGGCCAACCACATTTATGTTGTAGACACGTAACATGTCCTCAGAGGTCTCTGACACCAGGTTATTGTGTGTTAGTACTCCGGCATTGTTGATCAGCAGATCGAGGTTCTGTCCATTCAAATGTTTCTCTACTTCTTTTACCGAGGTGTTAACACTTGCAGGGTTGGTGGTGTCTACAGAACAGCATAGGCAGAAGAGGATTAAGAAAAGCAGTGAAAAAAAAAGATTTGTTTTGTAACATTGATCCTACCTCACTGTATGGTAAAGGTCATTGGTTCCTGCTGAAAGAACACCTAATTTGATCCTCAGCCAGGTTTTCTATGAAGAACATCAAGCCCCCAAGACTAACATTTTCTTTTTTACATTTCTTCTGGCAAGTCTCCATTATTATTCTGTGAAATTGAACTAACTCCCTTTAATATAATAATAATAATAGTCCTTTAATAGTCTCACAATGGGGAAATTCAGTGTGTTACAGCAGCAAAGATAAGCATATACAAATACAACATGTACAGGAATGTTCCAGGGTGAGAGGCATTACATTGATAGTAGACAGACAGATAAGAAGTAGCAGAGGAGGGGGGGGGGGATATAACAAGCAGAAAGATATTTCAGTTCTCTGTGTGTATTGATCTCCTCTTAGGTCGGTGTTGGTTGTACAGCCTAACCGCGGTGGGGAGGAAAGACTTCCGATAGCGCTCCTTCTCACACTTAGGGTGGAGCAGTCGGTCACTGACAGTACTGCCCAGCGCGATCACGGTCTCATGCATGGGATGGGAGTTATTCTCCCGCATGGAGCTCACCACGGACAGTATCCTTCTGTCACTCACCACCTGCACTGGGTCCAGGGGGCTTTATATACAGTATATAAGGGTTGTATTTCTTTTCTGAGAAATCTTGCATTGTCTAGGGACAAGTCAAGGTCGGCTGACTGCAGATGCTGCTAGTCATGTGTCCTCATGACCTTACCATGCCATTATATGTTAAATTACTAAATTAGCTATTTGGATAGGGAGGAAATAACACTTATTACTACATCTACAACACTTAAAGAGATGAGCCTCAGTCCTTCCATCACCCCACCCTCTTTGTTCTGTACATACATAATGCTATAAAGAGAGTCTGTCACCAGAACCCAATATATCAACCCAGCCATGCAGATAGATAGCGTTTGCACAGAAAGTTTTCAGAGGTTTCAATTATATCTATAGGGAAACCACCGTCATTTCCGTAGATATAATTGACATTCTGCGATTTCCAAAACAGCAATGGTTTGGGAAATCACTGCGTGTCCCCACCACATATTTTCCCGCAAAGTGGGCATGGGATTCACTAGAATCCTATCCACTTTGCTGTGACTATAAAATGCCACACTTTTTTCTGCAGCGTTTACGCCATGTGGGGCCCTGGCCTTAAAATGTTTTAATATACCTTAATATTCATTGTTTCTTCAATGATCACAGGGCAACCAGCCCCCAAGGCAACAAAGCAGTCCAACATGAGGCTTCCTGCACCATGCTTCACACTTGTGTACATGTTAAAAAGTTGCTCTTTTGTCTCATCTGTCCATAGAGTATTTTCCGAGGAGCATCAGGGAACATCCAGGTGATCACAGGACTGGTTTCCTTCATGGTGTCCTTCCATGAACTCCATTCTGTGTTTTTATAATAGTGGGCACTAAAAATAAGTTTTTTTTTATAGCGTGTTCTGCAGGTGTTTTGCTACTCTCCTCGGCTTCTTTCTCACCTCTTTCAGAATTGCCTGTTGTTCTCTTAAAGTAATCTCAGCAGAACACCCAGTTCTATTGAGAGAGGCAACATTCCTGTATTTTCTCTATTTTCAATACTGGGGAAATTGCTGGTATACAAGGCATGAAAAAAAGTGCAATTTTTTGCGTAAATTGGGTCTGGCGAAGACCTCATTGCCCAGTGAAAGGTGGACCTGATTTATGAGAAGTCGTGCACCTCCTAAGAAATAAGGCACACCCCCACCAGTGCAGAGTATATGAAGATGTGCCATTCTTCACAAATCTGCACCAATATGTCTAATATGTCACACAACCATGAATGGACAAGAAATATGGTCCATATTTTGTCTGCTATTCCCGGCCTGACCATGGCTCATATGGATGGGACTTCGAGCACCATAGTTATCTGTTATGCTAGGCATTCCTGACACTGCACAGGACTACTGACCCATACTGAAAGCATAATTAAAGTATGGGACTGTAATTCTGCGGGGAAGCAGAGACTCCTAACATATCTGACTGTGATGCTTGAAGTCCAGGTCCCTGCCCATCGTTTGGTCCATTTCTCCTGGACAAAACACAAGGTCTGGAACTGGCCTAACTATGAATTGATGTTGTATTGTAAAGGGATAATATTGCTTCTTGATGATTCTTCCACTTCAGTTCTAGCTTTTGGAATGTCTTGGTACTGTCTGATACAAAATGTGTAAGGTTAAATTTCAAACCAAAGACCATCAGACATGCAAATAATATACTGCCCAAGGGACATACAGATTGCTAATAGTGTGGTGTAAATTATGTATCTGTTTGCCCCTTGGGCAAGATAGTTATTGGTATTAGTGCAGAAAAAATATACGACACCGAGCAAAAACCTCGTGTTATTGGTATTAATCTACCTTCATCTACTAGATTCTCGTTTTTTGTTAGATACCATCAGGCATGCATACTTGCAGCTATTGGAAAGATCTATACATGGAGCTGGGAAAGGTTCAGTATATGACAGCCAGCCCATTTGACTCCAGACATCTGCTTGGTTTACTATCATATTTGAATTTTCTGTGTATCTTCGGGAGTCAGCATATCTGACTTATGGGTTCCCCCAGATTTTAAGTCTTGCTTCTTGTTCATTATTTTTTACTTGTTTGCTTGTATTTGCTTGCTTATTGTTTATTTTTATTAAAATCACTTATATCAGTGGTGGGGGCATTCTTGTTCTCTGTATCCTTAGAACCCACAGTAAAACAGAAATACATCCAGGTCTTTAGAAATGTTTTTGTAGTCTTTCCCAACAACATGCAGCTCTATAATATATTTTTTGAAAGTTCTTTTCATCGAGACATGTTTTACAAAAAACAATCTTTCTAGAGATGAACAGATTTGTCTGTAACCAGGCTTTCTGTTTCAATCTTTAATGGGTAAATCGCCTGTGAAACCCAAATTTTCAATCTCATCTCCTTTATTGAAACATCTCTTGTCAATTAGGTCTTGGAGGAGTCATTGACACGGAGGTTCACTTACTTATCCCTGCACTGTGGATGTTCACTTAATATGCTCATTAAAATACATGAACTGTACAACAGGTTGGTGTGTTATTTTAGTTTGAGTTGTTTATAATTATAACTTACATAACAATCAGACCACATTTTATTAGTAATCAGTGCAGAAATCCAGGTAAGGCCAAATGCTTCCCTTTCTTTTACCCTAGCCTACCCTTTATCTTTGATCCAAGTTCATTAAGATTAATTTACTTCGATTATCCATTTCAAAGTGGCTAGATGACATCTGAGCATGCATAGAACAAGTGAAATCCAATGGTGCCTCTTCTCAATGTAGGACTTGACTATCCTCTACTTCATTGTATGGTAAGGCCTTATTCACACACTGCTTATATTCTACTAACAATGTTACACGGGTCACACACAGTTTCTTTGTAGTTGTTTTTTGCACAAAAGTCATAATGGATAATGGATCTAGCAGGAATTTATATTTTATATAATAATATTATTATTATAAAATTATATCATGAGTCTTCTTGGGAATGATGCAACAAGTTTTTCACATCTGGATTTGGGGATCCTCTGCTATTTTTCCTTGCAGATCCTCTCCAGTTCCATCAGGTTGGATGGTGAACGTTGGTGGACAGCCATTTTCAGGTCTCTCCAGAGATGCTCAATCGGGTTGAGGTCAGGGCTCTGGCTGGGCCAGTCAAGAATGGTCACAGAGTTGTTCCGAAGCCACTGCTTTGTTATTTTAGCTGTGTGCTTAGGGTCATTGTCTTGTTGGAAGGTGAACCTTCGGCCCAGTCTGAGGTCCAGAGCACTCTGGAAGAGGTTTTCTTCCAGGATATCTCTGTACTTGGCTGCATTCATCTTTCCTTCAATTGCAACCAGTTGTCCTGTCCCTGCAGCTGAAAAACACCCCTATAGCATGATGCTGCCACCACCATGTTTCACTGTTGGGATTGTATTGGGCAGGTGATGAGCAGTGCCTGGTTTTTACCACACATACTGCTTAGAATTAACGCCAAAAAGTTCAATCTTCGTCTCTTCAGACCAGAGAATATTATTTCTCATAGTCTGGGAGTCCTTCGTGTGTTTTTGGCAAACTCTATGCGGGCTTTCATATATCTTGCACTGAGGAGAGGCTTCTTTCGGGCCACTCTGCCATAAAGCCCCGACTGGTAGAGGGCTGCAGTGATGGTTGACTTTGTGAAGCTTTCTCCCATCTCCCTACTGCATCTCTGGAGCTCAGCCACAGTGATCTTTGGGTTCTTCTTTACCTCTCTCACCAAGGCTCTTCTCCCATGATTGCTCAGTTTGGCTGGACGGTCAGGTCTAGGAAGAGTTCTGGTCGTCCCAAACTTCTTCCATTTAAGGATTATAGAGGCCACTGTGCTCTTAGGAACCTTGAGTGCTGCAGAAATTCTTTTGTAACCTTGGCCAGATCTGTGCCTTGCCACAATTCTGTCTCTGAGCTCCTTGGGCAGTTCCTTTGACCTCATGATTCTCATTTGCTCTGACATGCACTGTGCGCTGTGAGGTCTTATATAGACAGGTGTGTGCCTTTCCTAATCAAGTCCAATCAGTTTAATTAAACACAGCTGGACTCCAATGAAGGAGTAGAATCATCTCAAGGAGGATCAGAAGGAAATGGACAGCATGAGAGTTAAATATGAGTGTCATAGCAAAGGGTCTGAATACTTATGACCATGTGACCATTTTTGGCTCATAAAAAACAGTGTTACTTACCTCTTCTGGGCTCCAGTGCACTCCCTGCCATCTTCGGGTCTCTTTAGTGACGTCACATGAGCCAGGCCAGCGTCACGGCGCATAATGACACCGGTGTAACCCACATTTGTGTCAACATTGAAGAGGGCCGAAAGCAGCAGAGAGTGCACCAGAGCCCAGGAAAGGTAAGTACCACTATTTTTTACGTTTGTCACCTCCCCTGTGCCTCTGATCATTATACTGATCATTATATATGAAAAGACCCCAGAGTATAATCATAGTTCGTGGGTGGTCCACTATGGGGCATAATACTGTGTGGAGGGGCCAATATGAGACATAATATTGTGTGGAGGGGCCACTATGGGATATTATACTGTGTGCAGGGGCCGCTGTGGGACATTATACTATGTGGAGGGGCCACTATGGAATATTATACTGTGTGCAGGGGCCGCTATGGGACATTAAACTGTCTAAAGGCATTATTACATATCCCATTAGTGCCCCCCACAGTATAATGCTCCTTAGTACCCCCACCCAGCGTATAATGCTCCTTATTGCCCCCACCCAGCGTATAATGCTCCTTATTGCCCCCACCCAGCGTATAATGCTCTTTAGAGCCCCCCATGCAGTATAATGTCACATTAGAAAATTATATTTTCCAAATTTTTTTTTTCTGCGACTTATAGTCAAACAGGTCTTTTTGTCAAAAAAAATACCGTAAATACTGGACCTACTGTATATGTGGTGGCAAAACCCTTTGACTAAAAGTAGTTGAGTACCCCTGCTATAGACTATAGCTCTTAATATACAAGCTGCTGGGCAGGTACTGTTTTTGACCTTTGTAATGTAAAGCAATGATGCTAACTAATCTAATAAGTGAAAACCATAGTAAGCATGCACTACAAACATGCAGCAGTACCCTTATCTATTTGCCCAACCAGTTTAGTACTCCAAGTAAAGGAATGTGATAGTGTTGACCTTTTGCCTTGTTACATAACTGCTGCTATGTTCAGCTACATTTATAAAACCTTCCCCATTACACAACTCACCTAGCTGAATCACTATGACATTTGGGTTCTTGGCGGACAAATTCTTTAATTCCTGCAAAAAAAAGGAGCATTCTATTTAGCTGCAATGCAAAATATAGGTATTTTCTTAACCTATTTTTAGTAGTAGTACAAGAGTAAAACCTTAACAGGGTATTCCCCCTACTAACATTTATTCCTGATCTACAGGAGAGGTGATAAGTGACAGAAGACGTCACACAGGACATAATCGCAGTAGATTAAATGAAGAGCCCTGTTACAGACTTCATAGATTGTAAACTCTTTTGAGCAGGGCCCTAATTCCTATTGTGTGAATTGATTTATTACATAGTAATGCCATGTTGTTTATACATGAACCCTACAATTTGTAAAGTGCTGTGGAATATACTGGCGCTATATAAATACAATTTATTGTTATATAATATAACAACATTAACTCTAATTACCTATAATTATAGGCAACTAGTAACCATATTACCCATCTACAGTACCATAATCCATTCATCCTCCACTTTTTCATTGCCATGCAGCTGTACTCCAAAAGCAATATAACTTGTTTTACTGAATAAAGGGCACTTTGCAACTCCGAAGTGGTGTTTAATCTGGATACTGACAAAATGAGTGACTTACCGGTAAGCATTACCTCCAGGTAGTATAGTTCTCCAATAGATATATGGTAAATAATCACACTGCCTGAAGATATTATTATTTGCAAGAAACGTGTCATATGGAAAATGCTGTTAAATCTTTCACCACCTCCATTAACTCCAACTCTTTACATTATTTAATAGCTGCTGCTCCACTGATTCTGGCACAGGTAAAAAAAATTTCTATAGCTCCCACCATTCCTAAGGAATCAGTGCAGTTAGTTTTGGTGTCTGATATGATAAGTAGGCTGTCTACTGTCAGATGAGTGATCATGGGCCAAAGCAGACAAGGGACAGTATCAGAGAGCTCACACCTTCCACATGACAGTAGAAACCTAAGTAGCATATCAAACACCAAAACAGTATTATTGCCAGGGAATGGTGAGGGCGAGAGAGAGAATTCCAACTGTGCCAGAATCAATGGAGTGATGCTTATTAAAGGAAGCAAAGAATGGGAATCGGTGGAGACAGTGAATAGTCCTTTTTAAGGCTACATGCACATGACCATAGGGGTTACTGTCTACAAATACTAATTCACAATCTGCAAAAAACATGTCTGCATTGTATCAGTGTGTTATCCACAGTCATGGATCTGCAAAAAAGACTTATATGATCCCCACAAAAATTTCATGGGTCTGTATACTGTCCACAATTGCGAACAAAATATACGAAAAACAACTACAGTCGTGTGCAGGGGGCCTTAATCTGCAGGAAACATGTCATAGAGTAGGAGGAGCTGGGCAGATTAATATATAGTCTGCCAAAAGATTCAGTTCCCCTAGCTCTGGTGCATGGCATTATTAAGAGAAATGCCTCCTAATAATTTTGGCACATCTCACTTCAGTGCAGCCATTCATTTAAACAGCAAAATCTGTTCCAAAAAAAAAAAAACAACAAACTTTTGTTTTAGTTAAATCAGATTTTGCACAGAAATGTTAATTAAAATTGATCAAAAGAAAAAATACAGCGGCACTCTGTAGAGGGTGCAAGACATGCAAACAATAGGTAAAGGTAAAAAAAAAAAGAATTGATGCATTTAAGTGATGTACAAAAAAATTATCCCAAAAGTGCATGTAAAAAAAAAAGATGCATGCAAACTTATACACAGAACCAGTCATAAGAATTGAAAATGTTTGCATCTCCTTCTGGTATAAAAGCAGACAGAGAACACACTTTCTCTGCATAGAAAACAATTTCTTCATTTCCCATGTGTATATCACATCTGCATATGTAGCATTGTACGTATTATCATCTGGGTAACTGTGAACCCCGAGACCTGGTCTTGGTTTCCAAATGAAATGGGTTGTAGAGGATTTATAAGAAACAAGGGCCCATTGTTCTCCCCATTCCCCTTTATAAACTGCATCTATTATATCAGCTCTACTTTCCGTATAAAGATCTGGAGGATACACAAGAAACCCTTACGTTTTGTAACTTTCATTTATAATTTTAACTTTTAACTATTTTTTTTTTTTTTTTTTTTTTTTTAATATTAACCAATTTTAACTTTCATTCATGAAACAGATATGTTCAGATTAAAAACTATGGGCAAACATCATTAAATACAGAGGATCCAGACACAAGCATTCATATGGATCAGCCATTCGGCTGGAAGTAATACTATATAGCTGAATCTTTGTTTTAGGTACATATACTTGTCAGGAAGATATCAGCAGTCCCTTCACAAATATATACTTTTTATATTTCAATACATATATAATATATATTAATATCTATATCTCCACCAATAATTATTACAGGCAAATATAATATAAGGTGTATTATAACATTTACAGAACAAATGAACATTTATAAGCTTAGTTGTTACCTGACTTTGAGGAGATTCTGGATCCCTGCAGGTAGCAAATATCTTTTCTGGAGGATTCTGACTCTTCAGAAGCTGTTGAACAAATTCTAAGCCTATTCCTCTGTTGGAGCCAGTTACCAAGACAGACTGCACCTTAAATTCAGCCATGACTGCTTTGAGATCCCGAGTGGAGGCTGCAGCTTTCTTGGCTATATTTTCAACCCTGTGTCATTTGACAGGAAGTAAGAGTAAGCGTGACCATAATAAGAAATCTGTGAGTTAACACTTTGCTGGAAGATGTGATTTGTGCCTTCCACAATCCTAGATTTTATAAGGAAAAGCTAATAAATGCCTAGTTTGTACCTAATAGTATTTTTTGTCTTATTACATATTTTCCTTGTTATTCTAAAGGGGACTATAAACTAACTAAATCATTAAAAAATTGTCGTAATAAAATAATCATAAATACATTTATTAAGCCAAAGAAGCTTGTTTAGAGCGGAATCATTGCAGGGACTAAAATGGTTGCCATCACATCACTGGGTCAAAAAGCAATCCTACAATGTAGAGTACATGCAATAGGATGCATTGTGTCAAGATCAGCTGCTCAAGACACATTTAGGAAGAGAAACTTCCTATTCAGACTGACTGATAGCTTGAAGCTCCTGGGCCCCAATGCAAAATCTGTAATGGGGCCCCTACATACCTTGTGACATTTAGAATAGTGGTATATGTTATGTGACACAAAGGCCTTTAGTGCCCCCTTAGGGTCCAGAGCCCAGTAGTGACTGCTTCCTCTGCACCCCCTAAAGTTATGCCCCTGCTGGTGAAAACGCATACCAGAGGACAGGACCGACAGACCACAGGTGGTAGCTGAAGCTGCGACCTGATAAAACAGAAGCTCTGCACAGCAACACAAAGGTTGAAAGCTGCCTGGGAATAGTGGCAGAAATGCGCAGTGAAAACCAGGCACTTTCAGGTGGTTTTGCCATGGTGGCACAGACCCCAAATAAATAACCAATAATAAATAACATATTAAGCAAAACCTTATTAAAATAAATAGACACGAGACAAAACATCTTGTGGAATAAAATTGGCAGCGATGTTTTATTAAGGGTGTCATGTCCCAGGACTTGGTTTAATTCACTGACATGTATCTGTGATACTGTTTGTCTTTGTAGTTTGTCCCTTTTCTCTCTCTGTATCCTTAGCTGTGATGCTGTAGCTCCTCCTCTCTGTTCCTCAGTTTAGTTTCACTTCTTTGTAAGCAACATGTCTGCTCAGCTCCTGGTATTTCATCATTTTTCACCTACTGCTGTATGAGGTTCTATAAGATTTACTTGGATTAAAGCATCTGGAATCTTATCTACGCCTCCTCAGTTGAGTTGAACACTATCTGATAAATATCTTGGTGTAAATTGCTGGTTAGCATAGAGACTACAGGACACTCTCACAACCTCACACTTGCAGCCAAGCTATTGAGTCAGAACAGTGAAAAATGATGCATAAAGACTGCCAGATATGGCTGTAAGACAGTTCACCAACTTCTGACATACAGTCAGTCACAGCAAGTTACCTGAAGCCAGAAGGAATCAGCATTGTGTAAGTTGCATCTGCAGCTCAGACTCCCTCAGCATAAGAAGATTCTATCAAGCAGCCATCTTACTCCAGCAAAGTTATATTTATCCTGTTTGTGTTGCATCATGGCTGAAGGGCACCCTGAAGCACAAGGTAGCATGGACCTCAGTCTGCAGCCCAGTGAGAAGGCTAGACGCTTGATTAAACCTACATGGAAGGTTAGAGACAATCTAGAAGGTTTAAAGCATGAACTTTCCTGTGAACTCTCAAAATGGTGGCAGGAAATACAGACTAAGATATCTGCCATGTGCTTGCCTGCATACCATGTATCACCACTAGAGGGAGCTCTGCGACAGCTTTGTGCTATGCATGGACATTATAAAATGAAAGCTGAGGAGTATGAAAGCATATTGAGAAAACTTCATACATACGATTCTTTAGCTGAATTGCAAAGCTTCCAGCATCTCAATTCAGAACGAGAAAGCTTAGTACATGAAACTAAGTTAAGGACAGAGGCAAGAATTGCGCAACTGCAGGAAATGGCATCCCATGTTTCTGAGTCTACCAAGCGTTCAAAGCGTACATCTAAGTCACGTTCCTCAAAATCTTCCACACTCAGTGAGCAACTTATAAAAGCATGTGCAGAGGCGGAAGCTACTAAGATACAGGCAGCCTTTGCACAACAGAAAGCAGAGATGGAAGCTAAGGTAGCTCAACAGAAAGCAGCGATGGAAGCTAAGGCAGCTCAACAGAAAGCAGAAATGGAAGCTAATGCAGCTCAACAGAAAGCAGAAATGGAAGCTAATGCAGCTCAAAAAAGGGCAGAACTAGAAGCTCTAGAGAAACAGTATGAGCATGCTGCAGCCATGGCAAGGTTAAGCATTTTAGAACAAGCCATCAGTGGAAGTGAAAGAGACAGCACCAGTTTGTGTGATGTGGAAACAGAGGATCCCCTCAAGCGCACAAGAGACTATGTACTAAGCCAAAGCAGTGAATCCCTATTTGTCACAAATGTTCCTGTCAGGGACAACATTTCTCCAGAGCAACAGGGCACAGTATCTTCTGCAGCACACCGCATTCAAGGTCAGTACAATGCCCTGCCTGTCCAGCATCCAGTTTCTTCTTCCTTCATGGATTCCCAAAGCCTTGCACCTCAGCAAATGCAATATACTGATACTCAGGTAAACACCAATGTGACACCATACCACCAGACTGCAAACAACCGTCCAGTCTCACATCCATATGTGGCTAAACCTATGGACTTTAAGCTAGCTCCTAGGCTGAATGCCTACGCAGCCCCTACACTACCTACCTCTGTTAACCAGAACCCCACTAACAACATAATCACCGCTACTCAGCCAGCAACTCAATATTTAAAGTCAGAGAGAACAGACATGTCAGAATTTGCAAAGTACATGGTTCGCCGTGAGCTTACTAAGACTGGACTCACAAGGTTCGATGACCAACCTGAGAACTACAGAGGCTGGAAATGTGCCTTCAAAACTGCAATTAGTGACCTTGGCATTACTACAGCTGAAGAATTAGATTTGCTTATCCGGTGGCTTGGCCCACAGTCCACAGAACGTGCTAAAAGACTCAGATCTGTCCACATTTACAACCCCATAGCAGGCCTTACCGCTGCTTGGGAAAGACTGGAGAAAACCTATGGCAGTCCTGAAGCAATAGAGAATGCTCTGTTCAAACGGTTGCAAGGGTTTCCAAAGATATCTGGTAAGGATCATCAGAAATTTCAAGAACTTAGTGACCTACTCATGGAGCTCCTACTGGCTAAGGCGGACACTCTTCTACCGGGCCTCAGTTACCTGGACACTGCTCGTGGGGTAAACCCGATAGTCACCAAGTTGCCATATAATATTCAAGAAAGGTGGACCACAGTTGGGTCAAGATACAAAAATGAGAATCAAGTCTCCTTTCCTCCATTTTCCTACTTCTGTGAGTTTATCAAGAACATTGCAGAATCCAAGAATGACCCAAGCTTTTCCTATGGGGATCCCAGTGTTCCTGGTTCACCTCCTATTAAGTATGACAGATCACATTCTAACTACAGAAACCGCAGAGGCCCAGTTTCGGTGAAAAAGACTGATATTCTTCCTATACCTACATCAGCACCAGAAGAAAGCAGTTGCAACAGCAACCAAGACGAAAAGGTAGAAAATCCTAACCGTCTGTGTCCTATTCACAAGAAGCCTCATCCCCTCAAGAAGTGTATTGGCTTCAGGAGGAAACCAATCCAGGAACGTAAAGAGCTTCTAAAGAAACTAGGGATATGTTTCAAATGTTGTGCCTCTACTGAACATGTTGCTAGAGACTGTAAAATTGCTATTAAGTGTATAGAGTGTGGCAGTGAGAACCATGTACAAGCTCTTCATCCATCCCAGCCTAGTGCCACACCACCTAGAGGTTCCCCTTCCCCAACTAAGCATGGCGGGGAGAACACAGATCAAGCAGCAAATACTACCACAGTATCTTCCTCATGTACAGAAGTCTGCAGAGAAGACCTTTGTGACAAGTCCTGTGCAAAGATATGCCTAGTCAATATATACCCCAAGGGCCAACCAGAAAGGGCTCTGAGGGTGTACGCCATCTTGGACGACCAGAGCAACCACTCACTTGCAAGGTCAGAACTCTTTGATCTGTTTAACTTAAAGGGTGATACTTATCCGTATACCTTGGGGACTTGTAGTGGCATATCAGAGGTTTCTGGAAGAAGGGCCAGTGGTCTTGTAATAGCTTCTCTCAAGGGCAATCTGGAGATGCCTTTGCCCACACTTGTTGAGTGCAACCAGATACCATCAAACAGAGAAGAGATACCCACACCAGAGGCGGCTTTCCAGCACCCTCATCTAAGGGCTATAGCCAGTGAAATACCATCCCTTGACAAAAATGCAGACATTCTAGTTCTGCTAGGTAGAGACATTCTCAGACTGCACAAAATACGCCAGCAAATTAATGGACCACATGATGCACCATTTGCCCAGCGCCTCGATCTAGGATGGGTTATCATTGGCAACGTCTGCATAGGTAGGATGAAAAGGCCCACCAATATTTCTTCATTTAAGACGCATATGTTACCAAATGGTCGCAGCACTTGTTTTCAGCCATGTCCACATCACTTCCAAGTGAAAGAGAAGATAAGCAACAGTAAGTGGCTGCATAATCACCGAGACAACGTGAATACTTTCCTGCCTGGGGACGACATCCTTGGATTAACAGTGTTCAATACAACAAGTGATGACAACAAGCTGGCACCGGCTATAGCTGATAAAGAATTTCTCAAACTTATGGACAAGGAATTCATTCAAGATGATTCCAACAGCTGGGTAGCACCCTTACCTTTCCGCTCCCCGAGATCAAAACTACCAAACAATCTGAAGCAAGCAGTTTCTAGATTTTCCTCTTTAAAACGTACCCTCAAGAGGAAACCAGAGATGGAGAAACACTTTGTAGGTTTCATGCAGAAGGTATTTGAGAGAGATCATGCAGAACCTGCACCTCCACTAAAGGAAGGAGAAGAATGCTGGTATCTTCCATCATTTGGCGTGTATCACCCTCGCAAACCTGACCAAATCAGGGTCGTGTTCGATTCTAGCGCTCAGTATGAAGGCGTCTCTCTCAACAACCTGCTCCTCACTGGTCCTAACCTAAACAACAGCCTCATAGGAGTCTTAATCCATTTCAGACAGGAACCAGTTGCAGTGATGGCCGACATCCAACAGATGTTTCATTGCTTCATTGTTAAGGATGATGACAGAAACTATCTCAGGTTCCTATGGCATAAGGACAATGATGTCAACAATGAAGTCATAGATTACCGGATGAAGGTACATGTCTTTGGCAATAGCCCATCTCCTGCAGTAGCGATCTATGGACTGAGAAGGACCGCCCATGAAGGTGAGAAAGAGTATGGCTCTGATGCTCGTCAGTTTGTTGAGAGGAATTTCTATGTTGATGATGGTCTTAAATCCTTACCTGCAAGTGAAGAAGTGATCGATCTCCTCTCTAGAACACAGGAAATGCTGTCTGTAGCTAACCTCAGACTTCACAAGATCATCTCCAACAATATGGAGGTAATGAAGGCATTTCCCTCTGATGATCATGCAATCAACTTGAAGGATCTTGATCTCAGTTCTGATACTCCTCCTATGCAACGCAGCCTAGGATTGCTATGGAACACTGAACAAGACACATTCACATTCCAAGTGACTTCTTGTGACAAACCTTTCACCAAACGAGGAGTTTTATCTGTTGTGAACAGCATTTATGATCCTCTTGGTTTCATTGCTCCCATCACCATTCAAGGCAAGCTACTACTAAGACAGCTTACCACTGAGAACATGGACTGGGACACTCCACTGCCTGCTGAGAAACAACTGAGGTCTGACTGTGGCACTAACTTCGTTGGAGCCTGCAAAGAACTGCAGTTAGACAACTTCTTATCCAACAATGGGTGCACTTGGACGTTTAACCCTCCACATTCATCCCATATGGGAGGTTCCTGGGAACGTATGATTGGGATCACACGCAGAATCCTTGACTCTATGTTGATGGACCACAAGTCGACACTGCTTACCCATGAGACGTTAATAACCTTTCTTGCTGAAGTGTCTGCGATAATCAATGCAAGGCCACTTGTCCCAGTATCTTCAGACCCTGAATCTCCAATTATCTTAACCCCAGCAACGCTTCTTACTCAGAAAATTGGTACTGCTGCTACCTCTCCACGTACCTTAGATCACAGTGACATTTACAGACACCAATGGAAACAAGTTCAACACCTGTCCAATGTGTTCTGGCACCGCTGGAAAACAGAGTACCTCCACATGCTACAGAGCCGTCACAAATGGCAGACCTCAAAACCTAATCTCCAGGTGGGTGACCTCGTCCTTCTAAGGGATAAAGAAGTCCATCCGAATGAATGACCTATGGGTCTCATCACTAAAGTTGTCCCTAGTGATAATGGGAAGACTAGGAAAGTGGAAGTCAAGGTAACCAAGGGAGGCTCAGTGCGAGTTTTATTCCGCCCAATTAATGAACTGGTGCTTCTTCTTCCAAGAGGAGACGTCACATAAAAGAAGATAAGGACACCATTCACAGCTCATGGCGGGGAGCTTCCTTCCATGAACTAAAACCGTGTTCTTGTGGATTACAGTGTGGGTCGGTGGAGGTGTTGGCAAATTGCGGCTTCCCGACCTGAAGATTGGTTTATTTGGACTAAGTGTTGATTATGGTTTGTTGTGCATGTTTCTTTTTTGTTTTTCAGGTTTGAAGAGGACTTTATGGACATCTCAGGACATTTAATGTTTGTTTTAATTGAAATCTAAAGATTTCAGGCGGGGAGTGTCATGTCCCAGGACTTGGTTTAATTCACTGACATGTATCTGTGATACTGTTTGTCTTTGTAGTTTGTCCCTTTTCTCTCTCTGTATCCTTAGCTGTGATGCTGTAGCTCCTCCTCTCTGTTCCTCAGTTTAGTTTCACTTCTTTGTAAGCAACATGTCTGCTCAGCTCCTGGTATTTCATCATTTTTCACCTACTGCTGTATGAGGTTCTATAAGATTTACTTGGATTAAAGCATCTGGAATCTTATCTACGCCTCCTCAGTTGAGTTGAACACTATCTGATAAATATCTTGGTGTAAATTGCTGGTTAGCATAGAGACTACAGGACACTCTCACAACCTCACACTTGCAGCCAAGCTATTGAGTCAGAACAAAGGGGTTACCCAATTACAATAAATAATTTATTAAAATAAATAAATAAATAAATAATCAATATATAAATAACTTAAATAAATAATTAATATATTAAAAACCAACTAGAACTATCAAAAACACAATATAATCAAAACTCAGTAACAAACTAGTCCTCCCAGCAAATAGCTGGGAGACTATCACCCCACCAAGGCCATGACTCACAGAGTCAAGTCCCCCCCAAAACACCGTAGGCCTTTTCTTCTGTATTCTGCATACCTACATTAACCCTTTCCCGACATCCACCGTAATAGTACGGCGGATGCCGGGTGCTTAAATATAGCGGCCGCTCGGGACCTGAGCAGCCGCCATAGCAGCCAGGTTTCTGCTATATTATACAGCAGACACCTGGCGCTAATGCCCGCGATCAGTGCCCGCAATGATCGCAGGCATTAACCCCTCTGGTGCCTCGGTCAAAGCTGACCGAGGCGCCATTTTATCGGTGGTGCGCGGGTGCCGCCATTTTGCCGGTGATCACCGGCACCCAGAGCAAGATCCAGGGACTTTATATCCTCGAAACGCGTTGTGTTCATTGAGCATAATAAAGTATCCTTGGTGAAGCGCGGTCTCCACACCTCAATTTTTTGGAGCTCATCCTACCCACCTTATATCCGAATATCCTCTGGATCCAGAGGATTCTGACGCCCAGAGGTTCCGCAGCTCCCATACACAGTGATATATACTCGGTTGATTTGACACTCACCGTGCCATGGACCTTCCACCATTTGTTGCCCATCAGCTCCTCACCCTATAGTCTTGTACATTTCCAGATCCCTAGTGATTATACGTATTCTATTCTTAAATCACTTGACTAGTTTCTTCCTTGCGCACGACTACTCAATTATCTTTTTATCTTAGCAATATTACGCTATGTGCCACTCGGCGTTGTTGTTTTTATTTTTTTTACTAAGCATACATTCCACACCAAGTCTTCATTGGCTGGTGTGTTCCAAAGAACCAGCCAGCAGTTTCTTCCACCTGCACAAGGTTCCAACGCCTAGAAGCCGCCTTCCCCTATCCATCAAAGAACGTTTGATTATCATACAGACAATATGGACAATTCGTCCTTCCACGAATTCCCCAATTCAAGAAACCGTACTAAAAGATCCAGAGGCTGTAGAGGGGGCAGAAAACATAGGATCAACAAATCCAAGCCCAGATGCCAAAAGAAACAAGAACTCACCAATAACATCTTCAACCTCTCCAGTTATTCACTAACAATGAAAGAAAGGAGCCTACTATCTAAGGGACTCTTTCTGCCCCGACCAGAAACCAGATGACTTGGATCTTTTCATTGACCTACACATATATATAAGTTGACATTAACTCGTCATTTCGCCTTAGTTTCTAAAAACCAGCCCACCACCATCCACTCGGACAGTCCTTCCACGATTAACACAACTTCTGTGTTAACACCTACCCCCCACACCACCACATTAAAACCCAAATCCAACTTTTACCCTCTCCAACATAAGGGCCACCACATTGAAACATTTTATTCTTTAGTGGCCACTGATTTTAGGAATTTACATAAACACTACAACACCAAAATTAAATCAAGCTCTGTCCATCTGAAAAATTAGCCATCAAAACTCTGACAACAAGTCTATAGTCATCAGAAATGCTGACAAAGGAGGGGGCGTAGTCATACAGAATAGGGCCAACTATATCTGAGAAGCAAATCAGATTCTATCAGATCCCAATTATTACCAAATTTTGCCTAAAGACCCTTCTGTTTCACACCATATTAAATATCATGAACTCATTATTAACGCCCATACCAAGGGGATCTTGACAGATAAGGAGAAAGGTTTCCTATTAATCAATGAATTCTCTATATCTCAATTCTATCATTTACCTAAAGTGCATAAAAATTTAGAAAACCCACTTGGAAGACCTATCATCTCTGGAGTTAGTGCACTAACAAGGAATCTCTCACATTACATAGATTTACAGCTACAGAAATATGTAACCAAATTTCCATCTTATCTAAAAGATTCCACTCATCTGATTACTGAACTTCTAACTGTTCACTGGAAATCTAATTATATTTGGGCAACCCTGGAAGTGTCTGCACTCTATGGTAATATACCCCATTCCAAAGGCTTCGAAATGACATCCAAAACACTACATATGGATCCAACTATGCCTATTGAACAGAAAATCTTTATCATAGATAGCATTCAGTTTATTCTGGAACATAATTTATTTACTTTTGAATCAAAGCTTTATTTACAGAAACGGGGCACAGCCATGGGTACCCGTTTTGCACCCAGCTATGCCAACATCTTCATGGGGGCGATATGAGGAATCCTTTATTCAGAATGAACATCCTTGGTCTCACAATATTATTTTTTTATACAAGATACATCGATGACCTCCTCTTCATATGGGAAGGTTCGGAACAGTCCACGATTTTACTATTTACCTCAATAATAATGACTGGGGGATCGCCCTAAGCGGCCAACCTAAAACTGATACAATTGATTTTCTTAACCTAGTACTTACTGGTGGCCCGGAAGGTATAAGCACAAAAACTTTCTTTAAAAAAGTGGACTGTAATAGTCTACTTGACTATCGGAGCTCCCATTATAGAAAATGGAAGGACAACGTACTCTTCGGCCAATTCAAATGTATTCGTCGCAACTGCAAAAATAATTCGGACTTCAAAACACAGAGTAAAGTTTTAACTCAACGTTTTCATGAAAAGCACTACCCCAAACGCATTATCCAAGCAGCAAAATCCAAAGCACAGACCTTAACCCAGTCCGAATGTCTTGTTCCTTCCCAAAGGTATACCAGCAGGGAGTAGAGACACAATTTTATAACCACTTATAGTAAAGCACATCACAGGATCAGAATGATCCTAGTCAAACATTGGGGAGTACTTTTAAACGATCCGCTACTCAAGGATACTATCCCCTCAAAACCATCAATTACTTTTAGAAGAGCAAAAACGTTAAAAAACCTATTGGCCCCTAGTAAACTTAGGTCTCCTACTAAACCCATGCATCCTAATGCAACACACCCACAATCTAATGTTGTTTTCAAATGTAAACATAAAAAATGTAAATGTTGCAATACAATTAACCATCTAGCGAAAACCATTACCAGTTTCTCAACGGGTGATACCTTTCATATTAATTATTTTTTAAACTGTTCATCTTCCTACGTTATCTATGTCCTTGAATGCCCCTGTGGTCTCCAGTATATAGGGAGAACCATCAGACCCCTTAGAGAGAGATTAAATAAACACAGATCCAATGTAATAAATGGCTATCTCAAGCATAGCGTATCTAAATATGCCCTGACAACACATAACTCTAGCTTTGAGGGATTCAAAATCACACCTATTCATCAAAACCCTACCTACACTAACAATAGATTTGAAAAACTCAAGAGGAAAGAAATGTATTGGATATTTAAATTTAATTCCTTAACAGCAATAGGTCTAAACGAAGCTCTTGAGAGTATATATGATTAGAACCATTTTGTTGGATAAAAGTATATATATGTAATATATACATTTTTGACCATTTTATCATTTTATGCACTCGTTCATTTTCAAGCACATTTTCATGACGAGTATATATAGCTGTTTACTTTTAGTTTTTTACATTACACTAATAGTAATCTAATTTTTTCCTTTCAATAGTTTTTTATCGAAATTTTTAACAGGAATACATTACAAGTTGTAAACACATCGAAGAACAAGGGCACAGTTATGGCCTCATATACATCATAATCGCAGTACAATACAATATACTCAGGTGAGGTACATCCATGAATAAAATACATATAGTGATAATGCATAGTAAGAGCAAGTAAGTCTTTCCAAACATATGGTAAACCTAACACGATAAGGCCGTATGGAACGACAATCAAGTTTTGCCATAAAAAGGAGGAGGTGGGGAACGGGCTAGTGGAGGATAAGGTGAAAAGCGAAGGGCAAAACAACAAAAGAACATATAACACACAACATAGTCCAGGCCTAGAGAACGAATAAAGTCGGATCATATCCCCCAACCCACTGAGTAGGTGGTTCGCCCCTTAAACAAGGGGGGAGACCCATCAGCTACCAGGTATCAATTTTCTAATTACTTAAATAGATAGTATATAGGTGTTCCAGGAATAACAAATCAGAGCGGCCCCCCGAGGCTATAGAAGTAAAGTAAAATGTAATACCCTAGTGTCAGGGGAGGCCCCGGCGTATAGCCCGTCAATGAGTGTACGGTGGGGGGAATGCCTCTGCCCACGACTCCCAGTGTGTCCTGAATCTATCCAGGCCCCCTCCATTACATGCACAAATGCGCTCGTATTGATAATTCAATGACACCGCTGAAATCAACTCTGTCAAGGTCGGGCATGCGGTAGACTTCCATCTTCTTGCAATGAGTAGGCGGGCAGCTCCTAGCACCTGACAAACAACTGTTCTATGTCTACCCGGTATCATGTGGATGCCCAGCAGGAGGAGTGCCAGTTCAGGTGTATACCCCACCACTCCCCCACACAGGCTATTAACCAAGGAAAACACAGAAACCCAAAAGGGCTGAATGAGTGGACAGTGCCAGAACACATGGAACAAAGAGCCGTTCTCCCCGCATCCCCTCCAGCAGCGAGGTGAACACGATGGGTAGAACTTAGCTAGGCGTAAAGGAGGGTAATACCAGCGTAGAAGTAGTTTGCTATATTGCTCCCAATGTGAGGCACATAGTGTGGATCGCTTAGCCCATCTGATCGCCTCCCGCCAGTGGCCAGCCTCAAATCTACTGCCTATGTCATCTTCCCAAAGGTTCATGTGTTTAGTCTTGCGAAAAGTGCAATCCATATTCAAAGTTCGATACAGGGTTTTAGTATTATAAGCCGCTGTGGAAGCCTGTGGGTGTAAGAGGTCGGCGGCCGACTGCGGTAGGCGCAGCTGAGTTGAGGTCGTGTCAGACAAGTAGGAAGTCAATCTGGTATATGTATATGCCTCCCTTGCAGGAAGATCATATGTCTCCTTCAACACGGAGAAGGGTGCCCTAGTACCTCCCCTATACAGGTCAGAGACATACTTTACCCCACATCTGCGCCACACGTCTAGGGATAAATGCGGTATCTCGTGAGGGAGCGTCGTAATGGGCAGATTTAGTGCTACCTTAGGAGCATCCCCGTCCTGCAGAGTACACAATGCATGCCATGCCCCAATCGTAGCCTGTACAGCCAGTGGAGCAGATATGGAAGATCCGCTCCTGGGTCCTGACGCTAATAGGTAACCCTCCCAATCGGTAGTCTGAACCATTTGGGCCTCCATAGCTGGCCACAGTTTGTCATGGTTCGTTGTAAACCAAAATTGGAGTTGACCTAAAACTATGGCTAAATAATAATGATACAAGTTTGGTACACCCATACCCCCATTGTCTCTTGCTTTAAACAGTGTATGGAGTGCTATTCTGGGTTTACCACCATTCCATATAAAGGACATCATTTGTTTTTGGAAACTCAGGAAGGTGGACTTTGGTATCGGTATCACTAATGTTCTTAAATAGTAAAGTATCCTGGGAAGGATCAACATTTTGTATAAGACTATTCTTCCCATCCAACTATGCTCAAATTTAGTTAACCCATCAAGCTCCTTCTGAAGGGTAGCCAGCAGGCCTGGAAAGTTGGCCTTAACTAAATCTTTTGGGTTTGGAGTGAGCTGTATTCCTAGATAAGGTATAGCGTGCGAGCACCATTGATAGGGCGATGTGTTTTTGATGTGGTGTATATTGTTTTGAGACATACCAATTCCTAAAATCTGGGACTTGGATTCATTAACTTTATAATATGATAACTCTACGAAATCTTTCAGAATTTGAGATACAGTACAGAGTATGTTATTAGAGTAGGAAAGGGACAGAATCACATCATCCGCGAATAAATTAATTCTGTGGTCTGTCCGATCCAACCTGATACCAGACAGACCCGGATGCGTCCTGATCCCTTCGGCCAGAGGCTCCATCACTAATGAAAATATCAAAGGGGACAATGGGCACCCCTGTCTCGTGCCATTGGTAATGGCAAAGGGGCGGGACAGGACCCCATTCGCCAGCACTCGTGCGGATGGGTTAGAGTAGAGTGCAGAGATTGCAGTAGCTATGGGACCAGAAAAACCAAATTTATGGAGAACCTCGAAAAGATACCCCCAATGTACCCTATCGAATGCCTTCTCCGCATCCAGGGACAGGAGCAGAGAAGGCGCCCGCCGAGCCCGGGCTGCCGCAACCAGCGCAATCACACGCCTCGTGCCGTCTGGGGCCTGTCTCCCCTTAGTGAATCCAACCTGATCCCCTCCTATCAGTGTGGGCATGACATCGAGGAGTCTGTTCGCAAGTACCTTCGCAAACAACTTAACGTCCGCATTTAATAGTGATATGGGCCCAGTGTCGGACTGGGATGTCTAGGGCCCACCAGTGGAATTGTTTCTAGGGGCCCACCATCAGGACCCCTGCAGATCAGCGGTACCGAGACAGGGCGGCTAAAGGTAATAACATGTTGGGAGCCACGCTGCTCAACCACTATACCATGTGCACCACTGCACTACCTAAACCTACTGCTACACCTTGAATGGCAAGTAAGCAGCGTGGCTCCAAGAATTGTTACCTTTACCTGTAGCCGCACTGTCCTGGAAAAGCTGATCTGCAGAGGTCCTGGCTGTTGTATGTTGTATCATAGCAGATGTAATATTGATGGCCTATCCTAAGGACAGGCCATCAATATTAGAAAGATGGATAAATCCTTTAAAGAGGTTGTCCAGGCATTGGAGCAACCAATGTAGCTGGCGGGAGGTGTAAAGTAAAAAATAAGTAAATTAAAAAGCATACTCACCTGTCCCCGGCGCTCCGTTGTCTGCTGTCAGTGTCCATTCAGTCTCATGCCGGCGACTCCTTGCTGGGAGTCCTGCACCTCATGTGATCGCTAAGACCAATTAGGTACAGGATTTCCAGAAATGAGGCGCCGCCATGAGACCGAACAGACACAGGCAGGGGACATCGGGGTGCTGGGGACAGGTGAGTATGCTTTTTTTAAAAAATGTTCTTATTTTTACACCTCCCTGGCGACCGACACAGTGGTCGCTCCAGTTTATGGACAACCTATTTTAAGGGGTTGTCTGGGCCAAATATTTCTATGGTCACTTCACTGGTCCCCCCACATAGTGGCCTCTTCACTGGTCCCCCATACTGTATGGGGAACAGTGATGTGGTCATTATATTGTGTGGGAGCAGCGATGGGGGCTAACATCCTGTGGGGGGGGACATTAAACTGTGTGGGGCATATTAAAGGGGTTGTCCAGGGTTAATCTTTTTTATGGCCTATGCTCAGAATAGGCCATAAATACCTGATCGGTAGGGGCTGACACATGGCTCCATCAACTGTTCAGAGCCACTTCCGGAGCCCGTTCTGTACACAACACCGGGCTGGAAGCAGAAAGCTCCATCCGCTGTATAGCAGCTCGGCCCCTTCACTGCAGCTCAGCTCCTACTGACTTCAATAAGTGCTGAGATACAGTGAAGGTGCCCGGCTAATATACAGTGGACAGAGCTTTCTGCTTCTGGCCCTGTATTGTGTACAGGACGGGCATCAGAAGTGGCTCCGTACAGCTGATCGATCCGGGATCGGCCCCCTACAGATCAGGTATCTGTGGCCTAGCCTGAAGATAAACCATAACAAATTATGCCTGGACAACCCCTTTAATATACCCCCCAGGGCCCCCCTAATGCGCCACACTTTAAAGAGGTTGTCCAGTATAATTTTTTTTCTTTTTTAATAATTAGTCTGGGGGAGGTGAATCCCCCCTACTCTCCCCCCCCCCCAAAAAAACAAAAAAAAAAACACACTAAACATACTCACCTGTCTCCGGTGCTCCGGTGTCCTCCCAGCACGGTCCGGTCCTGCAGCTCCGCTATCTTCTTTTTGCCGGAAGTCCTCACTGGCTGTGACGTCCCAGGTCCCTTCCCTTAGGCCACTGATTGGCCTCAGGGGTCACGTGACGTCACAGGTAGTCATGTGCAGAGGGAACGTCAGCTGGAAGAAAACAACAGAACTGCAGGACCGAACCGCGCTGGGAGACACTGGGGGCAGGAGAGAAAGTTTGGGGTTTTTTTTGTTTTGTTTTTTTCACCTGCTCCGGCGTAATTTAAAAAAAAAATGAAGGAGCCACTGTATGGAGTATAAGCTCCACAGTGGCCCTCACCCAGTATTATAAGCTCCACAGTGGCCCCCACCCAGTATTATATACTCCCCACAGTGGCCCCCACCCAGTATTATAAGCTCCATAGTGGCCCCCACACAGTATTATAAGCTCCACATTGGCCCCCACCCAGTATAATATGCTCTCTACAGTGGCCCCCACCCAGTATTATAAGCTCCACATTGGCCCCCACCCAGTATTATATGCTCTCTACAGTGGCCCCCACACAGTATTATAAGCTCCACAGTGGCCCCCACACAGTATTATATGCGCCCAATAGCCCCCCCCCCCCCGCTTTGGTGCTATTACTATACTCTGGGGTCTCCTCAGACCCCAGAGTATAATAATCGGAGGCCCAGGGGAAGTGATTAAAAATAAACATTCATACTCACCTTGCTTTACCTTCCCTTGGCATCCTCGCTCCATCCTGCCGTCTTCAGCGTCTTCAGGCCCTTTTCCGACGTCGCTGCTGAGGCCTGTGATTGGGCCTCAGCGGTCACGTGGGGGCGCACTGACGTCATTACGCGGATGCGCCCCATGTGACCGTTGGGGCCTAATCACAGGCCTCAGTCAAGACAGAGGAGCGCCGGAGAGGACGCTGTGCCCAGGAGAGGTGAGAATATGTGTTTATTATTTTCAGTCACCTCCCCTGCCCTGCCATCTATCCAATAACAGTATGTATAGCGGTCGGGGGAATCATAATGGTCCGGGGCCCGGCCATCTCCAGCTGGCCGCGGGTCCCATACCCCGCTGAGCCCGGTCGCGGTCGCACCCCCTGCGACTGCGATCGTTATGCCTCTGGTCAGGGGCCCGTTCGGGATGGTCAGGATCCCGATCGGGCCCCCATGACATGAGGACTAATAGTCGGGGCAAGGGGCCCACCGGTGGATTCACCGGTTTCCCGGTGTGCCAGTCCGACCCTGTATGGGCCGGTAGTTAGAGGGTCGGGAGGGGTCTTTGCCTGGTTTGGGTAGAGTCACAATCGTTGCGGATAGCATCTCACGGGGAAAGTTTCCTGTCACCATTGCTAAATTAGACACCTCAGTAAGGTGAGCAAGAATAAGTGGCTTGAACAGCTTGTAGTATTCCCCAGAGAACCCATCTGGGCCTGGAGATTTGTTAAGTTTTAATCCATCAATCGCCCTAGCCACTTCCTGAGTGGAAATAGAAACATTTACAGACTGCAGCTGTGCAGGCGTAACAGAGGGAAGGTGCAAAGAGCATAGGAATCGGTTAATATCTATCATTGAAGGCTGCGTGGTATCCGAGTCATTTTTCAAGTTATACAGGTCCTGATAATATTTACTAAATTCATCAGCAATTTGTTGAGGGTGGAAGATTTTTGCTGTGGTCGATTTAGACACAAGAAATGGAATTTTAGATTTAATCCTTGCTGCCTTGACTCTCTGTGCCATTAGCTTGCTGGCTTTATTGTATGACCGGTAATAAGAGGCTTTCAAGCGTTTACAGTGTTTTTCAAAGTCCACCAGTAGGTGGGCGCTCAAGTCATCCCTAGCCTTCCGCAAAGCATTCAATAGGGCAGGATTAGAGTCACTTTTATGCTTCTGCTCTAGAGTTGCAATAGAAGTAGCTCCTTCATCGTTTTCAGTCGGTTGCGCTTAAAGCTTTATGTGAATTCCAGAGGCAAAACTTATCCTCTACCGAGGGGGAATTAATGTTAAAGAATTCGGCAATGTCAGTGTTCAATTTCTCAGTTACCGATTTCAGAGACATGACATATGTATTGTTTCGCCATGACACGGGGGGAGCCATTGTGCCAGCTAAGTGGATGCTAAGTATGATGGGTGTGTGGTCAGACCACGTGATATTTCCTATTTCACAACTTTGTACTCTAAGAAGCATATCACTCTGGACTAGGAACATGTCTATTCTGTAGTAGGATTGGTGACGAGCAGAGTAGTACGTATAATCCTTCTCATAGGAGTGGAACCACCGCCAAACATCGTGAAGTTCCGTCTGCCGGAGCCAAGGTCCTAATTGTTGAAGTGGATGCTTGCCGCGATAAGTGGAATCAGCAGCAGCGTCATGTACAATATTGAAATCACCGCATAATAGAACCTGGCCCTGAGCATACTTCCTACACTTCTTCATTACAGAATTTAAAAAGGAAATCTGAGACGCATTAGGACAGTACTATATACGTTTACAATAGTTATGGGGCAGTTGTCAAGCAAACAGGTGAGCGCTACATAGCGGCCCTTGGGATCTGAACTGACATGTATTAACTGAAATGACACTGTATGCTTTATCGCTATGAGGACACCCGCAACCTTCTTGGCAGCATTGGAGCAGAAGACATGAGGGAACAATTTATGAGAGAGCTTTGGTGGATGAGAGTCACAGAAATGCGTCTCCTGTATGCAAATTACATCTGCTGCAGAACTGAGAGCCTCTTTCCACAACAATGAACGCTTAAAGGGACTATTTAGTCCCCTCGCGTTAAGTGACAGTAATTTAACACCCATTAATACTTTCAAGAATTAGCAATACAGACTGGTAGTAGAAAGGGTCGGGTAGGAGAATGACGCTAAAATGACATCTCTTAGGCCTAGAGAAGAACAATTCGTTAACGACATTATTCAACACATAACTAGTTAACAGTAAGGGGAGAGAAAATAATGTTACACAACCGAGCAGTGTAATACTGCGCAAACTTGGGGGGAAGTTTGCCATAGAATAGGAGGTACAAAACACACCACAGGTGACTCACAGTATGTCCATATTGAGCTATTCACTCGGCGGAGGTGGTAGATTTCCACGGAGGGTCTAACTTATGGGACTCGGCCCTTGAAGGTTTCTGAACATTAGGCGCAGGTGGCGGCAGGTTCCATTGGTGTAGCAGGTTTCTCCCGGTGTCAAAGGAGTTAAATGTAAAAGTCACTCCATTCCTGCTAACGATGACTTTAGTTGGGAATCCCCACTTGTAGGGAATGCTGTGTTGCCGGAGGACCGCTGTAACAGGAGCAAGCTCTCTTCTGGCAGCAATGGTAGCCTGAGAAAGGTCAGCATAAAATTGGATGTCTTTAAACGGCTCAGGCAAAGATGGTTTTTTCCTTGACTCAAGCATAAGACGATCTTTGACATGGTAGAAGTGTATGCGGGCGAGGGTGTCTCTGGGAATATAATCAGGCATCCCCTTCGGCTTCGGCAAGCGGTGGGCCCTATCTATTATAAGATCCGCTTCAGAGCATTGTGGCAGGATTGCTTTCATTAATCGTTGTAGATAAGAAGTCAGGTCCCTGGCAGCGACTGACTCTGGTATGCCACGAAACTTGACATTGTTCCGCCTATTCCTATCTTCCATGTCGGCTAGTTTAAGTTTGACCGCCGCTAATTCTTCCTCAAGATCTTTGTGGGCATCCACTATAGTGTTGTGTGCCGCAGCAAATTCACTCATTTTATTCTCAACGTGGTCTATCCTGTTGCGAAGAGAATCAACCGTGGAGGATACAGACATAATCGCCTTAGTAATATCCTTCTGGATTGATCTGTGTAATGCTAGCATTATATCCTTTAAGAAGGATTCAGAAGCCGATTGGGTACCTGCAGGGATAGCCTGGATCACATCCGAATCACTTAAATGGGGTTCTTCTGCAGCCGGGCGAGATTCAAAACAAAACGTGGTATCCCATCTCATCTTTTGCTTTACAGGGCTATGTGTGGGAGTAATGCTATCTGCCTGGGAGGATGCTTCTGCAGGAGGAACCTCAGGATGGCTGACAAGGGCTGAAGTGGGTGAAGATGGGGGTTGTAGTCCCCTCTTTGAAGCTTGCTGCTGGCCTTCTAATGCCCTTATCTGGTTGCCAGGACTGTCACCAGAGGCCTCCAGATGCGATGGTGTAAGGTGTAATAGCTGCTCACCTGGAGTGCCGTTGCGTTCCGCGCCGGAGCGGCCCGCCGCTCGCTGCAGCGGGTGAAGGGAGGATTCGCCGGTGCCATCTTGGGCCGTGGCTGGTGCGGCGAAGAAGTCGGTAAGCCGCTTCGGGGGGGCCTTTCTTCCCCCGTTTCACCATATCTCCGCAGTCCTGAGGAGCAGCGGACCCTTCCGCGCCCTAAAATCCGGGTGTCACTGGCACCGAGCAGTTGCTATGAGCCGCTGGACTAGTGTAAGGCCTCAGAGCTTCACAGATCGGCGGCCATCTTAGTCGGCTCCAAGCCACGCCCCCCGTAATCTAATTTTTTTATATACTATCTCTTGATCTTTATTCTTTGTATTACAGCTTAGCAAGTCTCTTGTACTGTTTTCTGTTACTAATTCTCAAATTTTTATGGAGGTACCAATAATGATATATATTTTTTATGTATTTTGCATGTATTTATTTATCTTTTTTATCTGAGAGCCATCCCCTCAATTTTAAATTGATTCAGCATGGTACAAGCATAGCGCCATTCCTTTATAGTTATCCCTTTAATTTTAGTGTTATAACCTTGCAAGTTTCTTGTACTGTTTTCCGATACCAAGTCCCAACTTTATATGGACGTATAGAGTTTTTTTTTTTTTTGTCCAACAACAATAAATTTATTTTTTTTTGTCCAATTGTTTTTAGTCTTCATTTGTGAACCCCTCCCTCTAGAGGCGATCCCCCTTAGTCATATCCCTTTATATTGTCCAAAATGTGGTCCTCTCTTACACCACTGCATACTCAACCTCCTATTACAGGCTTGTAAGTACCATATACAATTGTTTTATGTTTTTGATGCACATGTACCTTTCATTTTGATATGTCTAGAGCTATTTTAAACTCCTATTTAGCTCCTCTTTTTTTACATGAGTAAAGCTGTTAGTGTATTTGTTACTAGCCCCTTTACAGTGCACTTATTGATTTATTTATGACTATATGTTTTCAGAAGGCACCTTCTCCCATCTCAATTAGTCATGTTTTCATCATATATCATTACTAGTGCCTATCTTAAGAATATTATTTTTAATATCTAGGGCTCATTTATTATTATTATTATTATTATTATTATTATTAACATCAGTACAATGAGTCTCTTTTTTTCCCTTAAGTTCACAAGTTCAAAATATCACTAATTCATGATTTTATATGCATATCTATTATGTATCCAGTCACGTAATCAGATTTCGTCCAAACCTCTTTTTCTTAGCTACACCCCCTATACATGATTTGAAGATTTCAGGTCATTTGTTTTGTAGTAGCTTTTTAGAGCATTCATTTATTTATGACCATATGCTTTTAGAAGTCACGTTTTTTATTTTAATGAGTTATGATTTTATTATTTCATGTTATTGTTCTTTATATCTATATTCAATTATTTTTCATTTAGTCTCATATACACTTGATAAAGGGGACTTTATATCCCCGAAACGCGATGTGTTCATTGAGCATAATAAAGTATTCTTGGTGAAGCACGGTCTCCACACCTCAATTTTTTGGAGTTCATCCTACCCACCTTATATCCAAGCTCCAGGGCCGGCGTCCTGTTGTTATGACAGCCGGGAGCCTTGTGAAGGCTCCCAGGCCTGTCTTTCATTAACTTCTATGCAGGCTACTCTATATAGCCTTCAATAGAAGCACCGTTTTTTTGCAATGCATTAGCATTGTAATGCATTGCTTTAGTGATCAGACCCCCTGGGGGTTCAAGACCCCTAGGGGGTCTAATAAATGCAAGGAAAAAAAAATAAATAAAAATTAAAAAAATTAAAAAATTTTAAAAGTTCAAATCACCCCCCTTTCCCTAGAACACATATAAAAGTAGTTAAATATTGTGAAAAACATACACATTAGGTATCCCTGTGTCCAAAAACGCCCAGTCTACAAATCTATAAAAATATTTTCCCATACGGTAAACGCCGTAGTGGGGGAAAAAAAAATCAAAAGTGCCAAATCGCCGTTTTTTCACTGTTTTGCCTCTGATAAAAATTTGAATAAAAAGTGATCAAAGTAATAGTAATTCCCCAAAATGGTATAACTATAAAGTACACCTGGTCCCACAAAAAAAGGCGCCCTATGCATCCCCATACACAGAAGTATAAAAAAGTTACGGGTGTCAGAATATGGCGACTTTTAAAAAAAATATATTTTTGCACAGTCTTGGATTTTTGTTAAGGGGTTAAAATGTAAATAAAACCATATAAATTTGGTATCCCCGAAATCGTACCGAAACATAGAATACAGTTGACATGTCATTTTGTCTGTAGAGCGAATGCTGTAAAAATGAAGCCCGTAAGAAAGTCGCACAAATGCACTTTTTCTTCAAATCCACACCATTTTGAATTTTTTTCCAGCTTCCCAGTACATTGTACAGAATAATAAATGGTAACATCATGAAAAAAATTTGTCCCGCAAACATTAATACCTCATATGGCTCTGAGAACGGAAAAATAAAAAAGTTATTGGGTTTGGAAGGGGGGGGGTGGGGGAGTCAAAAATGAAAAACGAAAATTGAAAATGTCACCGGCGGTAAGGGGTTAAAAATATCTAAACCAACATCAGAGAGATGAACACCATCCCCTCTATACAACCCCTTCTCAAAACCTTCTAGCTCAAAGTGCCTATAACGGAAACCTCCTAGGCACAGCAGGAACTTCTCTAATGCTCTATTTACCCTTTTTCTAATTTTATTCAAAAATATGTTCCCTGACCCCGTCCATAAAATTCTAGGAATGATTTCTGAAAAAACTAAAACTGAGTCAGGGAACATGCACTTCAGCAAGGAAAAAATCATTCTTCATATCCCACATTAAATCCAACGTTTTGATTTTTCCAAGATCATTACCCTCTACGTGTAAAATAAGCACATGCGAACTAGGCCACAAACCACATAACTTTTTTACTTCTACCATAACATTTTTCCATCTCCTACCCCAAAATCCACACCAAAATATTTTTACAGATGTAACATCAAAACCCAGATTGTCATTGTATACTCGTTGATTGTAATGTCAATCTGTATTCCCTTAGTCCAGACAGCAGCACAATATGGGGGGGGGGGGGTATCTCTGCCCCTGTGTGTTGTTTAGGACAGGTGGAACCTTTAATTAGCACCAAAAAGGTGCCTCCTACTAGCCCTATAAGAGGGCACAAGAGACCTCCCTCCACTGTGCAAATTATAAAGTAACAGGAAACAAGCTTCTAGGGAGGGAAGCCTTGTGCTGCTGTCTGGACTAAGGGAATACAGATTGACAATACAATCAACGATTCCCCTTACGTCCGACAGCAGCACAATATGGGGAGATAGCAAGTAATTCCCCTAGGGAGGGTTTCCTCGCCTTACAACATCAAGGACTGACTGACCAAAGGCAGTTGTCTGGAAACTGCGGATGTCCAATGATAATGTTTAACAAAAGGTCAACTGAGATGACTATGATGCAGCCGCACAAATCTGGTCCAATGGTAAGGACCGATACTCAGCCAAAGAAGTCGACAACCCAGGTAGAGTGGCCGTAGAAAGACTGGAGGGAATAACTCCTGAATAAGAAAGGAAGACTTAATTGTCTCCTTGATCCATGTGGATAGAGTAGGCTTGGAAGCCTTGAGGCCTCTGTTTTTACACTGCATATCAATTAGTAGGCTTTCGGCCTTCTTAAGCGGTTGAGTGTGGAATAGGTAAATCCACAGACACCTTACCACATCTAAGGTGTTGAGCTTTTCTTCCTCCTCAGAGGTTGGAGAGGGGAAAAACACAGGTAACGAAATTAGCTGATTGCTATTATAGTATGAGGGGACCTTAGGGATAAACCCAGGTAAACCTAAGGTGCACCCTATCTGCAAAAACAAAATGTACGGTTCTCTAGAAGAGAGGGCCTGGAGCACCCCTACTCTTTGGCAGATATAATAGCCAACAAAAAAGTGGTTTGTAGGCTAAATATTTTATCCCCGTAGTCTCCAAGGGTCCAAATGGAGGACCGCACAGGCCTGTAATGACTACCGCAAGGTCCCACTGGGGATGATACTGAGGGCTTTAGCCTCATTGCCCCTTTAAGGAACCTTGCAACCAGAGGATCCTGAGACAGACATCTGTTCAAATGAGCGGAGAGGGCCGCAATCTGCACTTTCAAAGTGGCAGGGGCAAGGCCCTTATCCAAACCGTCCTGAAGAAAATATCAGCCGTTGAAGGTTCTAGATTATTAATACCCTTCTTGGAGCACCACTCCATGAAAATCTTGGCTGTCCTCTGGTAGTTCTTATTGGTAGATTCTGCTCTTGCAGAATAAAGGGTCTTCAGGACGGCCTCTGACAGTCCTCTATCCTGCTGTAGGGACTGCTCAACCTCCAGGCTGTCAGGTTGAATCTCCAGAGATCCTGGCACTTCAGAGATCCTTGGGAAACCAGGTTCTGGATGGGGGGAAGCCTCCAATATATCCCTCGACTCATCTCCATGAGTTGGGAAAAACCAAGCTCTTTTTTTGGCCAGAATGGAATGATGGCTATCACAGAGACTTGGTCCTGTCTGATTTTCATTAATACCTTTGGTATTATTGGAATTGGAGGGAAGATGTATGCCAGCCTGGACCTCCAAGGGATGGACAGGGCATCCACTGCCAAGGGATTGTCCTCCTGGTAAAGGGAACAGAACTTCTCCACCTTGGCGTTGAGTCGGGTTGCCATGAGGTCTATTTCTGGAAGACCCCTGTTCAGGGTAATCTGATGAAAGACTTCTGGATTGAGTGACCATTCTCCTGATACGGCATAACCCCGACTAAACCGATCCGCTACTATGTTCAGGGAGCCCTTGATGTGAACTGCGGATAAATGGGTTAGATTTTTCTCTGCCCATGTAAATATCAGATCTGCCTCCCTAAGGAGGGTTGGTGATCTGGTGCCTCCCTGTCTGTTCACGTACAGCACTGTGGTCATGTTGTCTGACCGGATTTTGACTGCTCTTCCCTGGGAAGAGGTAAGCAATAGAGTAAGGCACAATATACGGCTCTGAGCTCCTTCCAGTTGGACGAGGTCCTTTTTTCAGGAGCGCTCCAGACTCCCTTTATGGCGTTTTCGTCCAATGGGCTCCCCATCCCGAGAGGGATGCATCTGTAGTCAACAGGGTCCAAGAAGGTTGGACCGTGGACCTTCCGTCTTTCAGGTGCAACCACCACTTGAGGGAAAAAGACGGGTCCTGGGGGAGAGTTGAATCTTCTTGCTGAATGTAAGAAGGGAGCGATCCCAAGCCTCTAGTAACTCCTTCTGGAGGGGACATAAGTGCCACAAGGCCCATGGAACTGCCTCCACTGCGGAAGACATGAAGCCCAGGATCTTCATCAATGTTCTGATGGAGGCTATCGGCTTTTTGAAGAGGTGCCGGACTGCCGCAACCAGCTTCTCCTTCCTTGCTGGTGTCAAGGAGATTTGCAGGCGGACTCAATCTAGGAAGTAGTTTTCTCAGAGGAACTTCCTTCGAGTTGAAGGGATCGTTTTTGACTTCTCCCAATTTATAAGCCATCACAGACTCTGAAGGCTGTCTGTAGGTACTGGAGCAGAACAGACTCTGACTGGGCCTTTATCAACCAGTCGTCTAGATAAGGCACCAAGAATATCCCCTGAAGCCTGAGGGCGGCCGTTATGGGGGCCACTACCTTTGTAAAGGTGTGGGAAGCAGAGGAGATCCCGAAGGGTAGTGCTGTGAATTGAAAGTGCTTCCTGTGGCCGGAAACTACTACGGCAATCCTTAGAAAAAAACCTTCTGTGTGGAGGTAAATAGAAATATGCAAATAGGCGTCTTTTATATCCAAAGTCACAAAAAACATCGCCTTAGAGGAGAAAGGTGGTGACAGACTTTATGGTTTTCCTATAGAAGCGCTTCTTTTTGATGAAGCGGTTGAGGTACCTTAAGTCTATGATCATTCTCCACTTGTCTGCCGGTTTTGGCATCAGGAAGATGGGAGAATAGACACTGGATCCTTCTTCTAGAGAAGGGACTTCCACCAGGGCTCCCTTGTGAATGTACTCTCGGATGAAGCATTCCAGGGAGGCTGCGAGTTAACACAAACCGATCCTGAGGAGGACGGAGGAACTTCATTGCATAACCTCTTTGGATTACCTACCGGACCCATGGGTCTCGAATTTTTTCCTGCCCGCAGTTGAGAAAGTGGGAGACACGACCTCCGACAGGAATCTCGGCCACAGGAAAACTGCTTCTGATGTCAAAAGCTAGGCTTGACTTTTTTATCATCAGACTTCGGAATCTCCGGCCGGCGCCTCTAGAGGAATAACTAGAGCCTCTCTGGACTGCCTTCCACGACGAGGCGGATAGCCTCTACCACGGCCAGAGCCAGACCTACCTCTGAAGGCCTGGGGTAAAGGTTTACCCTTCTTGTCGGCCAAGCCCTCTAGGATCTCGTCTAGGGCACAGCCAAAGACTCTACCCGGCTCAAAGGGTAATGCGCACAAATTATACTTTGAGGGGAACACAGCTCTCCAAGGTTTTAACCATAGAGGTCTTCCTGCTGCAGTGTTCTTGGTAAGTGCCAGGGATTTGGCCGCCAGCCTTAATTGATGGTGGGAGGCTTCCGTTAAATATTCAGCTGCCAGGGAAACTGAGCCTAGAAACCCTAGCAGCTCGTCTCTGGAGACTCCAGAGTCGGTCACTTTTGAGGTGGACCAGGTCAGTACATAATTTGGCTGACACTTCACAGGACGCAACCGCACAGCGGTCTTGGGCGAGGCAGCTGAATAAGCCTTCTTGAAGGTATTGTCGAAGCGCCTGCCATGGCGTCGTGCAGATTTGCTCCATCATCTGATGGTACCTTAGTGCGGCAGGACAGTTTAGCCACCGCCATATCCACCTTGGGAGGAGGACACCATTGATCCCATTGAGCAACTGGGAATAAAGCGCTTAACCTCCTAGGAACCACAAGAGGTTTTTCAGGACTTCTCCACTCTGAGGACATTAATTTTTGTAATGTCTGGTCCACTTGGAAGACCCTAGGCCCTCTATAGGTGGACGCGGAGGCTTCCCCGTCAACATCACGATCCTTAGACCGGATGGACTTCAGCAGCCGGCTTAATTTTTCGAGTGGAAGCACGGCCTGCTGGGATCTTCAGTGGAATCGTCAGATGAGAGTGTCACGTCCACTATCTGATAATCTTCATCAGAGATCCGTAAGGAAGATTGTGTCTCAATCTGCGGTCTCTTGGCAATCTGGGCGATGGAAGAACGAATCTCCTTTAAGAGACTCCTCATAAAGTCCTTTACCCAAGTAACAACCTCTTATAGAAGGTACTTCCGGCAGGGTCCGCGACACTGGTGACAGCGGGTAAAATCATAGCCGTCAGGTAAAGGGGTATTGCAATCCAAACACATTAGGTGTTTCAAGTTTAGAGGAATTTTTCCTCCTAAGCGCATCGCCATTACGTGCTGCAGAAGATGACATCTGAAACATCAAACAGCCACGTGACACTGAAACAGGGAAGATCGCCAAGCATCGCATAAAACCCCAAGGGGTACCTCTTTTTTTTTTTTTTATTTATTTATTTTTTTTGAATCGGTCACTTGAAGAGAGAAAAAAACCGTCAGAAAAAAACCAGCCACCGCAACCCGCAGCAGAGGAGCTAGAAACCACTCACTCAACGAATAAAGGACTGCATTCAGACCTTTTAAATGTAATCCAGCAGCGAGGGGAGGAAGCCAACAAAGAAACATTTATACAGCACCAAAACAAGTCAAACGCCATACTGGAACATAGAGGAGCATAAGCCTAAGCCAGAGGCTCAAAATACAAGCAGCAAAAATCAATTCTATATTTTGCCTTTAAATTTTAAATTTCCAAACTTACCGCACTTTTTCCGAGAAAACCGGAAGTAGGGCGCGGTGGTTCCCCCCTTCTTTCACACAGGACAGAAAAAAACACAGTGGAGGGAGGTCTCTTGTGCCCTCTTATAGGGCTAGTAGGAGGCACCTTTTTGGTGCTAATTAAAGGTTCCACCTGTCCTAAACAACACACAGGGGCAGAGATCCCCCCCCCCCATATTGTGCTGCTGTCGGACGTAAGGGGAATCGCCTTTGAGCCCTCTTCTGGGCCCAATGGTCGAAAGAATGACCAATCAGCCATACAATTAATTGATCACCTAAAAAGAGAAAAAGATAACTAAATAGACGGCAGGCCTAACATATAACTTAAAGTGCCTAGATTCCCATCTGCCTATTCGTTTTATCACAGAATCATCAAGGCCTAGTTTTGCCGCTTCCGTAGTGGCACCTATTCTAAATGAATGAGAAGAGGTTTTACAAAACTGCAAGCCCAATAGTAGTAAACACTTTTTTAAGACAGCATTGAATTGATAAATTGTTAAAGGACGCAAGTCCCTGTGAATCAAGAAACAACCATCAGAATTTGGCCGCAAAGCCAGCCAATCTAATACGTTGTTCACAGGACAAATATTTGAACCTTCCAAAGTGTATAAACGAATTAAACTACCTTTTCCTAATTGATCAGTCTTGGATTTTCTTATCAACAAATGAACACATCCATTTATAACACCAACGTCCTTAAACAATAAACCAGAAGTAATCTTACTATTCCTAGACACTAACTCGCTAACTCTTAATGCTGCAAAAAATGCTAACACAAACACTGTGCGAAACAAACAAACCTCAAAACCATCAAAACACACTTTAACTAAAACTAACCAGAATTTATTCAGTAACTCCAAAGATATAGGCAACCTTCTATCGGGCACTGGTGATGCCCTCCTATGACCCTTCAGCACTTGCTTCAACAAGAATTGTTCAGAAATAGGCTGTTGCCCGGCTATTTTTAGAAAAACCGAAATACCAGCTAATACTTTATGTATTGTAGAATAGGATAGATTCTTTTCAATCAAATCGCAAACAAAAATCAAACAAATTTCAGGCTCCGCCTTCAAATAATCAATTTGAAGCGTATGACAAAATTGAAGCCAATTTCACCATGCGGCTGAATAATCGTTCATGTTCTCTCTGCCAGCGAACCCTTTAGTAAATTCCTTATCAATCCCAGATAATGTCCCACAGATGTACTGGGCACGGTATTCCAACTGCCTCCGCCTCCGGTGCCAATTCCCGAAATTTCACTAACTGTAAGTGAGACAGGGAATCAGCAATGTTATTGGAAATACCAGGCACATGATGGGCTTTTAACCAAATATGCCACTGCAAGCAGCATAAAACGAAATTCCGTAATAGCTTTACTACTAAACCAGACTTGGATGACAAGGTGTTCACCGCAAAAACTACTCCCTTATTATCCAAAAGGAGCATAATCCTTTTGTTCTTAAAATAGGAACTCCAGATTACGACAACTGGAAACAACTCTAAAAAGACTATATTACTATTAACCTTATTTACAATCCATGACTCTGGCCATTTCTCAGCCGACCACTGACCCTGCCAATAGGCCCAATACCCATTGCTACTTGCTGCATATGTAAAAAGGTCCATAGCTACTGAGTCTTCAAAATCAGACTGCCAGCAGCTACAACCATTAAATTTACTCAGAAACTCCAACCATAACCCCAGATCATCTTTTAAAGACCTTGTTAACCTAATATGTGCATTTGGGGATTTTAGACACCTTGTTGAAAAATACAGCTGTTTTGAAAATACTCTTCCCATGGGTATTATTGTACTAGCGAAGTTTAAAGAACATAACAGAGATTGCATTTCTCTTAATGTTACTTTTTTGTTAGTCAACATTAACACTACAGAAGCCCTAATCTTGGTTAACTTTTCAGCTGATAATCTAAATTCCATTCTCTCTGTATCAATAACAATACCTAAAAATTCCAACGATAAACATGGCCTAACCGTTTTCTCATTCGCTACCGGGATACCAAAAACCTCACAAATAAATAAAAACTTTTCTAACCTTAGCTCTCAAGAAACAAAATCCAAACTAATAAACAAAATGTCATCTAAATAATGTAACACCTTACCATTCCTAACTTCAAATTCGATTACCCACTGCAAAAAACTGGAAAAAGCCTCAAAATAGCGGCATGATTTACTGAAACCCATGGGAAGGGATTTGTCAAAGTAATATGCACCTTCAAATTGAAAGCCTAGTGAATTGAAACCTAATTGGTTAACAGGCAGAAGTCTAAAAGCAGACTTTATATATGCTTTAGCTAACAAAGCTCTATGACCACACTTCCTCACCATTTCTACAGCCTGCTCAAAGGAGGCATATTCAACGGCAGATTTAGACCTGTCAACCTCGTCATTCAAAGATAATTTCTTTGGATATGAGAGGTGGTGAATAAGCCTGAATTCACCTGGCTCTTTTTTTGGCAAAATGCCCAATGGCGACAGTTTGAAATTTTTAAACGGAGGTGATAAAAATGGACCTGCAATTCTATCATTCTTAATTTCTTTAGCTAATTTTAAAGCCACAATCTCCTTATGCTCATTTATAGACTTCAGATTCTCTACCCACGAGCAACCAGTACCAAGGAATTCAGGAACATCAAAGCCGTTATAAAACCCGTTAAAAATTAAATTAGCTTTTAGCTTGTCCCGGTAAAGCTCTAACCATGGTAGCATGCTTTGCAGCCTCACCAGACTCGATGCTTTTTGAAACCTGCTCCTTGGTACTGGGCTGCTGCTGAGCTGACTGTGAATTCCCTTTGAAACAACGGGCCATGGGGTGAGTACCCCCACAAAATGAGCACTCGTGTTTGTATCTGCAATTCTGAAACCATTTACAGGTTGACTCATTATAGGCAAAACAAACCCCCTTTCTCAAAGTTTTCCGAGTGGAGGTTGTCTGCCTAGTAGGAGTCAAGCGCTGTGGTAACATTAACCCCTTAACGACGCAGCTGAGCGCTCTCCATACACCGCGGGTGCCGGCTGTATAATACAGCCAGGACCCGCAGCTAACAGCAGCGATCGGTGCCTGCACCGATCACGGCTGTTAACCCTTTAGATGCCGCGGTCAAACGCGACCGCGGCGTCTAAATTGCGGGGCCGACAAGGGTGCCGCCATTTTTACCTCATCGCCGCCCTCCAATGACGTTCCGGAGGCTCCCAGGCCTGTCATTTCAGTATAGCTATTACACGATGCCAGAGGCATCGTCTAATAGCAGTGAAGGCATTTTGCTATTCACTGCGATACAGTAGTATCGCAGTGAATAGTACGATCGATCAGACTCCCTAGGTTTCAAGGTCCCTAGGGAGTCTAATCATACAAGTAAAAGTATAAAAAAAAAAGTTTTTAAAAGTATGTAAAAATTAAAAAAAACACAAAAGTTCAAATCACCCCCCTTTCCCTAGATCAGATATAAAAGTAAATAAACAAAAGTAAACATAAACATATTAGGTATCCCCGCGCTCCAAAATGCCCGAACTATTAAAATATTAAAATATTTATCCCATACGGTGAACGGCGTAGCGGGGAAAAAAAATCAAAATGGCCAAATAGCGTTTTTTTCAACACTTTCTCTCCTATAAAAAATTGAATAAAAAGTGATCAAACCATCAGATCTTTTCCCAAGTGGTATCAATAAAAATGTCATGTTGTCCCGCATAAAAAGACGCCTTACCCAGCTCCATACATGTAAATATGAAAAAGTTACAGGTGACACAATATGGCAATGCAAATTTTTTTTTTCTATTTAGAAAAGTTTTTAATTTTTTAAAAGGTATCAAAACATTACAAATACTATATAAATTTGGTATCGCCGTGTTCGTACTGACCCACAGAATACAGGTAACATGTCATTTTTACCACACAGTGAATGGTGTAAAAATTAAACCCATATGAATTTGGCGCAAATGCAGTTTTTCTCCAATTGCACCTCATTCTGAATTTTTTTCCAGCTTCCCAGTACATTGCACAGAATATTGAATAGTGACATTACAAAGTACAATTTGTTTCGCAAACAATAAGCCATCATGTGACTCTGTGAACTGAAAAATGAAAAAGTTATGGCTCTTGGAATGTGGGGAGGGAAAAACGAAAATGCAAAAACAAAAAATGGCCCGGTCATTAAGGGGTTAAATTGAGCCATAGGCCCACATCCTTCATTCCCCATTTTAAAGAGGAGTAAACTGCTAACTTCTGGCGGAAAAACTCATCGTAAGTAAACCAAGCCATTCCGCCAAAATTACGGTAGGCTTCCAGAATAATGTCAATGTGCTGAAAGAGGCCAGAGCATAACTGCGGATGACGCTCTCCCAGCACAGAGGAATAAACACAAAAAGCCTGGAGCCAATTGCTAAAAGACCTAGGTAGGCTCCGCTTTCTATCCTCTTCTACCTTACCATCCTTCTTATCAGTACAAATTAACTGATCTTTAGAAGAAGGCAATAGTGTCAATAAATCAATGAATTCCTGTTTCCACATCTGCTCTTTAACTGCAAGCGGTAAATGGAAACCTAATGGGGATAATTCACATGGCAAAACATCCTTAACACTAGTTTCAACAACACCTGAACCCTTTTCTAACACTGGTAAAACAATTGAAGGGTTAACTAAACTATTAACATTAACAGAACTATCTACAGAGGAACTGCTGGGAGGTTTAACCCAAACCCCAGCTGCAGAGGGTACTGCACTAGGCTTAACAATACTGCTCAACAATTGAACTATACTATTTAACGAATTAGAAACAGACTGTACATGGAAATTCACGCCGCACAGCGAAGCCTCCTGGTCTCCTCCAGAGCTTGCGGCCTTGAAAGAATCTTCTCCTTGATAGCTTGCTTGTAGTGAGCTCCCAGGACCAGCAGAGGCAAGGTCCCCGCCACCAGGCAACACCAAAGGGTCAGCTATAGGCTGCACCCAAGGTTTATACAATGGGTATGGAAAGTATTCAGACCCCTTTAAATTTTTCACTCTTTGTTTCATTGCAGCCATTTTTATAAGCAAAAAAGTTCATTTTATTTCTCATTACTGTACACTCAGCACCCCATCTTGTAGATATTTTTGCAAATTTATTAAAAAAGAAAAACTGAAATATCACATGGTTATAAGTATTCAGACCCTTTGCTGTGACACTCATATTTAACTCACGTGCTATCCATTTCCTTCTGATCCTCCTTGAGATGGTTCTACTCCTTCATTTGAGTCCAGCTGTGTTTAATTAAACTGATTGGACTTGATTGGTAAAGGCAATCATCTGTCTATATAAGACCTCACAGCTCACAGTGCATGTCAGAGCAAATGAGAATCATCAGGTCAAAGGAACTGCCCAAGGAGCTCAGAGACAGATCTGTGGCAAGGCACAGATCTGGCCTTGCCACAAAAGAATTTCTGCAGCACTTAAGGTTCCTAAGAGCACAGTGGCCTCCATAATCCTTAAATGGAAGAAGTTCGGGACGACCAGAACTCTTCCTAGACCTGGCCGTCCAGCCAAACTGAGCAATCGTGGGAGAAGAGCCTTGGTGAGAGAGGTAAAGAAGAACCCAAAGATCACTGTGACTGAGCTCCAGAGATGCAGTAGGGAGATGGGAGAAAGTTCCACAAAGTCAACTATCACTGAAGCCCTCCACCAGTCGGGGCTTTATGGCAGAGTGGCCCGAAGGAAGCCTCTCCTCAGTGCAAGACATATGAAAGCCCGCATAGAGTTTGCCAAAAACACATGAAGGACTCCCAGACTATGAGAAATAAGATTCTCTGGTCTGATGAGACGAAGATTGAACTTTTTGGCGTTAATTCTAAGCGGTATGTGTGGAGAAAACCAGGCACTACTCATCACCTGCCCAATACAATCCCAACAGTGAAACATGGTGGTGGCAGCATCATGCTATGGGGGTGTTTTTCAGCTGCAGAGACAGGGTGACTGGTTGCACTTGAAGGAAAGATGAATGCGGCCAAGTACAGAGATATCCTGGAAGAAAACCTCTTCCAGAGTGCTCTAGACCTCAGACTGGGCTGAAGGTTCACCTTCCAACAAGACAATGACCCTAAGCACACAGCTAAAATAACAAAGGAGTGGCTTCGGAACAACTCTGTGACCATTCTTGACTGGCCCAGCCAGAGCCCTGACCTCAACCCAATTGAGCATCTCTGGAGAGACCTGAAAATGGCTGCCCACCAACGTTCACCATCCAACCTGACGGAACTGGAGAGGATCTGCAAGGAAGAATGGCAGAGGATCCCCATATCCAGATGTTGCATCATTCCCAAGAAGACTCAAGGCTGGACTAGCTCAAAAGGGTGCTTCTACTCAATACTGGGCAAAGGGTCTGAATACTTATGACCATGTGATATTTCAGTTTTTCTTTTTTAATAAATTTGCAAAAATATCTACATTTCTATTTTTTTCTGTCAAGATGGAGTGCTGAGTGTACATTAATGAGAAATAAAATTAACTTTTTTGCTTTTAGCAAATGGCTGCAATGAAACAAAGAGTGAAAAATTTAAAGGGGTCTGAATACTTTCCGTACCCACTGTATAAATACCACAAACGATAACACAGAAGTGCTGCCACCAGATGCTTTAGGACGCATGTGTTTACTGTTATTTCCTGGAACACACCTGTACTTTCTGATTAGAAGCAATGAAAGTCCATGTGCAGCTCGCAATTAGTGGTAAATGTATGTGTCCAGGAGCACCGTATGGCAGCATCCTTATGGTGGAAATACACTATGTATCTGGATGCAGCTATATTCTTAGGCCACTAGAACTTTTACTTCGCTATAAAACTGCGTTCACATGGTGCACAAAAAAAAAAAATGCCTGTGTTTTCTGTGCAAAAACACACCGTTATACAGAATAATGCCCCATTGCAATCCCTGCACACGGTATTATGTCCCATAGCGTCTCCTGCATATGATATTATGTCTCATAGCGGCCTCTGCACACGGTATTATATCCCATAGCAGCCCCTGCACATGGTATTATGTCCCACAGCCATAGCGGCCCCTGCACACGGTATTATGTCTCATAGGGGCCCCTGCACATGGTACTATGTCTCATAGCGGTCCCTGCACACGGTATTATGTCCCATAGCAGCCCCTGCACACAGTATAATATTCCAACTTCTATAATATTCCAATTTTCGTCACTAACTAGCTATTATTATACTGTGGGGTCTCTTCAGACCCCAGAGTATAATAAACGGAAGGCCAAGAGAGGTGACAAACATAAAAAACAATGTTACTCACCCTCCTTGCGCTCCGCAGCGGATCTTCGGTGCTTCTGCCTGTAGTCAGCGACAGCTGATTGAGTCTCAGGGGTCACGTCGCGTCATTTTGCATAATGACGCCGGTCATGACCCCTGAAGTCCTATCAGTGGTATCTTACGTCAGGGAGAAACGCCTGCAGAGCACAGAGCCGCCGGAGTGCAGTGAAGGTGAGTAACATTGTTTTTTATGTTTGATCACCTCCCCTGGGGCTCTGCTTATTATACTCTGGGGTCTGAAGAGACCCCACAGTATAATAATAGCAGTTTCGTTAGGACTAGGACTCATGTAGCCGTGCCAGGAAAATAAGCCACTCGTGGCACACGTGTTGGGGGTTGCTGACCCCTGGCCTATCCTATGGACACGCCATCAAATTTTGAAAGAATGCTAAACCTTTTAAAGGGGTTGTTCAGGAATTTGAGCAACCCATGAGGATGGGGAGGTGTAAAATGAAATGTATAAAAAGCATACTCACCTTCCCTGGCGCTCTTTTGTCCGCCTATAGTATACATTCAGTCTCGTGCCCAAGCCTTCTTGTCAGGAATCCTGCGCCTCCTGTGACCACTGAGAACAGTTAGTGACCTCAGTACCTGATGGTGAGTGATAAATGTGAGTGATGTCACCGGACCCTCTCCAGTGACCCCTAAGGCCACTGATTGCTCTCAATGGTCACATGGGGTTCAGGATTTCCAGTAACGAGGTGCAGGCATGAGACTAAATAGACACTGGGGCCAGAAGCTAAAAACTCCTTCCGCGTGTCATATCCTGAGAATAGGCCATAAAAAAGCCTGGACAACCCCTTTAATATTCACTCCTAATTCCCCACTCACTTTAATGTCCCCACCACAGGATATTAGCCCCCATTATTTCTCCCACACAATATAATGGCCCCATCACTGGTCTCCATACAGTATGGGGGACCAGTGAAGGGGCCATTGTATGGGCCATACAGTGATCCCTTCACTGCTTCCCCTTATAGCAGTATTAGCTCATTTTTTACCTGTCTGCTCTCCAGTCCCGCTCTGTCTCTGTGCTCCGCGTGCATTGTTTTGACATCATGTGCACCTGGAGCAGGAAGGAGAGGCCAGAGAGTAGACATATAAGTACTGATATTTACCCCTTATCCCATGCAGCTTATAGTCCACAGGCTTCCTTCCGGGTCAGGAGGCTACTTCTTCCTGGTTCTATGATTTTTAACACCCAGATCAGGAAAACTGGCTGCAGTCACTTAACGATCCCTGCTCCTTTCCGCGGCCACCTCCGCTTCCCCTTTCAACCTTCAATAGGCCATGTGCGGCACACATCATGTTGCAACACAATGACGTAATGTGTGGCACATAGGGGCCCCTAGAAGCTGAAGAGGAAGTGGAAGACTGCAATGGGCAGGAGCGAGAATAGGTAAGTTAATAGGGTGTCATTACCCTACCCCCACTGTCTGTTAAAAAAGCAGTGAGGGTCTAATAAGGCCCCCTAAATGCACGAGGCCCACTGGGGGATTCACCAGTATCTTGGTAGACCAGTCCAAGCCTGTCCAAATGCTATTTATGGTAATATCCTGCTAAAACAACAGATTGCATTCCTCATATTGCAAATATTTCAACAAATATGATTTCTGTTTTTTTAAACTATTCAGATGTTTACCACAGAATAAAAATGGTTCCAAAGGTCATGTAAATACAAGACAGGCTCATACTAGTTTTTACAAAGTACAGAGGAAGTTCTAAACATAAGAATCAAGTGAATATAGTCATCAGTACATGTTAAAGAGAACTTGTCACAACATATCTGTTTTAGTAAATACTTGCATTGTCACTGTAATAACTCTAGAGCATCTTTTCTCACTCTGCTTTGTGCTGTTCCTCTGTTATTCCTCCTGAATATGCACTAATAAATTTACACCTAGGTGTTATCATTCCCCCTTTTGTTGGTGTAAGGAAGTGGAGAGCTCCTCTGTTAGACTCCTGATCCAGCCCCAAAAATGTCCCTTTAATTTATAAAAAAAATTATATAAAAAAAACCCTAAAAATTGATAAAAACAACCGTAACAACCCATACACTAAAACTCAAACATTATTTAACCTACACGATGATCGTTGTAAAAAAAAAAGTCATCTTACCTCACAAAATATGCTATAAAAAGTAATAAAAAACTCATATGTTCCCCAAAACCGTACCAATAAAAAGCACAGCTCGCTTCACAAAAAATAAGCCCTCAACCAACTCTGTCAACAGAAAAATAAAATTGTTATGCCTCTTGGAAGATGGTGATGCAAAAACGATTGATTTATGTCTCCAAATGGGTTTTTGTTCTATAAAATTAGTAATGCATAAAAAGCCAATATAAATTAGGTATCGCTGCAATTGTACCAACCCATAGAATAAAGGTAACATGTTACTTATGCTGCACAGCAAAAAACTTAATAGGTAAAAAGCAATGCCAGAATTTATGGTTTTTTTTTTTGTTTTTGTGTTTTTAATCCATCAAGAAAGAGTAAAATTGTCAATAAGTTATAGCAACCCAAAATGGTCTCATTACAAAATGCATCTTATCCCACAAAAAATAGCCCTCATATGGCTGCATCACTTGTTTGCACAATATAAAGACAAAACCCCATAAATCACCAAATCATAAAAACAAAACTGGCTGTGGCAAGAAGGCAATATATAAGCTGTTTGAGAGAATATCAGGGTATACCCCAGACTTAGAGATTATGAGGGAAAAGACACCAGACGTGACCTCCAGAGTGGCCCCCCAATCATAGGAGCTACTGGAAAAATATAGTGAATTTGGTGTTCTCCACACAGCTTACATATTCACTTTTCACGATCTGCTGTGCATTCACGTCTGAGAAACTAATTCTTACTACACGCCATGATAAATTCTTTGAGGGGTGCAGTTTTCAAAATTGGGTCACTCCGTAGTGGATTTACTAGTACCTTAGGGGCTCTTCAAAATTGACATGGCGTCCAGATACTAAACATCTAAATCTGCACTCCAAAAGCACATAGCACTCCTTCACATCTGCATCCTGCTGTGTACTGTACACAAACTATAGTTTATGCCCAGCCACATGTATGACACTATTGTACCCGAGATAACATACTTAACGTCACATGTGGGTATAAATTGCTGTTTGGCCACATCCGGGCACAGAAGGGAAGGTGCGCTATTTGTTTTTTGGAGCACAGATTTAGACGCTTTGGATTTTGGATGCCATGACACATTTGCAGAGTTCTTGAAATGCCAGAAAAGTTGAATCCCCTAACACCTGAACCCATTTTGGAAACTACTCCCCTGAAGGAATTTATCCAGGGGTACAGTGAACATTTCTAAACCCCAAGTGCTGCATTCATTTATTTTCCATACATGCATACGCAGGAGAAAATGACAATTTTTCCAGGAATATGTCATTACAGTGCGCAATATGTTGTGCCCAGCCTGAATCAGAGACAAACGCTCCAAGAGCTTTTGTTCCCGGGATACCCGCTTAACAGTTTTTGGAGTGTGTGTCTCTGCTGACACAAGCTGGACGCAACATATTGAGCACTGAAATGGCGTATCTCTGGAAAAATTGCAATTTTTACTTTTCATTGTCAGCTGCACATTAATTTCTGGAAGCTAAATGAATGCAACCCTCAAGGGTTAAAAATGCTTGCTACACCACTTGATAAATCCCTTGGGGGTATAGTTTCCAAAATGGCAATTCAGGGGCTCTGAAAAAGTGGCAGGACATCCAAAAGCTAAACTGTGCTTTAAAAACCAAAATAGCGCTCCTTCTTTTCTTTTCCCAGCTGTGCCCAAACAGTAGTTTATATCCACATATGACATTGTTAGGTACATTATCCTGGGTACAACAGTGTCATACATGTGGGTATAAACTGCTGTTTGTGCACACAGCAGGGTGCAGCTGTGAAGGAGCACTATGTGCTTTTTGTTGCAGATTTAGTTTCTTGGTTTTTGGACGCCATGTCATGTTTGCAGAGACCCTAAAATTGCCCCTACAAAATGGGGTCACTTCTTGGGGAATTCAAATTTAATGGCACCTCCAGGGCTCTGCAAGACCAACATGGTGTCCAGAAAATCCTTCTAACTCTAAGGCCCCACGTTGCAGAAATGTAGCGTTTTTTGTTGCAGCTTTTTTTTTTGCATTTTTTTGGAGCCAAAGTCAGGAGTGGATTGAAAAGGTATGGAAAATCTGCAACAAAAACCCCTGCATTTCCGCAACGTGGGACCTTAGCCTAAATCTATACTCCAAAAGCCAAAGAGCACAGTGCTCCTTCCCTTCTGAGCTCTGCTGTATGCCCAAACAGCAGTTTACACCCACATATACAACTTTTTGGTACCAGTGGTAACCCACTTAAAAGTTTTAGGAGTGTGTGCCTCTGATAACACAAAGTGGACATAACATATTGGGCACTGAAATGCACATTTCTTTAAAAATTTCAAGTTTCACTTTGTACATTAATTTTTGGGAAGCACTTTTGGGCTCAAAATACCTCTTGAGAAATTCCTTGAATGGTGTAGTTTTTAAAATGGGGTCACTTTTGGGTGGTTTTCCATTGTACTGGTACTTTTCAGGCTCTGCAAATATGACATGGCACTTGAAAACTATTCCAGCAAAAAAAAATTTCTCCCTCCAAAATCCAAATAGTACTCTTTTTATTCTGAGCCCCGCCATGTACCCATACAACATTTTACGACCATATATGGGGTATTGCCATGTTCAGGAGAAATTGCATAACGAACTGTAAGATGCATTTTCTCCTTTAACCCCTTGTGAAGGTGTTAATTTTAGGGCTAAATGAACATATTATTGAAAAAAAATTAAATGTCTAAATTTCACCTCCATATTGTTTTAATTCCTGTGAAATACTTAAAGGATTAACAAACTTCCCAAATGCTGTTCTGAATTATTTGAGGGGTGCAGTTTTGAAAATGGAATAATTTATGGGGGATCTCTATTATATAGGCCTTTAAAACGTCCAAAATAAATTAAAATACAATTAACAGAAGATGCAAATATAAAGCAGATATATGGTAGATAATATTTATTAATGTATTCGAGTGGTATGACTATCTGTCTGAAAAATAGAGCATTTCACATCTTGAAAATTGTAAATTTTTCCAAATTTCCATCAAATCAATGTTTACCACTAACATGAAGTACGTGTCACAAAAAAAAAAAAAACAATCTCAAAATCACTTGTGTAAGTTTAAACGTCTCAAAATTATTGCCATATAAAGTGACACATGTCAGTTTTGCAAAATGAGGCCTGGTCCTTAAGGGATTAAACAGCCTCCCACTTAATATGTGGACTGTTACCAAGAACTGTAGCTGCTGTCATTGTATATCTGTGTGTGTGTATGTGTTTGTACAGCTCTTGCTCCAGTGCAAATTCTTTGTTATTTTCCATTCCTGAAGGACTTGGCAGCAATGATGGCTCTCTAGGTGGCATCAGAGTTCACTAAGGAAACAAGCTAGTTCCAGTGTATAAATAGTGCTGATGTGGGTGCAGTGACAACACCCACTTCTAAGTTGACTCCGCCTATTCTCATCTATTTTTCCATGAGCCCCCACACAGTATAATGCTCCTACAGTCACCCTAACATTATATGCACCCACATTATAATGTTACCCTCCAATTGCCCCACAGTATTAAGTCTCTCTCCTCATGCCCCAGTTTAAACTGGCGGAAACTAGAGGTGGACATTAAACTGGGGCAGCTGGAGGGTTACATTAAAAGTAGGGGTAGTTGGAGGGGTCATTAAACTGGAGGCAACTAGAGGCAGACATGTCCCTTTCCAGCTACCCCCCATGGTTTATTGTCCTCCTCCAGTTGCCCCCAGTTTAATGTCACCTTCCATCTGCCCTCCCAGTTTAATGTCCCCCTTTATTCATCTGCCACCAGCTTAATGCCCCCTTCATCTGTCCCCAGTTTAATGTCCCCTTTTATCTGCCACCAATTTAATGTCCCCCTTTATCTGTCACCAGCTTAATGCCCCCCTTCATCTGCCCCCAGTTTAACTGCCCCTTCATCTGCCTTCAGTTTAACTGCCCCTACATCTGCCTTCAGTTTAACTGCCCCTACATATGCCCCTAGTTACCCCCTCTTGCTCATACATGCTGTCTCTTCTCTCCTCCTCATCTTCGATTACTCTCGTTCCCAGCTTTCTTTGTAACATCACACTGTCCCGCAGTATCCAGAATAGCTATGCCCACACAAGAGTCTGATCACATGGTCATGCTAGGATTTAACATCTACCATTTAGCCTTTACCCTACGCTAATAAAGTTTAACAGCAAAACACTTCAGGGGCATAGCGGGACAAACTGTAAGCTATCCAGGACCACAAGATAACAATGTAAAATCGGGACTGTCCCGCCAGATGCGGGACAGTTGGGAGCTGTGCAGGAGGGACCCACCAGCATTGCCCGTGATCGGAGATGACTCTGATCATGGGCATTTAACCACTCAGATGCCGTGGTCGCATTTCACTTTCATTTTCCATTTAATGTTCGATAACAAAGCGATTGTGGGAGCCGTCACATTACCATGGCTGCTGGGAGCCTTCTGTTGGGGAATGTATGTTGTTTTGATCACTTTTTATTCCATTTTTTTAGGGAGGCAAAATGGCGAAAAAATAACAACTCAGTGGCTAGTGCGTACACTCTGCTTCAGAGCGGACGCCATACTTAGTCACTTGCACCAGGATGTACAAGTACGTCTTGAAGTGTGTAGGGGGTAATACTGTTTTATCTGTGCAATCAAAAAATCGCATGTAACCTTATGATGCTTTAAATGCAGGAACCATGAAGAGAAACTTTGAATAGGTAACAGGATTTTCCAGGCAAATAATATTGATGACCTATCTTTAGGTTATATCATCAACATCAGATTGGTGGGTTTCCTCCATCTTGGACCCTTACCAATCAACTGTGCTTACCAGCCTCTACATGGAGAACAAAGCTGGAAGCTGATAGCTGTTCTCTGTGCAGTGGCTGTGCTGAGTTACTACAGCTCAACTTCCGTTCACTTGTATAGGTGCTGAGCTGCAGTAACTCAGCACAGCCACCACACGGAGAACAGTTCTACACTGTTTAACTTGACTTTCTGCAGTGTGATAACTTCCTGTGCCGTGATTTCTTATCTCAGAAGAAAACAAAAGCCGTTGACAACCCACTGAAAGAGTTGAGTTAGCTCTCTGTGCTACAGTGTTGTTAACGCGTTATGAGTCAAAACCATTCTACTTTTATCTTTAGTACATACCATACTTTTCATGGCAGCAAATACCATGTTCTGTTTATTTAATCCAAAAATTGCCTTGTGCCATGTACCTTTTGTAATGCAACTATTCTTGCCATTATCAATATCCTGGAAATACCATGTAACATAAGCTTTGAGCCCTTTGGACATAGAATGAGAAAAGTACATAGTACATGAAATAGAAAGGAGGAAATGAGAGGTAATTACTAAATGGCTAATACTTCAGCTACCATATCAGGCAAGCTCCCAATAAAGCCCAGCAGACCTGATAAAAAAACCTTTTTGAAATAATTTAATAGGTTCCCAAGCACAACATGTTTATTGTGTTATCACAAAATAACCCCATTTTCTTTTTATGAATAAAGTCTGGCATAAGTAAGATAAAAGTGTAGGCCTAAGAGTTTGGGAAAGAAAAGGAGACATATACGCTGCGACATAAAATCGTAGCATGCATTATTTCATTTCTCTACTTGTATCAGCTATTTATGTCAATGAAAAAAAAAGTCTGTGAAAAAATGGACAGCACATGAATAACATCTATGTGCTGTCTTTTTTTTAAATATTCAGTGGTACAGATGTAGCAGGCCCATCACAAATGGAGTAATTGTAATATCTGAGGGGCCACTGAGGGGACATTCTTATATCTGTTGGGCCACTGAAGGACCATTACAACATCCGCATGGCCACTGAGAGACATTCTAACTTCTGATGGGCCACTGAGGGGACATTATTATATCTGATGGGCTACAGAGGGGATATTATTATATCTGATGGGCCACTGAAGAGACATTATAACATTTGATGGGCCACTGAGGGAACATTTTAATATCTGATGGGCTACGGAGGGGACATTCTTATATCTGATGGGCCACTGAGAGGACATTCTAATATCTGATGAGCCACTGATGAGACATCATAACATTTAATATGGTCACTGAGGGGAGATTTTACTATCTGATGGGCTAATGAGGAGACATTCTAAGATCTGATGGGCCACTGAAAGGACATTCTAATATCTCATGGGCCACTGATGGTACATTCTTGGGACATCATAACATCTGATGGACTACTGAGGGGACATTTTAATAGCTGATGGGCCACTGAAGGAACATTCTAATAACTGATAGGCCACTGAGGGGACATACTAATATTTGATGGACCACTGAGGAGACATCATAACATCTGATGTGCCATTGAGGGTACATTCTAATATCTGATGGGCTACTGAGAAGACATATCTGATTGGCCACTGAAGGGGCATCATAAACATCTGGTGGGACACTGATGGGACATTCTTATATATAAGTGGGCCACTGAGGAGACAAAACAACATCTGATGGGTCACAGAGAAACAAGCAAAGCAGTACTCCAAAAATCTTTCCAAATGATGCATCCATGGTACACTGATTAACAGGTAACATTTCTACCCCGCAATGACTCCATACATACATAGAATATTACAAAATTGGCAATGACTTGTCTGTAGAATACAGTGCTGGCCAAAAGTATTGGCACCCCTGCAATTCTGTCAGATAATACTCAATTTCTTCCAGAAAATGATTGCAATCACAAATGCTTTGGTAATAATATCTTCATTTAATTTGTCTTCAATGGAAAACCACAAAAAGAATTGTCAAAAAGCCAAATTGGATATAATTCCACACCAAACATAAAAAAGAGGGTGGACAAAAGTATTGCCACCCTTTGAAAAATCAGGTGATGCTTCTCTAATTTGTGTAATTAACAGCACCTGTTACTTACCTGTGGCACATAACAGGTGGTGGCAATAACTAAATCACACTTGCAGCCAGTTGAAATGGATTAAAATTGACTCAACCTCTGTCCTGTGTCCTTGTGTGTACCACATTGAGCATGGAGAAAAGAAAGAAGACCATAGAACTGTCTGAGGACTTGAGAAGCAAAATTGTGAGGAAGCATGAGCAATCTCAAGGCTACAAGTCCATCTCCAAAGACCTGAATGTTCCTGTGTCTACCGTGCGCAGTCTCATCAAGAAGTTTAAAGCCCATGGCACTGTGGCTAACCTCCCTAGATGTGGACGGAAAAGAAAAATTGACGAGAGATTTCAACGAAAGATTGTGCGGATGGTGGCTAAAGAACCTCGACTAACATCCAAACAAGTTCTAGCTGCCCTGCAGTCCGAGGGTACAACAGTGTCAACCCGTACTATCCGTCGGCGTCTGAATAAATAGGGACTCTATGGTAGGATACCCAGGAAGACCCCACTTCTGACCCAGAGACATAAAAAAGCCAGGCTGGAGTTTGTCAAAACTTACCTGAGAAAGCCAAAAACTTTTTGGAAGAATGTTCTCTGGTCAGATGAGACAAAAGTAGAGCTTTTTGGGAAAAGGCATCAACATAGAGTTTACAGGAAAAAAAAAAAAGAGGCCTTCAAAGAAAAGAACACGGTCCCTACAGTCAAACATGGCGGAGGTTCCCTGATGTTTTAGGGTTGCTTTGCTGCCTCTGGCACTGGACTGCTTGACCGTGTGCATGGCATTATGAAGTCTGAAGACTACCAACAAATTTTGCAGCATAATGTAGGGCCCAGTGTGAGAAAGCTGGGTCTCCCTCAGAGGTCATGGGTCTTCCAGCAGGACAATGACCCAAAACACACTTCAAAAAGCACTAGAAAATGGTTTGAGAGAAAGCACTGGAGACTTCTAAAGTGGCCAGCAATGAGTCCAGACCTGAATGCCATAGAACACCTGTGGAGAGATCTCAAAATGGCAGTTTGGTGAAGGCACCCTTCAAATCTCAGGGTCCTGGAGAAATTTGCCAAAGAAGAATGGTCTAAATTCCAGCAGAGCATTGTAAAAAACTCATTGATGGTTACCGGAAGCGATTGTTTGCAGCTATTTTGTCTAAAGGTTGTGCTACCAAGTATTAGGCTGAGGGTGCCAATACTTTTGTCCGGCCCATTTTTGGAGTTTTGTGTAAAATGATCAATGATTTGACTTTTTTTTTTCATTCTCTTTTGTGTTTTTTCATTGCAAGCAAAATAAATGAAGATATTATTACCAAAGCATTTGTGATTGCAATCATTTTCTGTAAGAAATTGAGTATTATCTGACAGAATTGCAGGGGTGCCAATACTTTTGGCCAGCACTGTATAATGGATGGCATCTAACAGAAGTAAGACATCTCTTTATGTTAACTCCTTTACCAGTGTACGCTTACCTTGGTACACCTATGAAGAGAACTGTTTTTAATAAACATCATCATTGTCAATAGACCCAACAAAGCAGCGATATGAACAATTGCTGCTTTTCCTGCTTGCCCTGACAGCTTCAGCAAAGGATAAACACCCTGGTGAAATCAATAGCTCAATATATAAAAGACTTTATCTTACATTGTAAACTGTGCAGAATAGTCAGTCCTTTCAGATTGCAGATGTGTGTAAGACACAGTGCGCCAACACCACTTTGGCTCACACCGGAGTCTTCTTTCATATAAAAAACCACAACCGCCAGTGAGTGCCAGGTTCACAAGATAAATACAAGACAAGCTTTCTAAATTTTATATATTTATTAACCCCTAAATGAGTCGGTATTAACATCTAACACATGCAGTTCAGAACAGATATGCAGATATATGCAAGCATTAACAGTTACTAGTTACAAGATACAGTGCAATGAAATAAAAGGGCATAAAATTGAAATAGTTACTTTACCACACATCTCCTTGATATGGCTCTATAATCCAACACTCACACATGCTCTGTCATGTGTGAATAACTAGTGGAGGCTTCTCAGCATGTAGCATTAATACAACAATCCAGCCTGCATGCTCTTCACAGTGGTCAGTCTGTAATATCCTGTAGTCTCAGCACAATCTCCTCCCACTGACCTCTTACCTCATCTTATATACCCTTTATGCCACCTCCCAGAATGAGGTCACTGGCAACAGCAAGTCTGATTGACTAACGCACTCAAGTCCAGATTCTTTGTAAAAAGCTGAGACCAAGTGAAATGATACAATGTTATCAACCATGTCTGATCTACCAGTGCAGACTGATCAATGCATGTTTGTTTGATCACTCAGGGCTGTGTAGGAATTCAATGGAGCCCTGCTGGGATGGATACAAAGCCCCAATGTTACAATGTTGCTACTACTGCCAATATACACCTAGGCTTATAGCTGCGCACATTATGAATAAATGCAGGTAAGAAGGGAGATACTATACCCAGAGATCAAAATACATCTCTGAGTTATAGCCATATTTAAGCAGAATCATCACACCCTCCCATCTGCATTCACTGTATGAATAGAGAAATCCTTTCTCCCTAACCTCACTGACTTTTCATCTTGCAGCTAGGGACAAACTTCACTGGTAACAAAGCTGTCAACTGTAAATTGGCTAGGAGGGAGACATCTAGTGGAAGGAACTTTAGAGAGGTTTTTCATTCAAAAAGCAGCCACATTTTTAATTACAGTGCACTGCATGTTGGTCCAGAATCACATGCTCTATGAAATTAATCTTAGGTCCGGTTCACATCTGCATTCGGTTTCCGTACGGGGAGTCCGCTTGGGGACCTTGCGAACAGAAACCTATACGCATAGAAAAGCAGTTTACATAAGGAAATCTGTGGACCCCATAGACTATAATGGGGTCCGCGTGGTTTCCATTTGGTTGCCGCACGAAACATGTGGAGAGGAAAGTGCTGCTTGCTTAGAGGTGTCATTGTGTTGGAAATATTCCTTAACCTTTTAAGGATGCAGCGTAGTTTGTACGTTAATGCTCGGCACTTTTTTCATATTTTCCCCATCTTCCAAAATTCATAACTTTTTTATTTTTCTGTCGGTATACCATGTTTCTCCAAAAATAAGTCCTAGCTTGATTTTGCAGGGTTTTTGGAGTAGGCTTGAAATATAAGCCTTACTCCAAAAATAATCCCTAGTTATAATCAGTGCCTCCAGCACGAGGTTATATCATGTGATGTCACAGAGATGCAGAATAGGCATACGGTAGCTCCTAACCATCTTGGACAAGTGCCCATGCTACCTCCCACCACGGCAGGGCAAAATCCGCTCACGTGCTCTCAAGTCCCACTCCAGAGTTCCGCTCCAGAGTCCGGCCTCCTGCCTCACGAGTGCCGTCTCCTGGGCCCTGCCTCCCGGGTGCTACTATGCTGTGGGCTTGGCTACCTACGTGACCAGACATCAGGTGCCACCCCTGCTCGCCCCGACAGATGCAGCCACTTCACTACAGCACCTCTCTCTTAGTGTAAAGGAGAGGAGATAGAGAGGTGACAGGGCCACTGCCACACAAAGTGTTTAGAGAGAGAAAGTGTCAGTAAGTTTAAGACCCACTGACCCTGCACCATGTAAGTTAGGGTTACTAACCCTAACCATTTTACAAGATTCATACGGAGCGAATCATAAAATTATTGTTATTTTTTGGGGAAAGCAAAGTGACCAAAGTACGTTAATTTGCACATTGCTGTATATTCTTTTTTTCTGGACTTCACCATACAGGATAAATAACGATATTTTTTGATAGTGGGGACTTATATGCACTTGGGGATACCTAACATGTTTGTTTATTTATTTTTGTTTACAAAATATATATATATATATATATATATATATATATATATATTATTTATTTTTTAATTTTTTTTAAATATAAAGGTTTTTTTTACTTTTTATTGTTTGTTTATTTATTATTATGTATTGTAAACTATGTGTGTGTGTTTTTTAATTTTTAATTTATTTATTATGCTTACTTGTATAGCGCCATCATATTCCGCAACGCTTTACAGACATTATCATTCACTGTCCCATATAGGGCTCACAATCTACATTCCCTATCAGTATGTCTTTGGAGTACTTTACTTTTTACATGTCCCACAAGGGGACTTGAAGCTGGAATCTCAGATCCCCAGTGCAATGAACTGCAATACATAGTATTGCAGAAAATCGCACTTTAGTTCCTATGGGAACTATGCATAGGCAGTCAGGAGGCCGTGGCCCAGCCTCCTGGCTGCCATGTCCACTCCTTGGAACCCATGATCTTATCGGGATCTGAGAGGTGAAGGGTGGGGCGATCTTGTCCCCAGACCCAATGGATGCCATGATCGCTATTAATCATGGCATGGGGGGGGGGGGTTCAATCCAATTCTGGGGGCTAGTCCTGGCCCTCTGCTGTGTAACACAGCTGAGAGCAGAAAGTAATGCCATACTATTACGGCGCTGAGCGTTAATTATATGCTCAGCGTGACGTAATAGTACGACGCAGAGTGGGAATGAGTTTTTTAGGAGTTTGCCAGCCATACAGAGTTTTGGGGTGTTGTTCTGAAATGGCCATGGACACAGGCGCATGATCTGACCATTGTATTATATCTATTGCAGTTTTCTCCACCCTGTCTAATAAAGATTTATCTATTAGTATCATATCTATTCATGAGTAAACCTTATGTCTTGGGGAATAGTACGAGCAATATTGTTTGGATGCATCTCCATATCGAATAGGGAATTTGTCCAAAGGAATAAATGCAAGGTAAAAGACCTAGTGTTTTTGATAGTGGTGGTATCAAGTTAGTGGTTATTTATTGTATTAAAACCCCACACATTATGAGGGATCCTCTTTGTATCTTAATTCCCTTTTTCATAAGCGTTTTTTATTAGGAACACATACAGTGGGGAAAAAAAGTATTTAGTCAGCCACCAATTGTGCAAGTTCTCCCACTTAAAAAGATGAGAGAGGCCTGTAATTGTCATCATAGGTAGACCTCAACTATGAGAGACAAAATGAGAAAACATATCCAGAAAATCACATTGTCTGATTTTTTAAGCATTTATTTGCAAATTATAGTGGAAAATAAGTATTTGGTCACCTACAAACAAGCAAGATTTCTGGCTCTCACAGACCTGTAACTTCTTCTTTAAGAGGCTCCTCTGTCCCCCACTTATTACCTATAGCAATGGCACCTGTTTGATATTGTTATCAGTATAAAAGACACCTGTCCACACCCTCAAACAGTCACACTCCAAACTCCACTATGGTGAAGACCAAAGAGCTGTGGAAGGACACCAGAAACAAAATTATAGACCTGCACCAGGCTGAGAAGACTGATTCTGCAATAGGAAAGCAGCTTGGTGTGAAGAAATCAACTGTGGGAGCAATAATTAGAAAATGGAAGACATACAAGACCACTGATAATCTCGCTCGATCAGGGGCTCCATGCAAGATCTCACCCCGTGGAGTCAAAATGATCGCAAGAACGGTGAGGAAAAATCCCAGAACCACACAGGGGGACCTAGTGAATGACCTGCAGAAAGCAGGGACTAACGTAACAAAGGCTACCATCAGTAACACACTACGCCGCCAGGGACTCAGATCCTGCAGTGCCAGACGTGTCCCCCTGCTTAAGCCAGTACATATCCGGGCCCGTCTGAAGTTTGCTAGAGAGCATTTGGATGTTCCAGAAGAGTATTGGGAGAACGTCATATGGTCAGATGAAACCAAAGTAGAACTGTTTCTTGTCGTGTTTGGAGGAGAGTGAATGCTGAGTTGCATCCAAAGAACACCATACCTACTGTGAAGCATGGGGGTGGCAACATCATGCTTTGGGGCTGTTTCTCTGCAAAGGGACAAGGACGACTGGTCCGTGTACATGAAAGAATGAATGGGGCCATGTATCGTGAGATTTTGAGTGCAAACCTCCTTCCATCAGCAAGGACATTGAAGATGAAACGTGGCTTGGTCTTTCAGCATGACAATGATCCCAAGCACACTGCCAGGGCAACGAAGGAGTGGCTTCGTAAGAAGCATTTCAAGGTCCTGGAGTGGCCTAGCCAGTCTCCAGATCTCAACCCCATAGAAAACCTTTGGAGGGAGTTGAAAGTCCGTGTTGCCCAGTGACAGTCCCAAAACATCACTGCTCTAGAGGAGATCTGCATGGAGGAATGGGCCAACATATTAGCAACAGTGTGTGCCAACCTTGTGAAGACTTACAGAAAACGTTTGACCTCTGTCATTGCCAACAAAGGATATATAACAAATTATTGAGATGAACTTTTGTTATTGACCAAATACTTATTTTCCACCATAATTTGCAAAAAAATTCTTAAAAAAAATCAGACAATGTGATTTTCTGGATTTGTTTTCTCATTTTGTCTCTCATAGTTGAGGTCTACCTATGATGTCAATTACAGGCCTCTCTCATCTTTTTAAGTGGGAGAACTTACACAATTGGTGGCTGACTAAATACTTTTTTTTCCCCACTGTAAAATGATTATGGTATAGTCTATATTATTGATACAGCATACTAATATGATAAAACAGGCACTCCACATTTCTTCTTATCAAATTGGGAAATTATTACAGTGGGATAGTCTTTATGTGATATTTTTGGTGGAGATTTTTTGTTAATGTGCTTCTCCTGATTACAGAGGATATCACAATGTTGGTTATTAGCGTCTCGCCATAACAATCTCTTAAATGCACTATTGAGACCTCTGGCATTTATTGTAATGATCTTAATTACCATATTTAGTCAACATATACAGTACAGACCAAAAGTTTGGACACACCTTCTCATTCCAAGAGTTTTCTGTATTTTCATGACTATAAAAATTGTAGATTCACACTGAAGGCATCAAAACTATGAATTAACACATGTGGAATTATATACTTAACAAAAAAGTGTGAAACAACTGAAAATATGTCTTATATTCTAGGTTCTTCAAAGTAGCCACCTTTTGCTTTGATTACTGCTTTGCACACTCTTGGCATTCTCTTGATGAGCTTCAAGAGGTAGTCACCTGAAATGGTTTTCACTTCACAGGTGTTCCCTGTCAGGTTTAATAAGTGGGATTTCTTGCCTTATAAATGGGGTTGGGACCATCAGTTGTGTTGTTCAGAAGTCAGGTGGATACACAGCTGATAGTCCTACTGAATGGAGTGTTAGAATTTGTATTATGGCAAGACCATCATTTATTTTTCAACAGACAATGACCCCAAACACACCTCCAGACTGTGTAAGGGCTATATCAATGCATAGTTCATATTCAGCTAAATCAGATATTAGTGTCAGGAATCTCAATTCAGCTGGTATTCCTTTAAGGTTACCGTCCCAACCTGAGAAGCTTCTGCAGGATCAGTAGTTCTCTGCACTAATCCAATTAGTAGTTGAAGAGGCATATAAAACCCTTTCCTTCTGAATTAGGTGCCTGCTAATTTAGTACACTAGTTTGGGTCTGTACCCTGATCGTCTGTGTGTTGGATTACTTTATTCAGACTCTTGGCTTGTTTCTGGCTATTCATTTGTCTCCTGTCTCTGCCTCTGACCTCTTGGAACTGAACCTTGGCTTTATATTGGATATCCATTTTGTCTTCTGATTCTGCATCTGACGTGACCTCCTTGTACTGACCATTTGTCTGGACATTTATTTTCCTGTTTCAGGTCTGCCTTGTAAGTTAAATGTGGGATCTGGTTTGGTTTCAGTTAGTGGATCGTTTATTTCTTGTATAGTTTCTGGTGGTGATAACTCGGATACCAAATTCAGGAAGTCCATCGGGCCTCCCCACTGTAATAGATATAAGAACAGTTCACATGGGAACTCTTTATGCCATATCAATTTCGCCATGAGTTTTATCATATCCCAAAAAGCACACGCCTCCCCACATGCTCACAAACCATGAAAAAAGTCAGTTTTAGATGCCCGACATTTGGGGCATTTGGGTCAATCTGTCAGGATTTGCTGGTGTACTTTGCAAATTAAAACCGTGACTCTAGCAATACTCTATGCATCACCCGATAATGAGTATCCCTCTACATCTCATTTATCACTTCCCTCCATATTGTTTTCCAGCCCTGTAGTATCTTTCCACCAGATGCCTAGTCTACCAATAGTGTGGCCCATCCCGAGAAAATCCCGCCAGCTAGTAGTCTTTGAACAATGCCAAATATATGATTAACTAACCTATGGGGACCCCTCCAAAATCCCACCTCACTCTAGTAGGCGAGCCAAGGGCTCCAATACAATAATAATCTGTAGGGGTAAGAGCACCTTGCAGATTTCTTTACAACACCCAAAGGAACCTCTGAAAAGGGCCCTTCACCCCTATGGCATCTGGAGATAAGTGTCGTTTAAATCATCTTTAATTCTCTCCACTGACAGAAATGCATACTACTTATCTCTATCATATGACTTGATATTGGCACTAATAGTGGACTAGCTGGCAAAGGAAGCAACTGGCAAAACTTTTGGAAAAACAAACACAGTACCCATTGTTTGATTTATTATTAACTTTTATTCTTTTGAAATTGTAGTTGTCCATATGTGCAGCTCACACTCTGGCTGGCAATTGATCTAGATTGACCAGTGGGAGTCTCACAGCCTGGGGTCACTTGAAAAAATATTTTGTAAGAACATAGAAATTTGTTGCAAATATTGGAATCATCCAACAATTGATCAATTTGTACATTTTCAATCGGAAACCAATTAATTTTCAATCGCAAAAGATGAGTTTATGTATTAGGGTCTGTAGGCTTAGGGTATGAGGTATCCGTGAAAATGGGTGCCCTTAGGGTGCAAATCAGCTGTGAAAAATCAATATTTTTCACAGCTTTTTTCACTCAGAACTCGTTTGATTTTAATCAGAGTGAAAACAGCTGTGAAAAATATTGATCAGACGAGTGTGGGTGAAAACAGGTATAAAAATGTCAATTTTTCACAGCTGTTTTGTACCCTAATGGCGCCCATTTTCACGAATACCTCATACCCTAAGCCTACGGAACCTAATACATAAACTCATATTTTTTCACCCATTTTCACGGATACCTCATACATTGCAGTGTATAGAGTGATCCTAGAAAATGGATAAGAATAGAGCATGACCTATATTTTGACAGTCCATTACAATGGACTGTCAAAATATCGGTCATGTGAATAGCCGCCATACACAGACAGTGAAATTAATGCAGTAGTGTGATGGCCGTTAAAAAAATGGCGTTACGCAAAAGAATTCATTCAATCATTATCAAAATTCTGGAGGCTTTAGAGGTCAACCTTGACCACTCAGACCATGATAATAATAACAATTACATATTCTGCAGAACTTTACAAATTGTAGGGTAGAAGTACAATGAGACATTACAGGGTAATAAGTCAATTTGCACAATGGGATTGAGGGCCCTGCTTACAAGAGCTTACAATCTATGAGATCTAGGGGGTGGCATAGAAAGTAGCATTACTTATACATTGGTCCTGCAATTTTTGTGATAAAGGTTATTTTAATTACACATACATAAAGCTGTATGAGCCATCTTCAGCCAGTGTCCTATGTGCAGATGGTGCCTGGACATATAAGGTTATAGTCCGATAAGGCATTATGTTCTTTGGGGTAATGCGGGAGCGTGAACAGTGGAGGGTTAGTTTTAGGGAGTCTAAATGCATTAGGGTTTAGATTAGGAATTGTGATAGGCCTGCCTGAAGAAATGTGTCTTTTGGATGCGCTTGAAGCTGTAGAAGTTGTGCGTTGATCTGATTGTCCGGGATAGAGCATTTCAGAGAAGTGGTACAACTCAGGAGAAGTCTTGGATACGGGAGTGGGAAGTTCTGATTAGAGATGAGCGAATTTCTCAAAAGTTCGATTCGGCAGTTCGATCCGAAGTTCCAAAAAAAATTTGCTTCGATCCGAATTACTTCGCGGCGAATAAATAGCTATTTCCGGGCTACAGAGAGCCGGGGTGGGCGGGTGGGCGGCAAAATGCCGGAAGCCCTTGGATGCCGCAGTCATGTTTCTCTCTCTCTCCCTTCAGCATGGACAATTTTTATTCATGTGGAAAGATCTGCTAACAAGTAAAGACACGCCTACCCAATCACATCAACAGAGAATATCTTGTGACCGTCTGATGTCACAAAGTTCCTTACTAAATATTCATTACCACGAAGCATCAGGAAATCCGGAATCGTGGAGAATCGAAGATTTCCTGAAATTCTGATCGAATTCCACTTCTGCAGAATCGATTCGCTCATCTCTAGTTCTGATAACAGAGGATGTTAGTCTAAGGTCATTGAATGAACAGAGAGCATGGGCTGGGTGAGAGACAAAGATGATGGAGGTGCAGCATTAGGGAGAGCTTTGTGAATGAAGATGATAAGTTTATATTGTATTCTGTAGTGAATAGGCAGACAATGCAGTGACTGGCACAGACTGGAAGCACTGGTATAGCTATTTAGACTGATAGATGAGCCTGGCTGCTGCGTTCAGAATAGATTGTAGACGGGAGAGTTTAGTAAGGGGAAGATTGATCAGAAGGGAGTTACAGTAGTCAAGGCGAGAATGAATCAGGGCGACAAAAAGGCTCTTTAATGTTTCCATGGTAAGTAAAGGGCGGATTCTGGAGATGTTTTTGAGGTGGAGATGACTTGAGAGTGCAAGTGATTGGATATGGGGGGGGGGGGGGTGAAGGAAAGGTCTGAGTCAAATATAACGCCAAGGCAGCAGGCATACTGCCTAGGAGTTATGGTCAGACTGCAGACTGAATGCCATCATTATCTATAATAGGAAAACATAAAGGGACATTTTATAATAAAATTTAATAAAATAAAATTTACAATTTAACATTATAACATTTATCTTGGGCTGCAGCCATATTATTTTTTTCAACAACTGATACTGGTTAACTTCTCTCTCCAGCAGTGCTGTAGTCATCCAAGGTTTCATGATAACCAAATGCTATTTTCCCTGAGCAATCTCCACCCATCAGATAATGGTCCATGTTTTCACTGGACAGTTGTGTGAATAAAAGCAATCTTCGCAAATCTGCTGGTCTCAAACAGCTCGTATTGAAAATGGCAATACTTTGTCTCTTGTCATTCATTGCCCTCTTAGGCACAACCTATGGTAAGCAGATGAATAAGGCACAGGAGCTGTTTTCATTGTTGTCTCTGTACTTTTTCTTTGGTTCTGTATATCATTTATTTGCTTGACTGGAACTGAATAATAGAATAACTGAAACAATGTAAATTGTAAGATGGCATTATTGGGTGTAGTAGTTGATCCTGCACAGAATATGTACAATACCCTATACAAAAACTAGCCACGTCAAAGGAAACACTGTACTGAGTAGATGTTATAATCCAATCTCTTGTGTACATAATGGGGAAAATGCCGTAGACAGAAAGATATTTGTTATTATGATGATTCAATTATTGCAATAAATCGGCACTGACACTACACTGTGGACAGAGCTGCTTGTTTCTGGCACTGTCCACTGTGTATTTTCTGTGCCAGAGGCTTTTGCTTGTAGTTGATCAGTTGGGCTACTGGCTGTTATGTCCACACTAATCTGATACCGATGACCTATGCTAGGGATAGGTCATCAAAATAAAAAGTTTGGGCAACACCTATCAATTAATCTATAGGTTATAATACTATTGAGTTGTTCTTTAGTGGAACTACTGTCTGTCATTATGCTGTATTTTTTCAGGATGTGGAAGGCCAGCCATCCAGCCAGTCCTCACTGGGTATTCTAGAATTGTAAATGGAGAGGAAGCTATTCCAGGATCCTGGCCATGGCAGGTCTCTCTACAGGTAATTTCAGCATTCTTCCTGTCAACACCTGTTAATCCTACCCTACCAAGGCAAGCAGTTGTGGCACTGCCTTGTGGTAGCTGGATACTGATACTGCAGCTCAGCTATTATTGAAGTCAATGGGAGCTGCAAGACAAAAAAAAAACAAGTCTAAATCTGGTAGTAGTATACATTTTGGATTTTTTTTTTTTACACAAATGAATGTGACAGATGCCAACCGAAAGCAGATATCTGTTGACAAGTTGATCTACTGTAATAGATTTTTTGGGTTGTGGTCAGGTGCTTTGTTGACAAGTTGATCTACTGTAATGAGTTTTTTGGGTCGTTGTCAGGTGCTGTAAGTTGAAAAGTTGTTCATGCTGAATGACAGATGTGCTTATCGTTATTAAGATGTCCAGAACAGGCTCCAAAATACGGCAGAGATTGGTGAACAATTTATTGAAAGACAAATTACTCAGAAAACAACATTTTAAGATCTCTAATGCATCTTATGGATGTCCCAGTCACCTAGGATGACTTAGACTGGTCACAATGTAGCATATTCTCAGTATAAGGGGTGTCACATGACATAGTCACAGCTGGTAGCAAACCCAGTGTAGTAGATGGAATTTAAAGCATACCTCAAGTTATAAACAAATTTTCAGAAATTAATAGTTCACTTTAATATAAGAAACTTTTGTAACGTATCTTATTAAAGTAATATGTTTTTTTCAGGCAGAGTTACTTTCTACATATGAAGAAAGTAAGGATGATAGAAACGACACTCGAATAATTGCTGCTGTTACACACTGCACAGGCTTCTCTATAGGACTATAGAGATTATACTGTAAAGATACAAAAGAACTATAAAAAACATCACTATAATAACTGGAAATGCATGGCATTTTGTGTTTAAAATATTGAAATAAATGTTTATGAAGATCCCCTTACAGCTCATATGTCAAAGGTTGTACTATGGCATGCATTTCATGTCACCATGTTCTGCTTTCTACAGTGTGCTATCCATAATAAAGCATCCAATGAAACACAGCACAATTTTTGCTGGATTCATATAGAATCAAAAAGAGAAAAAAAATCATATACTACTATGGGTGCTGTATTATTGCTCAATACTACTTCATAAAATGGTATTGTGCATAAGGTTAGGGTTATATGGTTTTAACAGTCTAAGTGTAAACAATAGAGTTTCATTTCACTGAAAGCAAAGATCAAGAAATATATGTTGAATTTCACAAAAAACAACCATTAGTCTAAGGCCTCACATAGTGAACTGCAGCAAAAAAAAACACTGCGGAAAAGACCATGGTGGAAATGCTTTGCAGGTTATTCTGCAGCATTTTTCATTGCAATCTCACAGAACTTTCAACTACTATTATTATACCTATATGGAAAACGCCAGCGTTTCTGCAGGTATAATGGACATGATGTGATTTTCATAAGCGCTGCAGATTTTTTTCTGCAATGTGTGGATGGGATTAGCCAGAATCCCATCTGCTTTGCAAGTACTGTAAGAAGCTGCGTTTTCGCAACATGGGGCCCCGGCCTTAAGAGTCTCTTCATGCTACAATGAAAAGTGGCTGTATGATGGCCATTTTTTCAATGTTTGCAATGGTATTTAACAGTCCCCACCTTGGAGGACAAGAAAGGTCCTCTCTAATAAAAGAGGTAAAAAATACAATAAATCGATATATATGTTGCATGTTGAGATGTGTGAATCTCCATTCATAAAAACGTTAAATGTTTGCGCTTCATTACAGGACAGTACTGGATTTCACTTCTGTGGAGGATCCCTTATCAGTGATACATGGGTCATAACTGCTGCTCATTGTGGTGTCAGGTAAGTAAATATATTAGAAATGAATAACAGCATACAGAGGGATTTCTCTGGATCATTATTTCATTTGTAAATTACATTAGAGAAAAACCGTCTATCTGAATATCACATTGTTTTAGCATTGAGCTATTCCCCAACTAAGAAACCATCTACCTGAATATCACATTGTTTCAGTAGTGAGCTACTTCCCAGTTAAGAAATTGTCTTTCTGAATATCACATTGTTTCAGTAGTGCGCTATTTCCCAGTTAAGAAACTGTCTATCTGAATATCACATTGTTTCAGTAGTGCGCTATTTCCCAACTAAGAAACCATCTACCTGATTATCACATTATTTCAGTAGTGCGCTATTTCCCAGTTAAGAAACCATCTACCTGAATATCACATTGTCTCAGTAGTGTGCTATTTCCCAGTTAAGAAACTATCTACTTGAATATCACATTGTTTCAGTAGTGTGCTATTTCCCAGTTAAGAAACTGTCTATCTGAATATCACATAGTTTCAGTAGTGCGCTATTTCCCAGTTAAGAAACCATCTACCTGAATATCACATTGTTTCAGTAGTGCGCTATTTCCCAGTTAAGAAACCATTTACCTGAATATTACATTGTTTCATTATTGTGAACATTAGTACATTGTGCTATTCCCCAACTAAACATACAAGTCTATCTATGAAAATACAAGCTGCTGCTAGCTATCTCTCATAGATATTATGAGATATTGGCGAGATCCCTGTTACCTCTTATATCCTCTTTTGTTATTGCTGCACCTGAATATTTAAGATTGTTTTTGCTGAGTCCCCTGCATAGGAAGCCATTTGTCTTTGCTGGATTTTGTACAGCTGCCTCTCTATGAAAACCTTAAAGGGTTTTTTCAAGTCTCTTATATTGATGACCCATCCTTGGGATAGGTCCCACAGATCAACTATTTGAAGCAGCAGGTCAACACACAGGCTTGTACTGGCCCACAGGTGAATCACCTGTGGGCCCCTGACCCAGAAGGGTCCCTAACTCACCCTGGCATGGAACAGTAGACTCATTGTACTTCACAGAGATACTCATTGTACAGCATCTCAAACAGGCTATGCATGGGTATAATATGCTGGGTAAATTATTTAAGAAACTACCCAGTTTAATTTTATACATTATAGACACACTGACCAAGATTTACTATTGTGATTACGACCAGACACTGGCATAAACATGGTGAACTTTGACACAGTGTGGCACATCTTTTGTGTAATATGGTGTATGTTTGACCCGTATTGGTGCATCTAATTTGGGCTAAACATTTTTGTCATGCTAGAGATGTGGATATGGATTCTTGAAAAAGGGAGCATGGCTTAAATGCTCCACGATGCTCCAAAAATGTGCCAACATAGCATCAAAATTCTGGCTTAAAGTAAGCCAGCTAAAAGGTGGTATAAATGTAGACTACAGTCTAAAATTATGCTGGATTTATTATCCAGCATCAGACATTTTCAGACTGCCTGTCTAAGTTTGAACTATCTCTATCTATTAGTAAATCTGGGCCACTGGGTGGCTGAGATGACCTCTAGGTGCAGAGTCTCTTGGGCCCCATCTTCTGAATCACACTGCAGGGGCCCCAATTATCATGCAGAGTTTTGCTCCTGCCGAACATGGGTTCTATCATGGTAATAAGGATAGCTTAGGACAATCATTTTCCAACTTTGTTTACCACATAAAAGCCACAATACCTACTGTAAAAGCCTTCCAGAGAACCACTATTGTAATCCTAAAGTACTCTGTAATACCAAGCACACTCTTATATTTTTAGCCTTGTTATACTATTATCTACTATTTGTAGATTCTGAGATGCACTCAGTGAGTGACGCAAAATTTTGAGATATGGTTAAATAATTCACATCTTATTTCTACTTGCTAACACATGGCTTGCATACAGTTACTGCTTTCCAGTATATATTGTGAGCTACATTTGTATGTCTTGATTTTTAGGACTTCACATAAGGTTGTTCTAGGTGAATTTGACCAGCGTTCATCTGCTGAAAATATCCAAGTTAAAACCATTGCCAAGGTATCTTTTATCTTATTCTAATGTAAATGTAGGGAATTAATAATTCTGCAATAATCTTCACTGTATTTGGTTGCCTCCATCAATTCCTTGGAGATTAAATGGAGAATGGTGTGTGCATCACCTGTGGATCGATGATAAATGCTGTTCATAGGCCAACTGTTTAAGGCCAAGGCCACACATGGCATAGTTGCAGCTAATCCCATCCCCACACTGCTTATAAGACAGAGCACAAAGTGTATTGTGATAGTTTTTTATGAACCTGCAGCAGATCTATTTCTTGCTGTGGGTTTGGTGTGGTTTTCAGCCTTTGCAAGATGGCAGTAAAACCTGTGTTGAGCCGGGGCACCATGTTATGAAAATGTGGGGCCTTAGCTACCATTTTTAGCTTCCTTTTGCTGCTGGTGAGTTTCCTGCTACATTTCTGCTATGCACAAGTGCGCGTGCGGGGGGAGGGAGGTTGCTGTTTCGTCGTTAGCTCACACAGCATGCCATAAAGAGGGGTGGAGGATTTACAGGCCACCCCCCTTTTAACACAAACCCACTCCCCATAGTGCTTCCTGTTATCCAGAGTGTTCCTTGTTCCCCTAATACAAATTATGCCCCGTATATTAAATGGGTTATCCACCTTTGCAATACTGATGGGGTATCCTTAGGATAGGCCATCAATATTACATTTGTGAGCGTCTGACAGCCAGGATCCTTGGCTTCTACTAAGATGATTAGATATATTGTATGTTAGATCCATTACTGTGGGAGATTACCTTCTGTATACAGCACTTACATTTCATATATATATATCTCATTAGAAAAGGAGCCTCATAAATCTTGTCTGAATTTTACTCAAGGTATTCAAGCACCCAAAATACAGCCCTTTTACTATAGTAAATGACATTACCCTGATCAAACTGGCTTCTCCTGTTACTGGTCAAGCAGAAGTGTCTCCTGTATGTGTGGCAGAGGCTAGTGACAACTTTGAAGGTGGTAGAAGGTGTGTCACCACAGGATGGGGATTGACCGACTCCTCAGGTACGACTGGATGAGCATGTACTGTCAGGAAAAGTTGTGTCTATGTATTAAGTCCCCATTATACTGCACCAAACCAATATCACAAACTTTAATGACAAGTATAGCATATACAGTATTACACCCTTATTTTTTACAACGGTCTTTACATGTCAGTTACATACAATTGCATCTAGGATGAGTAAAATTCTTCAATGGAGGCTATAGAAAAAGGAATCGTGGTGCTTAGCTCTGTTCAAATATGGAAACAAAGAGCAAACTATAGTTCAGTATTTATATAACCTACATAATATCCCCAGTATGTCACATAACCAATAATCCAAGAAATACAAACAATATACCATCTTTATTTCATATCCAAATTGAATAGTATTGAAAATAATTAAAACTAGATTAAAATCACCACATAAAGAAAGGACATTATGGATAAATAGGGCATGGCAGATGGGACTCAATTCATATCCAATAAATAATAACAAAATATACATACATATATATATATATATATATACAGTACAGACCAAAAGTTTGGACACACCTTCTCATTCCAAGAGTTTTCTGTATTTTCATGACTATAAAAATTGTAGATTCACACTGAAGGCATCAAAACTATGAATTAACACATGTGGAATTATATACTTAACAAAAAAGTGTGAAACAACTGAAAATATGTCTTATATTCTAGGTTCTTCAACGTAGCCACCTTTTGCTTTGATTACTGCTTTGCACACTCTTGGCATTCTCTTGATGAGCTTCAAGAGGTAGTCACCTGAAATGGTCTTCCAACAGTCTTGAAGGAGTTCCCAAAGATGCTTAACACTTGTTGGCCCTTTTGCCTTCATTCTGCGGTCCAGCTCACCCCAAACCATCTCGATTGGGTTCAGGTCTGGTGACTGTGGAGGCCAGGTCATCTGGCGTAGCACCCCATCACTCTCCTTCTTGGTCAAATAGCCCTTACACAGTCTGGAGGTGTGTTTGGGGTCATTATCCTGTTGAAAAATAAATGATGGTCCAACTAAACGCAAACCGGATGGAATAGCATGCCGCTGCAAGATGCTGTGGTAACCATGCTGGTTCAGTATTCCTTCAATTTTGAATAAATCCCCAACAGTGTCACCAGCAAAGCACCCCCACACCATCACACCTCCTCCTCTATGCTTCACGGTGGGAACCAGGCATGTAGAGTCCATTCGTTCACCTTTTCTGCGTCGCACAAAGACATGGTGGTTGGAACCAAAGATCTCAAATTTGGACTCATCAGACCGAAGCCCAGATTTCCACAGGTCTAATGTCCATTCCTTGTGTTCTTTAGCCCAAACAAGGCTCTTCTGCTTGTTGCCTGTCCTTAGCAGTGGTTTTCTAGCAGCTATTTTACCATGAAGGCCTGCTGCACACAGTCTCCTCTTAACAGTTGTTGTAGAGATGTGTCTGCTGCTAGAACTCTGTGTGGCATTCACCTGGTCTCTAATCTGAGCTGCTGTTAACCTGCCATTTCTGAGGCTGGTGACTCGGATGAACTTATCCTCCACAGCAGAGGTGACTCTTGGTCTTCCTTTCCTGGGGCGGTCCTCATGTGAGCCAGTTTCTTTGTAGCGCTTGATGGTTTTGGCCACTGCACTTGGGGACACTTTCAAAGTTTTCCCAATTTTTCGGACTGACTGACCTTCATTTCTTAAAGTAATGATGGCCACTCGTTTTTCTTTACTTAGCTGCTTTTTTCTTGCCATAATACAAATTCTAACACTCCATTCAGTAGGACTATCAGCTGTGTATCCCCCTGACTTCTGAACAACACAACTGATGGTTCCAACCCCATTTATAAGGCGAGAAATCCCACTTATTAAACCTGACAGGGCACACCTGTGAAGTGAAAACCATTTCAGGTGACTACCTCTTGAAGCTCATCAAGAGAATGCCAAGAGTGTGCAAAGCAGTAATCAAAGCAAAAGGTGGCTACTTTGAAGAACCTAGAATATAAGACATATTTTCAGTTGTTTCACACTTTTTTGTTAAGTATATAATTCCACATGTGTTAATTCATAGTTTTGATGCCTTCAGTGTGAATCTACAATTTTTATAGTCATGAAAATACAGAAAACTCTTGGAATGAGAAGGTGTGTCCAAACTTTTGGTCTGTACTGTATATACACAATGCATGTACACAAATCCTATTAATTTCAACTCACAAATTTAAGTTATTACATCCAAAAATTCATATAACCATAACTCAACAAATTTGAGGAAACAACTCGTAGCAATTCTGTCTGCCCACCACACTGTCTAGCACCCCGGTTAATATAATAATAAAAATAGTATATTTGATTTTTATTGTGCATATTTAATTGTGTGACAAAAGACAAGATGACTGTTACTTCAGAAGGGGGAGATTTATCAATCCCTCTATGCTAGTTTTCTGGCACAGAAGGATTATATTGTGGCGTATGCTTGGTGTAAGGTCCTTTCTTGCGCCAAACATGCACCACAACCTTGTTCTGTGTCTCACTCTCAACACTGTGTGAATATGGGCAGGGTGGGAATGGCAAGCAAGGTGAGCAAGGGTGGAAATGCCTACACAACAAATTTAACTCACTCCAGTTTTCTGATGTGAGTTATAATGGAAATCTCCGCCAGTTGTAGATCTCCATTTTGGCACTGGGATGTGCGGCTGAGTTATGAAGAGGCTGAACCTCTTCATAAATCACTAATTCCTTGCCCGGTTGTAGCCTTTATTAAAACTGATGTACAATACGCCAGTTGTAATAAATCTGCCCCATTGTCTTTAGATTACAACATAGACATTATTAGCACATTACACAGGACTATTAATACAGTAAATACTTCAATTCATCTTTTCTAGTCCCAGTTAGTAAATGCATTAAAGGGGGAAGCAAAATAGTTAAAGTTTTTGTAGTGTGCAATTATAGTGAAGATAAACTACTCCTTTGATAAAAACAATAATCAGAAATTATATAAATACATAATGTAAATTTATTTCTTCTTACATCTTATTTCAGCAAATCAAACCCCCGCTAGGCTGCAACAAGTAGCCCTGCCTCTCCTCACTAACACAGAATGCAAGAAATATTGGGGCAACAAGATCCGTGATGTCATGATCTGTGCTGGAGCAGATGGAGCATCCTCCTGCATGGTAAAATATATTATGTAATAATTCCTTGCCAACTACTCTAGCTATTATGGTCTACAGCAGTGGTGCCTGGATAGTTTATTATGATCTACTAGTAGTTCTCAAGTTTGTCCAGGTCTAGTGCCAGCTTCAACTCACAAGTGGGAAAAATGCCTCTATGATGACTTATATAGGTACTTCTGAAAAGGGGTTGAAAGTGAAGTAATGCCTAAGTACCTAGCTGTGGATGCTCAGGGGTGAACCTAACCTCTCTGCTGCCTGAGGCAAGCTATACAAAGTCCCCCCCCCCCAAAAAAAAAAAAAAATAGCCGACCAAGCGATCTTTGATTCTGTTATGAGGGCCCCTCATAACAACAACTTTACACAAAATAATCTAGTTTTTCAAAGACCAGCATCACATTAACTTTATACAAAAATGTTCAATGAGAGAAATCTAGCCTGTTTTGGGCTTGAACAAGTGCATTGAAGTCAGGTTGAATATCTGAGGTGGATATGCGAATGACTGCACACAAGTGATCATCACTGAGAGAGGATCTGTATCTGGATTTGTTGAACTTTATCACTGAGAATGTTTGTTCACATAGGTAGGTAGATCCTCCCTATTTACCCTCCCCACAAAGGATATGATCCCCCTATTTATGGCCCTCACACAGTTTATGACACCTTTTATACCCCCTCACACAGTATATGACCCTTTTTTTTAAAGGCCACCCACAGTATATGACCCCCTGTTATCTCCCCACCTCCACACAGAGTAGTGGCCGATAATTTTTACTCACCTGTCCACGCTCCAGACCTGTACGCCCTCCGCTGCCACCTCCAGGGTGCGCTGTTGTTGACGCTGAAAAAGGCCGGGATGCTGTACGCAGCGTCCCGGCGTTCTTCAGCATCATGACGTCAGTGTAGCGCCGCCTAGAGGAGGCAGAGGAGGGCGGCCAGGACAGGAGCATGGACAGGTGAGCAAAAGTATCAACAGTGGGCCGGTCAGAGATAGTCAGAGGGCCGGATGTGGCCCGCGGGCCATACAATGCCCAGGTCTGCCCTAGAGTATAATAAGTGGAGGAAAAATAGCAAACAGTTTTACTCACCTTGCCTCGCCTCTCCTGGGCATCTTTGCACCGTCTTGCAATACCTGATGTCCTCTTTAGGCCTACATGTGAAGTCAAACCACGTCGGTCACCACTGTGGACCAATCACGAGGCACGCCGAGCGTCATAACGTCATGACACTCCCACATGACAACTCCATCACAGGCTTCAGCAGTAACTCCCCCAGGGTGTGTGACATCAGAAGCAGGCTGGAAGAGCCCTGAAGAGAATGCTGTGGGCACCAGGAGAGGTGAGTATAACTGTTTTATGTTTTTACTCACCTTTTCTGATGCTGCACAAGTTTGGCCGCTATTTATTTGATTATTTAAAGAGGTAGCGGACTCACTGATCCCCGCTCCTGTCGCGTTTGGCATCTGCTTTTGCCTCCAGTGCGTGGACACTGAAGAACGTTGCAGCACCCTCTGGAGGAAGGGAGGCCCGACTGGAGAAGAGCGGGGATTGGTGAGTTAAATTCAGCAACTGCCTGTTGGAATAAGCCAATAGGTAGTGGCCGATTAAAAAAAATGCCGCAACTCAGTTTATACTAGGAGGATGACTTAGCACCTATATAACTGTGTTAGTGAATTACAGATTCTCTGATTCTTCCTTTGTATGGATTTCAGGGTGACTCTGGTGGCCCTCTTGTATGTCAGAAGAATGAAAGCTGGACTTTGGTTGGAATAGTATCCTGGGGAAGTGGCACCTGCTCTCCATCATCTCCTGGGGTGTATGCTCGGGTCACTGAACTCAGAGACTTCATTGATCAAACAGTGGCTGCCAACTAAACAAGAGCCATCAAAGTATTGTCATTCAATAGCAGAATGTTTCACTTTGAATAAACATCACTTGCAGTCTACATTCATTCTGTTTATTGTTGTGTATTACAAAATAAAACAAAAACTGTTGCTGCAAGGAGACAAGTTTCTCCTGGATCCTCTACAAAATTGCCTCACACAACCGAGTTCCTTTTGGGAAATGTAGGCCACGTGCAGGCCATATTTCCTACAGTGGATACGACTGAGTGAATGGAATTCACTGCATTATAGTCAATTATAATGCAAAGAGCTCTCAGACAGCCAGATCACTACTGTACTGAACAGACATAAAGCTGTTTGTTCAGCACTGTAGCGATCCAGCTGTTCAGGAGCTCTCTCCATCCAAAAACTAATAGAACTTCACATATGAAGGCTTATACAGTCATAGAACAGTCTGCCCAGATATTTAAAATTTTCATGAAATCTTAGGTACCCTTTAAGTATAAAACTAGGCCATGTCATTAAGTGGTTAATATATTAAAACGTAGAAATCCTCACTTGAGCCTTACCCCATATTCACATTACCGAGTGTCATAGTGTTTTATAGTACAGGACAGTATGTCGCTGGGAGGCAGGGGGCTCCTAGCATCATCGATAACTACACTGCTAGGAGTCCCTCTCCTGGCATGATGTTCAGGTTGGAAAATTGGCACACACAAGGACCGAGTTTCATGGGTGAAACTTGGTTGTGTTAATGCAGAGTTAGGCCGATCTCTGCTTGGAGATTCCGTTTCCCATTCCATAGACTTGTACTGGGGGGTGTTTCTCACAGGTGAGCGTCATCGCTGGGCTGTAAGGTACGCCCCCTCTCTCTGTACTCATCTATAGCGCTGTATTGTCAGAGGGGGTGTTCCTTACTGCCCGGCGATGACGCTAAGCTGTGAGGAACGCCCCCCCAGTACAAGTCTATGAACAAGAACTGTCAGGGAGGGCGTTCCTCACAGCGCAACTAGACTGTCAGGAACTCCTTTCTGACAGTAAACCGTGAAACTTACACCGCCGATATCTCCAGCACCGGGGAACATACCGGGAAAGCCAGAAGTGCGCTGAATTCAGCGTGTTGTCTGCTTTCTAGCGGTATGTAAAACCGCATGTGCCTGAGGACATGAAAGGTCCTCTTTAATGCCTCCTCATTCTATGGGATTGCCTTTATTTACTATAAATTGGCATCTTTATGCTCCCCCATGTGTTTCCATTTGCTGACTTCAAATTTTTATAACACATCAGTGATGTGGACTTTGTATACCTGCACATGTTTCAACATATACATACATTTGGTTTGCATATGACTGCGTATGTTCTTTACCTACCGGCATATGCTTTTTTTTCCATATATATCTGTCTGTATGTATTAATATATAATGTAAGCAGGCAGAGGGTAAGATTGTGGAGGGAAGATACCTCCCACTAAGGTGGCTCCTCTCCACTAGGTAATGGACTGGAATCTATGTCCAGGGTTTGGATGTGATTGCAGACCTGGGCTCAAAGCTCTGGTCCTGGGTTTTGTTAGAGCCAGGTTGAAGCCTTAACGCTGACCAGGTAGGAGGGTGTCTCTCTCTCTCTCTCCCCCTCTTCTGATGGTGCTTCTGAGACACAACCACACTGCCTGTGTGGAGGACAGAAAGTGGAGACAAAACTTCTAACTTGGTGAGCCTGCTGGACTGTTTCTGTCTTAAAGACTATTTTTGTGTTGCTGGACTTTCTGCCTCTTGGCTGAAACAAGCCATTCTGTTTTGTGTTGCCTTATGCTGCTGAAAGCCATTTATGTTATGGACTCTGTGAACTCCTCCTAATAAAGCACTAGTGTGAACTTGCACACACTCCTCCAGTGTCTTACTTGCCTGGTAACCAGCCCCTGGAAGGTCCCACATTGACAATACATGTATTAATATAAAAAAAACCTTCACTTTCTTCTGCTGTAGCCAATGACAGGTCGACTTGGCCTTGTGTTTTGGATCGTTGTCATATTGGAATGTCCACGTACGTCCCATGCGCAGCTTCCTGGCTGATGAGTGCAAATTTGCCTCCAGTATTTGCTGATAACGTGCTGCATTCGATTTTTGTCTCATCACTCCAAATTACCTTGTTCCAGAAGTTTTGAGGCTTGTCTCTGTGCTGTTTGGCATATTGAAGGAGAGACTCTTTGTGGCATTTGCGCAGTAATGGCTTTCTTCTGGCAACTCGAACCATGCAGCCCATTTTTCTTATTGTGCATCTTGAAACAGCCACACCGATAGTTTTCAGAGAGTCCTGTATTTCAGCTGATATTATGTGTGGGTTTTTCTTTGCATCCCGAACAATTTTCCGGGCAGTTGGGGCCGAAATTTTGGTTGGTCTACCTGACCGTGGTTTGGTTTCTGGGCATGTTATCAAGCCAAAATCACCAGGGTATGTGAACTTTTGAACTGGGTCATTTTGATGTTTTTGGTTGTCATTATGATTTAAAAAGAGAAAACACAGAAGTTTGACAATAAATGACTTCAACCAATCACTGAGCATGAGTGGAGAAAAAGTTTTTGTGTTACCATACATATTCTCTGAAAAAAGGCCAAAATATCTGCCGGGTTTTAGCACAACTGTGTGTGTGTATACTGCATATAGTCCCATATACTAATGAGTTGTACTTTCTTTTTCTCCACTAGATGTCATCAACTTGTCAGGAGAGTGGTAAAAGTAAGAGAAAGGCCAAGCATAAATTGTGTGAGAAATGTAACCAATCCATAACTAATATAATTTATGTTCTCTGTGTGGAGGTTCAGAAGATAAAGAGATGAGTCTCAATCTTTCCTTTCATGGTATAAAAACATCTATACGCAATATTTAAAGAAGAAAAATCATCTCATAAAAATTGGAAACTTAAAGGGGTTGTCCACTTTCAAACCAATATTGAGACACCGTTATTGTTTGTATAATAATAATAAGTTAAACAATTTCCTCATGGTTTTCTACAGCTTGTTATAGTCAGAGCCCAGTGATCAGACATCTGCCTGGTAGCGAGCTGTGCACCTGTGTTTTCATCACATGGACTGTATACACCATGCTTATGGTTCCCTAAAAAAATTATTTAGCTTCATCATGTATAGTTGGTGTCTCCTCAGTCTCTGTTGTTAGAACCATACATATATAGCTAAGTCAGCTACCTCAAGATTTAAAGAGTGACACGCTCTGAATGCTCTATCTCTTATGAGAAACGCAGTTGAGTTTCTATGTAATGCCCCTGGACATGGCGCAACATGCATCGGCGGACGCAGTACCCCGCGGATTTTGATACTTACATTTATGGGTTAGTTATTACTGCCATTCCTCTTGATGTTGTTTTCTCCTTCTTTATTTATATATCTATAGCATTGATATGCTATGTGTTATGTTTGTTGGAGATTTGCAGCATCGATTCAATTCCGTATAACACTCTCATACATGTAACAAATGACCTTTTTATTCTATGGTATTAGTATTCATATCTGATCCTTTTTTGTAGACATTACTAATCTCATGAGTATTACATCACTCTCTCTACCCCTCAGTATATGTATTTGAGTATTGTGTTGTTTTATCCAAATTAATGGCATCTTGCTCCGAAAGGTGGACAAATTGCTACTATATACCAAACAATGGTATTATGAGAGGGCCAACAAGCCCCATACCCTCTTGGCAGGACACCTGAGAGACCGGGTGGAGAGGGGTATAGTGTATGCTCTCCAACACAGCACCAGAGCTGTAACTTACCCTAATGAGATTGCACACATGTTCCATGAATGTTACTGAAACCTTTCCCGCAAAATGATGTAATAGTACGTCATGGGAAAGTGTACCTTCCCGCATCATGACCTGCTTTCACATCATGGTAATGTCATCTGCTCTGAAGCTGAGTGGTTGACATCAAGAGCGGATGTCAGCTGTAAGTATCTGCTAACACCCACATGTAACACATGTGGCCTGAGCTGAGCTGCAATTGTAGCCCCCCACAGAGTGGGTCACTATAGATGTCACCTCACGTGATCTCTACTGTGTACTGTGAAGGTATAGTGAGAACCAGTTAACCTGTTAGCATTAGACAAATCCCCAGTGACTGCCTCTTTAAAAAGGGGTGGAGCTACTGCCTAGAAAGTTTTAGTTTTGTTTTTGGGAGCAAGGGGAAGCAGACCCATGAGGCAGGGCTGCACGGTACTGGTGATTCAACAGTCTGCAGAGAGGGTAATGAGACAGCACAGGAGTCCAGCGTTTTGATGAGAACAAGTATCTATCAAACAAGGAGCTGCAGAGTAAGGACCATCGATTCCTAGCTAAGTGTCTGCCACACTTAGAACATTGAGAGAATTACTGGATCAAGGTCCAGTAGTGCATATTTCCTGGAGGCTCAGTAACACATAGAGTTAGGGTGAGTGTGCGTACCCAGCACCCGACAGAACTCGCGTTACCTGCCGTCTGGAAGAGCCACAGATCTGGTTATATCTGACCTCTGAGCTTCTGGAATCCAGAATCAGGGGAAATTGATTAGAGGTACAGCAGCATTGGAAGGCTGAATTACCCATGTGGTTAAACTGGCATCTCACTATACCAGAGCAAGGTGAATTCTCCTGTAAGATCTGTTATCCCTTGCTGACTACAGAAGTAAACCGTAAGTGTTTGGTTAACCCCTGACTGGACTGTATTTCTTATTAATCGCCTCTTCACTGCTCCTCTGCCTGCACACCAGCTCTTCCTCATATATCAGTTGGCCCTGGGATCTGCCCTAGTTGGGGAGGGTACAATATCTGGCACTCTATCACTACCTATTCCCAGAGGCCCAACCAGCAGTGCCGGGCTTGCCTCCATCGCAAGCTAAAACCCCAACTGGCGTCACGATAAACATTTATTTTATTCCCCTTCAAGGCGCTGTCGACCCCAGTACCGGGCCTATTCGCACCGTGAACTCGCAAAGGCCGGGCTGGGGCGACGCATCTTTTGGCGTCACGAACAGGATTGAAAGTGCGCAAAATTGTTTTTTTTTTTTTTTCTCTTATTTTTGAGAGACTGTTGCACTTTTCCCGCTCTCCAAAATAGCCGCCAACGGCCGGGACCTGCGTCACCCAGGTCGCGTAGAGTGCGGGGGGGCGGAGTTTTTGGTTTTTTTTTCTATCGCAAGCCACGCTGAGTTGGAGGCCGAAGTGGCTTGTAGTGCGGCAGCGGCAGTCGCTAAAAGCCCTTCCACCAGCTCTGATTCACGGTCCACGGTGTCAGGAACAGTGAGTGTGACCCTGTTGAGATTAACAGGTGGGGAAAGATGTCTCAGGCAAGCAGACCCTCATCTTCGGTCTTGGACGGCTCTGAATTCCCCATAGATTCTAACCAAGGTATCACAGCGCCACCTATGGGTACTAATCCGGACAGCCGGCACAATCTTGTAACAGTGGCACCCATATTACCGTTAACGATGCCATATATTCCAGGTGCATCCTGGCTGCCCCAGTATGCAGGCGAATCCCATACTCTCAGAGACTTTAAAGAAAGGCTAAGTGGCCTGTTTGACCTTTACCCCATGACAAAGGAGCAAAAGGTTGCAATATTGACAAGTCAACTTTGCGGCGCAGCACAAAGGGAGGTAAAATCCTGGCCATCGTTCGATAAAAGAACCGTAAAGGACATTTTTACCAAACTCAGGATTGCATTTGACACCCGTACCTCATCAGAGATAAAAATGCGGTTTTTCAGCTGTAAGCAAAAACCACAGGACACTGTGAGAGATTTTGCCCTCAATCTGCAGGAAGCTTCGCAGGTCATTAAGCAAGTAGACCCCGATAGTGTTCATGATGAGGATAAGATGCTAAAAGAACAATTTGTAGAGGGCCTATTATCAGAATCCAATAAGGCCCAGCTGTGCATGATGGCACTGCAGAATCCTGATATGAGCTTTCTTGAGTTCAAAGATCGATCCATCCGTATCCTGAGGGAACCTGTCTATCCATGTGGACAGATGGAGGGGCAACAAGTTGCTCTCCACAGGCAAACGCCTGTGAGCCCTGCAGGTGTAGCATCCTTTCCAACGGCTGTACAGTGTACGCAGATTCAATCTGATGATGCTGCAGAATTGCGGTTACGAGTGACTGAACTAACTAAACATGTAGCTGCCTTAACCCGAACTGTTGAAAATCTCAGAGTTTCTACTTCCCCAGCAAGGATCCAGCTCGCCTCCAGCCCAGAGGATTTACCTTGGCGGCGATCAAAGAGAGCATCGATTCCTCAACAGCGAATGTCTCGCACTGGCAGGAGAACAACCGACAAGTTCGACCCCTCTGGCCGTCCCATCTGCAGGCGGTGTGATAAGGTTGGTCATGTGGAGAGAGGAGAGAGTGCCCTTTAAATGGGCAACTCCTGGAGTAGCGGACCAACACCCAGGAGTGAGACAACCTGGTCCAACTGGCAGGGAAAGCAGGTATGTGGGTAGACGTCCTATGATCCCAGTTGCAGTGAACGGCATTCCTTTTACAGCATTACTGGACACTGGTTCACAGGTAACCACCATGCCCCATACCTTGTTTCGCAGGTACTGGACAGACGCTGAGATTACCCAACCTCCAAATGGGGACTTGGTACTAATTGCCAGCAATGGTCAGCCTCTGATTCAGACGGGATATAAAGAAGTCACCCTGAGAGTAGGTGGAACGGATCTGAAATCCCAAGGTCTGATAATTGTTGATGTGGACGAAGGAGAAGGCGCTAATGTGTTAATACTGGGGACTAATGTGTTGGAGAATTGTCTAGATGAGGTTATTACCATCTTACAGAATGCGTTGAGATCGGCCCCCTACAAGGAAAGAAATGTCTTGAATCTAGAGATTAGAGCCCTTGTCCAGCGCCAGCAAGTGGAGTTAGCAGGTGGAGAGATTGGCAGTGTGAGGGTGAGTGACCCCAACTGCATCATGCTTCCCCCCAGGAGTGAAATCATCGTGTGGTGCAGAGCAGCTATAGGCATAAAAGGGCGGGACTATCAGGCCCTGCTGGAACCTGTCTATTCTGATTGTAGACCCACAGTTATGACAGCTAGGGGAATAGTTAATGTGAGGAAGGGCAGAGTACCAGTGCGCGTTCTGAACTGTGGAGAGGAGGAGGCTTGCTTACCCAGGTACGCCACAGTGGCTAAGCTGTTAACTGTCAATAACAATGACAATGACATACAGCCAACAGAACCCTTGGCCCCAACCGACGATGCCAACGATTCATTAGGACCGTTGGACGACTGGTGTCAAGCGGTGCACATTGGCACTGACACCACTCCTCAATACCAAAGAAATGGGGTGTTGCGGTTAGCACAGGAATATGAGAGGGTATTTAGTAAGACACCCTTGGATTTTGGGCAGGTTAAGGTGATTCAACATACCATTCCCACCGGAGACCATGCGCCGATTAGGGAAAGGCATAGGCCAATTGCGCCTGCGCATTATCAGTATACTAAAGATATGATCAAGGACATGAAGAGTGCTGGGGTAATTAGGGAAAGCTATAGCCCCTGGGCAGCTCCTTTGGTGTTAGTCCGCAAGAAAGATGGAACAATGCGCGTGTGCGTAGATTACAGAAAGATCAATAGCATCACTCACAAAGATGCTTACCCTTTGCCGCGCATAGAGGAGTCATTAGCCACACTCAGGACGGCTAGATACTTTTCCACTTTGGACTTAACCAGCGGGTATTGGCAGGTTCCTGTTGCGGAGGAAGATAAAGAGAAGACCGCCTTTACTAGTCCCATGGGTCTCTATGAATTCAATCATATGCCCTTTGGTTTGTGCAATGCACCAGGAACCTTCCAAAGACTAATGGAGTGCTGCCTAGGACACAAGAATTTTGAAACAGTCTTGTTATATTTGGACGACGTGATTTGTTTATTCCAGAACCTACGAGGAGCACTTGCAACATCTGGCTGAAGTCTTTGAAGCCTTATCCAACTTCGGCCTGAAGGTCAAACCTTCTAAATGCCACCTCCTGAAACCAAAGGTACAGTATTTGGGACATGTGGTCAGTGCAGAGGGAGTTAATCCGGACCCAGACAAGGTGACTGTGATCCAGAACTGGAAGACCCCAACAACTATCAGAGAAGTCCGTCAATTCCTAGTATTAGTTGGTTACTACAGGCGCTACACAATCACGGGTGTTAAGCACAGCTCCCAACTGTCCTGCATCCGGGGGCCAGTCCTTATTTTAAACTGGTGTCCCGCTATGCCCCGAAGTTCTTTGTTGCTATCAAACTTTATTAGAGTAAGATAAAGGCTAAATGGTAGATGCTAAATCCTAGTGGGCTAAAGGACCTTTGATGACATCATGACCATGTGATCAGACTCTTGGGTGGGCGGAGCTATTCTGGACATTACAGGACAGTGTTTTGTTAGAGAAAGAGGAAGCTGCTGGGAACGAACGGTTACTGAAGGTGAGGAGAGAGGAGACAGCATGTGTGAGCAAGAGGAGGGAACTGGGGGCAGATGTAGAGGACAATTAAACTGAAGACAGATGAAGGGGCAATTAAACTCGGAAGTGGGCAATTAAACTGGGGACAGATAAAGGGGGACATTAAATTGGTGGCAGATGAAGGAGGACATTTAACAGGGTGCAGCTGGATGGGGGGGACATTAAACTGTGGGCAGAGGGAGGGGGACATTAAAATGGGAACAGATGGAGGGGGGACATCAAACTGGGGGCAGATTGAGGAGTGGACATTAAACTGGGGGCAACTGGAGGAGGACAATAAACTGTGGGGGGTAGCTGGAGAGGGACATGTCTGCCTCTAATTGAGCCCAGTTTAATATCTCCCTCCCCTGTATAATGTCCCCCTCCAACTGCCCCAGTATAATGTCTCCCTCTAGTTTCCGCCAGTTTAAATTGGGGCACGAGGAGAGGGACTTAATACTGTGGGGCAATTGGAGGGGAACATTATAATGTGGGGGCACATGGAAAAATGGATGAGAATGGGCGGAGTCAATGTAGAAGTGGGTGGAGCTAAATTATCTGCAGCGTGCATAGAGCGTCACACATTTTGTCACTCTTTCTGTCCTTTGAAAGTTAGGAGGTATGGTGGTAAGCCCTTAGATGCCATTGCCAATCATTACTGCAGCATTTGAAGGGGTTGCCCTAGCAACCCAGTACCTCTACAGCTGTGATCCTTCTTTGGCAGCCCAGGTCCATTTCCGTGGCCCCGCGTCTGTGATCTTCTTTTTTCCTTGGTGAATTCCAATTTACTGGCACCTCCAGGGCTCTGAGAAAACAGCATGGCATCCCTCTAAATCTATACTGCAAAAACTAAAAAGCACAGCAATTCTTCCCTTCTGAGCTCTGATGTGTGACCAAACAGCAGTTTACACCCACATATGCAATTTTTGTGTACCCAGGATAACCCACTTAATAGTTTTAGGAGGATATGTCTCTGATTACACAAAGCATATTTCTTTAAAAATTTGAATTTTCCCTTTGTACATTAATTTTTGGGAAGAACTCTTGGACTCAAAATAATACCCTTTGAGAATTTCCTTGAGGGATGTAGTTTTTAACACTTTTCCGACATCCACCGTAATAGTATGGCAGATGTTGAAAGTATTTATATATGGGGGCTGCTCGGGAGCTGAGCGGCCACCATAGCTGCTGGGTCTCTGCTGTTTTATACAGGCAGGCACTGATCGTGGGCATTAACCCCCCCCCCACCCGGTGCCTTGATCAAAGCTGACCAAGGCGCCATTTTGCCCGCGGCGCATAGCGCCGCCATTTTGCCGGTGTTAAGAATTTGAATAAAAAGTGATCAAAGTAATAGAAATTTCCCAAAATGGTATAACTAAAAAGTACACCTGGCCCCGCAAAAAAAGACGCCCTATGCATGGAAATATAAAAAAGTTACTGGTATCAGAATATGGCAACTTTTAGAGAGAAAATTTTTTTTAACAGTTTTAGATTTTTGTTAAGGGGTTAAAATGTAAATAAAACCATATAAATTTGGTATCTCTGGAATCATACTGAAGCACAGAATACAGATGACATGTCATTTCGGCTGCGGAGTGAATGCCGTAAAAACAAAGCCCGTCACACAAATGCACTTATTCTTCAAATCCACCCCATTCTGAACTTTTTTCCAGCTTCCCAGTACATTGTACAGAATAATAAATGGCAGCATCATGAAGAAAAGCTTGTCCCACAAGCATTAAGTCCTCATATGGCTCTGAGAATGAAAAAATGAAAAAGTTATGGGGTTTGGAAGGGGGAGGTGGGGAATCAAAAACGAAATACAAAAATCGAAAAATTCCCCCGGTGGGAAGGGGTTAAAATGGATTAACTTTTTGGGGGTTTCCATTGTACTGGTTCTTTAGGGGCTCTGCAAATGCAACATGGCCCCTGAAAACTATTCCAGTAAAATCTACCCTACAAAATCCAAATAGCACTATTTTTATTCCTAGTCCTGCCATGTACCCATACAACATTTTACGACCACATATGGGGTATTGCCGTGGTCAGGAGAAATTGTGTAACAAACTGTTGTGTGCCTTTTCTTCTTTAATCCCTTGTTAAAAATTAAAAATTTGGGACTAATTGGACAGTTTATTGGAAAAAAAATAATTTTTCATTTTCACATCCTAATGTTAATAAAATCTGTGAAATGGCTGTGGGGTCAAAATGCTCACCATAACCCTTGATATCTATGAGAGGTGTAGTTTCCGAAATAGGGTCACTGTTGGAGGGTTTTCATTGTATTGGTACTCTATGGACTTTGTAAATTAGATATGGCACCTGAAAACTATTCCAGCAAAATCTGCTTTTCAAACAGCCGGTGGTGCTCCTTTGGAGCGCTGCTGTGTGCCCAAACATCAGTTTACATCCACATGTGGGATATTTCCATGCACGGTAGAAATTGCATAAATAGATGTATTTTCTCTTTTAACCCTTTGGGAATGTGTTCATTTTAGGGCTAAATGAACATATTATTGAAAAAGAAAAGAGTGTCTAAATTTCACCACCATATTGTTTTAATAATAATAATAATAATAATAATAATAGTCCTTTAATAGTCCCACAATGGGGAAATTCAGTGTGTTACAGCAGCAAAGATAAGCAGATACAAATACAACATGTACAGGAATGTTCCAAGGTAAGAGGCATTACATTGATAGCCGACAGACAGATAGGAAGTGGGGGGGGGGGGGGTTTAACAGGCAGAGAGATATTTCAGTACTCTGTGTGTAATGATCTCCGCTTAGGTCGGTGTTGGTTGTACAGCCTAACCGCGGTGGGGAGGAAAGACTTCCGATAGCGCTCCTTCTCACACCTAGGGTGGAGCAGTCGGTCACTGACAGTACTGCTCAGCGCGATCACAGTCTCATGCATTTGATGGGACTTCTTCTTCTTCATGGAGCTCACCACGGACAGTATCCTTTTGTCACCCACCACCTGCACTGGGTCCAGTGGGCTCCCCAGGACAGAGCTGGCCCTTCTAATCAGCTTGTCGAGTCTATTCCTATCCCTGGTTGATATACTGCTCCCCCAGCAGGCCACTCCAAAGAAGATGGCTGATGCCACTACCGAGTTGAAGAAAGTTCTAAGAAGTGCCCCCCGGATTCCAAAGGCTCTCAGCTTCCTAAGCAGGTAGAGCCTGCTGTGGCCCTTCCTGTACAGGGCCTCCATATGATCTGCCCAGTCCAGCTTATTATTAAGGAGTAAACCCAGGTACTTATAGGTGTTCACAATCTCGATGCCTGTCCCCAGGATGTCCACTGGTTTAGGAGGGCTTCTGCCTTTACGGAAGTCCACCACCATCTCCTTGGTCTTCCCCGCGTTAATCTTCAGGTGGTTCCGGTGGCACCAGTCCACAAAATCCTGGTTCAGTTCTCTGTACTCCCTATCATCATCATCTGTGATGAGACCCACTATTGCAGAGTCGTCAGAATACTTCTGTAGGCAGCAGCTGGATGAGTTGCACCTAAAATCTGCAGTGTACAGTGTGAAGAGGAAAGGGGCGAGAACCGTACCCTGAGGTGCCCCCCGTATTACAGATCACGGTACCTGACACACAGTCTTGGGCTCTCACGTATTGAGGTCGATTTGTGAGGTAGTCTAGGATCCAGTTGGAGAGGTGGTGGTCCACTCCAGCAAGGCCCAGCTTGTCCCTCAATAACCTGGGCTGTATGGTGTTAAAAGCACTGGAGAAGTCAAAGAACATTATTCTCACCATGTTCCCTGGTTTCTCCAGTTGAGACAGAGCCCTGTGCAGAAGATGGATGATGGCATCATCTACCCCAATGCCCGGCCGATAAGCAAACTGGAGGGGGTCCATAGCAGGGCTCACTAGAGGGCGGAGATGTGTGAGAACCAATCTCTCCAAGATCTTCATCAGGTGGGATGTCAGTGCTACAGGTCTGTAGTCATTGAGGTCCATAGGGTGGGGTTTCTTTGGAACTGGTACCACACAAGAAGATTTCCATAATTCATTGACTATTTCCTGCCTCAGGCTCATATTATACATATATGTAATTATACCACACAGCTGGTCCCCGCAAGTCTTAATTAGCCTGGTATAATTCCTGGTATATATTGCGGCATATATTTCTTTATGGCATTCACCGTATGGAACAAATAACACTATTTTTGGATAGTGGGGACTTATATGCACATGGGGATAACTAACATGTTTGTTAATTTTTTTTTTTTTTTTTTTTGCTTACATTGTCTTTTTTAAATGTAATGGTGTTTTTCTTTTCTTTTTTCCTTGTCCCACAAGGGGACTTGAACCTGGGACCTCAGATCCCCAGTGCAATGTATGAGCCCCCATTATACATAGTATTGCAGTACATCGCACATAGGCTCACTATGTGAACTGTAGTCTGGAGGCTGTTGCTTGGCTTCCTGGCTGCCATAGCAACCCCTCGGATAAGATCACAGTGGATACAAGGGGTGGCGGGGGGCGATCTTGCTCCCGGACCCCCTGGATGCTGTGATCACTGCCGTATCTACCGATGCTGTATCTTCCAACTCCGGCGGCTAGTCACGACCCTCGAATGTTTAACACAGCCGGGGTGCTAGAAGTAATGCCTCAGACACAGCTCCTATGCCCGTGGCATTAAAGAGCCGTACTTTTACAGTGCTGAGCATTAAGTATACACTCAACGCAGCATAATAGTACAGCGCAGAATGGAAAGGGGTTAAAGTGGCAGTGTGGTGATGGGGTTAATTGAAAATGGTGCCAAGACTAAAAACTATTGCCACTTTGTCACACTGGCAAACATATTGGTCATCAGCTGGAGCCCTGTATAGTGGGACACGTTATAGCCTGTTAAATTTAAAAAATATAATAATGTTATAAATGCTTTTTGAACCCATTTTAGAAAGTAGGATATTAGTAATATAAAATTAGAAGTGATTAAATTTTTTTTGATAAATAAAATATATATAGCATTGCCTTCCTTTATAATAAAGGGTTGTGTTAACACACGTCTACAGTAAGGTACATTCCTAAAGATCACCAAATAATTTATAGATGGCTCCACAACATTTCTGTAATATAGAAGACATGATCCATAAAATATTTGAAGAAAAAGTCACAGACCATTATCGTGACGGATAAAAAAGAAACCTACAGTATGATGCTCTGCCTACAATTTTTCCAACTGTTGAAATATCTGAGGATAGTCATAAGTCTGTAAATAAAACATGGACTGTATCATTACTGTTTCTAACTGATGCAAATGTTGTTTTACTACCATCTGCTACAAAAACATCTGAAAAGGGAATAAATACTGACTCCCCCCCCATCTAAACCACATAGAGCTGCTTCTACAGATCCATGTTATGTAATAAAAAATAGTTACCCAACTAACGAACCTTAAGAAAAAGAATTTGTCAAAGCAATTAAAAGATTCAACAATAATTGGATTGGCTTAAAAAAATGGGACCCAAGATACAGCATCATCGACTTGTCTTGAAACAGAAAATGGATAGAATTTATCATTGAAATGGAAGTGACTAATATGTTGAGCTTTTTTTAATTGAAGTTTTGACTGTACAAATGCTGAAACTAGTAGTGAACATAATAGCATTGCTACACAGATTAGACAGCTCATCTTATCACCCAGGCAATTCTGAAGAAAAAGAGAATAGAGGCATATTTATCTGACTTTGAGGAAGGAGAAAAAGAAAGCAATGATATAAGTAACTGAGATCACGGGATTTGATAATGATCTTGTAAAGGAATGTAAATATCTAATATTTTGCAGCTATCTAATAAAGCGAATTACGCTTATACCATGTTAATATCAAAGAACATGGCAACATGGCAAAAATTGACACAGGTTCGTATAAAAAAAACTGAGGTCGTAAATGTGGATGTAAAATTTGAAAACGGACAATATACAATATGTTAAGAGCAATACAGTAAACTTAGACAGGCCTAATTAGTTCCAGGAACCAGGTGTGCTGAAAACTATGGTTGAGAGCCCCAAACACTCAAGCCCCACAACTGAGCCAGGAGACTAGAATCACTTACCAGAATAGTGCTGGAGTTGATTGGCAGCCTGGAAACGTCTGTGGAAGCAGGAGGCGGCTTCAGGCGTCGGGCAAGATGGCAGAAAAATATCGTAGTCATTCGGTCGGTCGTTAACTAGAGGGCAGCGCAGTACAGGAGGATGAGGCAGAAGAATCGTCAACAGTCCAGTTTGGCAACGTGAAAACGGCGTGGTACTAAGTCGGGATCAGCGGAGAGAAGTCTAGGAGGCAAGCGGGGTTTGTAACCGAGAGGAGCATAAAGACAGAATTGGCAGGCAGATACGAGGTCAGGTAACGACCAGATAGTCAGATATCAAAACACATGAGCAGGTGTAGGAACAGTGAGCTAACCACCAGAGAACTGAATAGCCAGCAGTGAACAAGTGACAAACAAACAAGCAGACCTTAAAGGGAAACACACCATAATACCACACGTGTTAGGAAAAGACTGGCAACCTCACAGACGTGACTGTAGAGGTCCCAGATCAATTTCTAACACAATATTTTAGAGTAGGCACCTGAGAATTAATCGTGTACCAACTGGGAATTTTCTTTTGTCGAGTGCAATTGTACTTAGTGGGAACAATTTTATGAAAAATATAAAAATAATCTTGAAATACTCAACATCTGTATGATTTCAATATCCATCCATTACTAGAAGCATCCCAAATTTGTTTTCCCAGTGACCCAACAAAAGTGGGAGCAGCAAAGAAATTAAATAATTTCATCTATTGGGCTAGGAGCTGGTGGACATCCAGACAGCCCAGGAATTTCTGCAAAATATTGCATATATACTGTATATATCATAATGAACACAGACACAAAAAAATAACAGACTTTACAGTTTAGCAACTGATTCCATCACCAACAGTTGTAAGTCTTGAAAAAATGGCTTTAAAACCCCCCACTAAACTCCATAATTTAGTCTGAATTGTTACAACTGACAGATGTGTAGGCTGAAATGTATCAAGGAAGAATACAGGAATGTTATACACCAGTTTGATATGTGGCAAAATCAATAGGACAAAAGATCCTTGTAGCATCAAAATTCAAGCACTGCAGCCATTTGAGTTTCTTCTATAAAGAATCATCTCTGGTGGTTGACTCGTAACTGTGATGATGACCCAAAGTGACAGATGTATTTTACATGGTTTCATGTGACTAAAAAACTTTGCTTACAATCTGGCATTTATGACTCAGACTGGCGCTAGGTTCTTGAAAATGTGATCATAAGCTGATCATAGGGACACCTGCTACTTCCTTGAGTTACATAATCTTATGTCTTACACTTCTTCATGCTGCAATTTCAATTTTGAGGAGTGTATATTTTATAAGTATTCTCTACTTGGACATTTATTGCCTATGTAAAATATATACAATAAATGTATGCTGGATGCTGAGCCTCTTTGAAAAAACTTGAAAATACTGACAACCAGTCTCAAAGATGGTACCAACATACACTGTGGATATGAAATAAAGTAATTTGAAATATACACTAAAAATATTTATAAAATAAATTTTCTTGCCTGTTACTGCTTTGATCAAACCTTTGTCCTGTACGTTGTGTTAATAATCAGCCATCTAAGCAAAAGAAGAATGTTCTGTTATGCAAACATGGATGCTTTCCTTCACACAATCAATTTCTTTTATTTCAGTGCACACAAACTTTTGATACTTATGGCATAAATGCATAACACTTATTGCTGTGACACCACCCTATGTTGTCCATGTTGGGTTATTCTGAAAGCAATACTCACGCTCTGGATGTGCAATTTGGCCTTTTTAGTTTTTAATTTATTTAATTTCTGTGGTCTATTCAGACCCCAGAGTAAAATAGAGGCCCAGATAAGTTGTGCATTTATAATAAACAGTCATAATCACCTCCTTTTTTCAAAGTATCATGAACTGACATGCACAATACCATCATAGATGCCAAATGACAGCCCTCTTCTGTCCCCTGGTGCAACTGACGTTTCCTAGGGGGCCGGAAGAGTCCTCGAAAGGAGCACAAAACACTGTGATGAAGCACAATAGAGGTGAGGGAAGTTGATGACTTTTTATTATACTTAGTCATCTCCCCTGCTAGTCCAGTAAGGTCCATAGGGCTATCTGGACTGGAAAATCCTTTCCAACATTGCCAGCTTTTCCGTGTTACGACCTATTCAAGCATTAGTACTTCTTTCCTCATAGTGATCAATTATGCTAGGAGTCCCTGCCTGCTTGCAGCTCTACTGTCTCGTACTGTAAATAGTATGCTGCATTACAGCTGTGAAGAGAAAGGGACTCCCACCATCATAGACCACCAAGATGAAAGAAGTCTTGTCTCATTACTTGGTTATGACAAAGAAATCTGGATGATGGATAGATTTCATATCCCAGTCCATATTTCCCTGTGTGAAGGTGGCCTTATTATATTCAAAGGTAAGAAGAGAACTACTAGTATAACTATAGCAAATCTATAGTGGACAAAAAAGTTCTGTCAAAACTGCATGGTGAAGATTATGATTATTCTCAAAAATAAATTGTAAATAGGATATGTTAATTTCTATAATAAGATCATACCCTTATTCATTCCAAAAGAGGACGAATTCCAAACAGAAAGATTCTGTTTAGACAGTACAAAAGAATCTGCACTTATACTGGTCTTGAAGAAAGGTTTCCTTTTATTTGGGTCCACAGCACATGACTTGACCATGATTATATCCCAGTGCAGGGACTCCATCTATATCAGAAGAAATTCCTGCACCAGAAATTGACAGTGACTAACCCTGAGTGTAAGGTCATCTTCTGCTATATAAGAAGTCCCTGCACTGGGGGTTAATTATGATTAAGTCATGATTGTGGTTAACCAGTCAACTCCAATTATGGTGTAAGGGAATTGTCAGTTGAGCAATTCCCCAGTGCTGCTGCAGAAATCTGGGGGGGGGGGGAGAGGGGCACAACAAGACAGTGAGCCCTAAAGCTAACCGGTGTTAGATGTTGTCCTTGGCAGGATTCGAACCCAGGACTCCAGCGCTGCAAGGCTGCAGTGCTAACCACTGAGCCACCGTGCTGCCCACTAAAATAAATAATCTCTCATGGTAAAGGCAAAGTATTGTGATACTTCACAGTGTCCTGTTCATCAAACCATCAAAGCTGCCTCCCTCCAGCTTGCTGAAGAATACAGAAAGTGAGAAAGAGACAGCAGCCAAAGCTGAGACAGGGAGATGGGAAAACCTCTTTAATGAGTGAACACAAGTTTAATTAGTGCAGGTGTGATATATTAAAATCAATTTACTTCATTCAGAGCACCCTTTTCATCCACCATATAAAAATACATTTCAGCGTCTAACCGTCGCTAATGTACATGCCCAAGCAAAGGAAAAAGTAACATGGCAACAGGTATGCTAACTTATAAGCCTCGCGCTTGTGCACTACAGAAAAGGGAGCTCAGTGAGCACTGGACATCCTGAGCATGCGATCTCCAAACTGAACTCCCAAATCCTCCATTATTAATGAGGGCAAATGACCACACCACCACTACTTATCAATGGTTAATATAACATAGAAGATTACTTATTATAATTGTGGAATTAGTTATTTATAGCCAGGTCTAGTCCCGTGCATACTCTGCCCTAACCAGGGGCCAGGCCCCTGAAATCCACAATTAAGCACATTAAAAAATGCGTCTAAAGAATTAAAGGAATGTGTCCAGAGCTATAGTCACTGTCGCAACAATGTGCCTAAGGCTCAGTCATAATTCCAAGTTTCCACTTTAAATTTGTGAATATAAAATACAATAAACCAAATGAATGAAAATAATAATAAATAAAAAAAAAAGAAAGCTAAATATAAAGAAAAAGCGTACCAGATCAAATTCCTAGAGCCATATAAATACTTCCTCCTAATAAAAAGTTATGTTTATGTTAAGTTTTATTAGATATTCTTGTGTGAGTCTGTATTGAAAGCAACACATACCAGTTAGAATACCCGTTGCCATGTTACTGTTTCCTTTGCTTGGGCATGCACATTAGCGATGGTTAGATGCTGAAATGTAGTTTAATATGTAGGGTGCTCTGATGTAAGTAAATTGATTTTAATAGAACACACCTTCACTAATTAAACTTGTGTTCACTTATTAAGTAACTTATATGACATTTATTACACTTTTTATGGGATGAAATTTTATTATGTATGTATTGTCACATTCATACGCATTCACTTTCGTAACAAAGTATATTTATTTGTTATATGAATTGTACACTATTTTTTTTGTATAATGGTCAATTATAGAATTTGTAATATATACTTGTTGTATGGCACTAACACCTTGCTTGAAAAAGGTTCCTGCAATAGGAACTGAAACGTTGTGCATGTCAGATAAATCCATTCCATTATCTTCACTACAATTGAGGAGTGCTGCATTTCTTGAAATTTCTTATATATATAAAATGTTACTAGAAAATGTTTGTTTTGAGGGTGGCAAAAAAATGGTCAACAAGGGTTGTGTGGGGGTGTTTTATTTCAATAAAATATTTAGTTTTTTATAACTTTATTAGTTACTGCCTTAGCAATAGCCACTGTGTGAGTGACAGCATCCATTACTAAGAATGGGCTTAGTGGAAGACGCTAAAAGCTTAGCTGTAGTTCCCCATTATTATCATGGTGCACACCGCCATCAGGGATGCTGTGAAGAGACGGTTTCAGTCCAGCATCTAACCATCTAGTCATGTCCAGGTACTGGGGCGGTGGAGTTGATATTATTTATCCATTCTCCAATTTCTGCAAGACAAATTGAAACATAGCTCCCTTAGGGTATGTTCACACGGAGTTTTTGAAAGCTGAAAAAATTTGCCTCAGGAATTAGGAAACTGTTTTTTTTGTCGTGTTTTTCCTTGCATTTTTTTTGCTCCAGGACACTGTATAGAACTAGAAACCTCTCTATAAAAAAAGCGTCAAAAAACACTAGTGGTTTTTCCGCCTCCTGTTAATTTAAATGGGTAACCATCTAACCATCTCTCATTCATAGATTTTTCAAAGCGATCAGGAATATGAATCCTGTAGATCGAAACCCAGTTCAATCCAGCTTTGATAGGTCCTCCTTTTGTGTCTATTCTTCAAATGAGTCTTAAGCATATTTCCTTCAAAACTCTCTTCTTGGTCGCAACCACATTTGCTAGGAGATTCAGTGAATTGCAAGCCTTTTCAAGTAAAGAACTATATCTATGTATTCATGACGATTGTGTTATGAAGACATTACTCAATATTTTTTTACCTAAAGTTCCTTCCATCTCCAACATTCGTCAAGTTATAACCCTGCCAGTTCTAGCTAGGTGGATCAAAGACACAATTAGAGACTGCTACTCCAATTCAGATCAACGTTCTCTGGATTCTTTGTGAGCCCATTCCATTTGAGCAATCTCCTCATGGGCAGAGTTTGCAAAGTACCATTGGAATAAATATGTTAAGTGGCAATGTGGTCATCACCTACCTTCATTAGGCACTACAGACTGGATATCATGTCCTCTGAGGATTCAAGGCAACAGAATCTCCTCTCTATAAGATTGTTTGTTAAATCCCAATGGTGTGCCATTGACAGATGACCAGGAAAGCTAAAATTTGCTCACTGAAATTTTCTGGAAGAAATGACCTGGAAACTTGAAATTTGCTCACTGAAATTCCCTGGAGTCCAGAAGCAGCTTTTGTACCATAATAAATATGTTTCTATTGATGCATATCATACCAGTGGCCCCTGTGTCTTCAGTGATTACATGCTATATGTCAGTCGTTGGCGTCACTTGTAATGCAGGCACATACAGCAAGTAACTAATGAGGTCAGTGATTGGCTGCAGTATTATGTGACACTTCTGCTATAGGAAATAAGCAGAGACTAGTGGGGAGTGGGGACCACTGGAATGGTAGCACTGGAGCAGCGGGAAATTGAAAAGGTGAGTATAGTATGTATAGCAGGGGTAGGCAACCTTCGGCATTCCAGCTGTTGTAAAACTACAACTCCCAGCATGCATACTTGCTCTGCTGTTCTTGGAACTCCCATGGAAGTGAATGGAGCATTTTGGGAGTTGTAGTTTCACAGCAGCTGGAGTTCTGAAGGTTGCTGACCCCTGATCTATAGTATAGTAGAGTATCACATTTTCTGCTTAGGGGGCATTCACACTACCACTGGATGTCTGTTCTGACAGTGTCTGTTAACAAAAAAACGGACGCCTATCAGAACAGACACTAACTGAAGTTAATGTGTCCTTTTTAAACTCAGCCCGTGTGTTGGCCGGATTCGCTGGCCTGAACTTCATGCTGGGAGAGGGGTCCTAGAATTTATAGTTATTTATGCTGCTAAGTGTCCCTGCCTCCCAGCAACATACTGTTTATTATTATTTTATTTACTTAGCTCACTTGTACTGTCTGATGACAAAGTAAGTCAATCATGCTTGATCATGCTTACATACAGAAATCATTAGTATTGTATGTAACCGAACAATCATTTGTGCGATCATTTCGCACCGGCAGCACACCTCTTCATGTGTGGCAATGTACTGCTGACAACCAGGAGCATAAAAAATGTATTCAATGACATATAAGCATTTGTGTGATTGTTGGTTTATTGCTTGCTATGTTTACACAGGTGAAAGATTGGGATTGAGCATTCCAAAAGGAAATTCTTCACCCCAGATCATTGGCCCATGTCCCATGTAAATGCACTGTAACACCACAACTTCATTTACATACCATAAATGTAAAAGAAAAACAAGAAAAAATGTTATACATTATTTGAATTTTGTTGTTAATCTCAGCAGGTGTATACATTTACCATAATGTAGGCAAAGAAAAATTTTAGGCAATTTGTAGGCAAAAAAGAAAATTAACATTAGAGAAATCCAGATTAGTTTGTACTATGAAAAATATGTTTACTAGAAGCTGTAAGAACCCATCTTCAGATAAATGCAGTTTTTAGGAAATGTCAGGAATTAAGACTATTGTATCATCAGGAATTAGGTGTAATCAGTTGCTTGGTCACTGAATTGCATTATTTCTGCAGGATTTATTTCAGCCAGTGCCGATAGTTTAAGAGAAGTACTTTCTCTGATTCACTCCATTAGCCGAGTAAGGCTTAGAATACCCCTCCAGGCATGGCATGCACTTCCTCAATTACCTTTGTTCCTTTGTATGTACGTCATGTATATTTTTTCTGTGTATCTTCCAGGTATTCAAGGGCCTCTCTATACTAATTGTATTTTGGAAGTAAAAAAAATACACTTGAAAACATTTAATGGAGCAAAACAACATACTTAACATTGACATCCTGAGATACCAGTTATTGTAATATACAGATACCATGGCAAATAGGTGTAGTAAGGCCATAAAAACACAAGTTGTTGGAGCAAAAAAGAAGGATTGAGTTTCTAATGCAGGAAAGAAGGGTTTGGGTTCCTTAAGCACTGGGCTGACTTTTCATTGGGGTACAAGGTGTTTTCCACATACAACTTACACCTGAATGAAAGGGGGTCTGCTGTGCTGGGGGAGAGAATTCTAGCAGGGGTGGTGTAGCATTTAAAGGGATAATCCCATTTTAAGGATCATGTCTATACTGCTAGCTTACGTAAATTCAGGATTTTCCTAAATACATTGCTTTAGGAGCATGGCCTTATAAATGATGTAAGTCACTGCTCTCTGGGGGGAGGTATGTGCTCTCACTGTTATGTGCAGCTCTGCCTGCAGGACAATCAGTTCAGCTAATTGCAGCTTGCTGATACAGTGCTGGCCAAAAGTATTGGCACCCCTGCAATTCTGTCAGATAATACTCAATTTCTTCCAGAAAATGATTGCAATCACAAATGCTTTGGTAATAATATCTTCATTTAATTTGTCGTCAATGGAAAACCACAAAAATAATTGTCAAAAAGCCAAATTTGATATAATTCCACACCAAACATAAAAAAGGGGGTGGACAAAAGTATTGGCACCCTTTGAAAAATCATGTGATGCTTCTCTAATTTGTGTAATTAACAGCACCTGTTACTTACCTGTGGCACATAACAGGTGGTGGCAATAACTAAATCACACTTGCAGCCAGTTGAAATGGATTAAAGTTGACTCACCCTCTGTCCTGTGTCCTTGTGTGTACCACATTGAGCATGGAGAAAAGAAAGAAGACCAAAGAACTGTCTGAGGACTTGAGAAGCAAAATTGTGAGGAAGCATGAGCAATCTCAAGGCTACAAGTCCATCTCCAAAGACCTGAATGTTCCTGTGTCTACCGTGCGCAGTGTCATCAAGAAGTTTAAAGCCCATGGCACTGTGGCTAACCTCCCTAGATGTGGACGGAAAAGAAAAATTCACGAGAGATTTCAACGAAAGATTGTGCGGATGGTGGCTAAAGAACCTCGACTAACATCCAAACAAGTTCTAGCTGCCCTGCAGTCCGAGGGTACAACAGTGTCAACCCGTACTATCCGTCGGCGTCTGAATGAAAAGGGACTCTATGGTAGGATACCCAGGAAGACCCCACTTCTGACCCAGAGACATAAAAAAGCCAGGCTGGAGTTTGCCAAAACTTACCAGAGAAAGCCAAAAACTTTTTGGAAGAATGTTCTCTGGTCAGATGAGACAAAAGTAGAGCTTTTTGGGAAAAGGCATCAACATAGAGTTTACAGGAAAAAAAAAAAGAGGCCTTCAAAGAAAAGAACACGGTCCCTACAGTCAAACATGGCGGAGGTTCCCTGATGCTTTGGGGTTGCTTTGCTGCCTCTGGCACTGGACTGCTTGACCGTGTGCATGGCATTATGAAGTCTGAAGACTACCAACAAATTTTGCAGCATAATGTAGGGCCCAGTGTGAGAAAGCTGGGTCTCCCTCAGAGGTCATGGGTCTTCCAGCAGGACAATGACCCAAAACACACTTCAAAAAGCACTAGAAAATGGTTTGAGAGAAAGCACTGGAGACTTCTAAAGTGGCCAGCAATGAGTCCAGACCTGAATCCCATAGAACACCTGTGGAGAGATCTCAAAATGGCAGTTTGGAGAAGGCACCCATCAAATTTCAGGGACCTGGAGAAATTTGCCAAAGAAGAATGGTCTAAAATTCCAGCAGAGCATTGTAACAAACTCATTGATGGTTACCGGAAGCGGTTGTTGGCAGTTATTTTGTCTAAAGGTTGTGCTACCAAGTATTAGGCTGAGGGTGCCAATACTTTTGTCCGGCCCATTTTTGGAGTTTTGTGTAAAATGAACAATGATTTGACTTTTTTTTCATTCTCTTTTGTGTTTTTTCATTGCAAGCAAAATAAATGAAGATATTATTACCAAAGCATTTGTGATTGCAATCATTTTCTGGAAGAAATTGAGTATTATCTGACAGAATTGCAGGGAATTGTTATCGCTCTATGTAAACACAAACACTGAGTCTGTTCTCTAGAAGCATGGTAAGTCTTCTATACAAATCTGTGTAATGGAATATACATTCACTGTGCATATTATTTGATCTTCATTTATATTAGATTTCTAGTAATAATAATAAGTAATCTCTCATGGTAAAGGCAAGGTCTATATTGTGATGCTTCACAGTGTCCTGTTCATCAAACAGTCAAAGCTGCCAACCCCGAGCTTGAAGGAATATAGGAAGTGAGAAGAAGAGACAGAAGGCAAAGCTGCTGAGACAGGGAGATGGGAAAACCCCTTAAAGACTGGGACCCATGAGGCGTAAATGCAGCAAAGTGGTCCTTGCAAAGTGGATGGGATTCTAGTGAATCCCATCCACACATTGCAGGAAAATATGCTCAGCAGACACGCTGCAGTTTTAGAAATAGCAGCATGTCAATTATACCTAGGGTAATGCCGGCGGTTTCCCTATAGGTATAATTGAAGCAGAAAGACTTTCTGTGAAATGCTCTGTGAAAAAAACTGCAATGTGTTGCCGCCTCGGTTTTTCCCGCAGCACGTTTTTTTGCTGCGGGCTGCTATGTGGGGCCTTAGCCTAAACTAGAAAAGATGTGGGAGGGCCAGGTAGATAAAGGGGTAGATAGGTCAGAGAGGGGACAGGCTGTAGTGGTGGCTGGAGAAGTGGATTGTGGTGATGGGTGGGATTAGAACAATTGCTAGTGAGATCTGTTTGTTACCACCGAACAGTATAGATGAATCTTGCCATAAAACTTCAAGAATGCACATTTCTGGAAATGGATGAGTGAACTTGGATAGACAGTTAAAATGTATGTTCACAAATGCCAGAAGCCTAGCAGGCCCTGGTCCGGGAGAAACACATTAATGTAGTCGGTGAGACGTGACTTGATTGCTCACATGACTGGGCTGTTAACATTCAGGGTTTTACACTCTTTTGCAAAGACAGAGCTAAAATGAAGGGAGGTGGATTGTGTATGTATGTCAGAAGTGGCATGAAAGTGAGTGTGAAAGAGGCAAATATGGGTGAAGATAGTGAGGATGTGGGATCCTTGTGGGTGGAATTGCATAAGGATGTGACCACTGATAAAATACTTTTTGGATACTTTTTAATCTATAGATCCCCCAACATAACTGAGGAGTTAGAGGGTCAGTTGTATAAGGAAATTAAGTGGGCGGCACAAACAGGTACAATGGTCTTGATGGGAGATTTTAACTACCCGGATACTGACTGGGTCATGGTTCTGCATCATCTGCAAAGTGAAGGAAATGTTGCAGGACAATTTAGAGAGGATGCTCTGCTGGATCTGATCATCTCTAATAATACGGGAATTGTTGGAAATGTCACTGTGGGAGAAGACCTTGGTAATAGCGCTTCAGGATATAAACTGGGAGTAGCTATTGTCAAATAGTGATACAGAGGTTAAGTTGGAGACATTTAAAGAGGACCTTTCATGTCCTCAGAGATGTGTGGTGAGACATACCGCTAGAATGCTGTCGGCTTTCTCAGTATGCATCCCTGTGCTGAAGATATCGGTGCCATTAATTTCGTCAGTCCTTACAGCCTAGCTTCAATGTTCCCCCCCAACAATACTCTTCCATAGCCTTGTACTGCCAGGGAGAGTGTTCCTCACAGCCCAGTGTTGACGCTGAGCTGTAAGGCCTGCCTTTCTGACAGTGGAGAGATATCGGTGCACAAAATTAATGGCACTATTATCTTCAGCATGGGGGCGCATACTGGGAAAGCTGACTGAATTCATCTCACTGTCGGCTTTCTGGCGGTATGTAATAGCGCACACCTCTGAGGACATAAAAGGTCCTCTTTAAATCTATGTTGAGTAAGTATATAGCAAAATGTATGCTCATAGGGAAAAAGTATAAATGTCTTAAATTAACCCCCCTATGGCTTACAACTACAGTTAAAAGGGTGATAAACAATAAAAAAGGGCATTTAAAAAATATAAATCTTAATGGTCAGCTGTAGCTTTTGAGAATTACAAAGCGCTTACTAAAATCTGTAAAAGGGAAGTGAAATCAGCTAAAATACATAATGAAAGGTAGGTGGTTAAGAAAAGCAAAACTGACCCCCAAAAATTCTATAAATATATATATCGTATTTTTCGGACTATAAGACGCATTTTTTCCCCCCAAATTTGGGAGGAAAAAGGACGTGCGTCTGAGAGTCCGAATGTGGGGTGTTTTGGTGGGGGGCGTGGGGGGGAGGAGCAAGGTCGCAGCATCGCCCCACTCCTGCCGCCGCTGACTTCCTGCAGCGGGAGGAGTGGGCGATGCTGCTGGCCTTGGGCTGAGAGGGTGTCCCGGCGGTGTGAACCTCCCGACATCCGCTGTGCTGTTACGGCGGATGCCGGGTCTGAAAAGAAGATGGCGTTCACTCTGCTGCAGAGCAGTCACCAAAGCTACCGGGTCTCTGCTGTAATGCGGAGACCCGGAGCTAATGTCTGCGATCAGAATCCACTCTGATCGCGGGCATTACTACCTGTGAGCCTCCTAAATGTAGTAAAGCTCCCCCCAGGGCCGGTTCTTGTTGCAGGACAGCTCCCACATGGCACGATCGTGGGAGCCGTCCTGTTCCTGTGACAGCCGCGAGCCTTATGAAGGCTCCTAGGCTTGTCATAGGAATATTACTATTGCGGCTGGTCTATGACCAGCCGAAATAATAATGTACAGAATCTCCCAAAGTGTATTGCAGTCTATGGGACTTGCAATCAAATGATTGCAGGTTCAAACCCCCTAGGGGGGCTAATAAAATAGTTAAAAATAAATAAATAAATAAAATAAAATAATAAAAGTTCTAAATCACCCCCTTTCCCTAGAATACGTATAAAAGTTGAAAATTACTGTGAAACACATACACATTAGGTATCCCTGTGTCCGAAAATGCCCGATCTACAAACTTATAAAAATATTTTTCCTGTAGGGTGAACGTCATAGCGGGAAAAAAAAAAATCAAAAGTGCTGGACCGCCGTTTTTTATCTCTTTTTCGACTCTGATTTGAATAAAAAGTGATCAAAGCAATAGACATTCCCCAAAATGGTATAACTAAAAAGTACACCTATGCCTCCCCATACAGCGGCAGGGCCACCTCACAATGTGGCCTTGCAGCTGTTGCAAAACTACAACTCCCATATATTAAATATTTTACTACATTTTTTTGCTTCAAAATTTTTCCCTGTTTTTCCTCCTCTAAAACCTAGGTGCGTCATATGGTCCAGTGTGTCTTATAGCTCGAAAAATACGGTAAATGCAAAAAAAAACAAACAAACAAGGGACGTCACCAAGGAGGCCTGAAGCCTGTTGGAGCGCAGGAGAGGTAAGCAACAGTGTTTTTTATGTTCCCTCACCTCCCCTGGCCCTCTGATCATTATACTCTGGGGTCTGAGAAGACCCCAGTGTATAATGATAGCAGTGTTTGTGGGATACGTGGGTATGGGAACCGCAGAATGGGAAGCGCAGGCGGCCGTGAGCAGGAGTGGGTATCGGTAAGTAAATAGGGCCCGTTACCTGCTGGTGTTATCCTATTAAAAAAAAAACATCAGGGGCCCACCGGGCCTCCTAATGTCCTGGGCCCTGTGGCAGTCGGTCTCACTGCTACCCCGATATTTACGCCACTGTACAGTGCCAAGGGACTGGTGCAAGGCTAATGTGGTGCCTATTTTCAAAAAGGCTCTAGGTCTCCAAGTAATTACATGCCAGTGAATTTAAGATCCATTGTAGAGAAACAGTTTGAGGGGATCTTAAGCAACTATAAAGAGGAGTATGTGACTATACGTAATATTATAAGTGAGAGCATGGTTTAATTTAGGACAAAAGTTGTCAGATTAAGGCTAGGTTCACATCTGCTTTGGAGTCTACATAGGAGACTCCAACTAAAATTGGAGGAGGATTATACATTATAGTCTATGTGGCCCGCGGGTATCCACAGGTAACCGATTTTTAAGCGCACAGGCTCTCCGTCTTTCAGTCCCCAGGTGGACCCGAACAACAGAGACCCAAACGCTAATGTGAACCTAGCGTAACCTGATTTGTTTTTATGAATAGGTGAGTAGAAACCTGAAAAGGGAGGGTGGCTGTGGATATAGTGTTACTGGACTTTGCAAAGGCATTTGACACTGTCCTTTATAGATGTTTAATGGATAAAAACAAATTAATTGGCTTGGAAAATATAGTTTGTAATTGGATTAAAAATTGGTTAAAGGAACATATCCAGAGTTGTGGTCAATGATTGTAGCTCAGACTGGTCCTGTGTTATAAATCGGGTTCAGTTCCATGTAAAATCCCCTCAAAAGACAAGGGGGCACTCCCCCTGTCTGGAGAAAAAAGACTTAATCTCAAAAGGTGACAAAAGTTTTTCCGTGTCAGGGCTGTGAATCTGTTTAATAGCCTACCCCAAGAGCTGGTCACAGCAGCAACAGCTGACAGCTTCAAAAATAAGATGCTTTTTTAGAGAAAAATAGCATTGATGCTTGTGGAAATTCACAGAATGTTATGCCCTTTCTCATCGCCTGGTTGAACTTGATAGACAGATGTATTTTTTCAATGTACTAACTATTAACTATGTTTATTGTTAGGTTGTCTATATTTCCACAATTGTTTGTACAATGATAGAGAGAAACTATATTATTGGTAAGGGCCTATTCAGACTGCATTTGCAGTATAGGTCAGAAGGATTTCTAGATGTATATTTCTGATGGATGTTACTTATCAGTTTCCATGTAAAAAAAAAAAAAGTATACTGCACAATGTATGTTTTTTGTGAGATACCTCCATTGGATTTACTTGGAGTCTAATGATATGTTTATATGTATATGCTAAACAGACACTGCAAAGATAGTGTAAATATAGTCTTACCTATAGTTTTTAGTTAGAACAAGGGCTGCATCTGCCATGAGACGGCAGATTGTACAGTTTACTCCACTTTCCCTGGCCACCCGCTCATCTGCCTTTTAATGGAGTCATCTTGCTCCATTATACTGCTGGATATAGAGCTCTCTCTCCTTCTAATTTCACCAGACAGCAAAGGAGAGGAGAAGAGAGTTAATGGGGTCTTTGATAGAGTTACTGCACTCCCTTCATGAAGGGGTATTGGCATGGCTAGAAGGTCCTGGCAAAGCAGTTAATGCACAGATTTGAACCTATGAGTAAGAAGCTGGATTGCCTTGAAATGCATAAGCGAATACCCACTCAAACTCTATCAAGTTTTTAATATGAAGCAACAAAATAAGTTTTAACTGTTATTTCAGTGCTGGATGTTCACAAGCTAGTAGTGGTCTTCCCCTTTACCGCATAGTCTGAGGGTGCTTGGTACACTAAGGATTTTACTTGTGGCCACACTGCTGTCATTTGTCACAATTTTTAGTTTTGTTTGCTATACAAATTTACTGTGCTCCATGTACAAATCACTATTTCATTTGCTCAATAAACTGTCGGATTTCACACAAGTCCGAGTGCAAAATCTCACTCTTTATTGAGCAAACAAGAGTGATTCTTTACACACGGCTCAGCACTGTACGTGTTGCTGTGTATACTGCATTTCCGTACCCTCTCACAGGGAGCTTAGGCTATATTCACATTTGCATTGGAGTCTCTTTAGAAGACTCTGTTGCATTGTCCACCTGCACGCTTGCCTTTTTCCTCCGTCGCTTTCAATTTAAAAACAATGGACACCCGACGGACCCAATTATAGTGAATGGTGTCCAAGGGACTCCATATGTAACCAATGTTTTAGTGGTCCACCTGTCCATTGTTTTGGTTCTCTGAAGGACCAGAACAATGGAGAAAAGTTGACACTAGTGTGGACCTAGCATCAAAGAATTAGCAATTAAAGTGTGTCTAATAGTCTGAAAATTTTATTATTGTATTTGACTAGTATAGGCATTATTTATTCTACTATTTTTAGATACATTAATAAATGGACAATACGTGATGTGATGTTTACAAATACAAACCATTTCCCCTAGCAACATTTCTTATATTCTCAGTACAAATATGGATAAACAGGAAATTTACGTAGACCATAAATAGCTGTTATGAAGCCAGCTCTGTCACAGTTGTTTACAGTGGAAATAGATGATTAAATGTGAATTTATTACGACTATTAGAAAAAGATATATTATCAGCCTATATACAGCTTATATACCAGCACTATATACATTGGAGCAGATAAACAAAAACTGTTTAACTTTTAAACAGTGCAAAATTAGACTAGACAGTCCTAAAATGAACCAGATTTCTAATGCTGTTTGAAAATCTGGCATACTGTCTAGTCTAACTTTACACCACTTATTAGTTGGCTTAATTTACAAACAGAATTTTGGTGCAAAAATTTGGCACAAATTTAGAAATTTTGGCACAATTTCTGGCTCACATTTTATCATATTAAGCCACACACCCTTTTCAATAACCCACACCCATATGCCGACAGAAAACTTTTCTAAAAAGTTTTTAAAACACATAGAAAATGAGGTGTAAAGCACGTACACCAGTTTTTTGGTGCAAATTATGTCAGAATTCTGGTACATATTGATTAGTTTATCTGCCCATTGCCTTGAATACTTTTAATTACTAGGTAATGGAGTAGTTTCTCTGTACAATGAATAGTCACTAACATTACATATTGTTTAATGGGTAGTAGATTAACTTTACATAAAATACAGTATTAGTATTGCTCTGTCAACATTTTCTGAGTATTTAAAGGGAACCTGTCAGGTCAATCTGGGACACTAAACCACCCACAGGTCCTTATAGACCTTGGGTTTAGTGTCCCAGATCGCCCTGTTGTAATACAATCCGCAGGCGCATTAAAAATAAAAAACCTTTATACTTACCTAGAGAAGGGTCCGATCAACGGCTTATTCATGAGAATCTTCGTTGGCATGCCTCCTGGCGCTTGCGCTGTTCTTCAGTGAAGCCAAAGATGGACACCCCGGCTTCACTGAGTAATTGCGGGGCATGCGCACTGAATCTAAGATGTACTCCTCTAGCTTCATTGAAGAACTGCGCAGGCGTGGGGAGTACAGCGGCCGGGTGAGTATAAAGGTTTTTTATTTTTAATGCGGCCATGGATTGCGTTATAACAGGGTGATTTGGGACGCTAAACCCCAGGTCCATATGGATGTGTGGGTGGTTTAGTGTCCCAAATTGCCCTGACAGATTCCCTTTAAGGAGGTTCTTTAGGCATATAATACCTCTTACTCATTGAATTCAGGTGTTTCATTCAGCTCCATTGCCATAGGAGTATGAAGCACCTAGCAATGCAGTCTGCTGTTACAAACATTTGTGAAAGAACGGGTCATTTTAAAAAGCTCAATGAATTACAATAAGGTATGGTAATGGGATGCCACCGTTGAGCGCTGTGGTGCGTACATAAAACTTGCCAATGGTCTGCTGATTTAATCAAAGTTTCAAACCTCCTCTGACTTTAACATCAGCACAAAACTGGTGGCAGCTTCAAAACATGGGTTTTCATAAGTATGCAGCTGCATGCAAGTCTTACATCACCAATTACAATGCCAAATGTCTGATGGAATAGTGTAAAGCATCAGATCGGTGGAAACATCTTCAATGGAGTGACAAATCACACTTCTCTATCTTTATAAGTATGAAGGAGGAGTCTGTGTTTGGTGAATGCCAGGACAATGTAACCTGTCTTACAGCATTGTGCCACCTGTAAAGTGTGGTGAAGGAGAGATAAGGCTATGGAGTTGTTTTTCAGGAGTAGGCTTATGTCACTCAGATCCAGGGAAGGCAAATCTTAGTGATTCAGCATACCAAGACAATTCTAAGCTTCCAACTTTCTGGGAACAGTTTGTGGAATTCCCTTTGATATTTCACCATGACTCTGCCCCATTCTACATAGCAAAGTCCATAAAGGCATAGTTTGGTGAGGTTAATGTGGAAACAATGTTGGACTGGCCCACCAAAGTCCCATAGGATTCTGTGGTAGGCCCAGGCTCTAACACAATAATGGTCCAGCAGAACAGGGCCACTTTAACCATAGGGCAAATGGTGTGCCTGCAGTGAGCCCTATAGCAGCAGGGGGCCAGCGGGACAGTCCTGCATTTTGGGTGCTGTCCCACTATCCTTGCTCAATTTTAACTCTATTTGTATCCTAAGTGCAGATATAGAGTTTAATACAAATGGTAGAGCATAGAGCTAGCATTGGCCACCTGGGTACGCGTGTGACTGGCAGTTGCAGTGGTCTCCTTAAGCGCTGCAGTACACTGGGTATACAGCCTGATTAACATTGCAATTTTTCTTCCCTTTGGGAAGCAGAGAGGAATTCCCCCATTTTGGCTTTATAGCAAGAGCACTGCCATCCAGTACTTATCCCATTGCTTGATACTAATAATACGCTTGTCATTGTGTAAACAGCGGACCATACAGTCTGCCATGTTTGGCAGCATGTGCACAGCCCCAGGGGCCTGCCCTGGTTGGTGATCTTGACCAGCGTAGTTGTCTTCATCAACATCTTGGAAGAAATTAGGGTCAGCATCCTAGCCTGGCTGTGTGTGTGACATATCAAAGGTCCCCTCTGCATCCAAAGGAGAGTCTTTCTCCTGCTCCCTTGTTCCTCCATCATAACGACCCTGAAACAGATCTTCATATATCAATCCAGGGCAATGACATTGAATAAGAGGTGGAAACCGTTCCTCCTCTTCTTTCCCTCATGGCATGAATGTAAATGTTTCCTGTAAAATAGAGAAATGTATACAATAGAGAGATTACATTGCCGATGCCGCAGAAGTCCCTGCTCACAAATTTGGTGGTCTCTTGAAAGGGCTTGACACACATCCCTCATGAGCTTCCAATGACGTACCTTGGGAATCACCCCAAGTTTTTTTTTCATTTTATATATTTGTGTGTCTACATTAGTTATATATATGTTTTTTATGTATTGTATATGTGTTGAATATACTTTGTATTTTTTATATATATTTCATATATATTTTTATTTAATATTTATTGAACTTCAACTACATTTGAAAATTAACTCTGAATAGACTTTTTTTTTTAAACTGTAGTTTTTATTGACATTTTTATAAGTTATATAACTACAAAATGAGAAACATAAATGGAATAAACAAAGAAAAAGTTATATATAACAAATCAGTCAATGGCAACACAAATAACACAAGTTGGGAGTGGGGGAGACGACAAGGGTAAAGAGGGGTAGGGGAGAAAAAGGAGAAGGGGAGGAGGAGTCAGAGATCATGTAAAATACAGTATGCGTTCCAGGGTGACCACACAGAAGGGGCGGATCCCCGAGCAATCCCTGAAAATGTGGCATAGTGTACCCACCTCTGCCTGGCAGCGCCAACAAAGGGAAGGGATGCTAAGGTAAAGGGAATGGAGCAAGGCGGGGGTGTGGTACCAGTGCGTGAGTAACTTATATTGGGTCTCGCAGAAAGTGATACATATGGAGCACTTGGCCACATGACACCAAATAATTTGCCACTGCCCCGGGCGAGATCTGCCTGTTCAGAGCTCCGGACCACTTAACCATATACCTATGAGAGATAGGGGGGAGGAGAGAAGCCTGTAGATGCCCGATATCAGGCCCGCCGTGGAGATACCTGCCCGACAGACCTTTTCAAAGGCAGTGGGTATGGAGACCTTCAGGGAGACCTTCAGGGTATGGAGACCTTCAGGAAACTAGATAAATATATAGCTGGGATGATCTAGGAAAACCTGCTTTTGCAGGGGGTTGGACTCGATGGCCCTTGAGGTCCCTTCCAACTCAAATAGAAATAGAACCAAACTGGGAGGACACGAAGTGGACAATTTTCTGGTAATGGAACCACTCAGAGGTAGGCAAGAGTAGCACAGAGGTAAAATAGTCAAAGGGCCTGAGCTCCAAGGTCAAAGGATCCACCAGGTCGGCAATGTAAAAGAGGCCCAGTTTACTCCATGGCCGTACCATACAGTCATGGCCAAAAGTTTTGAGAATGATACAAATATTAATTTTTACAAAGTCTACTGCTTCAGTTTTTCTAATGGCAATTTGCATATACTCCAGAATGTTATAAAGAGTGATCAGCTTAACAGCAATTACTTGCAAAGTCAATATTTGCCTAGAAAATGAACTTTATCCCCCAAAACACATTTCAACATCATTGCAGCCCTGCCTTAAAAGGACCACCTAACATCGTTTCAGTGATTGCTCCATTAACACAGGTGTGGGTGTTGATGAGGACAGGGCTGGAGATCAATCTGTCATGATTAAGTAAGAATGACACCACTGGACACTTTAAAAGGAGGCTGGTGCTTGCCATCATTGTTTCTCTTCTGTTAACCATGGTTATCTCTAAAGAAACACGTGCAGTCATCATTGCACTGCACAAAAATGGCCTAACTGGGAAGAGTATTGCAGCTAGAAAGATTGCACCTCAGTCAACAATCTATCGCATCATCAAGAACTTCAAGGAGAGAGGTTCCATTGGTGCCAAAAAGGCTCCAGGGCGCCCAAGAAAGACCAGCAAGCGGCAGGACCGTCTCTTAAAAGTGTTTCAGCTGCGGGATTGGGCTACCAGCAGTGCAGAGCTTGCTGAGGAATGGCAGCAGGCAGGTGTGAGTGCATCTGCACGCACTGTGAGGCGGAGACTCTTGGAGCAAGGCCTGGTCTCAAGGAGGGCAGCAAAGAAGCCACTTCTCTCCAGAAAAAAAAATCAGGGACAGACTGATATTCTGCAAAAGGTACAGGGAGTGGACTGCTGAGGACTGGGGTAAAGTCATTTTCTCTGAGGAATCCCCTTTTCGATTGTTTGGAACATCTGGAAAACAGCTTATTCGGAGAAGAAGAGGTGAGCGCTACCACCAGTCTTGTCTCATGCCAACTGTAAAGCATCCTGAAACCATTCATGTGTGGGGTTGCTTCTCAGCCAAGGGAATCGGCTCTCTTACAGTCTTGCCTAAAAACACAGCCATGAATAAAGAATGGTACCAGAATGTCCTCCAAGAGCAACTTCTCCCAACCATCCAAGAGCAGTTTGGCGCTCAACAATGCCTTTTCCAGCATGATGGAGCACCTTGCCATAAAGCAAAGGTGATAACTAAATGGCTCAGGGAACAAAACATAGAGATTTTGGGTCCATGGCCTGGAAACTCCCCATATCTTAATCCCATTGAGAACTTGTGGTCAATCATCAAGAGACGGGTGGACAAACAAAAACCAACAAATTCAGACAAAATTAAAGCATTGATTCTGCAAGAATGGACTGCTATCAGTCAGGATTTGGTCCAGAAGTTGATTGAGAGCATGCCAGGGAGAATTGCAGAGGTCCTGAAGAAGAAGGGTCAACACTGCAAATATTGACTTGCTGCATTAACTCATTCTAACTGTCAATATAAGCTTCTGTTACAGAAATATAATTGCATTCATATTATGAGTATGTGATAAAAACATCTGACAAACACACATAAAAACCAGAGGACAGCAGATCATGTGAAAATATAATATTTGTGTCATTCTCAAAACTTTTGGCCATGACTGTAGCTGCCGTGAGTCCCTCTGGGAGGAGCGGATTGTACAGAAAGGAAACCATAGAGGAACATGGGGTGGCCAGGGGAAAAAGTTTGGAGCAGGTGATCCAAATAGCTTGTGTGAAGCGGATGGGTCCTAGGAGAGGGGTGGAAGGTAGGGGAGAGGAACGGAACCACAGGAATGCATTAGGGTGGATCAGTGCTAACCAAAGCTTCTCAATATCGACCGATTTCGTGTAAGCCTGCGGAGCAGCCCTGAACAGGATACAATGCAAGTGGGATGCCCAATAGTAATGCAAAACATGTAGGACCGCCAACCCCCCCTCACCTGTGCCTGACAGCATCACCGAGTGGGGAATACGATGACGTTTACCATTCCAAATAAACTGGAAGATCAAATTAGTCCTGTAACTGTCAATGAGACTTCTGCACCTCTCAACAGGTATTTTGGCCCACTCCTCATGAGCAAACTGCTCCAGTTGTCTCGGGTTTGAAGGGTGCCTTTTTCCAGACGGCATGTTTCAGCTCCTTCCAAAGATGCTCAATAGGATTTAGGTCAGGGCTCATAGAAGGCCACTTCAGAATAGTCCAATGTTTTCCTCTTTCATTCATGGGTGTTTTTCTGATACTGGGCAACACATTTCTCTCTAGAATCCCTTGATAGTCTTGAGATTTCATTGTACCCTGCACAGATTCAAGACACCCTGTGCCAGATGCAGCAAAGCGGCCCCAGAACATAACAGAGATTCCTCCATGTTTCACATTAGGGACAGCGTTCTTTTCAAGATATGCTTCATTTTTCTGTCTGTGAACATAGAGCTGATGTGCATTGCCAAAAATCTCGATTTTTGTCTCATCTGTCCAAGCTTTGTGGCTTGTCAACATGTAGTTTGGCAAATTTCAGTCTGGCTTTTTTAAGTTATTTCTGCGACCATTGTGGGTTTTTCTTTCATTAAACGAGGGGTACCAACAACTTTGTCCACGTGTGTAGCTCAGAGTAAAGAAGCTTCGGGAGAAGGGTCATCTTGACAGCAGTAACGCGACCTATGAGGGAAATATGAAGAAGGCACCAGCTATCTAAAAGAGAACGTAGTTCACTAAACAGGTGGGGATAGTTAACTGAGTGGAGAGTGGAGTAAGAGGGAGACAACTAAATTCCCAAGTAGCGGAGAGAGTGCTGCCTCCACTGAAAGTCAAAGTTAGACTGAAGTTGTTGTAGGGTAGAATTGGGGATGTTAAGAGGTAATGCCTTGGTCTTAATGGGATTAACTTTGTAACCAGTGAAATCACCATATACTTACAGCATCTGGAGAAGGTTGGGCAGAGATGTGTGAGGGTTAGTAAGGGTCAAAAGAACGTCCTCAGCAAACAGGCTAATCTTGAAGTCCCTATCCCTAACCGCCACCCCTATAATGTCTGGGTTAGAATGGATCTGGGAGGCCAGGGGCTCAAGAGACAATGCAAATATGAGCGGGGATAAGGGGCAACCCTGGCGCATTCCATTACAGATGGGGAACAGCGACGAGAGAGAGTTAGGGAGCTTCACCACAGCCGAGGGCCGAGAATACAGCCCCCAGATTGCCGTAAGAAAGGCTCCAGAGAACCCAAATTTCTCAAGGGTGGCAGTCATAAACGACCAATCAAGGCGGTCGAAAGCCTTCTCTGCATCAAGGCTCAAAAGAAGGGCTGGGGTGGCAGAGCGGTTGGCAACATCTATCAAGTTCACAGTCCTTCTGATGTTGTCTCCTCCCTGACGACAAGGGACAAAACCCACCTGGTCCTTGTGGATAAGAGATGGAAGCCAGACGCCAGAGTCTGTTGGCCAAAATCTTGTTGAAAAGTTTTAAATCAGTATTTAGGAGCGCGATGGGGCGATAATTGGAGCACTCCTGATGGTCCTCACAGGGTTTAAGAACTAGGTTGATATGAGAATGGAGCATAGACTGGGGGATAGGGTCGCTGTCGAAGGAGGAGTTAAAGAGATGGCACATGTGTGGGAGTAGGTCAGATTGAAATGTTTTGTAGTAGAGGTATGAAAACCTGTCCGGGCCCGGTGCCCTGCCATTTGGGAGGCTCTTAAGGGTAGCGGTAAGCTCCTCCTCTGTGACCTGGGCATTGAGTTTAGAAATTGCTGAGGATGGGAGCTTAGGGAGGGGGCAGGTGTCGAGGTAGGAGTGCAAGGCAGTGTCTCAGGAGACAGGGTCGGCACCTGGGCAGGAGGGGAGATTATATAGCTTAGTGTATGTGACAACTTGGGGGAATTAGACTCAAATGGCGGCAGGCTCCTGGTCCCAACAGCGGTGGTTCGTGGTACTGGGCGCCGGAAATATAGGGTTCAGACGGTCCAAGTGAAACATAAAAGTGGCTTTATTCAGCTCAACTGCAACATAACAAAACAACAAAAAAAAACCTATGCCACAGTTAGGGCACTCACTGACTCCTTGAGTCCCTAACTAGCCTCTGGGGCAATAAGAGCCTGACTTAGTCTTTGTAAGTCCTCTCTGGATCCAAGCCCTCTGGGACAGACTGCCTCTCTGTCCTAGGCTGGTCCACCATTTCCTGCTCCAAGCAGGTTTCTCCAGCCTTCTGGAGATACACGCCCCACCCAAAGGTGTGGCTGAGGGCCTTTTCAGGGCTGGCCTGGGTCGCTCTCTAGCGCCCTCTAGGTTCATACTCTCACATGTAATAGTCCTTGAAGAGAGATGCTATAGAGTCAGGGTGATGGTGGAGGACACCTTGAGGGTCACGGATTGCATGTGGTATGGAAGAAGTCTTGCGATCGTGCAGCATCTTAGCAAGCAGAGTGTGAGCCTTGTTGCCGCTTTCGTAATAACGCTAGCGGCTGTATAGGAGTGGCTTCGGTAGCAAGGTCGCGGAGATCCACTCTGGCCGCAACCAAGTGGCAGAGAGTGGAAACTGAAGGGGCTTGGGCCAAACGATCCGACAGGGAATGGATTCGGGACACCAAGGCCACCTCCCTGGCCTTCTGATCCTTCTTAAGCCAGGTGGCCAGGGCAATACAGTAACCCTTCATGACCGCCTTATGGGCTTCCCAGACGGTGGAATCAAAGGAGACCGAGTGTACATTTTGGCAGAAGTAATCCAGGAGCTGAGTACGGAAATTAGTACAGGAGGCCGAGGAGTGGAGAAGGGACTCGTTAAGCCGCCAGTGGCAACGTTTAATTGGGATGGAAGCAGGGGACAGTGTGAGCAAGACAGGGGCATGATCGGACCAAGAAATGGGGCCAATATCTGCATCAGTCAAGAGTCTAAAGACCAGGGTGTAACCAAAAAAATAATCTATCCTGGAGTGCATCTTGTGGGGATGGAAGTAGAAGTTGTAGGACCGAGCCGTAAGGTTGAGGACCCGCGAGAGATCATAAAGCGCGAAAGATCTAATCAGGCGGCGGAATTCCCTGACTAAGTGAAGCTGGGGGGCACCTGGGGTTCCGCCAGACAAGGACAATTTGGCCACATATTCAGAAAAAACCATGTTAAAGTCTACACCCAACAGCAGGTCTGAGCCAGAGAAAGCCTGTAAGCATTGCAACACCTTCCTAAGGAAGGGAATTTGGGACAAGTTAGGGGTATCTAGGCTACAGATACAATGGGTTGGCCATGTAGGAGACCTTCTAGAATAATATAGCGTCCACCAAGTCTAAGTGGGAAGTAGAGATAGAGATGGGGCAGGAGCGAGAAAGCAGGATAGCTACCCCACCTTTCCTATGGGTATTATAAGCAGAAAAAGCAGTGGAGAAGTAATGGCAGGCAAAGTTAAAATTACCCGGATGATTGAAGTGGGTTTCCTGGAGGGAAGTCACGTCCACCCGGAGGGATCTGAGTTCACGTAGAACCAAACGTTTTTTAGTGTTAGAGCCCAGGCCCTTAACATACAATGTGACACACTTAGCCATAAGATGACAGGAAAAGAGGTACCAGCAAATGTGTAGGGGGGAAATGTAAAGGCAGATCTCACCCAATCCAGAGGAAAAGAAGACAGAATTAAGGCTCCTGGTGGTCAGCCGCATGGGTTGAGGGACTCCAAACCTGAATAGGGAAGGGGGAAGGGAGGAGGGGGGAAGGAAAAGGAACAAACAAAAAACTGTACAACAAAAAAGAATTGCATTGTGGGCAGGACTAAATCTCCTGACCGGGGGCTGAGAACAAGAACTAGAGCAAATGCAGACAAAAGAACCAAAACGGTCCAAAAACGGGACCCACAACTGGGCAGAGCCCCCACAAAGGGAGGGTGGGAAGGGACCATCAGTAGACGGATCGGCTATAGATAGTAGGGGATGGTAGTGAACTATATAGGTAGGAGGGAGGGCAGCCTCCTACCCTGCCTGCAAAAAGGTGGGAAAAAAAAACACTAAAGAAGAAACCTGTTAGAAAAGGAGCAAAAATGAGTGAGAAAAAAAAAACAAAAACATTATAAACATGCAGCAGTATTAGGTAGAAGAAACCACGTAAACAATGGTCAGCCATCTAGGAGAACAGGAACACGCTCCAGTCCAGAACCTACAAAGATAGAATTAAGAAGGAAAAGTCAATGTGATGGAGGTGGGAGATCCACCCACTGACATCTTGAAGCATCTCCAGGAGAAGGCAATTGTCGTCTCTTTGTCTTCTACTGAGACCACACTGGAGGCGGTGGTGGAGGAGGAAAGGCCAATTCCCAATCAGACATATCCGAAGGGGAGGCAATGTCCATAATCGAGCAGAATGATTATAGGTCTGAATGGGAGTGTAGGATAGCCAAACAACCATTAAGCCTCGCAGTCAGGGTAAAGGGGAAGCCCCACCGGTATGGTATCTGACACTCACGTAACAGCTGGAGGAGGGGGACGTAGATGTCGCTGTCTCTGTAGGGTAATCCTGATAGAGTTGTATCTTTGCCCCATCAAAAGCAATGCCCTTCATAGTTCTGGCCTTGGACAAGATTGCCTCCTTCAGGGTAAAATCATACACGCAGCAGATAATGTCCCGCGGAGTGGGTCCAGAGCCATTAGGGCGTAAAGCTCTGTGCGCATGGTCCAGCTTGATCTTGTGAGTAGAGGGTTCTTGAAGAACAGAATTGAAGATCTCCTCTAGAGTGGCATGTAAGTCCTCCTCACGGTTAGCCTCAGGTAGCCCCTTAATTCTGATATTGTTCCGCCTGCTTCTATTATCCAAGTCTGAGACAAAACAGAGTCCTGAAGCTGAGAAATGTAGGCACGGGTCTGGTCATGGTCACCCTCCAGAGAATCCACTAAGATGCAATATGGTGAAGGTCTTGCCATAATGCGGAGATTTCAGCCTGGAATTCTGTACTGAATTCCTTACGGCATGCCTCAGTGACTTCAGCAACCACAGAGCGAGTGAGGAACTGGAGCCATTGTGGCGGGTGGGAGGATGGAGGTAGTTCGCTCTTTTTCAATTGTAGGTGTTGGGAGGCAGGGGAGGGGGTTGAATGAGGAGACATGGCAGCATAGAGGGAGTAGCACCAATGTCCACTTCAGCTCCTCAGGAATGTGCAGGAGAAGAGACCCTTGGCTGCAGGTGCTGAGCCTGTGAGGACAGTGGGGGAGACAGAGCCATGGAGGAGGTCTCAAGTGCACAAGCAGGAGCTGCAGAGAGATCAGAAGAGGAGCCAGGGTCCAGAGGCACAGAAGAGGCTGGTTGTGTGAGGAGAGGCTGGGGGTCAGAGCGCTGCGGCCAGGAGGCAGCGCTGGTGTCCTGCAGAGCTGGAGAATTAGCAGGAGGAGACACTTTGGATAGCGGGGGAGTGGAGGCAGGGACCCCGTTAGCAAAAAAAAAAAAAAAAAAAGCCTCCGGGGCTTGATGCAGGAGACCCACCTGGGAGGACATCAGGGGGACCAGAGGCGCCAGAGGAGCAGCAGCACTATTGGTGGTATGCGGGGTGGCCGCCAGCGGCACAGAGGAGGGCGGTGAGGAAAAATCCACGGCCTGAGAAAATGGCCACCGCTGCACAGAGACCCGGGTGGAAGCCAACGGGGGAACCAAGAAGGAGGTGATCCTGTGTTGTCCAGGACGAGCAGCAGAGGCAGGGGTCCTTGGGGCAGAGGTACCGACTGTTTTTTTCCCCATGGGGGGTGCAGGGAAGCAGATTTAGGTCCCGGTAATGCAGGCAGGGCAGGAGCACAGAAACATGCGTCCTACATCGAGCCGCAGGCCACGCCCCTGAATAGGCATTTTAAAATAGTCTCTAAATCAGCTACTGGGAAGAATGAGTCAATACATGACATTCCAAATACCTCCCCTGACCATGGAGGGGCCTTTGCCCATACAACCAACAGCAATCCTATTTCCACCAATTTAAAACCCAAATGTAAGTTTTATCCCACGTACCATAAACACAATTTTATTGAAATTTTTTTCAGTGGTAGCAGCTGTTTTTAGGAAATTACAAGGCCAATTTAAAAGGATTCGTAGATAACTGTACTAGGGATACAGTTATAAGAACCTTACAGAAAAAAGAAAATATAGCCATACAGTCCCTTTCTAACAATAGGGAGATTGTGATTAGAAATTGAAGGAGATGTAGTACAAAATAGAACCTTGTATTTACAAGAAGCAGAGAATATCCTATCAAACAAAAATATTATACTGTTTTATCAAAAAATCCGATGGACAAATACCTACAAGGTTACTGAAATGTTATATAAGAGGGTTCCTTACTGTAAAAAATCCAACACCAGCTCTTTTTTATGTTCTCCCAAAAATCCACAAGAATCTCAATAACCCTCCTGATAAGCCCATTATTTCAGGCATGAATTCAATCACCAGGAATCTGTCTCATTGCATAGGCCATACAGCTGCAGAAATTAGTTATCCATTTACCTTCATATTTGCAGGATTCTGCCATTTTATTAGAAGACTTGGTATCTATGTCTTGGGAACCTACATATCTATGGGCCACCCTAGATGTATTGTCACTATAGGCCGTTATCATGATGAATGTTGGTATATCAGTCATTTCAACAATACTTGAAAGAGATCCATGTATGTCCTCAGCACAAAAGGTTTTCCTAGTCAAAGGAATTAAGTTCATCCTGGAACACATTTTCCAGTTTGAACAGAACACCTACATGCAGAATCATGGCAAAGCTATGGGGACCCGTTTCATTGCTAGCTATGCCAATCTATAAGTAGGTTGTTTTGAGCAACATTTAATTTATAAGCAACATATCTGGACCAACAATATCATCTATTACAAATGGTATATAGATGACTTGTTATTTTTATGGAAAGGATCGCTGTAATCCTAAGCACGAAATTGATCTTGTTCTAATGGGAGTAGACCAACGGATACTTACGATAACTTTCTTTAAGAAAGTATATTGTAATAGCCATAGCCTATACACTATGGAAATGGAAGCAAAATTTTCCATTTGGCCAATTTAAAAGGATTAATAGAAATTGTACTATTAAAGGGCAGATTTATTGAAAAAAATTGAATAATAGAAACAGCCATGGAAAAACTGGGTCATCTTTCTCAAGCGGATTGCCTCATATCCAAACTGAAAAATAAGAACAACACTTTTAAAAACAACTTTTATAACAACATACAATGGGGCTCAAAGAGAAATATGATCAATTCTCGCAAGACAAGGCCAATATTGTTGAGTGATCAATATTTAAAAACATCTCCCCCTAAAGCACCAGGCATTACCTTTAGAAGGGCCATTATGATGTGTCTGAGAGATGGATTTAATAAACATTGTTCTAACATAAACGATGGCTACTAGAAACACAGTGTGTTTCGACATGCAGTAGCCCCTGCACAACAGTGACTTTAAAGGGTTCACTGTCACTCCAAATGACCAAATACATCCTGACACCCATAACCATTTTGCTGTCCTAAAAAAGTGAAAGATGTTTTGGATATATAAATTAGATACCCTTGCCCCATGATTAAATGAGGCTCTTGAAGACATCAAACAGTGACAGTTTCCATATTTTTTTTCTCTTTTTGACCACTACATCTCTAGTCACCCAAGGTCAAAGGACTGGTTGTAGATCTATGTGTATACATATCTTTGGATTCACACTAGTGCTTTCTTGTATTTAAATCTGGGGCTGACTTGGCCAGACACTTAGATTAGCCGTTTTTTCCAATATTTTAAATATCTGTATATATATATATATATATATATATATACACACACACACACGTGGACAAAATTGTTGGTACCTCTCTAATGAAAGAAAAACCCACAATGGTCACAGAAATAATCATAAAAAAGCCAGAGTGGAATTTGCCAAACTACATGTTGACAAGCCACAAAGCTTCTGGGAGAATGTCCTATGGACAGATGAGACAAAAATCGAAATTTTTGGCAAGGCACATCAGCTCTATGTTCACAGACGGAAAAATGAAGCATATCTTGAAAAAAAGTCCCTACTGTGAAACATGGAGGAGACTCTGTTATGTTCTGGGGCTGCTTTGCTGCATCTGGCACAGGGTGTCTTGAATCTGTGCAGGGTACAAAGACTATCAAGGGATTCTAGAGAGAAATGTGTTGCCCAGTGTCAGAAAGCTTGGTCTCAGTCGCAGGTTATGGGTCTTCCAACAGGATAATGACCCAAAACACACAGCTAAAAACACACAAGAATGGCTAAGAGGAAAACATTGGACTATTCTGAAGTGGCCTTCTATGAGCCCTGACCTAAATCCTATTGAGCATCTTTGGAAGGAGCTGAAACATGCCGTCTGGAAAAAGTCACCCTTCAAACCCGAGACAACTGGAGCAGTTTGCTCATGAGGAGTGGGCCAAAATACCTGTTGAGAGGTGCAGAAGTCTCATTGACAGTTACATGAATCGTTTGATTGCAGTGATTGCCTCAAAAGGTTGTGCAACAAAATATTAAGTTAAGGGTACCATCATTTCTGTCCAGGCCTGCTTCATGAGTTTTCTTTTTTAAAAAAAATTCTGCTGAAGCATGGTTGAAAAGCAATGTCTAACTTTCATTTGTTCATTTTCATAGAATTTTTATATATTATTACTTTTGTCAGATTCAAGTTATTTCTGTGACCATTGTGGGTTTTTCTTTCATTAAACGAGGGGTACCAACAATTTTGTCCACGTGTGTGTGTGTGTGTGTTATATATATATATATATATATATATATATATATATATATATATATACACACACACACATCTTGTGGGAAAAATAGCTGGATAGCAGCAGCAGAGCAGACCCAAACAGTCAGAGACAGGGACACAAAGTCAGGTGAAAACAGGGTTTTATTATAGACAAAAAAACAAACAAAATACAGCCTTACTTCAGGCACAAATATAAACAAACTCCTGCTCGCCTGAGCTTCTAACTAAACAGAAATAAACCTAACTATATGTGTGGCTGGAGCAATACAAATGGCAGTCACTAAAAATATCAGGCCAGACCCAGGCGCCACCTCTCACTCCCAGGTTCTACCCTGAAATGAAGACTCTGTAGCTTTTTATGGGCCAGAAACGAGCCTAAGCCCTCATACCTGAGCTGAGGCATTCCCCATGCCTGCCCCGGACCACACATATATGAGGAATCTTGGGGAAATGTACCAACCCTCCATAACCCTGCCTTTAACCTTCTCACAATATATATATATATATATATATATATATATATATATATATATATATAATTTATTGTGTGTCCACATACAGTACAGACCAAAAGTTTGGACACACCTTCTCATTCCAAGAGTTTTCTGTATTTTCATCACTATAAAAATTGTAGATTCACACTGAAGGCATCAAAACTATAAATTAACACATGTGGAATTATATACTTAACAAAAAAGTATGAAACAACTGAAAATATGTCTTATATTCTAGGTTCTTCAAAGTAGCCACCTTTTGCTTTGATTACTGCTTTGCACACTCTTGGCATTCTCTTGATGAGCTTCAAGAGGTAGTCACCTGAAATGGTCTTCAAACAGTCTTGAAGGAGTTCCCAGAGATGCTTAGCACTTCTTGGCCCTTTTGCCTTCACTCTGCGGTCCAGTTCACCCCAAACCATCTCGATTGGGTTCAGGTCTGGTGACTGTGGAGGCCAGGTCATCTGGCGTAGCACCCCATCACTCTCCTTCTTGGTCAAATAGCCCTTACACAGTCTGGAGGTGTGTTTGGGGTCATTGTCCTGTTGAAAAATAAATGATGGTCCAACTAAACGAGAACCGGATGGAATAGCATGCCGCTGCAAGATGCTGTGGTAACCATGCTGGTTCAGTATTCCTTCAATTTTGAATAAATCCCCAACAGTGTCACCAGCAAAGCACCCCCACACTATCACACCTCCTCCTCCATGCTTCACGGTGGGAACCAGGCATGTAGAGTCCATTCGTTCACCTTTTCTGCGTCGCACAAAGACACGGTGGTTGGAACCAAAGATCTCAAATTTGGACTCATCAGACCAAAGCCCAGATTTCCACAGGTCTAATGTCCATTCCTTGTGTTCTTTAGCCCAAACAAGTCTCTTCTGCTTGTTGCCTGTCCTTAGCAGTGGTTTCCTAGCAGCTATTTTATCATGAAGGCCTGCTGCACACAGTCTCCTCTTAACAGTTGTTGTAGAGATGTGTCTGCTGCTAGAACTCTGTGTGGCATTCACCTGGTCTCTAATCTGAGCTGCTGTTAACCTACGATTTCTGAGGCTGGTGACTCGGATGAACTTATCCTCCGCAGCAGAGGTGACTCTTGGTCTTCCTTTCCTGGGGCGGTCCTCATGTGAGCCAGTTTCTTTGTAGCGCTTGATGGTTTTGGCCACTGCACTTGGGGACACTTTCAAAGTTTTCCCAATTTTTCGGACTGACTGACCTTCATTTCTTAAAGTAATGATGGCCACTCGTTTTTCTTTACTTAGCTGCTTTTTTCTTGCCATAATACAAATTCTAACACTCCATTCAGTAGGACTATCAGCTGTGTAGCCACCTGACTTCTGAACAACACAACTGATGGTCCCAACACCATTTATAAGGCAAGAAATCCCACTTATTAAACCTGACAGGGCATACCTGTGAAGTGAAAACCATTTCAGGTGACTGCCTCTTGAAGCTCATCAAGAGAATGCCAAGAGTGTGCAAAGCAGTAATCAAAGCAAAAGGTGGCTACTTTGAAGAACCTAGAATATAAGACATATTTTCAGTTGTTTCACACTTTTTTGTTAAGTATATAATTCCACATGTGTTAATTCATAGTTTTGATGCCTTCAGTGTGAATCTACAAATTTTATAGTCATGAAAATACAGAAAACTCTTGGAATGAGAAGGTGTGTCCAAACTTTTGGTCTGTACTGTATATTATATATGTTTTTATGTATTTTTTATATACTGTGTAATTTTTTTTTATATATATTTCATATATATTTTTAATATTTATTTATTTCTAACCACCATTATAGTATATATACCAGGACAAATCACTGTGTTGTTTACATTACTTATAGTTATCCTAGTGGCATTATATTTTCTCCTAGCACTTAAACCTGCCTTCTGTTTGAGCAGTATCGACAAATACTTTCAGTCACTGCACTTTACAAGTATCTCAGCCCGCTTCTTTACTTACAACTAGCGAGGCAGAGCGTTCGGGGTGCATGCAAGGGCAGGCTTGACTGGGGCATGCGCCCTGATTTCCTCCTTCAGCGTCCGGGCTGTTGACGCACAACTCACTATCCACAACGCCCGACCCATGCATCTGTGCATGCGGGGACCGGATCTTTTATTTCTGCCAAATTAATTTATTTTCTGCCGAAATTGGTATTTATACAGCACACGTGCAGAAGTGACCACACGGATGCCGAGCACTCGTGTTTTTGGAGGGTTTACACATCGATTTTAGATGTTTTGCCTAAAAAACTTATCTATCACACATTCTATATATATTTCTGATGTTGGTTAGTGTGTTTTTGTTTTTTAATTGTGTTGTTTCATGCTAAACCTGGGACACTCCCAGGGGGTGTGAATTTTAATTGTTTTGCTATATAGAGCTGACATGTACCAGTCTGTTTTATGAGCATCACCAACTATACACTTGAAAAGGGAGCATATTAGCTCCGAAACACGCTGTGTGTTGGGAAAGAATAAAGAAGCCTTTTACACGTATCTGGGTAAGTGCAGATTTTTTTTATTCTTTTGGTTGGAACTGTTTTATTGTATCTTGAAATAACACATTGTCCCTGTGGTCTGCTGCATACAGTAATCGTTCACCTACTTCTGCAGATCACACAGATGCTCCAGCATGTTCAAAGGGATTTTCCCATCTCCCTGTCTCAGCAGCTTTGTCTTCTGTTTCCTCTTCTCACTTGCTGTATTCTTCAGCAAGCTGGGGGGAGGTGGTTTGACTGTTTGAACAGGACACTATAAAATATCACAATATAGACCTTGCCTTTACCATGAGAGATTATTTATTATGATTACTAGAAATCTAATATAAATGCAGATCAAATAATATACACGGTAAATTTATAATACATTACACCGGTTTGTATAGAACCCTTACCATGCTTCTATAGAGAACAGGCTCAGTGTTACCTTTGTGTTTACATAGAGAGATAACAGACCCCCGGATAACAGACTGTCTTCTTGCTCCCGAACCTTTATCTGCGTACTTCCGCTGCTCCAGTTTCTCTGGGTGTTAGCTTCTGGATCTACGTCTCTCGTTACTGTTGGTGTCTGACTTCTTGCTCCCACTCTCTGACTTCGTTTTCTGCCTGCCAATTCTGTACCTCCGCTCCCTCCTGTTGTGACCACCACTTGCCATCTAGACCAGATGTCCCCGGGGTGTCGGGCTGGACTCAGTAAAGGCGGCTCCTGGCACATTATGTGGGGCGGGTCGGCGATCTGGCCACAGTGTTGTGGCTCCTAGCATAGCTAATGGCGCGGGACCTCAGTGTACAGCGCTGTAGACCAGGTCCCCGCCATTAGCTATGCTAGGAGCCACAACACTGTGGCCAGATCGCCAACCTGTCTCGTCTAAAGCGTTGTTTACTGTATAACCCCGCCCCCATAAGACCAAAGCCCCGCCCCTAAACCACCCACCCCGCTCCCTGCCGGGCCGCAGAGAACTAAGGGTTGGGGACTGCTGATCTAGACCGCTCCTCATTGATCTCCGATTCTGTACTGCGTTGACCTCCTGATACCAATTTGGCCTGCTGACTACTCTTCCGCCTCTTCCCTCTGTACTGCACTACCGCCCGTTGCCGACTGGACTGTACAGCTACGCTAATTATTGATCCTCTGCCTCCGCCTGGAACCTGCTTGCTACTTCATCTTCTTCTGATCCTCCATCAACCTCTGCATGTGCTCAGGTGAGTGATTTCAGATTTCTGGGCCTGCTGTGACTTGTGGTGCGCTGTGCGTCCTGTGCCCTCTGGGCTATTGCTACTCTGGGCAAAGGAAGCAGCTAGGTCCATCTCCCCCATCAGGTGCTCTGGTGAAAACCTCTGGAGGCTAGTTTCGGCTTGGTTTGGGGGGCGCCGGACGCTCAGCGCTGTTAACCATAGTGTGCAGGGGTGTCCGGTTTCTGGAACTATCTGTCTCTGTACTGCATTTGGTTCGTAACAGAACAGCCAGACTTAAAATAGAGAAGATTTAAAATCTTCAGGTGCTGTCCTGAGATCCGCTATGGAACCTATACAGACTTTAGTTGAACAAATGCAGGGCCTTGCCCAGCTAGTTCAAGAAAGAGAGGATGCAAAATCAAGAGCAAGCTCAGTCTCAAGTCATGCCTCCTAGCCCTGCTCCTATGGAACCCAAGATTAATCTACCAGATAGGTTTTCGGGGGTCCAGAGGTCATTTATTAATTTTCAGGAAGTTTGCAAATTGTATTTCCGCCTCAGGCCGCACTCTTCTGGTACTCCGCAGCAACCGGTGGCAATTGTTTTATCACTATTAAAAGGAGATCCACAGTCCTGGGCCTTTTTATCTAAGTCCTCAAGCACCTGAGTTAACCTCAGTGGATAACTTCTTCACCGCCTTAGGTCTTTTGTATGATGAACCAGATCTGCAGGCTGTGGCTGAAACCAAGCTCTCGTCTTTATGGCAGGGTAGTCGGGCAGCAGAGGACTACTGTGCAGAATTTAGGAGGTGGTCGGTTCAGTCCCAGTGGAATATCCTGCTCTATGTTGTCAGTTCTGTAAAGGACTATCTGACTCCATTAAAGACCTTCTGATTAATTATCCACAACCATCTACTTTGGAGGAGAGTATGAAACTTGCTATTAAATTAGACAGATGTATTCGTGAGCGAAGATAACGTTTTTCATTTCACCCTTCTCCTCCTATTTCCGATCTGCCTCATGAGTCTTGACCAGAACCAATGCTGCTCGGTTCCGCTATGACTTCTGGGGATTGCAAGGATTTCAGGAGACGAAAGGGTCTATATTTTTCCTGTGATGATGCCGGTCACATTTTAAACAAATGCCCCAAACGTCCTGGACCGGAGGGTTCTCAGCGCCGAGGGTCTCCCCAGAAGGACCACCTAGGCAAACGGATACCTCCGTCCATGTCTTATCAGAAAATTGTGTTGCCTATTGAAATTGTTGTCTCTGGTAAGGTTCTTCGTGATTTAAAAATTTACCCTCTGAGGTAGTCCCTAGGGTTGCCTTTGTTACAATTGCATAACCCTGTGCTGGATTGGAGGCTTGGGGACGTGGTTAATGTATGAATTCTTGTATGGCTCTGTGTTTCAACTACTTCTTCACCTCTGCCTAAATTTATTCGAGACTATGAGGATGTATTTGTAGAGTCTGGGGCAGAATTGTTACCTCCTCATAGGTCTTATGACTGTGCCATTGAGTTGCTGCCGAGCTCTAAACTTCCTAAGGGGTGGCTGTTTAATTTCTCTGAACCTGAGAGGCAAGCGATGAGAGATTACATTAAGGACTCTCTTCATAAAGGACATATTCGTCCTTCCACTTCTCCTGCAGGGGCGGGTTTTTTTTTTCGTCAAGTAAAAGGATGGCGGCTTAAAGTCGTGCATTGATTATCCTGCCCTGAATAAATTCACTATTAAGAATCAGTATCCGCTTCCTCTCATCCCTGATTTGTTAAACCAGATCTCTGGAGCCAAGTATTTCTCTAAGTTAGATTTACGAGGGGCCTATAATTTGATTCGTATTCGAGAAGGGGATGAGTGGAAGAAGTCTTTTAATACACCAGAGGGCCATTATGAATACCTTGTAATGCATTTTGGATTAAGTAATGTTCCTGCAGTATTTCAATGCTTTGTGAATGATATTTTTCGGAATTCAACTGGACAGTGTGTTATCATTTATCTGGACGATATTTAGATTTTTTTCCCCCGATTGGGAGACTCATGTTAAACATGTTAGATCTGTATTGGAAATCCTGAGGGAGAACAAGTTGTTTGCTAAAATAGAGAAATGCCTTTTCGGAGTTCAACAATTGTCCTTTCTGGGTTATATTTTGTCTTCCTCTGCCATCAGCATGGACCCAGCTGTGGTAGGCTGTGGTAGAATGGACCCAATGCACCTCCTTAAAGGCATTACAACAATTTTTGGGTTTTGCTAATTATTACCGAAAATGTATTTGTAATTTTTCCTCCATAGCGAAGCCACTTACAGATCTCACTCAGAAAGGTGCAGATTTGTTAAACTGGAAACAAAAACAGCAGGCTATTGATGCATTTGGGTTCTTGAAACAAGCTTTTACTAAAGCTCCTGTTCTGGTTCAACCTGACTTTAGTAAACCCTTTGTTGTTGAAGTTGAAGCTTCGGAGGTTGGAGTGGGGGCTGTGTTATCCCAAGGTACTGCCTCTTTTACTAGATTGAGACCTTGTGCCTTCTTCTCCAGGAAGTTTTCCTCTTCAGAGAGAAACTATGATATTGGTAATCGAGAGCTATTGGCTCTCAAATGGGCATTTGAGGAGTGGCGACATTTTCTGGAGGGGGCTAGGTGCAAGATAACAGTCTTAACTGATCATAAGAATTTGTTTTATCTAGAGTCTGCAAAAAGATTGAACCGGAGACAGGCCAGGTGGGCTTTATTTTTCACCAGATTTGATTTCATTGTGACATTTAGGCCAGGCTCTAAGAACATTAGAGTAGATGCATTGCTCAGGAGATTTTGTCCTTCTCAGTCTGATGATTCTCAGCCCGAATGTATTCTTCCGGAGGGGATTGTGATCTCTGCTGTCTCCGCAGACCTGGCCTCCGGGATCAGGGAGAATCAGCACTAGAAACACTGGAGGTGAAGTTGTTTGATCCACCCTAATTTAGATTTAAGTTGTTAAAGGAAATACATGATTTGGTATTATGTGGTCACCCGGGGATTTCTGGCACTAAGAGGCTAGTGTCTCGGTATTACTGGTGGCCTTCAAAATCCCGGGATATTGCGGCCTATGTGTCTGCATGTAAGACATGTACTAGAGTTAAAGTTCCTAGGATCAAAACCTTGGGGGAGTTGCTTCCCTTACCAGTACCCAAAGGGCCTTGGTCTCACATTTCAATGGACTTTGTTACTGATTTGCCTGTGTCCGGGGGAAAGACGGTGGTTTGGACGGTTGTGCATAGGTTTAGTAAGATGTGTCACTTTATCCCTTTGTCTCAACTGCCTAATGCTAAAACACTGTCCCACTTATTTTTGAAACATATGGTTAGGATTCATGGCATTCCTGACAACATCGTTTCTGATAGTGGCGTCCAGTCTGTCTCTAAATTCTGGAGAGCCTTTTGTGATCTTCTGGGGGTTCAGTTATCCTTTTCCTCTGCATTCCACCCTGAGACTAATGGACAGACTGAGCGTTTCAATCAGACTCTGGAGCAATATTTGAGATGTCATATATCTGGTAACCAATCGGATTGGGTGAATTATTTAGCGGTAGCTGAGCTTGCTATTAACAATCATCATGACGCTGCCTTAAACTCTTCACTCTTTTTCTGTAATTTTGGTTTCCTTCCCCGTTTTTCTTCTCTCTCTCCTACTACTGTCAATCCAGAAGTGAATGTGGAGGCTGAGAGATTGCGCATACTCTGGGGCCAAATTCAAACTAATTTGGGGAACTCTCAGGTGGTTTGTAAGAGGGTAGCCGATAGAACCTGTTCTGCCGATCCTGTTTTTGCTCTGGGAGAGACGGTTTGGCTCTCCTCTAGAAACCTGAAGTTGAGAGTTCCCTCTCGCAAGTTGGGGACTAAGTTTATTGGTCCATATGAAATTACTGAAATCACCAACCCTGTCTCTTTCTGTCTGGCTCTTCCACAATTCTTCAAAATCCACAATGTCTTTCACAAATCTCTTCTGAAAAAAATTTCTTCCACCTGTTCTTCCATCCGATAATCCTCCTCCTCCTGTCTTAGTTGAGGGAGATCAGGAGTGTGAGGTAGCCAACATTCTTGATTCACGAAGGGTCAGAGGGGTCTTGCAGTATTTAATTCACTGGAAGGGTTACGGCCTAGTGGATCGTTCCTGGGAGCCATGCTTCAACCCTGGTTAGAAATTTTCACCGGAAGTTTCTCCTTAAGCCTGGTCCAGTCTTTAGAGTCACGGTAGGCCCTCGTAGAAGGGGGGGGGGGTACTGTTAGGACTGGAGCCGGCACCTCTACAGTTGCGCTGTGAGGTGCCACTTCTTTCCTTACACGTGCCTTTAGTGCGCTCATCTCGTTTAGGATTAACTGTCTGCTCGCTCCCGAACCTTTACAGTCATATGAAAAAGTTTGGGCACCCCTATTAATCTTAATCATTTTTAGTTCTAAATATTTGGGTGTTTGCAACAGGCATTTCAATTTGATATATCTAATAACTGATGGACACAGTAATATTTCAGGATTGAAATGAGCTTTATTGCACTAACAGAAAATGTGCAATATGCATTAAACCAAAATTTGACCGGTGCAAAAATTTGGGTACCCTTATCATTTTATTGATTTGAATACTCCTAACTACTTTTTACTGACTTACTGAAGCACAAAATTGGTTTTGTAACCTCACTGAGCTTTGAACTTCATAGCCAGGTGTATCCAATCATGAGAAAAGGTATTTAAGGTGGCCAATTGCAAGTTGTTCTCCTATTTGAATCTCCTCTGAAGAGTGGCATCATGGGCTCCTCAAAACAACTCTCAAATGATCTGAAAACAAAGATTGTTCAACATAGTTGTTCAGGGGAAGGATACAAAAAGTTGTCTCAGAGATTTAACCTGTCAGTTTCCACTGTGAGGAACACAGTAAGGAAATGGAAGACCACAGGGACAGTTCTTGTTAAGCCCAGAAGTGGCAGGCCAAGAAAAATATCAGAAAGGCAGAGAAGAAGAATGGTGAGAACAGTCAAGGACAATCCACAGACCACCTCCAAAGAGCTGCAGCATCATCTTGCTGCAGATGGTGTCACTGTGCATCGGTCAACAATACAGCACACTTTGCACAATGAGAAACTGTATGGGAGAGTGATGCGAAAGAAGCCGTTTCTGAAAGCACGCCACAAACAGAGTCGCCTGAGGTATGCAAAAGCACATTTGGACAAGCCAGCTTCATTTCGGAAGAAGGTCCAGTGGATTGATGATACAAAGATTGAGTTGTTTGGTCATACAAAAAGGCGTTATGCATGGCGTCAAAAAAACACAGCATTCCAAGAAAAACACTTGCTACCCACTGTAAAATTTGGTGGAGGTTCCATCATGCTTTGGGGCTGTGTGGCCAATGCCGGCACCGGGAATCTTGTTAAAGTTGAGGGTCGCATGGATTCAACTCAGTATCAGCAGATTCTTGAGAATAATGTACAAGAATCAGTGACGAATTTGAAGTTACGCCGGGGATGGATATTTCAGCAAGACAATGATCCAAAACACAGCTCCAAATCTACTCAGGCATTCATGCAGAGGAACAATTACAATGTTCTGGAATGGCCATCCCAGTCCCCAGACCTGAATATCATTGAACATCTGTGGGATAATTTGAAGCGGGCTGTCCATGCTCGGCGACCATCAAACTTAACTGAACTGGAATTGTTTTGTAAAGAGGAATGGTCAAAAATACCTTCATCCAGGATCCAGGAACTGATTAAAAGCTACAGGAAGCGACTAGAGGCTGTTATTTTTGCAAAAGGATGATCTACTAAATATTAATGTCACTTTTCTGTCGAGGTGCCCATACTTTTGCACCGGTCAAATTTTGGTTTAATGCATATTGCACATTTTCTGTTAGTACAATAAACCTCATTTCAATCCTGAAATATTACTGTGTCCATCAGTTATTAGATATATCAAATTGAAATGGCTGTTGCAAACACCCAAATATTTAGAACTAAAAATGATTAAGATTAATAGGGGTGCCCAAACTTTTTCATATGACTGTATCTGCGTACTTCCGCTGCTCCTGCTCCGCTGGCTATTCAGTTTCTCTTAGTGTTAGCTTCTGGATCTACGTCTCTCGTTACTGTTGGTGTCTGACTTCTTGCTCCCGCTCCCTGACTTTGTTTTCTGCCTGTTGATTCTGTACCTCTGCTCCCTCTGGAGGCTAGTTTCGGGGGGCGCTGGACGCTCAGCGATGTTTACCATAGTGTGCACAGGTGTCCGGCTTCTGGAACTAACTATCTGTCTCTGTACTGCATTTGGTTCATAACAAGTAGGCTGTGAAAGCCATGTACAAAATTGTCTGGTGACAATGGATACGACCATGCATGCAGGACCTTTCTGCACTCTAAAATTCTGCCATCATTTCCTTATTGTGGCTGGGTCAACTTCTCCTGCATGTAGTGTACCTGCCCGATTACCTGCCTCAATAAGGCAATCATGACTTAGTTTCTGACAAGTCTCAAACCATTGTCAATGCGCGACCTTCCAGGGGCTGGTTACCATGCAAGTACAACACTGGAGGAGTGTTTGCAAATTCACACTAGTGCTTTATTAGGCAGAGTTCACAGCGTCCATAACATAAATGGCTTTCAGCAGCATCAGGCAACACAAAACAGAATGGCTTGTTTCAGCCAAGTGGCAGAAAGTCCAGCAACACAAAAACAATCTTTAAGACAGAAAACAGTCCAGCAGGCTCACCAAGTTAGCAGTTTGGTCTCCACTTTCTGTCCTCCACACAGGCAGTGTGTTTGTGGCTCAGAGCCACCATCAGAACAGACACACCCTCCTACCTGGTCAGTGTTAAGGCTTCAACTTGGCTCTAACAAAACCCAGGACTAGAGCTTTGAGCCCGGGTCTGTAATCACACCAAAAACCGTGGACATAGATTCCAGTCTATTACCTAGTGGAGAGGAGCCACCTTAGTGGGAGGTATTTTCCCTCCACAATCTTTCCCTCTGCCTGCCTACATATCCTCCCCCTCTGCCCAAAGCCGTAGGGCTGGGCACCTTTAGAAAAAAAAACAATGGATTCTAGACAAGGCATCCGCATTTGTATAGGCCCTCCCAGGTCTATGCTCGACTATAAAGTCGAAGTCTTGCAACGTCAAGAACCAGCGTGTCACTCTCGCGTTATTTCCCTTATTTTTACTCATCCACTTTAGTGGGGCATGATCTGAAATAAGCCTGAATCTTCTGCCTAACAGGTAATACCTTAGTGAGTTAAGGGCCCACTTGACTGCCAGACACTCTTTTTCTACAATGGAGTAGTTCTTTTCGGCAGAATTTAATTTCCAGCTTAAATACATCACTGGATGTTCTTCCCCATTGACCTCTTGTGACAATACAGCTCCTAAGCCGATCTCTGAGGCATCTGATTGTACTATAAAATCTTTTGAGAAGTCTGGGGCTATTAAGACTGGTTGTCTACAGAGGGCTGTTTTAAGAGTCTGAAAAGCTGTCTCTGCCTCGGGTGACCACTGTACCATCACCGATTTTTTTATTTTTTTTTCCCCTTAGTGAGGTCAGATAAAGGTGCTGCCATACTAGCAAAATTGGACACAAATCGCCGGTATTACCCCACGATTCCTAAAAATGCCCTTACCTGTTTTTTTGTGAGCGGGCGAGGCCAACTTTGTATGGCTTCCACTTTATTATTTTGGGGTTTAATCAAGCCCCTCCCTACAACATAGCCTAAATACCTAGCCTGTTCCATGCCAATGGCACATTTTTCTGGGTTGGCTGTAAATCCCGCTTTGTTAAGAGCATCCAAAACAGCCTGAACTTTGCTCAAATGGCTGTCCCAGTCCAGATTGAAAATAACAATGTCGTCCAGGTAGGCCGCCGCATATTCCTTGTGTGGAGCAAGTATAGGCCCTCCATTGACCTTTGGAAAGTGGCAGGAGCTCCCTTCAGACCAAACGGCATCCTAACATATTGAAAACAACCGTCAGAGGTGGAAAATGCAGTTTTCTCCCGGGCATCTTTAGCCAGTGATATCTGCCAATACCCCTTTGTAAAGTCTAAGGTAGTTATATACCTAGCTGGACCCAACTTTTCAATGAGCTCATCTACCCGCGGCATAGGGTAGGCATCCATTTTCAAAATCTCATTAAGCTTCCTGAAATCATTACAAAAGCGCCAAGTTAGTTTTGGAAACCAGTACAATCGGACTAGACCTGTCACTCTTGGACACTTCAATCACTCCCAGGGACAACATCCTCTGTACCTCTTCTGAAATAACCTGCCTACGGGCCTCAGGTATTCTATAGTGTTTCACCTTTACTCTTACCTGTGGTTCTGTAATAATCTCATGCTCAATAACACTGGTACACCCCGGGAAACCAGAAAACATCTCTTTGTTGTGTTGCAGGAATTCTTTTGTTTCTTGGTTTTGTGAGGGGGACAGAGTCTCCGCTATTCCCACTTTGTGGTGTTCTGTCTCACTAACTGCAGACGGGCAAGTTAGAGCGGCCAATGACTCCCTTTCTCTCCAGGGTTTGATCAGATTTATATGGTAAATCTGTATGGGTTTTCTTTTCCCTGGTTGGTGCACCTTGTAATTTACCTCCCCAACTTTTTCCAAGATCTCAAAAGGGCCCTGCCACTTGGCCAAGAACTTGCTTTCTACGGTGGGCACGAGTATTAAGACCTGGTCCCCAGGACTGAACTCTCTAACTCTGGCAGAGCAATTATATACACTCTTTTGTGCTTCTTCCGCCTTCTGCAAATGCTCTTTTACTATGGGCATTACTTGGAGATTCTCTCCTGCATGTGGGCCACATGTTCAATGACACTTCGGTATGGAGTGGTCTCAGATTCCCACGTTTCTTTAGCGAGGTCTAAGAGACCACGGGGATGTCTACCGTATAACAGTTCAAATGGGGAGAACCCTGTAGAAGCCTGAGGAACTTCCCTAATGGAAAACAGTAAATACGGTAACAGGCAATCCCATCCTTTTCAACAGCTTTTTTTAACATAGCCTTTAAGGTCTTATTGAATCTCTCTACCAGGCCGTCAGTTTAGGGATGGTACACCGAGGTTCTCAGCTGTCTAATCTTAAAAACCTTACACAGTTCTTTCATGACTTTAGACATAAAGGGTGTACCTTGATCTGTCAAGATTTCTTTGGGAATTCCCACCCTAGTGCACATATGAAACAACTCTTTGGCAATGCACTTGGCTGTGGGGTTTCTCAAAGGGACCGCCTCTGGATACCTGGGAGCATAGTCTAGTATTACCAAAATGTATTGATGCCCTCTGGCTGACTTCACCAAGGGCCCTACGACATCCAAGGCAATCCGCTCAAACGGAACCTCAATGACAGGCAAGGGTATTAAAGGACTCCTGAAATGTACAACAGGAGCATTTACTTGGGCAGGTTGGGCAAGACTTACAATAGTTTTCTATTTCTTTATAACACCCTGGCCAATAGAACCTCCGGATGAGTCGTTCCCTGGTCTTGTCTGATGCTAAGTGACCCCCCTAACACATGCGAGTGGGCCATACCCAACACCATTTTCCTGTATGGTTTTGGAACTAATTGCTGTTCCAGAATTTCATCATTAACTTTGGTTACACGGTATAACAAATTGTTTTGCACCTCCAAAATAAGGATACCGAAGCTCAGCCCCTGGTTCCTGTGGTACGCCATTTAGGACTGTCACATTTTCCAAGGCAGTTTTCAGGGTAGGATCTTGTTGCTGTGCTGTCCCAAAGTTAACCCTCGATACTTCGAGGTCTGGGAGTACTGACTCTGTGTCTTTGGATTCAGCCTCATCCCTGAACAACACCGCCAAAGGAAAATTATCGGTCCCTTGAGGATTTTCTCCACCCCCTGAAGACACCCCGTTATCTGTAACAGACATTTTCACATTAGTAGGCGACAGCCTATCCCATAACTCCCAAAATAAGGGAAAATCCTGCCCTAATATTACATCGTATAGCAGGTTTTTTTACCATGCCCACTTTGTGGGTGACACTTCCACACATAGTCTCTATATGTACTTGAGCAACAGGATAGTTTTTTGTGTCCCATGTATACATACGACTCCCATGCGCTGCCCTGGGTCACACAAAACAGGGAACAGTTTGTCTCTGACAAGAGTTACCAGACTCCCCGAGTCAAGTAGTGCAACAACTTTGGTGCCACTAATAGTAAGCTGACACCTTTGGGGTCTGTTGAGGTAAGTTGGCATGGCACTGCATACTAGGTGGGCAAACATAGAGCAGCGTTGAGCCATACTACAGTCCATAGGATCCAATTTTGCAGGACAACGTGCGGCAATATGTCCGGGAGCATGACACTTCCAGCAGACTATCTGGTGAGGCTGTGTTTTAGAACTTGATTCCAGTTCTTCCAGCTTCTTGTATACAGGAGGTTGCCTCTGCTCCTTGGTTGACAAATACCATCTTTTACCGGCCTCAGGGAAAGTCTTGGGATTCCGCAGGGAAGTTTTCTCCTTTGTTGGACGTAAAGCAAAATTCTCAGCAGCAGTATACCTCTCAACCAATTCAACAAGGCTGTCTGCATTGTCTGGACTTCCCTGGATAACCCAGCGCTGCAATGGAGTAGGGAGAGCACTTAAATAGCGGTCGATTGCGACTCTTTCCACGATCTGCTCTGGTGTAAGAGTCTCAGGCCGTAACCATTTGCGGATCAGGTGGAAAAGGTCATACATCTGAGACCTCGGCGGTTTTTCTTGAGAAAAGGACCACTGCTGCACCCGCAGTGCCTGGACTGCCACACTGACCCCTAAACCTGCCAGTATCTCAGCTTTCAATTTACTGTAGTCCTTAGAGTCTTGTACAGATAAATCAAAATACACCTTTTGCGGCTCACCGGTCAGGTAGGGAGCCAGTACCTCCGCCCACTGCTCCATAGGCAACTTTTCCCTATTTGCAATGCGTTCAAATATGGTCAAGTAGGCCTCCACATTATCTTCAGCAGTCATTTTCTGTAATGAGGCATGTATTTTTTCCCGGACATCACTGACAGGAGCAGCTACAGGTACACTTTGCTGTGCCACCACCATTTTCCTGAGCGCTGCCATTTGCTCCAGCAACAAGCGATTCGTCTCTTGCTGTTGCATATTAGAGCGCACCAACTGCTGGACCAACTCGTCCATAGCTCTGGTATGGTCCTTTAGCACTGTAGCAACCTTCACCCAAGACATACACAGTTGAAAACTGTTGACTTTGAAGACTGTTGCCCCTAGCTGTTGCCTCCACCATATGTCAATGCAGGACCTTCCAGGGGCTGGTTACCAGGAAAGTAAGACACTGGAGGAGTGTGTGCAAGTTCACACTAGTGCTTTATTAGGCAGAGTTCACAGCGTCCATAATATAAATGGTTTTCCGCAGCATAAGGCAACACAAAACAGAATGGCTTGTTTCAGCCAAGTGATAGAAAGTCCAGCAACACAAAAACAGTCTTTAAGACAGAAAACAGTCCAGCAGGCTCACCAAATTAGCAGTTTGGTCTCCACTTTCTGTCCTCCACACAGGCAGTGTGTTTGTGGCTCAGAGCCACCATCAGAACAGACACACCCTCCTACCTGGTCAGCGCTAAGGCTTCAACTTGGCTCTAACAAAGCCCAGGACTAGAGCTTTGAGCCCGGCTCTCTAATTACACCCTAAACCCTGGACATAGATTCCTGTCCATTACTTAGTGGAGAGGAGCCACCTTAGTGGGAGGTATCTTTCCTCCACAATCTTACCCTCTGCCTGCCTACACCATTAAGTTTCATTGGGAACTGATAGAGATAAGAGACTGTAACTTCTGAGATGAGTAGAGAAAATCTTTAAAACTCTAGAAAATTTTAGTTATTTATATTTGCAAAAATGACTTTTGTCTTCAAAACTAAATATTGTTATGTTAATGTTTATGTGAAAACCCTTTTAAGATAAATCAACGGGGTCCAACATCTGTGCCCCTTGACGTTCAGGTCTTTGAAGAGAGCACAGTATTTGGGTTAGTGGTGCAGCTTCTTCCTCGTCAGTGGCAGAACTCAGTGCTCCGGTCATATTGACAAACAAGACAAGATACAGAAATATAGGATAGGTATAGCATCATTGTGTACAACTCAAAGATTGTATTATGTCATTATAAGGTCATGATCATGATGCACAGTTTGAAGACCCTTTAATGATCGCAAATACATTTTTAGGTTAGCAGGTATGATGGCTTATTCTAGAATTCCTTGTTTTCACTATGCTCTAGAATAATTGCTGGATGGGTGACCCATGCTGGCTGAAGCTGTGAAATGTACAAAAAAATTATGGCTTTCGGAATGTGGAGCTCCCGAGACATCACTGGGACAGAAGAAAACAGGCCGATGGAGGAGCGCATTGGCATCCCTTAATGACATCATGCCTGAGTGCAGTATGTTGGCGTGGAGCTGTCTCTTTCACAAGCTACTGGATCAATGGTGGTAGGTGAGTATGTAGTATGGAGAGAAGGATTTTTTATTTTTTTTTTAAAGCAATGGAGGAACGCACAGTATGTTATTACATGGGAGGGGGTCAACAGACTGCATATTATAGTTTCATGGGGGTAGCACACTATACAGTCATATGAAAAAGTTTGGGCACCCCTATTAATCTTAATAATTTTTAGTTCTAAATATTTGGGTGTTTGCAACAGCCATTTCAATTTGATACATCTAATAACTGATGGACACAGTAATATTTCAGGATTGAAATGAGGTTTATTGTACTAACAGAAAATGTGCAATATGCATTAAACCAAAATTTGACCGGTGCAAAAGTATGGGCACCTCAACAGAAAAGTGACATTAATATTTAGTAGATCCTCCTTTTGCAAAAATAACAGCCTCTAGTCACTTCCTGTAGCTTTTAATCAGTTCCTGGATCCTGGATGAAGGTATTTTTGACCATTCCTCTTTACAAAACAATTCCAGTTCAGTTAAGTTTGATGGTCGCCGAGCATGGACAGCCCGCTTCAAATTATCCCACAGATGTTCAATGATATTCAGGTCTGGGGACTGGGATGGCCATTCCAGAACATTGTAAATGTTCCTCTGCATGAATGCCTGAGTAGATTTGGATCATTGTCTTGCTGAAATATCCATCCCCGGCGTAACTTCAAATTCGTCACTAATTCTTGTACATTATTCTCAAGAATCTGCTGATACTGAGTTGAATCCATGCGACCCTCAACTTTAACAAGATTCCCGGTGCCGGCATTGGCCACACAGCCCCAAAGCATGATGGAACCTCCACCAAATTTTACAGTGGGTAGCAAGTGTTTTTCTTGGAATGCTGTGTTTTTTTGACGCCATGCATAACGCCTTTTTGTATGACCAAACAACTCAATCTTTGTTTCATCAGTCCACAGGACCTTCTTCCAAAATGAAGCTGGCTTGTCCAAATGTGCTTTTGCATACCTCAGGCGACTCTGTTTGTGGCGTGCTTTCAGAAACGGCTTCTTTCGCATCACTCTCCCATACAGCTTCTCCTTGTGCAAAGTGTGCTGTATTGTTGACCGATGCACAGTGACACCATCTGCAGCAAGATGATGCTGCAGCTCTTTGGAGGTGGTCTGTGGATTGTCCTTGACTGTTCTCACCATTCTTCTTCTCTGCCTTTCTGATATTTTTCTTGGCCTGCCACTTCTGGGCTTAACAAGAACTGTCCCTGTGGTCTTCCATTTCCTTACTATGTTCCTCACAGTGGAAACTGACAGGTTAAATCTCTGAGACTACTTTTTGTATCCTTCCCCTGAACAACTATGTTGAACAATCTTTGTTTTCAGATCATTTGAGAGTTGTTTTGAGGAGCCCATGATGCCACTCTTCAGAGGAGATTCAAATAGGAGAACAACTTGCAATTGGCCACCTTAAATACCTTTTCTCATGATTGGATACACCTGGCTATGAAGTTCAAAGCTCAGTGAGGTTACAAAACCAATTTTGTGCTTCAGTAAGTCAGTAAAAAGTAGTTAGGAGTATTCAAATCAATAAAATGATAAGGGTACCCAAATTTTAGCACCGGTCAAATTTTGGTTTAATGCATATTGCACATTTTCTGTTAGTACAATAAACCTCATTTCAATCCTGAAATATTACTGTGTCCATCAGTTATTAGATATATCAAATTGAAATGGCTGTTGCAAACACCCAAATATTTAGAACTAAAAATGATTAAGATTAATAGGGGTGCCCAAACTTTTTCATATGACTGTATATATTGGCAGTGCCACTATGTATATCTATAGGGGCAGCAGACTGTATATAAGGGCAGAGTCACTATATTTCTATGGTGGCTTTATATATCTATATGGACAAATTTCTATTAAGTTTAAACCTAGCGGTATTATTATAGTAATGTAGTATTGTTATAGTAGTTCAAATGAGTAATCACTAACAATAATTTTGTACTGTATCAAATGTGAAAGGAATGTGGCCCATCAACTTTAAATTTTTTCTTTGTGTGGCCCATTTACCCAGCCGAGTTTGAGACCCCTGTTCTAGAAGTATCTGAAATGTTGTCCATAAAACCAATGAGTGTCACCAAAAACTGTCCTCTTGCCGGAGTAAAAAACACTTCTGAGTGCTCTAATAAAGGCGCATTTCAACATTCGTATTTCAGTCTAAATAAAACGTTTTACTACACCGGACTTAGATTACCTTAGAATCTAATAGTACTCTAAAGTTGGTTTCAATTGCAACCATAATACAGATGCTAAAATGCCCCCATATTACACACTTGAAATTAGTTGCAGGCCAAGTTGAGTAGGTGAATCAAACATGATCTTTAAAAAAAAAAAAAATTCTGCACAGATAACACAATGATGGTGTGTCCATGGTCTGGTTATCCTAACTAGTCAAGCAGATGAAGGACTAAGGATATTAAATTGCTTCCTGTCTGTATTCTTAACCATCATGAAGTCAAAACAAACTAATAAACAACTAAGATCGTAAGTGTTCACTTAACAGTGACAGTAAATACGATCAGGATAAGTGAGTTAATACTGAAGCTTTTACCATAAATCACATGTAATGAATATTATGAGTTCTGAGGGGAAATTATAAAAGACTCCTTTATCTATTCCACGGTTTGCCATTTTAGAAGTCCTCCTACTCTGTTTTTTCTATGTACACGTCACCACAATAGAAGATTAACATATCTCTATAAAAGCATTACTTTCTCATGTCTTTACCACCATCAGTTGGCTTAACTGGGTGGATTCTCCTTCAACTTGCATGTAAGTTATCACTATTATTGTCTTCTTCTGTGCCTATCCAAAATATACAGTAGCCTTCTTATACAGAAAACAAAAGAATATGGATTTTTTTTATATTTAAAATAATAATACAGTGTTTTTTGCAGCATTTTTCTAGCCTTTTAATGCTTTAGGTATACAGTATATGTCTGTTTAAAAATATTTGTATAAGCCACAAGAAAATTATGGCCAAAAATAAAGCTTCAGAAAAGTGGATGTGTGTAGGAAACCTTCAAGATGCACATTTTGTTTATACATGTATCCAGTGGTGAAGTTGGTATAGGCAACACTAAGTTATGGGGTTCTAAATATGTCATGAGTCCAGAATAGAATGTTTACGGTCACAAATTCTATTGAAATGGTTTCTGATATATTCTTGTCAAGAATAACGCAGTCTGCTATTCATCAATGGGGACCATCAAGGTTTATCTGTCTGTTCAAAAACTGACCAAATACAGTTGTGTTGCAAATGCAAGGCATGATTGTACAGTGCTGTGGAATATTTTGTCTATATATATATATATATATATATATATATATATATATATATTAATCTATAATCTTTAAATATATATATATATATATATATATATATTTAAAGATTATTATTTTTGATATTAGTATGAACAAAGCTTAATATCAATGGAAATCTAATTGGATTGAAGCTAGAATAAAATGCTACAACTGCAATGTCTTTAGATGTGAGAGTAATGTTGCAATTACATTATCTCTGTGGGGTTACATGAAATCATATGCAGATATTTTCAATAATCGCAATTCACATTAATTTTTTTTTTTGCATTCAATATTAAATGATTTCAATGAGTCACTTTGGACCCTTAGATATTTAGATTTTTTTTTTACCTTCAGTTTTATGATTGTATTTTATCCATTCAATCTTATGGTCACATCACAGCAATCAACTATAGAATGTCAAAAAAATTTACAAGTATCTTCACATTTTAACCACTTCAGTACCAGGCGAAATTCTGGTCCAGGACCAGACACATTTTCGGGTTTTTTTGTATGTGCAGTTTTGAGGGCTGTAACATTTTTATCATATGCATTATTCAACTAATTCCTGCGTCTTTTTTCGGTGACACATAAGGCTTTATTTTTATGTTTTTATTTTTGCATGTGTTTTAATTTTTTTTATATCCGGGAAAATATAAACAAAAGAGGAGAGAAAACGTGTCAGTTTTTCACTTTTCATTTTTTTTAATTTAATAACACAAAGTGCTACTAAAAAACTTGTTCCTCTCCGTTACGGTAATTTCTATTTTGTATGGTCTCTGTCTTTTATTGGCGTATTATTTTATTTATTTTTTTAAATTATTTTATTTACATTTTTTTTTTTACTTTTCTATTAATTTTTTTTACATTGTGTTCCCATAAGATCATAAAAGTCCTTTGGGGATATCTGATCACTTTTTTTTTTTGTGGGGGAGGCTGATTTCCCCTGTAACTGGGGCTGATACATTTAGCCCCAGTTGCAGGAGGAATACAACCTCCTGTCCGTTATTATAGAGCTGATATGGGTCCTGTAGGACCCAGCAGCTCTTACAGACGCTGCTCCCAACGGATCACGTGACTGCTGGGTCAGAGGGGAGCCGCAACATGGCGGTGCCCATAGCACTGTATCCACAGTGATCGGGGAAGGGAGGGAAGGTAATAAACCTTCCCTGCCTTCTCTCTGGGAGCTCCGGCTGAAGTTACAGCCGGCTCCCCTTTCAGCAGCTGCACAATTTTGTGCAGCTGCTGAGTTCTCCTTGGACGTACCGATACGTCCTTACAGAACTAGACAACCACCTTCTGGATGTACAGTATATACTCTATGGGCGGTCCGGAAGTGGTTAAGATTCTTCTTACCGTGTATTTAATCTACAGCAACTTCTATCCAAAAAAAGTTAAAGGGGTTTTCTCGGCTTTTCAAATTGATGACCTAATGTATCCTTAGGATATGTTAATAATATCAGACCAGTGCAAGTCTGACATCATAAACTATCAGTTGATCGGAACTATAAAAAGAACCATAAGGAGCCATATCAGTCCCCTGGATACTGTACCTGAATACTGCAGGACTCAAGGATATATCATCAATAAAAAAAAGCTTGGAAAACCATTTAAGTTAAGGAAATATCTCAAAACTGTACAAAAACTATATTACAGCAACAATGCAATCTGTGAAAGGACAGAGGGATACCCTCTGTTTAATTGTTCAGATACCATGGTTGCTATTGACCAGGCCAACTGAGGGGTTAAATAGCCACAGGCAGGCATCAGCTAAATAACACCTGCCACATATGGAGTACCCCCTGAGTTCCCTTTAGTGGCAATGGGTAGTTAGCATGTTAAATCTATGTCTATGCCATGGTATGACTATAAATAATTTTTCTGTTATATCTATTTCCCCTCTGGCCCTGCGGGGTGTATGATGGCAGAGACATAGCTAAAGGTTCTTGGGCCCCCTTCTTCCCTACCGTACTCCATTCCCCAACTTCCTCCAATGCACACCTACCTCACCATACTGAACAGCAAAGCAGTCATTGTTGGGCTCACAAAGTATAAGATTGGACTAGAACCTAGCAGATAATTTGGCAATTCTATTTACACCATCTGCATTACTAAATGTGCCAGCCGATTAAACTTTTTGTGTGAGCGCTTCTGGCAAGATCAGGTACTAGATACAGTCGCGCTAAAAAGTTTACATACCCTGGCAGATTTTTTGGTTTTTTTGGCCTTTTTCAGAGAATATGAATGATAACACAAAAACTTTTTCTCCACTCATGGTTAGTGGTTGGTTGAAGCCATTTATTGTCAAACTTCTTGTTTTCTCTTTTTAAATCATAATGACAACCAAAAACATCAAAGTGACTGTTCAAAAGTTCACATACCCCAGTTCTTAATACCGTGTATTACCCCCTCTAACATCAATGACAGCTTGAAGTCTTTTGTGGTAGTTGTGGATGAGGCTCTTTATTTTCTCAGATGGTAAAACTGCCCATTCTTCTTGGCAAAAAGTCTCCAGTTCCTGTAAATTCCTGGGCTGTCTTGCATGTACTGTGCACTTGAGATCTCCCCAGAGTGGCTCAATGATATTGAGGTCAGGAGACTGAGATGGCCACTCCAGAACCTTCACTTTCTTCTGCTGCAGCCAATTACAGTTCGACTTGGCCTTGTGTTTTGGATCGTTGTCATGTTGGAACGTCCAAGTATGTCCCATGCGCAGCTTCCTGGCTGATGAGTGCAAATTTGCCCCCAGTATTTGCTGATAACGTGCTGCATTCAACTTTCCTTCATCTTTCCTGTGCCTTTGAAGCTCACACTTACCCACATCATCAGTGATCCACCTACGTGCTTTACAGTTGGAATGGTGTTCCTTTCATCATAGGCCTTGTTGACACCTCTCCAAATGTAATGTTTATGGTTGTGGCCAAAAAGTTCGATTTTTGTCTCATCACTCCAAATTACCTTGTTCCAGAAGTTTTGAGGCTTGTCTCTGTGCTGTTTGGCGTATTGACGACGAGATTCTTTGTGGCATTTGTGCAGTAATGGCTTTCTTCTGGCAACTCGACCATGCAGCCCATTTTTCTTCAAGTGCCTCCTTATTGTGCATTTTGAAACAGCCACACCGAGAGTCCTGTATTTTTAGAGAGTCCTGTATTTCATCTGATGTTACGTGTGGGTTTTTCTTTGCATCCTGAACAATTTTTCGGGCAGGTGTGGCTGAAATTTTGGTTGTTCTACCTGACCGTGGTTTGGTTTCTGGGCATGTTATCAGACCAAAATCACCAGGGTATGTGAACTTTTGAACAGGGTCATTTTGATGTTTTTGGTTGTCATTATGATTTAAAAAGAGAAAACACAGACTTTTGACAATAAATGGCTTCAACCAATCACTAACCATGAGTGGAGAAAAACTTTTTGTGTTATCATTCATATTCTCTGAAAAAAGGCCAAAAAAACAAAAAATCTGCCAGAGTATGCAAACTTTTTAGCACAACTGTATTATATCATCCAAACTGAAACTATGCCTGCAATATTGTCAATGTGGATGTTGTAGTGTAAATGGTGCAAATGGTCAGGAGTCAGGGTTCATACAGCAAACCACTCTGCTTGGGGTGGCAAGCCACTGATTGCTTTAAGCATTGGTGTAAATACCGGGATAACAGCAGTAGGGGTAGCAGCAGTAATGGCTGCCACAGGGCCCGGGACATTAGGGGGCCCGGCGGGCCCCTGATGTTTTTTTTTTTAATAACACCAGCAGGTAACGGGCCCTATTTACTGCACGGCTGCCTGCACTTCCCCTTATGGGAAGGCGGCTGTGAGCAGGAGCGGGGGTCAGTAAGTAAGGCCGCGAACCCCACAAACACTGCTATCATTATACTCTGGGGTCATTTCAGGCCCCAGAGTATAATGATCGGAGGCCCAGGGGAGGTGAGGGAACATAAAAAACACTGTTACTTACTTCTCCTGCGCTCTGGCAGGCTTCGAGCCTCCTCGGTGTCGTCCCAGACGTCGCTGGGCCAGGCTGATGTCATTATGTGTTGCGACACTTGCCTGGCTCACGTGATGTCTGGTCCAACATTGAAGGCCGAAAGGAGCGGGAAGTGGGGTGGAGCCAGGGAGAGGTAAGTAACATTGTTGTTTATGTTTATATCCTCCCCAGGGTCTCTGATTATTATACTCTGGGGTCTGAAAAGACCCCAGAGTATAATAATTGTTCATGGGTGGTCCACAATAGGGCATAATACTATGTGAAGGGGCCACTATGGGGCATAACAGTGCGCATAGGGGTCACTATGGGGCATAATAGTGTGTGCAGGAATTTGGGGAATGCGATTTGTGCGGGGAGGATTGGGGGGGGCAATGTCAAATATTCGCCTTGGGGCCCAGCCATTCCTAGTTATGCCACTGGCTTTAAGAAAATTGCAGTGGCAGTGGTACCTATTATTTCAGGATAAACTGCCACGTATGTGTACATGAGGATTGACACTATTTTTGTCCATTATACGACTTGTATTCTACAGTTTTTATATATACTTCTCTCTGCCAGCTCTGTCTGTAGTATCCCTGACCTGATGGGTGGAGAAATATTCTCCAGAAACTGCACAGTTAGGAGAGGATAACCTACTACCTACATTTTTCTTTTTCACTCAAACAGCCCTTGATTATGCAGGATGCATAGTGAGAAGTACTAACTTGTACTGGTGTGAATAAAGTACTTGGGATGTCATAGAAACTTCCTATTTTGCTCCAACTTTAGCCTAAGCCTCTGTTTCTTGTCTTCACCTCCTGCTCACTCTCCCTTCCTCCCTCATCTCCCTTTACCACTGAATTCTATAGATATGTGTAATATGATACATGTGATCTGCAGTCTTTACTGATAAAGCCTTCATTGACTCCACTTCCGGCACACCTTCTCCACCACCAATGGTGATATGACCTGCACGGTCTAGTGGGTTGGTGGCCAGCTACATCTTCCCCAGGTTAAGGGTTGCTGTCCTAGTGGTCTCCATTCTGAAGACAGAATCTCCATATCTTACTGGCCTCCTCCCAAATTTACACATTGAGAATCCCTCAGTGGTGGCTTCTTCCTTGGTTCTTCACTCTCTCTTCCTCCTGAGGGCACTACCTCCAGGACTTCAGTGGCACCAGCTCCCCCCCCCCCAGCTAAAATGGCGTGGAGAACATAATCCGACAATCTTTGTCCTCACAAATTGAGTGGGTGGATTACAAGCATACAAGTGTGCAACAAATTGCCGTACACCATCCAGGCAACCTGTACAACAGAACTAGAGGTTTAGCCTGGCAGACCACTAGGTGCCAGACAGGCTTCATTCTCCACTGCTATCTTGGGGTGACTGGTTGCTTTTCAGAACTCAATCTCAGATATGGAGTTACAGCATTCTAAACTTCAGGTTTTCCAACAGGGACTGAAAACCATATGGCTACAAGATCGTACATTTCCTGTACTTGCTGTCTGTACTTTCCCTTCCAGGCCTGTGACACTTTGTTCAGGCTGAACGGGATCTACAGGAATTTTGTTGAGCCCTATTGACGTGATGAAGTCTTCACATGGTTCTGTTTGGTGACAAGCACTTGCCAGTAGCCACTAGCCAAATCCAACATGGAGAAATGCCAAGGCCGCCCCAGAGCATCTCAATCTGAGGCAGGTGGTAGACCACATCTATGGTGTGATGATTCCGCTTAAATATGGCTATAACTCAAAGCTGTATTTTGATCTCTGGGTATAGTATCTCCCTTCTTACTTGCATTTATTCATAATGTGCGCAGCTATAAGCCTAGGTGTATATTGGCAGTAGTAGCAACATTGTAACAATGGGGCTTTGTATCCATCCCAGCAGGGGTCCATTGAATTCCTACACAGCCCTGAGTGTTCAAAGAAACATGCATTGATCAGTCGGGGCTGGTAGATCAGACATGGTTGATAACATTGTATCATTTCACTTGGTCTCATCTCCATACAAAGACTCGTGACTTGAGTGCGTTAATCAATCCGACTTGCTGTTGTTGTTGTAAGAGGCCAGTGAGAGAGTTTTTACAGACAGACTACAGGAGATTGCAGACAGATCACTATGAAGAGCATGCAGGCTGGATTATTGTATTGATGCCACATGCTAAGAAGCCTCCACTGGTTATTCACACATCACAGAGCATGTGTGAGTGTTGGATTATAGAGCCACATCAAGGAGATGCGTGGTAAAGTAATTATTTCACTTTTATGCCCTTTTATTTCATTGCACTGTATCTTGTAACTACTAACTGTTAATGCTTGTATATATCTACATATCTGTTCTGAACTGCATGTGTTAGATGTTAATACCGACCCATTTAGGGGTTAATAAATATATAAAATTTAGAAAGCTTGTCTTGTATTTATCTTGTGAACCAGGCACTCACTGGCGGTGAGTGTGGTTTTATATGAAAGAAGACTCAGGTGTGGGCCAACGTGGGTTTGGTGCACTGAGGATCTTTCACACATGACTTCTAAAAATACATTTTTCTTTACACTGTTGATATAACTCAATTTATGTGAATTTCGTCAAATTTTATCTGAATTCTATAATGTATGTTTTTGTTTTTTGTTTTTTTTTCTTCAAGTAGACACCCTCAAACATGATGTTCAATACCGTTCTGCTTTGTGTAGCTATGGCACAGGCAATCCAGGCCATACTGACCTCAGACTCTAGCAATGGGAGGATTGAAGATATTAGCTCTGGTGCAAATACTGGCAGATATAGCTACCCAGTCTTACTACGTAAAGCCAAGGAGTCCGGTTTACTTTTACCAGGTAAAACTTATTCATCTTGTTTTGTTACAGAAAGAAAAATTGTATTTGGGCTTGTTTACTTGGCTATATGGCTATACCTTATACCCCACCTTCCTGAAATCCCAGTAATAGAAAGAAGGAAGATTTACTTCCCTTTGCCAGGGACACAATGTAAAACAGAATTCATAGACTTTTTCCCCATTTTTCATTGTTCTGATGCAAATATGCCAATGCTTCCTAGTGCTTGCGCTGCACCATGAATGTCCATAGTATAGGCAAATAGTTTTATTTATAACATTTTACAATTGTGACAGTTATGATAATATTTGTATTTGATATTCTATTTCAGCAAGCTTAGCAAGATCAGACATTCTTAGAATGGATACAGAAGCCGCTGAAGAAAATCTGATGGAAGATTACAGCTTGGTGGACCCAAGGGTAATCCAAACAATATGCAGCACAACAACTAAAGAACATTGGTCATGTACAATCAATACAATATACTGTACGGTTGAAAAAACAGCTGTTACTTATATCTCAAACAAATTTCTTTCCATAAAGAAATATGCGATAGACCACATTTTCAGAAGTATTAGCCCATCAAATATAACATGCTTTGTGTACCATGCCAGCCAGGAGTACCCACAGTGTAGCTTGAGAACTCTTTCTGACTGCCCAACCTCATACTATACAATTGTGCCATTTACTACATTTATGTGTATTTAAGTGATATCATCTCTGGAAATCTCATCAGAATCTCATCCTTCATATGACACCAAATCATTGTTTTATAATGGTTGAGATATAACTGTTTAAAGTGACCTTTCTCCAGACTCAGTTCCCCTGCATTATTACAGCCCATACACACACACTCCAGTGAGAGAAACACAGCAAAGAATATAGAAAGGTCACAAGGATTTCACAAAAAGGGGCCAAAGTACTTTAAAGGTGTTGTCTAAGGAGTTTAGATTCACTTAATTGTTCGAACAAACTCTTGATGATGGACCTGGGGCTTTCAGCCTCGTCCTGACCAGCAGGTCATGTGATCGGAAGCTGACCTCTGACCCCCAGGTCATTCTCCCCTCTCTCTCCTTCTCCGATCTAACAGGTAAATTACCTGTGCTATGGGGGCTGGCTATGCCAGAATAAGCATAAAAAACAGAGCTCATCTCATTAAAATCACGTTGTACTACTGCCCTTGAAAAGAATGAGAAGATAAACTGCTAATAAAAGTGTGGTACTGTGGCTGTTCCAATTCATGAGGTATAGGGAGTGGAAGTCTCTGACCAGAAATAGAAGTTGTGACATGTTTTTGATGTTAGAGCAACAGTACCATAAGTATATGTTATTTTACAATTGGGTTTTCTTGTCTTTCCCTAATATATCAGATTGATCCACATTTAATCCAAGTGATTGACGTTGTTTATTTTATAATTTTTATATTGCAAAATTTATTAATATGACAAATGCTGGCAGAAAATCTAAAGTTGCCTGAACATTTGCTAAGGCCCACGTAGCGTCCTGCAGCAATAAAGCGCGTTTCACAGAAAGTTCACAGAGGTTTCCTCTGTGGACTTTCTGCTTCAATTATACCTATAGGGAAACCACCGGCATTTCTGTAGGTATAATTGCGACGGTTTTGGAAATCGCAGCATGTCTGCTGCGTGTATTTTACCACACTGTGGGGATGGGATTCGCTAGAATCCGATCCACTACACAGTGACTGTAAAATGCTGCGGTTTTCTCTGCGGCGTTTCAGCTGTGGGCAAACCACGCCGTTTACGCCATGTGGGGCCCTGGCCTCAGATAGACTTTGAAGGGTAACTGTTTACATGGCATTATCTGATGTTGAGATCCCCATTAATTTCTACAATTGAGCGCTCAGCCAAGAGATGTGCCCCTTCAGTTTAACTTGACATTTTTGATTCTCCTCATAGAACATTGTACTGGCTAGAAACACTGCTAGTCTCACCCAGCCTAGAGATACAAAACTAGCTGAACAGAGCCAAAAAGATTTTTCACTCATTTTGTTCTTGTGATGTGATTCTCAGTAGCCAATACCCAATGATAAAAACATTAAAAAGTTCTAACATGACCCTTTCACATTTGTGACAATATGTATACAAATAATGACTAACAAAAAATTATTTTTGCATAAAACATCTGCTTACAAATATTTTGTATTCCCCTCCCTCAGGCCTTGTCGCTGGAGGCATCATCCCGTGAAGAGCGTTCACCCAGGAGATGTGTCCAGCTTCTGGAGTCATGTTTCGGACACCTGCCCTGCTGTAACCCTTGTGCACACTGTTACTGCCGTTTCTTCAATGCAAATTGCTACTGCAGAAAATCTAGCAACAATTGCCAACAAGGCAAAAACTAGCTGTACTTTGCCTCTTTAGAAGGCCACAAAGATGTCTCCCTATATAATGCTTTGTAATATTATCAACCTGTATATTTATCTATTTTTTCTCTACAACAATTTAATACTTTCCTTATATAAACTCTATCTACCTTATATAAACTCTTATATATCTCTAAAATGATTATATGCAGTTCTAAGTATATATGTATGTAAGATCCATAAATGTAATTTCTACTATTTCTTTACTAGTGAATTAAAGGATTTATATTATGAAACAGTCTTTAATTTCGAGGTAAAGCATATAGGATATACTAGTTGATGACTAAAATGGCCCTGTCATGAAAATGGGCCTCAACCCCAATAAGGCCTATAGACTCAACAGAGATTATGGCGCAAAAAAACACATGCAGCTGTTCTATTTAACTAGAATGTGGAACCTCTGCCGGAATAATAAACCAAACACAAAAAGTTGTAAAAACCTTGCTTCATATTTGCAAACATTAATGGTCAAAGTACAAAAAATCCACTTTTTAATACCTGTCTATGCTGTTCAACGTTTTTGCTTTACAGATTAATTCAAAAACTACTGAATACAAACTTCTAAGTGCCAACTAGCAAACTATAATATTTATCTTTATAGGGACCTATCAAGTTTCCTGAAATACTAGTATTCCCCACAAAATACCAACTCTGGAGTATCTTTTCTCAACTGTTCCTCTGTCATTCCTCCTGGTGTAGGATGCACACTCCAATCACATCAATAAAGGACAGATAAAGAAAATGTTTGACTTAATACAGTCCTTTACTTTATCCCTGCTATCAGAAAGATCAAGCTAAAATAGCTAGAATATTATACTAAAATAGGGAACTACACCGCGTTCAATATTATTTATCAAATTATATTTTTATCTGATTTTCCCAAATGGTTGATGCAAATGACAGTCAGTATAATGTTAGATATATAAATCAAATCAAATTTTATTGGACAAATCTCCCAATGATAACATTTTTTTTCACAAATTAAAAAATCAAAATCCACTGATCCAAATTATTATGTATTCAACATTTTGTAAGTTGTAAAGAACTGAAAATGGTCATTTGTTGAATTTGCAGCATTAAGAATTCACATTTACTGAAATCAAAAGCTATTTCAATCAAAAACATCTTAACAGGCCAAGTTACATGTTAACCCCTTCTTTGATATCACCTTCACAATTCTTGCATCCATTGAACTTGTGAATTTTTGGATAGTTTCTGTTTGAATTTCTTTGTAGGATGTCAGAATAGCCTCCCAGAGTTGCGGTTTTGGTGTAAACTCCCTCCCACCCTCATAGTTCTTTTGCTTGAGGACACTCCAAAGGTTCTCAATAGGATTGAGGTCAGGGGAGGATGGTGGCCACACCATGAGTCTCTCTCCTTGTATGCCTATAGAAGCCAATGATTCAGAGTTATTCTTTACTGTATGAGGTAGTGCCTTGTCATGTATGAAGATGATTTTGTTATGGAAGCATGGTTCTTCTTTTTGTACCATGGGAAAAAGTTGTCAGTCAGAAATTCTATATACTTTGCAGAGGTCATTTTCACAATTCAGGGACCTTAAAAGGGCCCTACCAACTTTCTCCCCATGATTCCAGTCCAAAACTTGACTCCACCACCTCTTTGCTGACGTTTCAGCCTTGTTAGGACATGGTGGCCATTCACTTCACTACTCCATCCATTTGGACCATCCAAGGTTGCACTCATCAGTAAACAAATCTTTCAAAATTAGTCTTCATGTATGTCTGGGCCCACTGCAACTGTTTCTGCTTGTGAGCACTGTTTAGGGGTGGCAGAATAGTATGTTTATGCACAACTGTAATCCTCTGGAGGATCCTACATCTTTAGGTTTCTAGACTCCAGAGGCAACAGCAACTTCAAATGCCTGGTTGCTGCTTTGTAATGGTATTTTAGCAGCTACTGATGTTAAAAATGATGGATCAGTTAAAAAAAACGGACACATTAGCATGAGTTAGTGTTTTTTATTATGCTCACTTTTATTTTTTATTTATTATGCCCGTTAGTGTCCGTTTTTTTTGCTTTTTTTGTTCCTGCTTTCTGAGAATGCACAGAAAAAAAAATGGATAGTAATAATGGACAGTATAATGGACACCCAGTCGTTACTGTCCGTTACCCATAGACTTTAATGTTAAAAAGTAACGAACGCTTGACGTCCGTCATGAAACCGTTATTTTTCATGGACACAAAAGTCCTGCATGCAGGATTTTTTGGCTGCGAAAAATAATGGCCATGTGATGGATTTGGTGTAAATGGACGCTAATGGTCACTAACGGACACCAAATAAAATCCCATTGAAATCAATGGAATTTTTAACAAATTTGTGACAGTTCTGCTAGTGTCCATTGCTAAAATCTTGTAACGGACAACAACAACGGTCACCAGCGGTAGTGTAAACGACCCCTTAATGTGATGAATTTGTCCGGCAGAAATCTTCATTATGCCTTTACCTGCACAAACCCATCTGTGCTCTGAATCACCCACAAATCTCTTCAATGTACGATGATCACACTTAAGTGGCGGTATGCTATCTGCATGCATAAACCTTGTGCATCATTTAGCAAAATTGTCCTACTGTCTGTAGCAACCAAAGCGCATCTTTTATTTCATAAATAGTGCTGAAACAAATAATAGCTGCACTGTAATTGGTTGCTGTGGGCAACAACTTACATTTTACTATTAAACCATTTTGATGATGATAAATCTCTCCCCTTGTTTTTCATTTGTATATTGTATTTAAATACTATTCAACAATTCTTTCAATTTTTATTTTACACATTGTTTATTACAAAATACAAATGTCTAAAACTTTCCAATAGCCCTAAAATGTAGCAAACAAATAAGTTGATAATGATAAGTTTCATGACAAAAGATAAACATTGGCTTCTACTGCTATCAGGGATCAGCCTCTTCACATCACAGATTTGTGACATCACAACACAATGGAATGGATTCAGCTAAACATTCCATTATTCCTATAACTTCAGTCGGATAGTTTAGTGCGGATTTAAGAGAAGCTCTCAAAATGTACCTAAAATGTACTTTCCTCTCCATCTACCTCACAGATCCATTTTAAAATGGCTGTGAGTTGCAGAGTTGAAGTTGGGCAAGATGTTAATGATGAAAAAATGAGGACATGACAATAAACGGCCACAATCTGCTCAGACCCTGTGGTCCATATAAAAAGACTTTATGACAAGAAAGGAGAAGCCTCAAAAATGTAAAAGACTGAGGACAACATTGAGCCAAAGAAGTCTGAAGCATGAAAGAAGTTTGTTAAAAAATACATGGTGTGGAGGCCGACAACAGCTTCTATACAGAAAGTGATAAACTGTGAGTATTTAGAAAGCACACAAAGGTAAATGTTTACAAAGTAACAGATTAAGAATTGTCATGAATGTTCTCATGTACTTTATGCTTTGGCTATCATGAATGTAGTTTTCTTCTATACTATGTTTTAGGGCATGCCTATTTCAGAATGTTCCTTCACCCTATAAAGGGTATTCCGATTTATGGCATATGCACAGGATATGTCATAAACATCCAACAGATGGGGGTTTCAACCCCCTATTATGCCCAGGGCCAAGGAGATGAGTATTGAGGTAGCCCCTAGGCAGTTGCCTACCTATGACTGGGGGCACAGTTTATGAGTCTCCCAACCATCTCAGATTCAGAAGGGCAATTCCGCTGTTCCAAGTGGATTGTTCTGACTTGAACTCTGTGTCCTCAGGATGCAGATAGAGTTGAACACAATGGTGAAACAGGGTCAGTAGTCAGCTCCCTGCTACACCATTCATAAGAAGTAACAACATTTCTTATATTCACCTCTACTATTCTAATGTTGTTTTAGAATTGGATGTAAATTGAAGTGAGTCCCGGCCACATTCAGCTTGGCTGAGTTCAGGTTGAATGTGGAGTGGGACAAAGGCCGTGCAGACTTTACTTCCTGGGGCAACCCCTTTAAGTTGAGTTGTTTTTGTAAAATAAAACTAATTCATTTTTGCTTTATTAGGTTCTCTACAAGGATGCCGGCTTTCTCAAGTCTTTCACTAGATAACATCTTACCACCTACTCCAACATCACAGACTCTAGAGAAGAAAACAGTCTACTCCAAAACTAGACCCAGCCTTCACCATTTCCCCATTCACAACTATTACAAGTATGTCCCTCTACTGTAAACCTTTATATTATCTCCGCAAGGGAAAAGGATCATGTTTCTGTTGACTTCTATTTCATGTCTACAAATGTATTTAATATTGTACATTTTTTTATGCTGGTAAATTCTTGGTGTTACAGGAGACTATGTATATATCTGTTGACTCTATTGTATATTCTAATTGTATACTATCTTATTTTAGAAGAATGGTGACAATTTTCTCCTGACCAATACTATGGGAGCATCAGCTGCATGTTCTGGATTCATCCTCGATATTTATGTCTTGAAAGAAAAAGAATCTACAACGAAGGATGAAGGTTGTGCTCGTGCTCTACTAGTTTGGCATACAATGAGCCAAATGTCATTATAATGTAACTTTCAGGCAAATTACTTTATTACTAAAGTACTAAATTATTAATACTTGATATTAATATCTGACACTGAAACATGACAGTGATACCTTACCACTAACATTTACCTCTGACATACTGTATATCTTATCCTAATACCTGAGTCTGACCCCTGACATGCGACTATAACCCCTAATACCTGACTTTGACCGCAAGCATAAAATCCTGACATATGACTCAGACACATGATATGACATCTAACAGTGACAGGTTACTCTGACCCCTAATACCTGACTCTGACAGCTGACATGTGGCTCTGATATCTACAGTTGGTACCTGATCCCTGACTTTAAGTGCTGACATGTGCTCCTGACATCTAAATTAGGTACCTGACCTTGACATTTCACTTTCACCCCTGATGCTGACATCTGACTATGACATGTTCCTTTGACTCCTAATACCTTACTGACTTCTGACCCTGACATCTGATGCTAATTCCCTGATTCTGACACCTGACTGTTCCTGACATCTGAATCAGATATCTGACACTAATACCTAACATGTGGCTATGAATGCAAATTAAAAAGTCATTTTTCCTAAATCTGTTACCTTTGCTTTTCCTATTTTTGCTTTAGCTGTAATTTAAAAGAAATTGTACCTTGTAGTGTTCTGTAACATTCAATATATTTAAAAAATATTGTCCTAGATTTATTACACTAGGTTCACACCTGCGTTCGAGTTTTTGTTCTTCGGGGACCCGAAAAACAGAAACTCAATCCACTTAAAAAGTGGTTAGACTATAATGGGGTCCGCTGGGTTTCTGCTTGAAAAATGCAGAAAAATGTGGAAAGAAAAGCCCTGCTTGCAGGACTTTTCTCTCCACATTTTTCAAGCGGATTCAGAGATAGAAACACCGAACGGAATCCAGGCGCAGGTGTGAACCTAGCCTTATGCTTTGTATGCCAGTATGCCTTTTTTTTTTTTTTGCACAAAATGTGGTTTGCACCAAAAATTGCAACTTTTTAAAATCTGTGACACTTTCGCCGCTTTCCCCAAAAAGAGGTGTGTAGGGGGCACCAGGGCTATGAAGACTGACATTAGTAATGTCATTATTCATAAATTTGTCCCAGTGTCTCTTCATATATATTTGTTCTAATTTTCATATATTCTGTTTGGCATGCTGGATTAATAAAGCGGATCCCTTGTCCAGTATCCTTCTCTTTTTGTGAGATAGAACAGGGGTTACAAAAATAACCTCTCATAACAGAAATTACATTAAAGCGTAATTAAACTTTTGGACAACTTTTGATTTTCAGTTTTCCCTTTGCTTTTCTCTCCCTTATTTCTGTATTGAGAGCTGTAGGGTGTAAGTATGTGAGCCAGAGGGCGCTGTTGAGCGACCCAGGCCAGGCCAGAAAAGGCTCTCAGCCACACCTTTGGGTGGTGGCACGTAACTCCAGGAGGGCTGGAGTGTCCTGCAGGAAGTAGTGGACCAGCGAGGACAGAGAGAGAGGCTCTGTCCCAGAGGGCTGGCGTCCACAGGAGTGGACCAGCGAGGACAGAGAGAGAGGCTCTGTCCCAAAAGGGCTGGCATCCACAGGAGTGGACCAGCTAGGACAGAGAGATAGGCTCTGTCCCAGAGGGCTGGCGTCCACAGAGGACTGTTGCTGGAGCTGAGCAACAGTCAGGACAGTTAGGGGCTCAAGGAGTGAGTTAGGCCCTAACTGTGGCATAGGTTTTTTGTTGTTTTGTTATGTTGCAGTTAAGCTGAATAAAGCCACTTTTATTTTACGCATGGACCGTCTGAAAGCTATCTTTCCGGCGCCCAGTACCACGAACCACCGCTGTCCGGACCAGGAGTCAGCCGCCATTTTGAGTTTAATTCCCCAAATTATCACAAGGGGTAGGGGAGGTTCAATTCTAACAGTTATATCTTTGGTATTATTAAACTTAGATACTTCCTTTTGGGATCATATGAAAGAGGAGGTATTATTTTAAGAGATTTCACTGGTTGAAAACACAGTCGGAATTAGAATATTTCTTTATTTCATATGATACCAAAATCAAGTTTCTACGATTTATAATGCCTGAGATATAACTGTTAGAAGTGACCCTCCCTTACCCTCATTTTCTCTTCATTTTACACAGCCCCTCAATACAGAAGCAAAGGAAAGAATTAATAAATGCAGGATTTCACAAAAAATAGCACAAATTTGTCAATAAAGTATATTACAAAATTTATTAATGACACAAATACTGCCAGAATATCGAAAGTTGTCCAAAAGTTTAGTTACTACTTTAACCTATAGTTTACTTTTGTATGGGAGTTCTTGTAATAAAAAAGGGATTGTTATCTGTGGGTAACCTGCTTAATCCATTGTCCAAGATTAATATTTTTCCATAGAGGTCAAAAACCTATAAATGCTTGTAAAAATATATCTTCCGTCCCTTGTCACTGTTCCACTGACAGCTTGGGGGCATTGGAACAGAATGCTTATAGCAGGTTTTCATTTGAATGAAAAGAAACAATATAGAAAAAAAAAATTACTGACCAGCTAGCCAACTCTCCCAGAATATCTGGGAAGCTCCTAACAATAAAAGAGTTGGCAAATTTCCTGTGTGCTACCAAACGCTCCCTGAGTTCTTGCTCATAAAAGCAGTTAGTGCTGACATAGTGGGTGTGTGCAGGTCAGGATACAAATAGGCACCTCATATTCTGACTGCACAGTGCACATAATTGTAGGGGGCTAGCACTGGTTGGCCAACAAAAGTAACACTACACAAGAGGAAGAGGCTTAGGATATAGGTCTCCTCCTCTCCTTTTCCTTTCTGCGTTGGCAAGTTAATTTAGTACAAGAAATACTTGTTAAAACACCCCCTCATCACTATCATTTGTCTTCCCAGCTGCTCTAAGCTATGCCTGAGCAAATGGTACCCTGCAGTGTACTGTTCCTGAGCAATTTTCTGCACTAATGACAAGCACTTACTGTTGGCTTGGACTGGACCTCAGGTGAATCCCTTAGCCAGGACGAGTCCCCAGCCCCTGCATGAATGGTGTAAAGCACAATACAGTCATTGTATTACATATAGATATTAAGAATGCAGCAACCAAACCAGTCTATGTGTCCTTATAATAAACTGGGTCAATTATTTAACAAAGTACCTACTTTATTACTACAGTAAACGCACTGGATGACTAAGATGGCGTCTAAGCTAGGCAGCAAGCTACTACTAAAAATGTGTGTCAGACCCCAGTCCAAAACTTGCTTACTGGATAAAACAGCATGACTGTTACACAAAAAAAGCCACTGATGACAAGCACCTGCTCTAACAAATTGGAGGCTTCAGGGCAGGTGAAGCACCTGGGACCAACACTTCATAATTTACTATAGATTTAGTCTGTCTACTCCTTGAGACACTGTACAGTGGTATGACCTCTGATATGCATATCTCTTGCTTTTTAAGCTGTCATTCAGTATCCAGTGGTCTGCTTCCTTTTTTATATCCTGCAGACGGTGGCCATGTACAATAAGTGTGTGTAAACATGTGTGCCATGCATTGTGTACGCATGTGTGGGGAACTTATACAGGAATGGTGGGATACAATATAAGGTGTAAGTCTGTACATATTGGGCGTTTCAGTACAGTTTGTGTGCCACCTAAGATTCAAGAACATTGGGTTGAGGAAAGGCCTTGTATAGGTACGTGGCCTAAAAAATTTGTGCTTGCCACTAAGCAATATCTCCTTGAAATCAGTTTCCAATAGATGGCAAGTATGTTTTACTGTTATGGATGACCTGTTTACATGTACAGCAATGAAGCCTGCTTACTATACTTGCCAACTCTCCTTGGACACTTTATGTGCCGCTGATGTCACAAAAAGATGTAATGTTTCGGTTCAAGGTCGACCTTCATCAGATAATCTGTACAAAATAACAAAAATACAAAATATATAATATAGAGATAACAACAATCAAACCAAACATAGTGCAAATAGTAGATAGATTAGGGGACAAAAACTGTAGTCTAATCTCTGCAGGAAATCATGGATATATTATATGAGAATAGTAATGGTAGGGAGCAGGAATCCAAAAATTGCTACCGTTCCTGTTTGCTGATTTACAATAACATTCCAACTGTGAATGCAGATCACTGCATACATATATGGTACATTGTAGATAAGCAGGACTATATATTGATATGATGTATTACAGTAAGCAGTACAATGCAGATTGGTAGGACAAAAAAAAAAACATGTTCCAAATATCAATAAAAATACCAGAAATGACATATAGCGATAAGTAGGCAAATAGCACATTGTCAGCACATTCCAATAGGACTAAGAGAACACATGCCCAGAATTCTAATACAAAGAGGAGGGGAGGAAAGTGTTCTCCATAAATGTGATTCTAGCGGATCTAAAATAGAACAAAGATAAACTAAGATTCCTTCCCAACTCCAAATTTGGCAATTGGAATAAATCCATATCCAATGATATTCTTACTTTCAAGAAAGGTATCCAGGCCCACCTTGAACTTGTACAGTGGGAAAAAAATGAGGCAGTTTGTGCACTTGGAGCAAGTCTTCAGCTCCCTGGAGCACTGATCTTGACACTCAACCTCTACCATCTCCTGCCTGTGCTACCATAAGCAGTTAGAGTTGATCCTTCCACCGTTATACTAATAGTCTGATTAGCCAAACCCTGGCAGGAACTAACACTTCAGGGTTGATATGTATACAGCAGGAAGTTGATCATGTATGAACAGTATGAGGCTAGAATTACACATGTAGGTTTTGTAAAATTGACTAAATATTTAACTAAATATACCGAGGCCAATTTATTGTACTACAATCGTAGTCAATATGTGCACTGGTGCAAAATGTTGCAATATTATTTAGAGGCTCCAGCCCCTTCATAATTCAGAGATCCCATGCGAATGGCAGGTCTTCGTCTACACCAGTCGAGACTAACATAATTTTAAGCTACAACTTAAGCCAGTTTTCTGGCGTAAGCTTAAGTGGGGAAAAAAAGTATTTAGTCAGCCACCAATTGTGCAAGTTCTCCCACTTAAAAAGATGAGGCCGGCCTGTAATTGACATCATAGGTAGACCTCAACTATGAGAGACAAAATGAGAAAACAAATCCAGAAAATCACATTGTCTGATTTTTAAAGAATTTATTTGCAAATTATGCTGGAAAATAAGTATTTGGTCAATAACAAAAGTTCATCTCAATACTTTGTTATATATCCTTTGTTGGCAATAACAGAGGTCAAACGTTTTCTGTAAGTCTTCACAAGGTTGGCACACACTGTTGCTGGTATGTTGGCCCATTTCTCCATGCAGATCTCCTCTAGAACAGTGATGTTTTGGGGCTGTCGCTGGGCAACATGGACTTTCAACTCCCTCCAAAGGTTTTCTATGGGGTTGAGATCTGGAGACTGGCTAGGCCACTCCAGGACCTTGAAATGCTTCTTACGAAGCCACTCCTTCGTTGCCCTGGCGGTGTACTTGGGATCATTGTCATGCTGAAAGACCCAGCCACGTTTCATCTTCAATGTCCTTGCTGATGGAAGGAGGTTTGCACTCAAAATCTCACGATACATGGCCCCATTCATTCTTTCATGTACACAGATCAGTGGTCCTGGTCCCTTTGCAGAGAAACAGCCCCAAAGCATGATGTTGCCACCCCCATGCTTCACAGTAGGTATGGTGTTATTTGGATGCAACTCAGCATTTACTCTCCTCAAAACACGACGAGTTGTGTTTCTACCAAACAGTTCTACTTTGGTTTCATCTGACCATATGACATTCTCCCAATACTCTTCTGGAACATCCAGATGATCTCTAGCAAACTTCAGACGGGCCCGGATATGTACTGGCTTAAGCAGGGGGACACGTCTGGCACTGCAGGATCTGAGTCCCTAGTGGCATAGTGTGTTACTGACAGTAGCCTTTGTTACGTTAGTCCCAGCTTTCTGCAAATCGTTCACTAGGTCCCCCCTGTGGTTCTGGGATTTTTGCTCACCATTCTTGTGATCATTTTGACCCCACGGGGTGAGATCTTGTGTGGAGCCCCTGATAGAGGGAGATTATCAGTGGTCTTGTATGTCTTCCATTTTCTAATTATTCTCATTTTGTCTCTGATAGTTGAGGTCTACCTATGATGACAATTACAGGCCTCTCTCATCTTTTTAAGTGGGAGAACTTGCACAATTGGTGGCTGACTAAATACTTTTTTCCCCCACTGTATAAGTTATCAGACATTACCACATCATGTGGCAATGAGTTCCAAAGTTTCAAAGTTCTTACTGTAAAGAAGCCCCTATGTAACTATGTAACAGTTACAGGCCTCGGTTTAACCCTTTTCCAACATCCGGCGTAAAAGTACGGTGGATGTTGGGTGTTTTTAAATATGCTGCCAGGTCTACTATACAGCGGAGGCTCGATGGCAATGCCTGCAATCAGTGCCTGGCCTGATCACGAGCATTAATCCCCCTGGTGCCTCAGTCAAAGCTGCCCCTGGAACAAGATCTGGGAAAGGCGATCCATTGCCATCACAGCCAGGAATCTATTGAAGGCTCCCAGGCTTGTCTAGCATTATCCTCTATTACAGGCTACTCTTTTACATGTAGGCTGTAATAAAAGTGCCGTTATTTTACAATCCATTGCAATGAAAAATGCCGTAGTGGGAAAAAAAAAAATCAAAAATTTTTTCGCAGTTCTGCCTCCCATAAAAGTTTGGATAAAAAGAAATCAAAGCAATAGACATTGGTATAAACAAAAAGTACATCTGGCCCCACAAAACAAAAGACACTTTATGCATCCCCCTACATTGAAAAAAGTTACAGGTGTCAGAATATGGTGACTTGAAGAAAAATTTTTTTTTTTTGCAAAATTTTTAATTTTTTTTTAAAGGGATTAGAATTCTGGGCATCTTCTCTTAGGGGCTGTTCACACGTAGGAATTTGACACCGATTTGGGGCAAGTTCGCAGAAAACGGTGGCTGAAAAATGAAGAGGAATTTCACAAGTAGATGCTTTACTTTGTATTCTAATTCTGGGCATGCATTCTCTTAAAACAAAGGGAGACAGAATGTGACACTAATTCAAGGTCAGAATCTGCCCCCAAATCAGCATCTATTACCTACGTGTGAACTGCCCATGTAGACATTTGACACTGATTTGGGGACGGATTCTGACCCTGAATTAGAGTCATATTTCGCCTCCCATTGTTTTCAAAGCAAGGCAGAGAACAAAGTAGGAAAATGGTGGCTGGAAAATGGAGAGGAATTTGTCTTAATTTTCCGCCGTGTGAATGTCCCTTTAATCCTATTGGAATGCACTGACTGTGCTTTTTTGCCTACTTATTGCTGCATGTCACTTGTGGTATTAATATTGATATTCGGAACGTGTTTTTTTCTTCATCCTACCTATCTGTACCATACTGATTACTGCAATGTCCCATATGCTTATATAGTCCTGCTTATCTACAATGTACCATATATGTATGCAGTGATATACATTCACATTTGGAATGTTATTATATAGAAGCAAATATTAACGGTAGCAATTTTTGGATTCCTGTTCCCTACCATGTCTATTCTCATATGATACATCCGTGATTCCATTTAGAGATTAGACAACATCTATTTGTCCCATAATCTATCCACTATTTGCATGTTTGGCTTGGTTATTCATACTTATTATCTCTATATAATATATTATGTATTTTTGTTACTTTGAACAGATTATCTGATGAAGGTCTGTCTTGTTGCTGTTTGGATTGCACTTCAATAAACCATTAAATATCAGTGAAATTGCCAAAACCATTTTCTACTGAGTGGGAACTAAACTCTGTGCTCCATCATTGTATTCAACAGTATGTGCGTTCTAAGAATACTGTTAAATAATATTTGACATGCAATATTCAAGACCTTTAAGGGTTAATTGTATTTTGCTGACAAAGCTCTTGTAACTTATGGTGCATGGGTGTGGATAGACTATGACTATTTTGGTATTGGCCAAATACAGTAGTAGAAAGTGGAAGGATGTTGGGAAACACCCCCTTTCATGAATATGACTGACAGACACACATGTCTGGGTCTCACTCTCGGTGGGGGTCTCCCTCTCCCTGTGGGGATCTGTCCCTGTCTCTCACTTTGGGTGTCTCCCTCTTCCGACCTGTCTCTGACCATGGAAGAACATATGGCAGAATCGTCCTGCAGAAGATCAGCACACATTGATGAATAAGCATGAGCCAAGAGGATGCAAGAGAACCACCTTGAAGAATCCTAACGCTACACTTCTCCTAAGAAATGTAAGACATTGACTGATATTTCTGTTATGCTGGAAGTTTTCCATGTATCTGTTTTTTCCACGAAGACTTCAATAAATCTCCATGTTTTATATGAAGCCGAGTCCTCCAATAATGTTACCTTAGTGGTCAACACGTGAGTAAGGATTTCATTCAATTGTAGACTATTTTATAATTAACAGACAGTTATTATTTTACATTGGTGAGCCAGCCCAGTCGATTTTTGCCTGTTTTTTTTTTCTCAATTCCTTCTACTTGCAAGAGGGGGAAGAGAGAGTATTTTGCACGTTTTATAAGTTGCAAGCTTCAGGAAATTTCGAAAATTACCTAGATGAATGAAATAGCTTACAGCTGAAAGTTGCACGTGTTCTAGTAAGAAATCCTCTACAGATAGAAGACTGTGTAAGAAGAGCTTGTGAGGAACTGAGGAATTTTTTAACAAGCAATAAAGGAGGACAACAGATGCCAGACGTACTGAGACGTGCTGATGAAAGGAAGCAGTTGTTCCAAGGAGAAGCTACAAGTTACAAGGTGATGGTTTCCTACGGTTGTAAGTAAAAATTTTACATTTAATTATGGAAATTATACAGTCGTTGTCTAAAAAGTGTAACTTACAGTTTAAGTATGTGCCTAGTGAAGGGTTACAGAATATATGGCAGAACTTGTATGCGCAGTGTTTGCACGCAAATTCTATCATAGAGACTAAGAAATCGTTGTGTGTTATGAAAGAAAAAGAGAAATTGAGGAATATTATGCATATGGTTAATGTATTCCATAGCATTATAACAGAAAAGTTACCAGATCTACAAGTCTGTAATGTAATTTCTGTTAACACACAAGAGACAGCTGTTCAAACAGATTTACAGGAATCTTAGCTTTCTGACAAAAAGTCTCACGTGACTGTGATGACTATAAATAGCTCATCACAGACACAGACTAGTGAACTAATGGAATCTGTAAAGACTCTGAATGTCCAAGATAATAATAGCACAGACGCAGATATGTCAGTATATAAGGAATTACAAATTAAAGAAACTAAGCAGAAAATAAAGTTGCAGAAACATTTGACCAATCTGAGTAAGGACATTCCCACATATGATGTAAATATCCATGTGTGTAGAAACTCAGAAATTTTTGAAAGTTATGCAGATAAGTATAATTTATCTACGAAAGAGAAGAATCTCTTATTTAAAAATTGGCTTCCTGCAAACTTTGCAAGATGTCTATCAGCAAAGATGTCTTATTACAATGAGTCAAATGAATGGTTACAGGACAGTGATGTAGACTGATTAAAGAAATTAATTTGGTGTACTACAGGTGACAGCATGTCAACATCTGAAATTCTGAATGAAATAAAAATTGGCAGAACTGAATCTACATATTCAGTTATGTCTAGATTTAAGAGGACTTATAAGGCTGTGGTCAGCAAAGTCAATTCTCAATCGATGGTGAGAACTTTTGTGAAGAAATTCAGATTTTTGGATCCAATAACTTTAGCTGTTGCATCAGATAAAAAGTCTTTATTTGAAGCTGCTAGTTTACTGGACATGGCCAGAAGACATCAGAGACAGATGACAAATGTGAGACAAACAGGGACAAATCAAAGAATAAAACCACCTAAAAGAAATCTGTCAAATCAGATTACAGTGTCACGCATTCATAGAAAGAATAGTGAGGAAATCTATGAAAAACGTAGAAAATTACACGTAGTATATAAGCCATATCTCATGAAAGAAGTTCCATTCATAAAAATCCCATTATCAGTTGTAAATGAGAAAATGTCAACCTCTAAGCCAGTCAAAGCTATAGATAGAATCAGTAACATAGGAAAGAATGCACAAAATAGCAATCCTGACAGAGTAACAGCTGTTCCCAAAATGTTAGACTGTCATGGCAACCCTTTCTTGACATCTGATCTATTTCAGATCAGAAAAATGTCAGAAAGCTTAGAATATATAAATGGCAGAACATTACTCAACCTATTGGTGGATGCTATTGACAGAAAGGTCATGGGTCGAGTTTAAAAAATATCTCTATGTTAATGACTGTCTATTGGCATCATTTTACTAGTTAGGCTGTAGAAAGAATCTTTCATATGAGGAGAAATTAAAATAATCAGGTATAATTCAGATAGTTATGTGATGTTTATAAATTAGTCCTGATTATGATATTGATAATAATACTATATGTAATGCATCATATTATAATATATATATATATTTACATGAGAATCAAGTAAAAGTAACTTGATCTACTCTGTTAAGTGGTGATATATATATTTTGCTCACATCCCACTCTGGATACAGAGAATGTGCAAAACATATATATATATAATATGATCATATAGTATTAGAAGTCAAGAAAGTAAACTTCCATTGGTTAAAAATTGTTAGCATATCAATTTGATTTTTTGCTAAAATTTTATCTTTTTCTCCTTAGATATTTCATATATGAAAAGGCAACAGTTGAATCACTCATCAATTTTTCATTATAGGCCAATATATGCATGAATTATCTAACAATTAATTTGATAAACAGATTAATATGCGTGACTAATGAAATGCATATTTTAAAGGAATATAAGATATAACTTACAATTTTGTATGAGGTCTTTCCATGTATAATCCACTTTGTGTAAGCATGCAAATTCTGAAAGCATGAGAGCATCAGTGTGACTTAAGTGTAGTCAGTTGATTGACAAGGAGCAAATGGTGACGTGATCCTGTTGGTCCATTGTAGTGAAGTGTAAGTGTCGATGTATGTATGTAACTGCAGTTCTGTGATGTTAAAAATAGGCCTAAGTAAAACCGGGATGCATCCAAGGAAAAAGTATAAAACATCTAAAGACGCCTATATTTATTTTTTTATTCTATGTGATCCATTATTGAATGTTTATTGGGAAATAGCAGAAATATTTAAGATACATCAAAAAGAAGCTCATATGATGTAAAACAGAAAATCTAAATTCATATGTTCTTAAAGCCACAGAAACAAATGAGGTTTGAGTGTAAGTGACAGCTGCTAAGACATGAATGTATAGTACATCTAGTTCATGAATAGTCATAATACAGATAGCTTTCCAATGTATTTGGTTAAAATGACAAAGGTTTATTGGGGTAATTTTATCAAGGAATGATAAATATATTATTCATAATGTGTAAAGCTGGATATGATCTATAACAAGGATTGTCTTATGGTATCACTCATTATGTAATCTTACAAAGGTACACACATATATATATATATATATATATATATATATATATATATATATTAATTAACACCTATAAACATTGGGAAAATATAATTGTCTTATATGTAAATGAGATAAGCTAATCATCTTCATGAAGGACAATTAATATTAAGATCAAAGAGAAGTTATATCGAGATATATTCTTTGTTTATTTAGCAAACTTCTGATTATAGAGTGTGACATATTTTGGAATATTTATGTTTTATAATACTTATTTCATATGTTGTTTAATGTGTTTACATATATACAATCATTACACAAAAATATACACATTTAATTAGGTAAAGGATGTATATTTTAAGTGATTCTGAGCAGAGTCAAAAGTTGTTCACATTTTACAAGTGTCAATCAGTTTATACTATTCTGGGAGTGATGGTATTTAAAGGTTAAAGGTCACAGTTTTCTGAGAAGAGCCAGTTAAAAAGGACAAAGCAATTGTAAAATGTGGGGTTATTCATATGTCTTTTGACTAAATGAATAAAGTTGAATATCCTGTTTTAAATAAAGAGCACAATAATATTTAGTAAGTAATACTGAATATAAAGGTATTTCTTTATTAAAAAGGATTGTAAAGTGATTGTACTTTAAAAATTTATGATTAAGTATGATAACACATTCATATTGAAACATATTGATGTTTAGTATATTTATGCTAAGTTATAATCAAAGAATAAATATTGTGATTCTCTATAAAATGGTAATTAATAATGAAATCACATTATGTTTCAAATTATGTTGCAATTTGTCATAACAAGTGAACTAAAGTATATATATGTTAATATGTATAGCGTAGATGTGTGTATGTATATATATATATATATATATATATATATGTGTGTATATATATATATATATGTATATATGTTAATATATATTGTATACATATATGTATTATTGTATCCAAAGAAGTATCGTGTGATCATTTGATAAAATATGAATATCAATAATTGTTATTATCATATTAATATTTGGCATATAAAGATAATTATTATTATGAAATGATATGGTACACTGTGATATTATTATGGTAGTAAATCACCAAATATTGGGTGAAAATTAGGCATAGGGAAATTTATCTTCAATCAAGTCCAAGATTATGATAAAGTTTGATATCAAATATTAATAAAAGACTTTAACAGTTACAAGAAGAAAACGATGTGCAGAAAGAAACAACTTAAAAGGTATTAAAGCCACACATGTAAGCTTATGCCAAGGACTGTGTTCATAATTTAACAGTTACTGATGAAAATTATTTCTGGAGTTTGGAAACATTGATAATTGGACTGAGTTATAAAGATTGTTTTTCATCAACATTCTTATGGAGTACCATCAACTGAAAAACTTCAAGGAAAAGTTGCTTGGTAAGCAAAGGGTAATGGATAATGAACCCTACTACATATATTCTTTATTTGAGACTGTTAAATGAGCTGAAGTAAATAAGCAGCAGAGATGTGTGTCAAAATTTACACTTTGCAGTGCTGCCTCGGAAGTGTCACAGCTACGCCACAGCTAACAAGTGGTCAAGGTGAAGAAGAATTTCACTACAGTCTGTGTCTCCTGACAAGTTATCATAAGGAATACATACTTAATATATGGACTGTGTTGCTATATCAATATCTTCATAATATGAACTTTATTGGACAATGTGATAATACCTGCACAACATGATGGAAATCTATAAACTAAAGGACTTTACGTTAACAAAGTCAAAACCTTCAACAATGAATATTTGTGTTAAACCTTCTATTATGACAGAAGAAGATGACCAGAAGAAGATGATGAAAGATGCCTAGAAGTCTAGTTTAGTTAGTATATCAAATAATTTTCATATTTGATCACGGTTTACCATAACATTTATTAATGTCAAAATTTATTGCAATTTGATAAAATTATTGTTATATGGACAATTAATGTATTTATAAAAATTAAGTTCCAGTATTCAAAAAGAAGAAAGAAGATGTAGTCTAATGAATATTGTCTAATGATATGTATCTTGAGGGTTCAAACAGATGTATATCACCCTCAAGAGGGGGAAATGTTAAATAATATTTGACATGCAATATTCAAGACCTTTAAGGGTTAATTGTATTTTGCTGACAAAGCTCTTGTAACTTATGGTGCATGGGTGTGGATAGACTATGACTATTTTGGTATTGGCCAAATACAGTAGTAGAAAGTGGAAGGATGTTGGGAAACACCCCCTTTCATGAATATGACTGACAGACACACATGTCTGGGTCTCACTCTCGGTGGGGGTCTCCCTCTCCCTGTGGGGATCTGTCCCTGTCTCTCACTTTGGGTGTCTCCCTCTTCCGACCTGTCTCTGACCATGGAAGAACATATGGCAGAATCGTCCTGCAGAAGATCAACACACATTGATGAATAAGCATGAGCCAAGAGGATGCAAGAGAACCACCTTGAAGAATCCTAACACTACACTTCTCCTAAGAAATGTAAGACATTGACTGATATTTCTGTTATGCTGGAAGTTTTCCATGTATCTGTTTTTTCCACGAAGACTTAAATCTCTATGTTTTATATGAAGCCGAGTCCTCCAATAATGTTACCTTAGTGGTCAACACGTGAGTAAGGATTTCATTCAATTGTAGACTATTTTATAGCTAACGGACAGTTATTATTTTACAAATACAGATAGAGTTGAATTGAGATTCGCTATCTAGGACAGCTGGACAGCATCCAAAATGTAAGGAGTGTCCCAGTTGATCCAGAACAGCTGAGAGGGGACCCCCCTCACTCTTAGGGCCTGATACATGTGCACTGTTTGCCCTGTAGTTAAAGCTCTGAGTACTCAGTATCGTTAAAATCACCAGACTATTAATGAGCCCATTCCTAACTGTTCAGCATTTTAACAAACCTTTCATAGAAAGAGATCTGCCTTTGGTTTGGTGCACACACTGTGACCTGTGTATTGTACATATCTACCAGGTACAAATATGAGTGTCACCACCATCTAGTGGCAACATAAAAAACTACAACAGCCTGGCTTTAATTGAGATTCCTGATCAGCTGCAGTGATGCAATGTGGGGTTAATTATCTGATACAGTAACAATTCATCAATAGGGTAAAACATGCTGTGGTCATTACACCGTACTGAGAGGTACTGGTTTAATTCCCTCAAAACCCCAAGTTCTAATCATGCCTCTGTCACAGGAACAGGGCCTCCAGTCAGAATATCATCACAAAAGCCACAATGCTCCTAATAGTTTGTATGTCATTCCAATAATGCCCCCATGACCGCTACAAGACCTTTTAACAACTACAATGCCCTCAATACCCCATACCCACAATACTATAATGCCACGTAAGGTCTAATATACCACCTATAATGCTGTTAAAGAAATCCTCTCACATGGAAAATGCTGTTCAGTCTACAGACTGAGTTGTAGGAAAGATTCAGTGTAATCTGTCAGAAAGAGCAGAGGTTTCAGAAGGAACAATAGGACTGTCTCCTTGGCTTTGCAACATAGATCCTGACCATCGGGATCCTGACCATCCCGATCGGGCCCCTGACCAGAGGCGTAACGATCGCGGTCGCAGGGGGTGCGATCGCGACCAGACCCGGCAGGGTACGGGGCCCGCGGCCAGCTGGAGATGGCCGAGCCCCGGACCATTATGATAGCGGTCGGGGAAAGCCTGGTTCCCCGACCACTATACATACTGTTATTGGAAAGGAGTCCTGGCATATTGCAGGCCCCTTTCCAATAGATGGCAGCCCAGGGGAGGTGACTGAAAATAATAAACACATATTCTCCCCTCTCCTGGGCACAGCGTCCTCTCCGGCGCTCCTCCGTCATGTGACTGAGGCCTGTGATTAGGCCCCAGCGGTCACATGGGGCGCGGTCGCGTAATGACGTCAGTGCGCCCCCACGTGACCGCTGAGGCCCAATCACAGTCCTCGGCAGCGACGTCGGAAAAGGGCCTGAAGACGACAGGATGGAGCGAGGATGCCAAGGAAAGGTAAAGCAAGGTGAGTAGGAGTGTTTGTTATTTTTAATCACTTCCCCTGGGCCTCCGATTATTATACTCTGGGGTCTGAGGAGACCCCAAAGTATAGTAATAGCACTGATGCGGAGGGGGGCTATTGGGCACATATAATACTGGGTGGGGGCCACTGTGGAGCTTATAATACTAGGAGGGGGCCACTATGGAGCTTATAATACTGGGTGGGGGCCTCTGTGGAGCTTATAATACTGGGTGGGGGCCACTGTGGAGCTTATACTCCATACAGTGGCTCCTTCATTTTTTTTTAAATTACGCCAGGGCAGGTGAAAAAAACAAAACAAAACAAAAAAAACCCCAAACTTTCTCTCCTGTCCCTAGTGTCTCCCAAAGCAGTTCGGTCCTGCAGTTCTGTTGTTTTCTTCCAGCTGAAGTTCCCCCTGCATATGACTACCTGTGACATCACGTGACCCCTGAGGCCAATCAGCGGCCTAAGGGAAGGGACCTGGGACATCACAGCCAGTAAGGACTTCCGGCAAAAAGAAGACAGCAGAGCTGCAGGACCGGACCGTGCTGGGAGGACACCGGAGCACCGGAGACAGGTGAATATGTTTAGTGTGGTTTTTTTGGGGTTTTTTTTGGCGGGGGGGGGAGTAGGGGGGATTCACCTCCCCCAGACTAATTATTAAAAAAGAAAAAAATTATACTGGACAACCTCTTTAAAGTGTGGTGCATTAGGGGGGGCCCTGGGGGGTATATTAAAGGGGTTGTCCAGGCATAATTTGTTATGGTTTATCCTCAGGATAGGCCATAGATACCTGATCTGTAGGGGGCTGACCCCGGACTGATCAGCTGTACGGAGCCACTTTTGATGCCTGTACTGTACACAATACAGGGCCAGAAGCAGAAAGCTCTGTCCACTGTATAGGGGCTGGGCACCTTCACTGCATCTCAGCACTTATTGAAGTCAGTAGGAGCTGAGCTGCAGTGAGGGCGCCGGGCTGCTATACAGCGGATGGAGCTTTCTGCTTCCGGCCCTGTGTTGTGTACAGAACGGGCTCCGGAAGTGGCTCTGAACAGCTGATGGGGCCATGTGTCAGCCCCCTACCGATCAGGTATTTATGGCCTATCCTGAGCATAGGCCATAAAAAAGATTAACCCTGGACAACCCCTTTAATATGCCCCACACAGTTTAATGTCCCCCCCACAGGATGTCAGCCTCCATCACTGCTCCCACACAATATAATGATCACATCACTGTTCCCCATACAGTATGGGGGACCAGTGAAGAGGCCACTATGTGGGGGGACCAGTGAAGTGACCATAGAAATATTTGGCCCAGACAACCCCTTAAAATAGGTTGTCCATAAACTGGAGCAACCACTGTGTCGGTCGCCAGGGAGGTGTAAAAATAAGAAAAATTTTTTAAAAAAGCATACTCACCTGTCCCCAGCACCCCGATGTCCCCTGCCTGTGTCTGTTCGGTCTCATGGCGGCGCCTCATTTCTGGAAATCCTGTACCTAATTGGTCTTAGCGATCACATGAGGTGCAGGACTCCCAGCAAGGAGTCGCCGGCATGAGACTGAATGGACACTGGCAGCGGACAACGGAGCGACGGGGACAGGTGAGTATGCTTTTTAATTTACTTATTTTTTACTTTACACCTCCCGCCAGCTACATTGGTTGCTCCAATGCCTAGACAACCTCTTTAAAGGATTCATCCATCTTTCTAATATTGATGGCCTGTCCTTAGGATAGGCCATCAATATTACATCTGCGATGATACAACAGCCAGGACCTCTGCAGATCAGCTTTTCCAGGACAGTGCGGCTACAGGTAAAGGTAACAATTCTTGGAGCCACGCTGCTTACTTGCCATACAAGGTGTAGCAGTAGGTTTAGGTAGTGCAGTGGTGCACATGGTATAGTGGTTGAGCAGCATGGCTCCCGGCATGTTATTACCTTTAGCCGCCCTGTCTTGGTACCGCTGATCTGCAGGGGTCCTGATGGTGGGCCCCTAGAAAAAATTCCACTGGTGGGCCCTAGACATCCCAGTCCGACACTGCACTCACACACCTACAATCCATGAGGGGGAGAAGAAGCTAGCATTTCAGATGCCCACAAATGAAGCGATGTGTTAGGTGCCAGTCATGTGATAATGTGAGGGTCTTCTACCTCATGGTTAGTAATACATTTTTTTTAGGATTCAGCCAGGCCCTGTTGCGTTGTTTGATGGTGCTGTTACTAGTGGGGTGCACATATAGAGGTGCTAGACAGCCCCTCTTGTTGAAAAGATGGCATCATTAATAGGTTGAGGCCTGGCACTGTGCACCTCACATTATTATGTGACTGGAACCTAATACAAAGCTTTATTTGTTTGCATTTTATATTGTGAGTGGTTGTATTATCAGCATTCTGCACCTGTGCTATCTTTACCATTGGGCTGGTCTGCATCCTGCATAGAACCATGGCATTCAACCGTTGCAATGCAAAATTTTATTAGTATGTGGAGTCCAGCAGGTGTGTCACCACAGTAACCACCAGGGTAGATTGAAAATAAAACAGGAGCTATGCTATGTGTCCTTTATAGGTTCTCTTTTACCCTTTATTATCTATACCTTGCACTACACCTCCCAGCAGTTACGTGACCTGGTCCTTCCTCCCTGCAACTTGAAGGCCCAACGTGCACACATGTGGGCCTTTCTCAGCCAACTCCAGGCAGTACCTGCCTTTTTTTATCTGCTTTGCCCTCAGCATGAGGTCTTATCGATTTTATAGGTTCACAGCCAAGCTTGTTCCTGTGTAGGACACTTTAGGGCAAAGCCCCATATTGCGAAAATGCTGCAATTTGACTGGAAACCGCAGTGTTTTATAGTACCTGCAAAGTGGATGGAATTCTGGCTAATCCCATCCACACATTGCAGAAAAATATCCGCAGCGGAAATGCTGCAATTTCAAAAATCATCGCGTTTTTGTAAATTGCATGTCAATTATACCTACGGAAACACTGGTGTTTTCGATATACATATAATAGGGACAGGACATATAATAGGTGCCTGGACATATAAAGTTAGTCTAATACGGCATCATATCCTGTGAGGTAATGTGGGAGCATGAACAGAGGGTACGTTTTAGGGAATCTAACTACGGAAGGGATTACATTAGGAGTTGTGATAGGCCTGTCTAAAAAGATATGTCTTCTGTTTGCGCTTGAAGCTGTGGAAATTGGGTTTAATCTGATAGTCCGGGATAGAGCATTCAATCAAAGGGAACAGTATTTAGCACTGCTGTGGATGTATTGGCAGATCATTTTTGGAAGCTGATGAATGATCATTTAAAAACATCTGTTTTATCAACTTTAGAAAATGTGTGTGGCTATCCTTCCACCACCCCATGTCATATCTCTACAGCTCTCCCCTTTATGAGATCCAAACGTCCTAATGGGCACATGGAAAGGGTTTGCCCGCTGGACAGTTCCTACCTGAATGCCCAGCCTCCCTAATGAATTTAAATTGTAACTGTTTCACTTTTTTTTTGGCTATTATTTAAGGAGGAGTTTACTGACCATTTTTGTACTATACTTTAAAAACATGTTCTAAAGTTCTAGCAAAGCTCTAATCGTTGCTTTCATATCACCTAGAAAAGTGCTTCTGGTGTTGTTTGAAAGCGAAGAGTCTCTTTCATATGCGTCCAATATAGTTTTAGTTATAACAGAAATACAAGAAGCACTTTCTCAGGTGGTATAAAACCGGAGATACAGCTATCTGAAGTGACATCCCACCCCCATTTTGTTATATCTGTATAATGGCAATACAGGATGGATTTTCCTAGCAATGTTTAGTTAAGAGCGTCGCTAGGAAAAACTTTAACCTTTGTTTTCTGCTAAAAGTACAGTTGGTTAGTTAAACAAAAATATTCTGCAAACCCCTCTCTGTACAATAGCAAACAAACAAGCATCTCCAAAACAGGGTGGAGATGTGGTGTTCTCATCCATTGCCCATGCCTTTTGCTAACAACCTTTTGTGTTTGTAAACTGGCCATTGAAGTAACAAAGTGTCTCATGGCAGTAACCATTATATCTATGGTTCCCTAATGAAATCTACCGGACTATAAGACGCACTTTTTTCCCCCCAAATTTGGGAGGAAAATGGGGGTGCATCTTATAATCCGAATGCATCGTCCCACTGCTTCTGCTGGCTTCCTGCATCGGCAGGAGTGGATCGATGCTGCGGGCCCTGAGTGCGAGGACAGGGTGCCCCAGCGGCATGAACCCTTCCCCCCAACTGCCCCCGTGCCGGCGGCTACCTTGTTTGTTGCAGGCCAGTTCCTGCGTGGCAAGATCCCAGGAGCCAACCTGTTCCTGAGACAGCCAGGAGCCTAATGAAGGCTCCCAGGCCTGTCATAGTAATATTACTACTGAGGCTGGTCTATAACCAGCCTCAATAATAATTTACAGAATATCCCATAGACTGCAATACTGTAGTATTGCAGTCTATGGGACTTGCAATAAAATGATTGCAGGTTCAAGCCCCCTAGGGGGGGCTAATAAAATAGTAAAAAAAAAATATAAAAAAAAAATAAAAAACAAAAAGTTCTAAATCATCCCCTTTCCCTAGAATACATATAAAAGTAGAAAATTACTGTGAAACATACACATTAGGTATCCCTGTGTCCGAAAATACCCGGTCTACAAACTTAAATACAATGCCTGGCATAACTAAAAAGTACACCTGACCCCGCAAAAAAAGATGCCCTATGCCTCCCCGTACAGCTGCAGGGCCACCTATCAATGTGGCCTTGCAGCTGCTGCAAAACTACAACTCCCATATATTAAATATTTTACCACATTTTTTGCTTCAACATTTTTTTCCCTATTTTCCTCCTCTAAAACCTAGGTGCGTCTTATGGTCCGAAAAATATGGTATTTCTTTGAAGTCTGAGAATATGTAACTTACACTTTTATTGGTTATGGCCATGCCTCAATGAGTCAGCCACATTGAATACACTGCTCATATACCCTATAGACCCTTTGTTACGACACATTTATTGTGTAGTGTGTAGAACACTTGTGCTTATTCATGTATGGCTATAGCTGGTTATGTCCACTCATGGGGAACACAGAAGAGGAGACAACTCTCTCTACCAGCTGTGCCATGACCTGCGTGGTACGCAGACGCCACAAGTCAGCTCCGCAGGAGACATTTCATGGAGCCATGAACTATTTCGCTCTCACTTCCCTACCCCCTATGATTCCTTTATCTTGTCACCCACAATCCCTGTCGACACAGTCATCCTTTTCGCCTGTATTTCAAGCCTCGTTCCAGTTAACGACGCTGATAGGTTTTCCCACATGACGTCATACCACAGGGAAGAAGCTGATAGGTTCTTCGTAACTTCTTTTCCGTCTACATGACGGCAGGTTGGTCATGTGACAGGTGGCGCTGTGTTCACGTGACTCCACCCGTCTCTTCGGGTCTAGGTAGCCGCTGCGGTGACGTAAGCCATCCTTCTCCTTGTGACCGGAGACCGATCTCTCCTTCTTCGCCGCCATCACCATTATCATGACGTCCTTTTCTGAGCTTTACTTCAATGTAGACAGCGGTTACTTGGAAGGGCTGGTCCGCGGGTTTAAGGCCGGGATCCTGACACAGGGAGACTACTTGAACCTGGTGCAGTGTGAGACCCTGGAGGGTGAGTGATCAGCGCTAGTGGATTAGGTTGTCCTGTGTATGTGCAGCAGGGGCTGTGATGTGAGCCAGGGGTGATCTCTCCTCCATCACACAGTGCCTGTGCCAGGGTGGTGCATCAGTCATCTGTGCCCTCAGCCTACAGTGCAATAGATCAGGATCAGTCAGGTGACTACATGATTGGTATATCATATACATCACTACATCTACCTGATCACTGCACTTCCTCCACCATATTTGTGTCATTGGCAGTCCATCTACTATAGACATCACCTAACATTGGCCGCCCTAATCCTTTGACAGTTCATAGATATGTTGGAAGGTGAAATTGGTTCTGGCCTGGGCAGTGGGACTCATGACGCTCTCAGAGCCCTGCGCCATCCTGGCTTATAGGTTATTATTTCCATACCTGCAAGCTTTATTGTCTCTCTCTATTGACTTCATTTATTGGCATGAAAGCTCTTGTAGTCAATGGAGAAAATGACGTTAGAGATATAGGACCTGGAAATCTCTGAGCTATGAGGCAGGAGTGCCATGGGCCATTCATTAGGGGCACTTTTGGTGTCCTGTCATCATGACCATATTTTGACATGATAAACCCTTTAGTTATGGGCAGCACAGTGGCTCAGTGGTTAGCACTGCAGCCTTGCAGCGCTGGGTTCGAATCCTGCCAAGGACAGCATCTGCAAGGAGTTTGTATGTTCGCCCCGTGTTTGCGTGGGTTTCCTCCCACATTCCAAAGACTTACTGATAGGGAATGTAGAGTGTGAGCCCCATATGGGACAGTGACTGACAATATATCTGTAAAGCGCTGTGGAATATGATGGCGCTATACAAGTAAAGAAGCAGCAAACTCTGGTTAAGTGAGAAATTTACATAGATCAGGGTTAGCAACCTTTGGCACGCCAGATGCTGTGAAACTACTACTCCCTGCATGCTCCTTTCACTTCTTTGGGAGTTTTGAGAACAGTCAAACAAGTGTGCATTCTGGGAGCTGTAATTTCACAACAGTGGCAGTCCCACAGCCATATATCACTTCCTCCTTTTCATTGGAAAGCCACATGCAGTGTCTGATGCAGTTTTTTGAACAAAAATCACAATTTTTGTGCTGCACTTATATGCAAATGCAGTTTTTTGCAAGTTGCTTAAAGGGGTTGTCCAGGATAAAAAATGTTTTAAATTAGGCCAGGGGTGGTGGAGGGAAAAAAAAATAAAAACATACTTGCCTGTCCCCAATGCTCTGGTGTCTCCCAGCTCAGTCTGGTCCTGCTGCTCTGGTGTTTTCTTCCGGCAGAAGACCATGCTACACGTGACTGCTGTAGCCAATTAGTAGCCTAAGGAAAGGGAAACAGGACGTGACAGTGTGGTGGGGACTTCTGGCAAAACAGGATAGCAGAGCAGCAGGACTGGACTGTGCTGGGAGACACCACAGCACTGGGGACAGGTGAGTATGTCCAGTCTAATATGAATTTTTTTTTTTTTTTTTTTTTTTTTTATCCTGGACAACTTCTTTAACAGCTTGCAATGTGTTTTATTAGTTTATGTTATTCTTTCCGCACCCTTTTTTTTTTTTTTTTTTTTTTTTAAAGGATAACCTCTTTTTGTGGCAGAATTTAACAGGTAATTGCTGTGGGCATGCCTATTATTTTGTGCTTATTCAGGTGCTTTTTCCACAGACCTATGTTTGTGAAAAGAATCGGACATCTAAATAGAATTATTAAGTTAAAGGGGTTGTTCAGGATATACAGATTTTTTTTTTTTCCTGCAGGCTCGGGGATGGTGAAAAAAACAAACAAAAAACCCATACTCACCTGTACCAGGTGCTCTATTTTTCCCTGCCGCTGTCCAGTCCTGTGGTGCTCTGGGGCTTGTTGCGACTCAAGTCCTTGCCAACATGTGAGCCTCATGGTCCTTTGCAAAGGACCTGGGATGTTAGAGGTGACGTATGTGAGTGACATCTCGGTTCCTTTCCTGAGGCTGCTGATTAGCCTCAGTGGTCAAGTGCGGTGAGGTCTTCCACCGGAACAAGCCCCGAGACGCAGTGGGACTGGGCAGCGATGAGGGATAATGTATTTTTTTTTTTGTTTGCACCTTCCACGGCCTCCTGATCCTGGACAACCCATTTAAATGGATTTGTGTTTTCTATGGTGAACACAGACAGCTCTTGTCCATAAAAAAGCATGACATCTAAATAAGCTCTAACAGCAGCTTTTCTCTTTATTGGACTAGACCTGTCATCTAAATGGCTACCAGGTAATATTACATTTCCACTGTAGTGCAGTGTCTGTCCACTGCTTCACTGCAAAATCAGCTATTTGGCATCTACAGTCTGAAAGTGGTTATTCTTTTAATGTACAAATACACATTGCAGGAGCCACCATGGCCAGTGCCACATTTGATCCCCCATGCTGTCATGCCTTCTAAAAGCATAAGATGCTGTAGGTAAAGCATCAGTTTTACCTGTAACATTTTGTGACAACTGTGATTGAGCGGGTCTTCGAAGATGGTGTCTTCCAAAACGTGTCCATACTCTAGATTACATAGATAGGGTGATATATTGTTTGTTATATAGTTCTGTATGAAAAAGCTATAATTTGAGATATAAACCAGGATCTGTCTCAAAATATACCTTTACAGAGCCACATTTTCAAAACTCCAGCTCATACAATGTGGTTAAGAACAGTGTGTTTGGTTTTTTTGGGCATGCATTAGTTATAAAGTGCAATGTTGATACCCTGATGAAGCAGAGGGGCAGCTGTTCTGTACTTGCATACAGAGGGTGCAGCCCGCAGCCCCTCAACACTCTAGCGTCTTAGTGCGAAAGTGGGACAGAAATGGATTTCAGTGCAGGATTTTTGCTGCCACAAAAAAAAAAAAAAGTTTTTGAGTGTTTATGGGTGTTTTACCACTTCCCTCTATAATGTTAGTGTTCTGCAGCAGTACACATGCTGTAAAAAGTCTGAAACAGTTGCGTAACACAATGGCACTTTTCATCACTTCTTCCACTCTTGCTTGCTGATAATCACATGACCCGCATTCCTGTTATTTACTTGTGGCTCCAGGCTTCACAATATGGTGTGAGGAAGTGTGCTTTTATCTGGTCTGTGCAATCTATACGTCCATATAGGGCCGGGCAAGTAATTGAAAAATAACCGAGCCGTCCGTCAATCAGGATAACTGGCATGATTTGTGCTATCTGCTATTTTACTTTGGTTATTACAGTATTCACAAGCTTTTGTCTTCGGTTTCATTTAGACCAAAAGTGTTCAAACTGGAGCTGCTTTTACACTGTGGGGACTCTGCAGATACTCGGGGGAGGTGAGCAAACAATAAACAGTGTTACTCAACTCTTCAGGGATCCGGCACTGGACTTCGTCCTTTTACAGGCTCCTGAGTAACGTTACGTGACCACTGAGGCCCCTTCACAGGTCTTAGCAGTCCCTGATGTCATTCAGGAGATCTGAAGTGGTTTGGAAGGAGTGACGGAGTCCAGCGGAGATTAGTAACTCTGTTTTTTATATTTGAACAAATGTTGAAGAGACCCCAGAGTATAATAATAGCAGTTTGAGTTTGGACGTTTTTGGCCCAAAGAAACTGCTGGGTGAACCGTGCAAGATGAATCTCACAAGGTTTACCCAACAGATATTCTAAAAGGGAGGTAAAATGCTCGATTAATCGCAATTTTGATTTAGGCCATAATCGCCCATATTTGTTATTTCCATCTTTTATATACAAGGCTTGTTCTCGTACTAGGTGGTGTACTATAACATCTGCTTCACCATCCCTGCAGTGGAGTTGGAAGTTGTACATTAGAATTATATTATGTTAGAATTTCCTGCAGTTATAACTTGTCATATTCACCTTGGAGACTGATCCACAATCTATCCTTGTGCTGATGCCATCTCCACTTGCCAATGATGGAAGACGCTAATGTATCTGCGTGTGCGGGTCATCAGTTATTTTTTTTAAGTCACTACCCACAAGGGGCTATTTTATTAAAAAGAAGTACACAAACATAAAATCCAGAATACGAGTGTTAGACAATCTCATACAATACAGCAAAGCATAAAATTCAGGCTTGGAACATTTTTAAAAGTGGACACATGGTGGCAGATTTTTATATGGCAGTATTCCACTCTTTTTGAAACCATTTTTTAAGAAGTGGAGCTTTTGTTTTGTTATCTAAAACATAATATAAATACATATGACTAAAACATAAGCCTAAAATATCACTCACAGATAAAATATCATGTCTAAAAACTAAAATATTCCTGGCCCTCCAGAGCGCATCCTTGGCACAGTTCAACGGGTCATCAGTTATTAGTGAGGTGGCTGGAGGGGCTCCGAGCTCATGAATACACTAGACTCATAACTATGAGTCTGCAGTATTCTATTTTGGTTATTATTAAAATTATAACATATATTTTTGGTGCTGTTCTGTATAATAGCTAGTTGAATCTGTCGGAATACCTTGTTTCCTTTAAAGATGTGACAACTTTTTGCGTATTCCACTTACACATAGGAGAGCATCTTGTGAACTGGGCATAAAATGTGCTTTCAAACCGCTCTAATGCAAATGGAATAAACTTATAGAATCCTTCTTAAGGGGTTGTCCAGGATTAGAACATGCGCTGTTTCAGAAAGAGCTCCACTCCTCAGGAAGTGACATCCTGTGTCACATGGCTATTCTGCAGTTCAATAGGACTGAGCTGTAGCATAGCCATATAACACCAAGATTGCAGTTTCATAGATTTTGCCAGATGAAAACACAGGATTATTTATAGATATTTATTATTATTATTATTATTTTATTTTATTATATATGGAGTTTCGCTCAATGCCAAATGTTAACTGTACTCCAGTTGCAAGCAGTGTGCACATTTCAGCTACCAATAAATGAATATAAAGTGGATTTAAACACAAGATTTCACAAAAAGGAGCCAAGATTTGTTAATAAAGTACATTTCAATATTTTTTAATGTCACAAATGTTGACAGAAAATCAGGTTATTACACTGCAGGATCAATTCATATTCTGCTTCTATTGCTGCCTATGTGTATTTAATGAATCTGTCAGGGCAATTTGGGACACTAAACCACCCACATCACCCTGTTATAACGCAATCCATGGCCACATTAAAAATAAAAAAGCTTTATACTCACCCTGCCGCTGTACTCCCCGCACCTGCGCAGTTCTTCAATGAGTACACCTCGGCTTCAGCACACATGCCCCCCGCAATTGCGCAGTGAAGCCGGAGAATCCATCTTTGGCTTCACTGAAGAACAGCGCAGGTGCCGAGAGGCATGCCAACGAAGAATCTCATGAATAAGCCGGACTGTTCTCACAGAACAGCATCCATCGGACCCTTCTCTAGGTAAGTATAAAGGTTTTTTATTTTTAATGCACATGCGGATTGCATCCCAGATTGACCTGACAGATTCACTTTAAAGATGTGCTTAACTTTTAAAGAGCTTTTTCTTTTTTTTTTTTTTTGTGGTATTTTTCTAAACAAAAGGTCACATGCACCAACTTCATGAGAGTGCTCATGCTGAGAGTGATGTACTGCTGCCACCTTGTGGCAACATGTTACTATTGCAGAACCTTGTGACAATGTGTTACTTTTGTGGCAACAGTTCACCGTTTCAGATTTCCTTCTTGTAAATATAAATGTAGAGCTCCAGGCTAACAAAAGTTATCAAAAACAAGTGATTTGTTTAAAAGAGAAAGTTGCTAATATTTAACAGGTGAATATTGTTTGTTGTTGTTTTACCAGCTTTCCCATTTGTGAGCCCAAGTTTTATAAGAGGGAGCACCTTGTACACCTTGTACTGTCTTTAGACAGTCACTATGCCTTCAACAAATTTTGCTTAAAAGAATAGTACATATATCTTATCAGAGAGAATTGCCTCTTTCGACTTTTCCATGCTTCTCCCTCCTTGTGCTAAAACAACTTCACCTTCTATAGAACATCTTTCATCTATCAGAACAAAGTCTGTAACTTACATCTACAGAGTGCAGAGGGGGGAACTGCTGAAGACTGCAGAACATATGTCTTATAATGAACAGAAATAGTGTTACTTCTCATGTACAAATATGGCACCTTATCCTGAAAAGATACATAAAGCAACAGGTATGCTTTAAAGAGGACTTTCTTTGCATCTGTTAATAGGTTCTGATTGTAAAAATTTTGAGTTTATGCATTTTTTTTTAATCTTTTTTTTTTTTTTTTTTACTATTATGTCAGGGTAGGGTGTTGTGAACATTTTTGTAATATACTTTATTAACCTATCACACTGTCTTTTAGTAGAAAACAGGCTGTTCCCTTTATTAATGCTCTAAGCAATGCCAGGGAGACACCGTCTCTGAAGGCCCGCTCAATCACAGTTACCAATGGTCACAAAATGTTACAGGTAAATGTACACATGAACTCAATGTAGCATATAGTGCTGAAGCATTTACCACTTAGAAATTCTGGTATCAGCTTTCATATGCTGCCAAGATTAAAGTATTTGCTGTAAAATAATTAGAGATATCACTAGTTAAAAACTTAGTCAGAAGTGTGATTTTTATATGCAGCATGAACTGCTGCATATTAAGCTCAAATTCCCTACTGTGTTTTTAACTAGTTATATCTCAGGTTCTGTTATACTAGTTCTATACTATGCTAGTACTTTCTCTCAGCTTTCTTGTGACACCAGAACCATTTTTCTAAGTGGTATAAAATCAGAGATACAGCCATTTGAAGTGACCATCCCCCCTTTGGTAAATGCTTCAGCTTGGTATATTCACAATACAACTATGCACGGACTTTCCCTAATATCAGCTTAGTCAGAGGGTTGCTAAAGAAAATATTACAGCCGGTTTTATAATAAAAAAGGAAGTTAGATAGCTTAATAAAATATATTTAAAAAATGGTCACCAACCCCCCCCCCCCCGACACAATAGCAAAAAAAATAAAAAAAACTCATCCTTCCAAAAGCCATAAATTTTTCATTCATCCATTCAGAGTTGTAGGATGGCTTATTTTTTGCAGACAAATTGCACTTTCTAATGGCCCTATTTACTATATTGTACAATGCCATGAGAAGCTGAAAAAAAAATTCCCAATTAGATAAATTTTGTGGAAAAAACGCAGATGACAATTTTTCTTTCTGGTTTTGTTTTAATGGAAATTACACATTGCATATATTGTGCAGGTCACTGCCATCCCAGAAATACCAAAATTATACAATTGGTTTATGTTTTATTAACTTTAAACAAATTAAAAACTTTGAAATAATCTAAAATGTTGTTGCATCGTCGTATTGTGACACCAGTAACTTTTTTTTATAGTTCTGTGTATAGTGTATGTAGTTTTGAATGAATGTGTGATGTTATCATCGCTTTTTGTTGAATATTTTTTTTGAAGGCAAAAAGGCAAAAAAACAGAGAATCAGCCATTTTGATTTGCTTTCCGTTGTGGTGTTCAGTGAATGGCATAAATATTTTAATATTTTAATAGTGTGGGCAATTTGAGATGTGCGGATACCCAATTTGTTTATGTTTATTTTTGCTTATTTACTTTTATATAGTGTTTTTTTTTTCATATCTGAAAAAATACTTTTTTAAATATTCATTTACTTATTTTTTGAGCTAGCAATCATTAAATTGCATATACCATAGACTGCAATACTACAGTATTGCCTTCTATGGGAAAATCCTTGTGTTACTATTGAGCCCTGCCACAGGTAGGTCTGAGAAGTCATATAGCATTGGAAGGCCTGGGAGTCATCAGAAGGCTCCTGACTGCCATAGCAATGGAGAAGCTCCTGCGATCTCCCTGTGAGATTGGTATTCCGTAACCAAACAGGAGACAGAACGTGAAAGTAACATCACAGATGCCATTGTTGGATTTGACCACAGCATTTAAGGAGTTAATTGTCCATGATTAACACTGTCTCCAAGCCTGGCCACTGCTGCCTGGTTCCTGCTGTATAAAACAGCAATGACCCGGTGGCTATGGAGCTCTGGTGCAAAACGGCATGCAAAGATTAAAAGCCTCCTAGTGAGGGACGTATATTTATGTATTGTTGTAATATTTAAGTAAAGTTAATAACGGTAGTGTGAACCCACCCTTAGTGAGGGGCACCATGTTGGGCACCTCGCAACTCTCCTTACATTAGAAGTGTGCCATAGCCTCAGTATCATCTTTCTTTAATGAGTTTCCAGACTGAGGGGTCTCTGTTTTCTCAAAGGCAGGCAAGCAAATTCAGTCTCATGCTCATAAATACATGAGGCTGATTCAGAGGATGTCAAGAGATTTTACAGGCATTATCGTGCTGCTGACTTCAAGAATATTTCAATTAACACAAAGAATGGAGCTAAGGCAAGCCCTGTTATTGTATAGAAAGCCATTCCTACCTTGGACTATGTAGCTGAAACCAACACTAGATGGCAGAACTGTACATAAATTCTTCCTTGAAGGGATTTCTTGACAACTTTGTTATATCCCTATTGGGACACTAGGTGGCAGCAGAATACTTTACTTGTAACTCCTTGTTACTCCAGGTGCAGCATCTCCATTTTGAAAGTGGGCAAGATGGTCATGAACAGCCGTTGGCTTTGTGAACTAGATGTGCTACTAGATACAGCAGCCATGTGTATTGTCGCTTTTCTCACTCAGGCTTGTCCTCTCATGACCATACATTTTCCACGAAGGGCAGAGCCAATAAATGAATGTTTTGTACTCCCAGGTATATCAGGTTACAATGTATTTATAGGAGATTGTTGTATTTCTGGGTCATGATGTTCTCTCATTATTTTTGGCTACATATTTACTAAACATGGGTGTAGATGTATCTGCTTACAGTTTATGTAATATTTATATTTCAAACACTCTTGCGGGTTGATGAGTTCCCAAACCTTTCCATAACATTTAGAATCTGTGGTTTGTAGAACCCCGGTGATCTCTTCACGTGATGCAAGGGTTCATATTGGGAAACTAATGGGTGACCTAACTTAAAATGGCCTGTTCCCTTGTAAAGGGGTTTTCCTGCAAAGTTAATTATATTAAGATTTGGAGACTATTAAAAGTTTAAACATTTTTGCAAATATAAAAAATGAAAAATTTATGAGTTTTAAAGATTTTTTTTCTAACCATCTTAAGTGGTGACAATCTTTAGTCTTGATCGGTTGCCATTGGATATGATCATGAATGCAGGTACCTTCTGTGATTTGGGACTTCCTTATTCCCTACAGAAAAAGTGGCATGGACACTACATGTATGGGAAGATAACCTGACCACAATAAGTAAATCATGGTTGGGTTTCAGATCGTAGAAAGTTCCTGAAATCATAGTCGTATCCATTGGCAACCGATCAAGACAACAGACTGTCAATTCTCCAAAATTTTTAATTGTCTACAATTTTAAATATGGCTATGTTCATGGGAAAACCCCTTTAAGGTTTCACAATGAATGGGATCACTGGGCTGCTTCTGCCTTTCTTCAGAGCGTGATAGGGGGATATCCATGCAGTGCTGGGATGACCTGACTCTCTACACCGATGATATACTGGTCATGACTCCTGCCTACACGTTCTCCTTGGCTTTCTTGATTTGGAGAAACCAGGAGAAAGCTGATGTCTTGAGATACAGAGTACTTTGGGTAGGAGACTACCCTTTACTCTTAAAGAGGACCTTTCATCACCTCCACCAATTCAAGTTCTTATTTCATCTTTTAATAGGCGCTACTCCACTGATTCCAGCACCGTTGGTATTTTCTCTCTAGCCCCAAACGTTTATAAGTAACAAGCACGGGTAGTTTTGGTGCCCAATGTGCTATTTAAGCTCTGTAATGTCAGAGGGGCAGTGTCAGACAGGCAGCGTGATTCAGAGCTCCAATCAGAGGCAGTCAGTGTCAGAGCTCAGAATCACACCCCTTGTCTGCTCCTGCCTGACCCCGCCCTCCTGACAGTACAGAGTCTAAATAACATGTCAGGCACCAAAACTACCAACATTGAGTCCTCAGGAATGGCCGTGGCTAGAGAAAAAAATCCAACTGTACTAGAATCAGTGGAGCAGCACCTAGTAGCAGTTGCTAAGAACTGGAGTTGGAGGTGGTGAAAGGTCCTCTTTAAACTTATGAACATAATGTTTTCTGTGACTTCTACAGGAGAAATGTGCAGCTTTCCAGATGAAAACGGGCATTCAGCATATCGGCTTTCTCTTTCAGAGATAAGTTGGTGCAGATTTAATCTCCAAAAGGGTGTTTTCTAGGCTTTTCCTTCTCTAGCCCTCTTATTTATGTCACATCTGTCAGTGTATGACAAGTCCACAGAGGGAGATACCTTTGTGCAAGGCAACAATGTCTTGTAGGTTGCACAGACCATGAGGGGAGATAATGTACTGATTTGAGCCGTCCTAAAGGTAACCAAAAACACTGGCCCAGATTCACTACTGTGGTTACAACCAGACACTGGAATAAATGTGATGCGTCTAGTTTAGGCTAAAATTTTTCAGCTACCTAGATATGATGGTGTTAAATTTGCCAAGATGTGTCAAAATTGTGTTGTGCAATTCTGACTCAAAGTAAGCCAACTTAAGGGTGAAATAAACTTAGACTAGACAGTCTAAAGATACACCAGATTTATCATCCAGCATTAGCCACTGTGATATATCACAGACTGCCTTGTGAGTCAATCTGGGCCTGTCTGTCTCGAGAGCCTACATAGATTTTAGTGCAACAGTGATTTTGTCATAAACATGCCTGAACCCATGACTATTTGGTCATCATTCCATTTCTCTTCATGCCTACATGTTCCAAAAAAATCAGATTTTGGATAAGTGACACTGCTGGTGGTAAGGTCAAAGTTTTCCCATAGAAAACAGTACCATAGACTTTGACCATTTAGTACTCTTTATTGGTCTTTATGCATCTTTGCAAAGCGAACATCTGGTCACTTTCCAAGAGGTTACAGAATAAAGCCTGTCCTCTAGAGACCAGAGATGCATTACGCGTCATCCAAATCCACGTCATCTATTGTGTATTAGGTGTCTGGCCTTCATTCATTTGGTAGATGTCAGGGATAAAGGATTGGACATGTAAAAATATGTGGCCTGTTCAGGACCCTTGTGATCTTGACTGAATCATGCATGTATGTGAATGGGGAAGTCAGGAGGCATATCGACCATATGAGCGTTCTGACGACAGGTATTGAATTTATATGCCCACCGTTACTATCCTGCCACGTCTATTCTTACAGTACAATAAAGCTGTTATTAGATGTGTTGGTTGTTTGGGTTTCACCTCTAATGATCAGATGCTAGATGTGCCTCCGGCACTTTGGCAAGTGTTGTAGCCTCTCCATTGTTTACATCTGCTCAGTGTATACTTGGCACTGTCTGTGCTGGGTATTCAGGTTTGTCCCATTCAAGTATATAATATAAACCTGATTATATAATGTTATTTTCTGAGAATACATTCTCTTTAAAACATGTAATTATTCTTCATGATGGCTAATTAACAAACAGATCAGAAAACCCCTTTAAACGGGCTTGTCCCAAGGTTAATGTTATCCCCTATCTACAGGGTCTGACTGCCGGGACCTCCACCAATCATGATAACTGATACTCCATGGTACTGTCATAGAAGTCTACTCAGTTAATAGTTAATGGAGCTGCGGGGCACATGCTTGGGCTGCCGCTTTATTCAGGTGGGGGAACAGGACCCCTGATCTCATGATTAGTGGGTGTCCCAGCAGTCAGACCCCCACTGAGCATCATGTTATACCCTAACCTGTGGATAAGGGAATAACATTTAAAATTGGACCAACAATTTCAACCACTTGCTGTGTCATCTTAGAACGTCTGTCCAAACTCTGCAGCTACACAGAGCTCACACAGCTGCATGACTAGAGAGATAGCTGCCAGTGACAGCCGAGGACTTCCCCTGGGGAAGGCAGAGACAATTTGTTATCTCCCCTTCTTTATATCAGCCCCACTTAGAGTAAATTGGTAAGAAAAAAAAATAATAACTTGCAGTTAAAATGACCCTCAAATATCTATTATGTCCTTATGGGGGTTACAATGTATAGATAATTAATACAGACAAAAATGGAAAAACAAACCAAAATAATTAATAAAGAATACCACCACTGGCCCACACCGCAGCTTCTAGCCCCACCCATGCTGACACAAAACCGTGTGCTGCCTATATGGAAGAAAAAATCTTTTAGTAGGAGTTTGCTGCTAACTTTCTTCCCTTTTTTTGTGTGTAGTAGAAAATGAATTGGGGAAAATAACCCAGTATTGAACTGGTTAATTCAGATTGGCTAACCTCCGAACATATGCTGAACTAATGAGGGCCATAGACAGTACATAGCTCGTGGCCAAATCTTTATCCCTGGTGACATTACTGACATGTACATTTAACTTGGCCGAACATGTGTGTTATTTTATTAGGGGCCAGGTCCGTGATGCCCTGTATCTCCAGGGGGACTATTTAAAGGGAACCTGTCAGGGGTTTTTCCACCCTAAACTGGTCCCAGCACGTGCAGCATCAAGTAATGAACTTTCCTATGATGTCTCTGACTAAGATTTTAAAAGCTTAGATCTGCATATGTAATATGTCCAACCTTGCAACCAATTTTATTTTTGCTCCATTGCATTTTGAAAAAAAGAACTTTTCAAAGGTGGACTTCGCTTTCAGCTCACTGGAGCACTGCTCTTTGATCTCAGTCCATTACCATCTCCCCTCATGTGAAGAGAGTTGATCCTCCCACTGCTGTGACATCATCCGTCCTACTCGATCAGAAAGAGCAGTGCTCCCAGTGCTGAAGGTCCACCCCCAGTGCACCAACTGCCTAATTTGCATAAGACTTCAAAGCTGTTTTCTCCACATCTACACAAGCGACACATGTAACAGAGATATGTTGTTTACCACTGTTATGTAACATGGTGGTGACAGTTGACTATGCTTGGGAGGATGATAAATTCCCTTTAACAGTCCACCACCTCTTAATTGGTCTTGTTTGGTAACCTGTATAGGCAACAGTAGATATTTTTTATGCTTACTAGGAGATTAACTCTTGGTGCATGGAGATCTGACTTTTAGCTCAATGACTTTTATGATATTGTACACTGGAGAAATCAGAGCATTCAGAACTGCAGCATGGGGAAAAGACTAAGCAGATTTTAATTTCTGGCAGCCTTAGGCTAGGTTCACATCTGCGTTGGAGTCTCCCTAGGAGATTTAGGCAGACTCCGCCTGAAATTGTCAGAGAGAAAAGTCCTGCAAGGAAACCTGGCAAACCCCATTCTAGTCTATTGGGTCCGCAGGTAACTGCTTTTTAAGCAGACAGGCTGAGTGACTGAGAGCCGAATGCTAGTGTGAACTTAGCACAAGGCATTATGGGAAAGGAGCTGGGGAGCTCATGCGCCCTCTGTTAGATGTAACAGATCCTCAACTTGCTTTTGACTCACCGAGTCTTGAGACAGCAAACAGGATTACTTAGCATTAGACTATCTCTAGGTACTGTGGCAGTGCTGGAGTTGTTTTTCCCTGTAGTACTTTAGAAGCCACCCAGATTCAAACACTAAATAAATTTTAATAGGGGGATCCCTTTAGCCACCAGAAAATTAGCCTGCATTTTGATGAGGCCATAGCACGTAACTGAAGTCTACAGTGTAAATTTCTGACATTATTTATGTCAGAAAACGTGTAAATTATGATGAATGTGATGTGGCCGATGATTAACTTTTTTTATGCTTATTGAAACTGCCCCATTGTATTAGTATGCTGTAGTATTTTTACTCACAACAAAATAAGGCTAGGTTCACACCTGCTCCTGATCTCCACTCGGGGATTTCCGTTCCCCATTACACTTTAAAAATGCAGAGAGAAAAGTCCTGTAAGCAATTTTTTGGGCGGAAATCGGGTGGATTTATAGTCTGGGGTCCGCGGGTAACCGCTTTTTAAGCGGATTAGGTTTCCATTCGTTGGGTTCCCAAGCGGACCCCACAAATGGAAACCCCGAACACAGGTGTGAACCCAGCTTATCTCATTTTAACAGCTGTTCTGATGACCACAAAGCACAGCAGCCATGGTCACAGCATAGCCTTCTCATGATAGGTGGCATTTTTGATGTACTGACAAAGGATCAATGACTTTTTTGATATTTTTTTTTTTTTTTTTTTCTTCATCTGCCTCAGCAGTATTGCAGTCTTATGTATATGCAGTCTTGGATACATCAAAAACAATGTTACATTAATTAATAATACAGTCATTGACTTATATATTTGAATGCTACAGATATAGAAGTACTGAATATATCAATAGAAAGAATAGAAAGATTTTGTCTTAACTATGATCTGATGAGTGAAAAGCTGGTTGGAAGTTAAATGACCCTCAGAACTTTTAGTGTGTTCCTGCCATAGGTGCCCCCATAAGCAAAGGATATGTTTGACACATCAGTTACACTTCCCCACTTGAGATCAGGAGCAGGACCTATCGCATGTTGGACACCTTGATGTCTGTTGGAGATATTTGGTTGGAACTTTTTTTTTATAATAGCCTACTTGGCTTGAAAAGGTTGAGAAACTCTGCTCTAAAGAGTCAAATTAAAAACTGAACTCCGCTGCATCTTTAGGTAGACATGTAAGAAGAGCAGCAGTGTTCATCGTGACCACTGTGGAGAATATGTCTCTATGGTGACATTTGCCATAATTGCTCGTAATCACCTTGTACAATACAATTGTCTGTAAATGAATCTTTCTTGCTGTATTTATAGTAAGGTTAGGTAATGCATGAAGTCGAGGCAAACACATGTTTTATATTAGTAGAGATTAGGAATTGGGTTTAAGAGGAAACGTGGAACAGCTTGCTGATCTTGTACTTTGTTAAATATTGGCATTCAGCATATTTGTCAGGAATAGCTGAAAACTTTTTTTTTTTTTTTTTTTTTTTTTGTTTCATTTTGTTCACAGAATCTTACACATTGCAATTTACTACTATTAACATATTATTGTACCTGCCCCATTTTTCAGCTGGACTATTTCTGTAATATAGATGCAGATATTTTGGAATTTAAATTCTTTGCCAACCCATCATGTTGTAGAATATCATCCCAGAATGCTATAACTGGAAAGTCACCAACACTAAGTGGCCTTGGCATCAGAAATTTGGAAGTTTTTTGAAATATTGTACCAGTTATTGGTGGTTTTATTAAAATGTACCAAATATACTGTAGCGTTTTTAAAAATTGCTCCTTAGGCCTCAGCGCTGTAAACCCCTCTGCACTGTCTAGACCTGTCTAGAGAACCCAGGCTCGACGCAGGCTCGATGATGTAATTCATTAGTGCCTGCAGTGATAGGAGGAGGACGCTACTTACCTGCTCTTCGTGGAAGTGCAGGTAAGTAATAATAATAATAATAATAATAATAGTCCTTTAATAGTCCCACAATGGGGAAATTCAGTGTGTTACAGCAGCAAAGATAAGCAGATACAAATACAAATACAACATGTACAGGAATGTTCCAAGGTGAGAGGCATTACAATAATAGCAGACAGACAGATAGGACGTAGCAGAGGGGGGGGGGGGGATTTAACAGGCAGAGAGATATTTCAGTTCTCTGTGTGTAATGATCTCCGCTTAGGTCGGTGTTGGTTGTACAGCCTAACCGCGGTGGGGAGGAAAGACTTCCGATCAGGGTTGTGGAGTCGGAGTCGGTATAAAATGGACCGACTCCAACTCCCAAAATATATAATAAATTGGTACAGTTAGTAGTACAATGCAGTATGTGCTGAATATATTTTCATAAGAATTTGGGAAAATGATGAAATGTTGAAAATGATGAAATGTCCTGTAAAGGTCTGTTCTGTTCTATTACTCATATAATGATGGGACTGAGTTCTGAGTGAACCTATAAGGTTTAGCAGTCCAGGGCTGTGGAGTCGGAGTCGTGGAGTCGGAGTCGGTGCCTATTTTGGTGGAGTCGGAGTTGGAGTCGGAGTCAGGGGAAATTGAGGAGTCGGAGTCGGGGCTTTGGCGTACCGACTCTACAGCCCTGCTTCCGATAGCGCTCCTTCTCACACCTAGGGTGGAGCAGTCGGTCACTGACAGTACTGCTCAGCGCGATCACAGTCTCATGCATGGGATGGGACTTCTTCTTCTGCATGGAGCTCACCACGGACAGTATCCTTCTGTCACCCACCACCTGCACTGGGTCCAGTGGGCTCCCCAGGACAGATCTGGCCCTTCTAATCAGCTTGTCGAGTCTATTCCTATCCCTGGTTGATATACTGCTCCCCCAGCAGGCCACTCCAAAGAAGATGGCTGATGCCACTACCGAGTTGAAGAAAGTTCTAAGAAGTGCCCCCCGGATTCCAAAGGCTCTCAGCTTCCTAAGCAGGTAGAGCCTGCTGTGGCCCTTCCTGTACAGGGCCTCCATATGATCTGCCCAGTCCAGCTTATTATTAAGGAGCAAACCCAGGAACTTATAGGTGTTCACAATCTCGATGCCCGTCCCCAGGATGTCCACTGGTTTAGGAGGGCTTCTGCCTTTACGGAAGTCCACCACCATCTCCTTGGTCTTCCCCGTGTTAATCTTCAGGTGGTTCCGATGGCACCAGTCCACAAAATCCTGGTTCAGTTCTCTGTACTCCCTATCATCATCATCTGTGATGAGACCCACTATTGCAGAGTCGTAGCATATAATACTGTGTGGGGGCCCACTGTGGAGCATATAATACTGTGTGTGGGGAACTCTGGAGCACATTGTACCGCGTGCAGGGCTCTTCACTATTTATGTCACACAGTATCTGTTTTATAGCAGACATGTGATATTATTACAGGCTGTAATAACCTTGCACAGTCACTATAAAAGATCCTTCGCGATATAAATAGTGAACATTAATTGTTCAAAACTATACCAAATGCACACTTTTACCTTTCAGTACAAAGTTGTTTTGTATCATTTAAAGCTCTGTAAAACCCATTTCACAATACCTTATTTTGCAGGTCCGTAACTGTTCGCAAAGGGGTTTTCCGGGCAAAAAATTTTTTTTTTAAAAAGGTCTGTTTAGTACTATTAATGGGTTAATAAATGCCACCAAATACCTTTAGCAGTGTTTTGATTGCTTTCTGGGGTTCTCACTGAGCTCCTCTTCTGCCTTTGTTTACATCCATAACTTCCTGTGGTTTGTTTCCTACAAGTTCCATGATGCCTTACTTCTCATCCCTCTCTCACTCACTGTCCCCCTCCCTCTCCACACACTCCCCCTCCCTGTTTGCCTAGCTAGCCCGCCCACTACACCCTCGGCAGCCATCTTTAGACTCCTAGTTCTCACTCACCACACCTCCCTCTCTCACTGACTGACCCCCTCCCTTTCCACACACTCCCCCTCCCTTTTTTCCCTAGAAAATGATACATGTAAACGTTATCATTTTGCTGTAGGCTCCGCTATGTCTACACCAGACATGCTAGAGCCGCTCACAATATTGAGCATGCGCATTGCCTAATTGTATTGACAGGGAGATCGCAAGTATATCTTATCTGTATGACCTGTCGGCGATTGTGGGCTATTGCGCATGCGCGGGCTGGCACACATCTTCGTGACGTCGCCAGGCAGCCTGCACATGCGCAATAGGCTAGAGAGGCTCAGGAACTCTATTGCTCATGCCCAGTTTGAAGATTTACTGCGAACGCGTGGCTAATGACGATCCGTAACAGGAGATTCTGGCAGGAAGAAAGGTAAGTATGATGGGGATGGGTGCAGTGAGGGGAGGGGAGGGGGGGCGGGGATATAGTATGTGACGCTCAGTTTACGGAAGCGGCAGAACGGAAAGTCACAGGATACTCTGAAAATGTAATAATGCGATAATGGTAACTATGCATTTTTGGTAAAGCAAGTAATTTATAAAGTAGGTGGGTGGTTAGTTTAATGTCGTTTTTTTTTTTTTTTTTTTTTTATCATGGACAACCCCTTTAAGGTTAAATTTCCGTGTTGGCACTCTGTGATAAATTAGTGGGTTTTTTGTTGCTGTTTGGCACTCGGTCTCTAAAAGGTTCACCATCACTGTCCTATACCCTGTTCCATCATGTTTTATTTGTTCTGTACTGCCACTGATGTTGCCACAGCAACCACCATTCAGCCAGACTTCTCCTGCAGCCGCCTTGTCCATCATGTTGTTTAGCTTAATGTACCTGCACCAATCCTCAACCCTTTATGTCACCAAATGGCCAGCATTAGTGGGATTGTTCATGAACTTGTTGGCAGGAGGGCACTATGCTGCTAACATCCTAGAATTGTTATGCCTGTCACTTGTCGGCTGATCTCGGCATATTTACATTGCAGGAGTCAGAAGCAAACGTTTATTCATCAGATTATCATCCCATGTATGGAAAATGCCCATTTAGTTGGAAAAAAAAACAATATTTAGAGTAAAGATAAGCTATTTCTTGCAAAGTTTTATTCACCTATTTATTGTTTTTTGAGCAGTTCCTTCATTTGTCTGATATTTTACTGGTTGAATTGTGCGTCTTGTAAGTAGATTCCTGTAAACTTTTGACACATCCTTGATCTGCCATCATGAAGCCATTATTTGGCTCTTCCGAGGTATAATGCTCCCATTTCCTAAGTTTTCTGAGACATGATTCTGTGGACAGTTCACTCCTGACATCTGGTGCAACTTAAACAGTACTCCTGAACTCCTCTCTCTACGTCGCTGTCCCATGGGGCATGAAAACTTGTGCAGGCTAAGAACATTTTGTTCCAGGCGTTTTTTTTTTCTACGCTACCTCCTGTGCTGAAAAGAAACATGGCTTCTGGGAGAGTAGATACCGTTTACATTATTCTGTCACATTATTCCTTATGCCCTGGTTGTATAATATATTATGATGGTTTATTTTCTTTTGCAGGTAAACACTTTGGGTAAACTAACAGGACATCTTAGAAAATCAAAAGATTATTCATATAATGTAGACGTACTCAAAGCTAATTCATTCTCTTCCACTCAGTTATTGGGGGGGGGGGGGGTTCTAATTGGAAGTTCCCAATGCTTTTTATTTGGTTTAGGTGGGGCAAAGGACAACTCCTTTATAAAGACCTAGCTTAGAATTATTACATTTTGTAACAAACAAGACAGCATAGATTTAAAGGCATACTAAGTTTAGAAAACATGCATTGCTTTCATAATCCTGCCACAGTTTTGTAGAAATCTCCAGGGATTAGTCTCCTGTTGATCCTTGACTAAAGACATACTGAGGAACAAGGCGTAAAATTCTCTGTCCTGTTGACAGGGCAGAGAGGGGGAGGCTGCTGCTTCAGCTAGTTGTGTCGCAGCCAGACAGAGGATAATGAGAAGAAGAAGAAAGGGACATGACTGAGAAAAGAGAGAAACATATTTATTATTGTATTTCCACTTCTCTGTCACATGTTAGTCTAAGATAGATAGATAATTTTATCAGCTGTGAGACATCTTTAGTAACAATTTGCACCTTGCACGTCACTTGTGAGAAGTTGAAGAGGACCTTTCATGTCCTCATGAACGTGCTGTGTTATGTACCGCCAGAAAGCAGACAGTGCGCTGAGTCGGCTTTTCCGGTATGTGACCCAGTGGTGGAAATATCTGTGCTGTTAGTTTCGGCACCGATATCTCCTCACCGTCAGAAGGACGTACCTCACAGCCTAGCGTCATCGTGTATAAAACCGCACCTTCATGAGGACATGAAAGGTCCTCTTTAATATTTAAATAATGATCTGCTTTTTTTTTTCTTTTGTAAATACAAGGATGGAATAAATGTATATCTTATACTGACTCGCACCGACCAAAACTACCTGCCCCAACGCACTTTTCACTCCTACGCTTATTCTGGGGTTTCCCCAAATCTAATATTGATGGCCTATCTTGAGGATAATCCCTTTAATACAATACGCAACAACTGGATACATCAGAAAAAGTTGCATATCCTCACAGGTCATGTGATGCAAGTTGTGATAGATTCATCAAAGAAGGGAACTTGTGGTCAAAAATGTGTCGCTGTATAGTATATCATTAGTTGTCTGACTGCAAATTTGGACATGTGGCCCATAGACTTTCTGGTAACAACAATATGTGTGAGGCAGAGGCCAGCTTTACAGTGCCCATATTAGGACATCCTCAGATATCAGTGTCAAACATCAGATTAATAGCAGTTTACAACAGTGACACCTGACTTTGACTTTGATTCTGACAACGACTTTGACTTTGATTCTGACAACGACTTTGATTCTGACAACGACTTTGACTTTGATTCTGACAACAACTTTGACTTTGATTCTGACACCTGACTTTGATTCTGACACCTGACTTTGATTCTGACAACGACTTTGACTTTGATTCTGACAACGACTTTGACTTTGATTCTGACAACGACTTTGACTTTGATTCTGACAACGACTTTGACTTTGACTCTGACAACGACTTTGACTTTGACTCTGACACCTGACTCTATGCAGTTTCTGGGCTGGTTGTAAAACTTAGATGACTTCTGACTCTCATATCTGATTGAGTCACAAGTCAGCAGTCAGCTATGAAGCACATACAATGTTACACTGTGATTGGCCAGTCTGACTGACCTCTGAGTGAACTCACTGCTCACACTCAGGAGTAGAAGATACTTGTATAAGGCTGCAGGCTGAGAGCTCCATGAGTCTGATAAAAAGTTGCCTGACTGAGTCAGAGATCAGACTCACACATCATCTGAGTTTTTCATATACATACAAGCCAGCCAGCACATACAATGGTGGAGATTTATCAAGTAAAATACTCCATAATTCTGGTATTATTTTCACCAAATAACCTCTCTGTGTGCCACATTCATAAAGCGTTTTAAATACTTTTATTACTTGTAAAAAAAGGAGCGTGACCTACAACACTGTGCTGCAAAAATACATCCAAATAACCTCTCTAACATTTATCAAGTGTTTTAGGCTGAGGCCCCATGTACCAGGCTGCAGCAAAAAAGCGCTGTGGAAAAAACCTTGGCAGAAATGCATCACGGTTTTTCCCTCAGAGATTTTCGCAGAAATTCTGGTGAGGTTTCCTCTGCGGACTTTCTGCTTCCATTATACCTATAGTGAAACCGCCGGCATTTGCGGTTTCACTATAGTTGTGATTCAATCAGATATTAAAGTCAGAAGTCATCTAAGTTTTACAACCAGCCCAGAAACTGAATAGAGTCAGGTGTCAGACTCAAAGTCAAAGTCGTTGTCAGAATCAAAGTCAAAGTCAGGTGTCACTGTTGTAAACTGCTATTAATCTGATGTTTGACACTGATATCTGAGGATGTCCTAATATGGACACTGTACAGCTTACCCTGAATTATTCTTATGGTTCATTCCATGCACGGAAAAAGTTGTAGTGCTCCCCCGTAGGTAAATTCCAATCAAAAAACAATAATTTCCAGCACGGGGCGGTTTCCATATAAAATTTCGCCTTTATTCACACCATTAAAATGACATCAGCAAGGAACTGAAGCTACTACTTACGCGTTTCGGCAGACAGTCTTAGTCATAGCATTTTTGTGTATTTGAAGACTGGCCTTCTACAGATATGCCAAAGCCAGTATTTTGACTGGTTCCATCAGACAACAGACTGATGTGAATTCTTATGTACTTGCCCTGTGACATGTGGCCATATCAGAGATTTTGCTCGGGTAGTAGCTATTGCTGGTCACATGTTCAGGCTATTTCTCCAACTCCACTCATAACTATGCAATGTTTGGATTGTCCCAATTGTTATTTATCCCTGGTAAGAAATTCTCCTGCCTGAGAGCTTTGCATACAGATGTCCATAGGTTTCTATTATGCAGCTTCCCTTCGTCATATTATACAGACCTTCATATTAAGGCTATACTGACAGATCACCAAGCGCCTATAAGAGATACACTCACTTTTCCCTGCCTTACTATATAATAGTAAAATAAAATTTTCTTTGAAGAGCATTTAAAGAAGTTGTCCATACATGTCCTGTAGATTGGTCAACAGTAGCAGATTGGTTGGGGTCTGACTCCTGACACTCGGTTTGCAGCTCTGTACACTGTGTAGCTGGCGGGGAAGTTATTGCAAGCTCGATTTCATGCACTGAGCTTGTAGTACCTTTTCCATATCTGTGGTAGCTGTTTTAAAACTGCATTAAATGGTGGTGTTCCCATGGTTCTTTTCAGTAATTTTCCATTGCTAGGTACTGTAAGGTAACTTGTATTTACATATAACATACCTGTGTCTAGATAGGTATCAGGAAAGAATGTAGTTTACTGTTACTTGTGTATTAGCTTGACCAGATCTGCCTCATTAACTTGTAGAAATCGACCAGGCAATGAAATCTTGTGATTACTTTTAATGGTCCGTTGAGAAATATATTTATCTTGTGTATTTTATTTCTGCTTTCTACTTAATGTAGTGTGACAGTTTGGTATTTTTTTTTGTCCATGTTAATTATTATAATAGTCATATTAATATCCCTTTTAAGCATCACTGGCTGTTCTATGTCATATATCCCTCTAGTAATATAATTTTGTACTGTGTTAGCCATAGAAAGTAGTGGAAGAGTGAAGAAATCGGGCAATACCTTTTAGAGGCTAACTGAGTATATTTGATGGTAAGCTTTCGAGAGTCTAGTTCTCTTCTTCAGACATACAAGAAGAGAGCTAGACTCTTGAAAGCTTACTATTAAATATACTCAGCCTCTAAAAGGTATCGCCTAATTTCTTCAATATATCCCTCTAGACAGGTCTGAGTGATCAGGACCATAAAAATGTGCAATATTTCATGTGTGAATGATGACGTTGTAGAATGCTATTTATTATCTCCAGTCTCCGTCTCTCCTCTTCTAAACACGTTTATACTGAATCACCAAGCCAAAGTGTAACTTTGTTTTGGGCCTAGACCAGCTTACAGAGAGTGCCAACTTTTGCCACCAACTGTAAAACTTTTTGTGACATTCTGTTTCCTATAGAAGGATCATAGACACAACGGTCTGGAACAGACCCTATTCACTTGTATGGGAGAGTTTTCTAGGCATGTTCGGTGACCCAGGCAGAAGTCATTGTGTAGAGAGGGGAGTAGATAGGCTGTAAAAATCTTCTATTGTGACTGGTGGATTCTGTGTTTTATCTACATATACATGAGAGCTGTGATAAGTGAGGTGAATGCTGCAAGTTAGAACTGCAGGATTTTTAGGAATTTAAAAAAAAAAAAAAAAAAAATATATATATATATATATATATATATATATATATATAAATAATAGCATGGAAATATCTTAAAAACTTCACCTAAATTCTTTAAAAATACATTTAACATAAAACTTCATTAAAAAACAGGTCATACTCTGTCGAGACTGTCCCTTTAAAGCATAACTACATTTTTGGACAACTTTGGATTTTCTGGCAGTATTTGTGTCATAAATAAATTTTGTAATATACTTTAATAACAAATTTTTGATCCTTTCTGTGAAATCCTGTATTTTTTTCTCTTTTCCCTTGCTTCTGTATTGAGAGCTGTTGCTGCCTCTCACTGAATGTTACTGTGTATGGAGTAAGGGGCTGTGTAGTAGAGAAAATGAGGGTGGGGGAGGGTCACTTCATACAGTTATATCTCAGACATTCTAAAACGTCCAAACTTGCTTGTGGTGTCATATGAAAGAGGAGATTCTCTTCTTGCAGCTGCAGTGCTGTCTATATTATTTCCAGAGATCTCACTGGTTGAAAACACAGTTGGGATTGAGATTTTATATCATATATATTATACAGCTTCATACAAATATCCTAATCCCGACTGTGTTTTCGCATTACGTTCCTAATTAATATATTGCAGAAACAATCTGCAGCAAATGTATACCCCACTGCATGTTATTGGTTTTAAATGAAATGCTGATATTTTTTTTTATTCTACATTTTTATTAGTTCGTTTCTTCATATTCACTCATTAACAGAAAAATAAAATAATGCCCCTAGAGCAGAATAGAAATGTTTTAACAAAACTAAAGCAGTCAGTATTTAGGACATATAGACTATATAAGTACTATGTGGCGCAGTCACGTGAAGAGACAGGTACACTGTTTCTGTAGGACATTATATTAAACACACCCCTGAAGTACATATTGTACACACGTTATACACAGCACACACCCCGCATGCTACAGAGTCCATGTATCATTATTATACTTTATAATTTATTATTTACTACATTATTATTTATATGCTTTTTATTATTGTACTTTTTTGACTTCTCCCACATCCTTCCCCATTCTGCAGGTTCTCATGCATTACAAGACGAGATAAAAGAACCTTTTATGATATAATAAGCATGTGATCAATCACATGCTCTCAGATAATCAAAGGTCCTTCAGACCTTCCATTGTGTTTTAGGCTGAAGCCCCACATTGCGGAAATGCAGCTTTTTTTGTTGCAGATTTTGCTGCGTTTTTTTTGAGCCAAAGCCAAGAATGGCTGAGAAAAGGAATGGTAAAGGTATAGAAAGTACTAATACTTCTACCTTCTGCTTAATCCACACCTGACTTTGGCTCGAAAAAAACGCAGCAAAATCTGCAACAACAAAAAACTGCGTTTCGGCAATGTGGGTCTTTACTGCCGTTTTTTTTGGGGTATGAGAAACGCCACGGTGGTAGGGCTGTGGTTCTGACACAGTCCTCTCCATGCTGAACAGAATACTGAGCTACAGTGATTTGCAAACGTATTTATAGCCCTTGAACTTTTTCACATTTTGTCACCTTACAACCACAAACTTAAATGTATTTTATTGAGATTTTAAATGACAGACCAACACAAAGTAGCAGATAATTGTGAAGTGGAAGGAAAATGATACATGGTTTTCCAAATTTTAATTAAATAAAAATCTGAAAAGCGTGACGTGCAAAAATATTCATCCCCCTGTACTCTGATACCCCTAAATAAAATCCAGTGCGCACAATTGCCTTCAGAAGTCACTTAATTAAGTAATAGAGTCCAGCTGGGTGTAATTTAGTCTCAGTATAAATACACCTGTTCTGTGAAGGTCTCAGTGGTTTGTTAGAGAACACTAGTGAACAAATAGCATCATGAAGACCAAGGAACTCACCAGACAGGTCAGAGATAAAGTTATTGAGAAGTTTAAAGCAGGGTTAGGTTATAAAAACATATCCCAAGCTTTGAGCATCCCAAGGAGCACTGTTCAATCCATCATCCAAAAATGGAAAAAAGTATTCTACAACTGCAAACCTACCAAGACATGGCTGTCCATCTAAATTAACAGATCGAGCAAGGAGAGCACCGGTCAGAGAAGCAGCCAAGAGGCCCATGGTCACTCTGGAGGAGCTGCAGAAATACAGAGCTCAGGGGGGAGAATCTGTCCACAGGACAACTAGAAGTCGTGCACTCCACAAATCTGACCTTTATGGAAGAGTGGCAAGAAGAAAACCATTGTTGAAAGAAAGACCTAAGAAGTGTCGTTTGCAGTTTGCCACAAGCCATACAGGGGACACAGCAAACATATGGAAGAAGGTGCTGTGGTCAGATGAAACCAAAGTTGAACTTTTTGGTTCAATGCAAAGCGCTATGTGTGGCGGAAAAGTAACACTGCTCATCACCATGAACACACCATCCCTACTGTGAAACATGGTGGCAGCATCATGCTGTGGGGAGGCTTTTCTTCAACAGTGAAGCTGGTCAGAGTTGATGGGAAGATGGATAAATTCACCGCACTGCCGTCTTTCCCATTATATGCCCCGGGGCTGGAGATATCGGGGGGTCTAAATTTCACCGTTCACTGTCAGAAGGGCGTTCCTGCGGTATATAAAACCGCATATACATGAGGACGTGAAAGGTCCTCTTTAATACAGGTCAATCCTGGAAGAAAACCTGTTGGAGGCTGCAAAAGACTTGAGACTGGGAAGGAGATTCACCTTCCATCAAGACAATGACCCTAAACATACAGCCAGAGCTACAGTGGAATGGTTTAGATTAAAGAATATTCATGTGTTAGAATGGCCCAGTCAAAGTCCAGACCTAAATCCCATTGAGCATCTGTAGCAAGACATGAAAATTGCTGTTCACAGATGCTCTCCATCCAGTCTGGCTGAGCTTGAGCTATTTAATAAAGATGAATGGGCAAAAATCCCAGGCTCCAGATGCGCAAAGCGGGTAGAGACATACCCCAAAAGACTTGCAGCTGTAATTTCAGCGAAAGGTGGCTCTACAAAGTATTGATATAGGGGGGTTGAAGACTTTTGCACATCACACTTTTCAGATTTTTATTTGATTAAAATTTTGAAAACCATGTATCATTTTCCTTCCACTTTACTATTATCTGCTACTTTGTGTTGGTCTGTCACTTAAAATCTCAATAAAATACATTTAAGTTTGTGGTTGTAAGGTGACAAAATGTGAAAGTTCAAGGGGTATGAATACTTTTTCAAGGCACTTTACTTCTTCTGCCCTGCATTGATCGGCCAGATCACTTTAGGACCAGGAGGGAGAGAAATGTGCGGCCGCACAGCTCTGTCTGTGATCAGGCAAAGCTGTCCATTATAATCAGGAAGAGCACTTATAATTTTGAAGGCGGTGTCTGTTGGCATTGCTGGACCCCCTGACTTTGGACTATAAGATGCAGGCATTTTTAGCAAGATTTTTTCTTGATAAAAAGTGCATCTTATTGTCTGATTAATGCATTTAATTTATGGAATATCCAACTTTAGTATGTAGTAATGGAAGGCGTCATTGGGACGACATTACATTTATATTTGTCTTTGACAGTGATTCAGGCTTTATATAACCCTGCATAGAGCAGCAACTTTATAATTTCATAATGCTTCAAATAGCACTGAAGTCTTTTAGAATTGTGATTGAACTTTTACAGTTTTACTGTTTATCTTGTACCTACACGGAAATGTGCTTTCAAAATGCACAGTTTGTCACGTAGCAGAAATACAATCTTAAAGGGATTTTTCCAGGCTACAGTGGGGAAAAAAAAGTATTTATTCAGCTACCAATTGTGCAAGTTCTCCCACTTAAAAAGATGAGAGAGGCCTGTAATTGACGTCATAGGTAGACCTCAACTATAAGAGACAAAATGAGAAAACAAATCCAGAAAATCACATTGTCTGATTTTTTTTTTTTTTTTTTTTAAGAATTTATTTGCAAATTATGGTGGAAAATAAGTATTTGGTCAATAACAAAAGTTCATCTCAGTACTTTGTTCTATATCCTTTGTTGGCAATGACAGAGGTCAAACGTTTTCTGTAAGTCTTCACAAGGATGGCACACACTGTTGCTGGTATGTTGGCCCATTCCTCCATGCAGATCTCCTCTAGAGCAGTGATGTTTTGGGGCTGTCGCTGCGCAACACGGACTTTCAACTCCCTCCAAAGGTTTTCTATGGGGTTGAGATCTGGAGACCGGCTAGGCCACTCCAGGACCTTGAAATGCTTCTTATGAAGCCACTCCTTCGTTGCCCTGGCGGTGACCCGGCCACGTTTCATCTTCAATGCCCTTGCTGATGGAAGCAGGTTTGCACACACAATCTCACGATACATGGCCCCATTCATTCTTTCATGTACATGGATCAGTCATCCTGCAGAGAAACGGCCCCAAAGCATGATGTTGCCACCCCCATGCTTCACAGTAGGTACGGTGTTCTTTGGATGCAACTCAGCATTCACTCTCCTCCAAACATGACCAGTTGTGTTTCTACCAAACAGTTCTACTTTGGTTTCATCTGACCATATGACATTCTCCCAATACTCTTCTGGAACATCCAAATGCTCTCTAGCAAACCCCAGATGGGCCCCGATATGTACTTGCTTAAACAGTGGGACACGTCTGGCACTGCAGGAGCTGAGTCCCTGGCGGCATAGTGTGTTACTGACGGTAGCCTTTGTTACGTTAGTCCCAGCTTTCTGCAGGTCATTCACTAGGTCCCCCCGTGTGGTTCTGGGATTTTTGCTCACCATTGTTGTGATCATTTTGACCCCACGGGGTGAGATCTTGCGTGGAGCCCCTGATCGAGGGAGATTATCAGTGGTCTTGTATGTCTTCCATTTTCTAATTATTGCTCCCACAGTTGATTTCTTCACACCAAGCTGCTTGCCTATTGCAGATTCAGTCTTCCCAGCCTGGTGCAGGTCTACAATTTTGTTTCTGGTGTCCTTCCACAGCTCTTTGGTCTTCACCATAGTGGAGTTTGGAGTGTGACTGTTTGAGGTTGTGAACAGGTGTCTTTTATACTGATAACAATGTCAAACAGGAGCCATTACTACAGGTAATGAGTGGAGGACAGAGGAGCCTCTTAAAGAATAAGTTACAGGTCTGTGATAGCCAGAAATCTTGCTTGTTTGTAGGTGACCAAATACTTATTTTCCACCATAATTTGCAAATAAATTCTTAAAAAATCAGACTGTGATTTTCTAGATATGTTTTCTCATTTTGTCTCTCAAAGTTGAGGTCTACCTATGATGTCAATTACAGGCCTCTCTCATCTTTTTAAGTGGGAGAACTTTCACAATTGGTGGCTGACTAAATATTTTTTTCCCCACTGTATTTTAATTGATGACCTAACCTAAGGATGGTTCTTCAATTAAAGATCGGCAGGGATCCAACAACTGGGCCCCTTGCTGTTCAGCTATTTGAAGGGTCTGTAGTGTTTGGATGAGTGCTTCAGCTTCTTCAGTACTGCAGTACATTTCTACAAACCCTAGAGCATAATTAGCGGAGTCCATGGGGAGGTGATTAAACATATCAAACAATGTTACTCACCTTCCCTGGACTTCAACGCTGGCCTTTGTCCTCTTCCGGGCTGACGCAAAGACGCAAGTTTGATGTGACCGCTGCGGCCCAATCACAGGCTTCAACATTCCTTGACCTCATTTATGAGACCTGAAGAGGGCCAAAATCAGCGCCGAGCCCAAGGGATGTGAGTAACACTATTTTTTATGTTTGATCACCTCCCCGGGACTCCTCTAATTATCCGCTGTGGTCTGAAAAGCCCCAGGGTATAATAGTAGCAGTTTCGGTTTGGACGCTTTCGGTCACAGCTAAACCACTGGGTGAGCCTCGCAAGGTTTACCCATCACATACTCTAAAGGGGAGTTGGCCTAAATAATTGCAATTAATCGTAATTGAGGTAAAATTCCTGATTTATTATTATTATTTTTTTTAATCAAGATTTTTATTTGGCTCTGATTGGTGCCACAGCTCAGCTCATTCATTTGAATGGGACTGAGCCGCGATCCAGCCATGTACCAATGAATGTGACCTCACATGGCCTGTGAAGCTGCTTTGAACAGCTGATACATGGGGGGCCCAGTTGTTGAACCCCCAGAGATCTTAAGGTAATGACCTATCCTATCAATAAAAAGTCTCAGAAAACCCCTTTAAACTAGTGGAATAAAGGTGAAAATTTCGGGCCACACAACATGAATCTGTAAAGCTGCTCATACTTGAAGAGGTTTTTTTGACCAGTCATAGCAGTAATTGTATATATTAATGGAATCTGTTAGATCAAAAAATTGACCTACTATAAATGTTTGTGTTGGTGAACAGTTATGGTTAGGCCCAGTTCAGACATGGAGTATTTTCCTTGTAGATTTCACACTGCTCTGCAATAAAGTACAGTACAATGCATGTAAATACGATTTTCAAATCCCCAGTCATATATATTTCTACTGTGTGTGAACTCTTATTTACAATCCTTTAGTGTTATAAGCCCATAGGGTCTTATCTATACATACTGGTGTAGACACATCTGATGTTTATCATAGTACTGTTTATTTATTTATATTTATTATTTAATTAAGCCGATATCAGTAATTTTTTTTTCTGACTCAGACTCCTTCCAAAATTGGTCCTGACTTCAGCACTCCATCTGTACAGCCCTGATTGAAGCCGGAATATAGATCCTGCAAGGGATGGCAGGACACCCATCAAATTCAGGACTGTCCTGCAGGATCCGATGGTTGGGAGACATGAAAACATACTATGATATATTTTAGTTGGCGGGCATTTTTATTGCACTTTAATGCGCCTGTACTCGGTGAATACTTACAGAATACAGACACTGTAAGAGAGAATACAGATGGCACTGTTGACCGAGTAATATGTAATGTAATGTACATGCTCACTTTCTCTTCTCTTATGTCCTGCAGATCTTAAGCTACATCTTCAGAGTACAGACTATGGAACGTTTCTAGCTAATGAAGCCTCACCACTTGCTGTTTCTGTCATTGACGACAAGCTGAAGGAAAAGATGGTGGTTGAGTTCAGGCACATGAGGAATCAATCGTACGAGCCTCTTGCCAGTTTTTTAGATTTCATCACGTAAGTCTGCAGCTTTTCTTATGAAATTCTGTTTCACATTTCACCTGGGGCTGGGCAGTCAAATCGATTTGACCAATTCACCATTTCAAAGAAGCACCATTGAGATATTCATCAGAATTGTGAAATTAATGTTGACCCCACCCCGGGTTTCTGAGATCTTCCATGCAGGCTTTCTCCTCCTGCCTCAAGCTATGCTCAACAGTTTCTTCGTTGTAATTAAAGTGTAGCTCTAGTTAGGAACAGCTTTACATAAATGAATAGTACAGGTGCATGTAATAGACATTGTAATATATCTTACTAAGGAAATATATTTTCTGCACTTTTCAAGCAAAGTAACTTTACACATATTAGGCTCCAATCAAATTAAGTTTTTACAATCATTTAGCAAATCATTTAATGGATTCAGAAAAATTGATGCAAAAAACTGACACGGTAGCAGAGTGTAACAGCAGCAATTATTTTAATGTCTTTTCCAGACACCGGTCCATTACCCATAGACTTTAATGTTAAAAAAAAAATAACGGATGGTTGACGTCCGTCATGAAACCATTTTTTATCACGGACACAAAAGTCCTGCATGTCAGATTTTTTTATCCGCAAAAAATAGCGGACATGTGACGGATTTGGTATAAAACTGTCACTAACAGGCACAAAATAAAATCCCATTGAAATGAATGGAAATTTTAACGGATTTGTGATGGTTCTGCTAGTGTCCATTGTTAAAATTTTGTAACGCACAATAGCAATGGACACTACTGACGGTCACCAGCGGTAGTGTGAACATCCCCTTAGGCTCCATTCAGATCATGTTTTTTCGATCCGCAAATTAATGGACATCTGTTTACATAGACATCAGTGCTTAAAATAAAAAAAATATCTGTTTCTGTCCAGTCTCTAACCTGCAAATCTTAATTCCCGACAGTGTTTTTAACAGGAAATCGATTGAATCTGTAAGGGCTTATCATCGTGATCTTGGTATCATTTTAAACATGAGATTCACATCTTTAAAATTTTCTTGATAGCCCTTATGGATCCTGAGAAATCTGGCTTGAAAGTGTCCTTCCCCCTCAGCCAGAATCTGGGGACAGTTTGGTGGAGGCTGAGGAGGGTTAGAGGGGATGAGCTGCAAATGCACAGACAATGAAAAAACGTCAACTGTATGTGAACCTCGGGGGGGGGGGGGGGTAGCATGGACTTCTGTCCACGTTATCCCCTCATCTATCAATCACAGAGCATACTGTGCTTTTGCTCTTTGAGTGTCACAAAGAGAAATAATGTATTTCCCCTTTGAGCCTAATAAGAGGAGTATTCGTATGTAATATTCCTGATATTCCTGAAAATTATCAGGAATATCAGGTGGCGAGAACCACATGTTTACCAGCGTGCAGGTCGCAGCGCCAAGAGAGTTGCCCTCATAGTACATATGAAACATCCAGACTTCCAGCGGGTTATCAGATCTAGAATAATGACTCTCTAACTGAAGTAATGATGAATTTCAGAAATTGTGACCAACCGTGGGGGGGGGGGGGTTGCAGTATATGAATTAATAAGAGTGCTTCCCATTGCAGTGAATACACTGAGAAACTTATTACCCCACATAAAACATTTAAGAGGGATATTCCCATTAAAAGGAATCCAATCAAAAGGTTACTAATATATGCAATAGATGTTCATTATTAAAAATAAAGCCAGAGCGAGATCTATGCTCACCTATTACACATAGTGTAAAGTACTTCCTATGTCTCAGGGCTCCTGATGGTTGTTAATGCAACTAAAATTTTGCAAAGGCACCAAAACTTCTCAGTCTGTCACAGGCTTGACACACCCAGCTACAAGTGTCAATGGCAACTCTTTTTAACCCATTAAATCTCTGCTTTTTATGCCATTCTGTACATATAAATGGGTAAATTCTGTCTGGGATGTCCGCTACACACGTAATGAATAGGAACGTGCACTGAATCATTTTATTTGTGGTGAGGAGCAATGGCTTGTCCCTACACACTGTTATGTAAGTACGAATGTAATTCTGATGTCTGAAATCCTGAGAGAGTCCAAGCCAACATCTCTGGTGAAGGATCTAGTAAGTAAATTGAATTTCCCTTGGCTTGGCAGGGCCTGTCCAGCTGGCAGAACTACAAGTTATTCACTGACAAAAGTTTATAGCTGTGGTTCATAATTAGCCACAGTTACAGAGCTCTGCTCCCCGCTGCCTGGCTGCCGAGAGTGTCCTGAGTAGTGAGCACCCTGCCAAGTGCTGTTTTAGTGTGTACATACAGCACAGATAGAGCTACGTGTCCAGAGACATTTATAGCATAGGCAAACATTATGAAAGCTTCTGGGAGCAAAGTTACAGGTGCGAACAGTGATACAGAATGTCGCAAACTTCGCCATAAGGAACACACTGTTCATGTGTGCAGCAGCTTGGGCTGTTCCTAAATTTGATATGGCTGTTGATGGTTATACACTTAAAATTTAGCAAAAAAAAATTAAAAATCAGTTGCTTGCGACTAATTTTTCCATAGGGAAACACTGAAGTCATACGCACATCTCATTAAGGCCTAGATCTCACAGTGTACCGCAGGCAACGCTGTTGTGAAGGCGCCATAGCCTAAGGCAACATTTACACTGCAGTAATGACACTTAGACAATTCATGACCATTCGTGGTTCATGACCGGTCACATTATCAGGTTTTTGGTATATGGAATTCTGAAGTCTATAAATTTTTGAGTCTGCCTTTTTTTTTTTTTTTTTTTTTGGGGGGGGGGGGGGGATATGCATAGCGCTTTATTTTTTATCTAACTTTTTATTTTTGCATGTTTTTATCTGTTTTTAGATATCTGGATAAATGTATAAAAATGGAGGGGAAACTGTTTTCACTTTTTTTGATTTATTTTTTTATTGGCATGAAATTCTACTAAATTAATTTAAAAAAATATTGTTTTCCCTTTCCATTATGGAGGTTTTTTTTTTTATTAAGGGTATACGTAGTTTTGTATCGGCAGGGGTGGGGCTAGAACCTGTGATGTGGGTGTGGTAGTGGCATTCTTTTATTTTACTTTTATTTCTCTACACTTTGTGCCCCCCATAAGGTCATAATAGACCGTTTTGGGGCATTTTATGAGCCAGCTTCCTGCTCTCGACCAGATACATATATACAGAGTTAGTTGAATGCAGGGCTTAGCGATCAATCAAAAAATAACCGAAATCGAACGTCAACCTGGATAACCCATGGGATTTTGTTCATGTTGGTTATTTTGGTTCAGTAATTAAAATATTTGCAGTTTCGTTTAGGCTATTATACTGTGGATTCTCTTTAGATCCCCAGAGTATAATAAGCAAAGGGAGCTTTTGGCTGATGTCACGTGATGTTGCGATGCTTGTGTCTATGGGCCTCAGCTTCACGTGGTGATGTGAAACAATCAGCGATCCTTGATGTCAGAGGTACCAAAGACAGCATGGAGTCGCACTGGAGCAGTAAGTAACATTGTTTTTTATGTTTCTTCACCTCCTTGCCCCTCTGCATATTATACTCTGAGGTCTAAAGAGACCCCGCAGTATAATAACAGTTTCGGTTCAGCCGTGTTCGGTTCTCCTGAACAAAACCTCCGGGCAAACCTCGTGAGACGAATCTTACTGTTAAGACCTAAATAATAGCCATTAATCGTAATCTAGTTAAATGCCCAATTAATTGCGATTTTTTTTTTTTTTTTTTTTTTTTTTTTTATTAATTAATTTATTTGTTTATTTAGGTCATAATCACCCAGCCCTACCTGAATGTGTATAGTCAATGGGAGGTCGGTAAGCGGTTAAACAGATAAAGGTGTAATGGAAAGATTTTTACCTCTTTAGACTTTGTCTTTTTCTGCTGTTATTCAAAGAGAAACACATGTGAATGTATACATATTGTAATGTATACTGCACAGGTGGATATTCTAGCTGGCTGATTTTATAATATATTAAAGGGGTTATCCAGGAGGCCATGGAGGTATAAAATTAAAAAAATAAAACATGCCTGCTCCTGGATCTCTGTTGTCCGCCGACAGTGTGCATTCGTCTTGTTCGTCACTGTTCAGAGCCTCTTGTGACCCCGGAGACCATTCAGTGGCCTCAGCGGTCACATCACCAAATCCTTGCCAGTATGTGAATGACTTCACCAGGCCTTTTCCACCGATTGGTTTGATTGGTCAAATGAGGCTGAGTACTTCTGGCAACGAGTCCCCGGCACGAGACCGAAGTGACACCACCGGTGGACAACACTGAGCTGGGAACAGATAAATGTGCTTTTTTTTTTTTTTTTTTTTTTTTTTTTTCTTCCCCTGTTTTACACCAGACTCCTGATGGGTTGCTCCAATTCCTGGACAACCTTTTTAACTTCACTTTTTACTTTTCTTCATTTTTCCCATGAGACCTGCTCACTTTGTGTGATATTGGTGGGCTGTGCATGGTGTTGGATCATTCTGAAACTATTGGTCCCCAGTTCTCCCATCACCTTTGTATTAATGTTATGCCGTGGTGTGACATAATATTCACAGTTCCCTATGTGAAAGCTGGTTTACAATTATGTTATACTTTAGATTTCGAGACCTTGGATCTATGTGACAGCTGTGTATAATCTTTTCTTGTCCTTAATGTCAGTGATCTCGCCTTTCCACGGCATCACCTGATGATCTGATGGTTTTACTGCCTAGTAACAGAAAGCAAAGGGCACAAATGGTTTTCTCAGTTCAGTAACACCTCATCTATCTAACAACTTCTCCTTATCCCCGGTTACTTGTATTTGTTGCCAAGTAAGATAATTAATGGTTCCTATGTCAGAGCCGTAGGATTAAATAGTTCCAGAGCACAGAAAGCAGAGGGCTGTTCTAGGCAGGACAGTTCTAGAGAAGGTCTCCTGCCGCCGCCGGGTATTAGGACTTTTATGTCAATTGGCTCAGAGGTGAAGGTTGTGTGACAGCTTTAATATGACAACATGAGTGTTTCCCCAAACCCATCACTATGAATGAATAAGATGTAATATCCTCATCCAAATGGCCTACCTATTATGTGTTCTTTCCAAAACTTGGTAATGTTATCTATGGAATTAATAATTGGATTTTATGGGGTGACTAGAGAGACAGCAAAACATTCTCTTCACACCCCATTAATCCTAAAAGTGAAGCCTTACGTTGGGCCCAAAATAAAAGGGAATTGCTTCAATAGCCTTTCTTAGCATGTTATTGGGAACACTTCCTTCAGCTACATTTGACATCAACCTCCTAGGCTGTCAAAAATGTCAATTCCTTGGAAGTCTGTGAGCTAACAAAGCAGAGCAGAGATTATATATTATCAGACTTTACCTGTCTCTTGAAGATAGAATGAAGGCTATTCTGAAAATTCCCATCCAGAAAGAAAGAAAGAACAGAGTAAAGTGAAGAATGACATTGGCTTTTCCATGCTTGTCACAAGATTTTTCATACACATATGCAATGATTAACAACAACAACAACAGTAGCTCATTCGAGGGGGGTGGGTTAATGTAAATTCAGGAAGAATTAGATTTAAGCCTGACCTTAGATCTCAGAATCCCTTTTATCGTACCTTTTGTGAAGACTTTACCTCAACACTCAGCCGTTTGTGCCGCAGATATTTTTCTTACTAATCTCACTTGTTAACAGACTGTCCGCCATATTACAGGTACTTCGAAGCTGAAGGCACTGATTCTTAGCATACTAACTCACATTATTCTTACCACTCCTCAGCCTTCCTCTTCCACTGTTACTACATTGGGGTCAAATTCATTTTACTAGTTTACTCAAACAAGAAGATACAAGCTGTCTGTGTTTGTCCGTAGTGGGAACCTGTTAGATAATAAAGTCCTGTGATATCAGCAGCATCAAGAAGGATGAGATGGTATAGGAACACCATTCAAGTAGGGTGAGATGGGTTAGGACACCATTCAAGTAGGATGAGATGGGTTTGACTCCAATTTAGTATGGCTGTATGGCTCTTACTGTGGATAACTTGGCACTTGCAGGCATTACATAGTTACTTATTGTATTTCCTGTAAACCCCTGCAATTTCCAAGGGACTGCTGCCAGACCCCTGATATTCAGTTCACCATCGGACAATTGCTACAGGACAGTTTTCTGTCCTAGTATTTTGAGGGAGAAGCTAAATATTCTGGCCATACACATTAGGTTAAAGTTAGACGAGCCTTATAAAATCAGTTGGGGGATCAGCGTTCTCCAGTAACAGTACCAAGTAGCTTATTGTTAGGAGGAGGGTACCATAAAAGGCTGGCCATACACCTGAGAGAACTTCTCACTGAACAAGTGTTCAACCAACAGGTATCTCTCCTGATATTACCATACACATGAATGCTTGGCTCAGCAGACTGCACATTTGTTGCAAATAGTTCTGAAGAGAAAAGGTAGATACCACGGGCAGCATCTTATCAAAATGTTGGATAGACATTAGATGGTTGGTGGAGTTGGCTGTCATACATCTAATGCCTATTTACCACCCTAAAGGAATTGTCCAGAGAGAGCAACCCACTTAAATGATTTGTCTGTGGCATCTTATCAGCACATGAAGATTCCTGCCAAATGTTTGTAGTCTCCTATCTCGTGGTTCTTATTTCAATACAATTGATTTTCTTTGTGAACAAGATTTATCTCCTGCCTTGTATTTACTTCATCTTGACAGCTCCTGTATCTTTTTATAGTGATTTTTGTATAGTGTGTCATGCAGAACATGAAGCAATAGCCCCTGCATATGATTGGAAACAGAGCCTTGTGCTCGACTGTTGTTTAGTGAGAAGTGTCTGCATTTCACTGGGTCTTATCATGCTCTTTATGGGTTTATTTTTCTTTTTTTTTTTTTTTTCTAAACCAAGCAACCAGTTTAGAATGTGTGTCTCCTGCATTTGCTACATAAAAGAATTTTACTCTTTCCTTCTTTTTTCAGTAGATAAAGCCTTATTCACACATCAGTATTTTGGTCAGTGATTGGGAGCCAAAAACACAGTGATTGGGGCAGAAACACAGAACAGCTAGTAGTTTGTTCAGTTCATTCACAAGCTACATTCCCCATCAGGCGGCTCAGCACATGGAGCTGACATGTATAGGAGATACTGCAGATCTGTTTAGTCCGCCAGCAGGTATCTTCTACTTGTTTCAGGTTATAGGGGTGGCAATGAATATGCTATTATCTTTGCAGAGGTGACAGCTAGTTTGTGGGATAAGTAATTGTCCAATTGACCAATAATCGTCAGACATATTACATCTATCCGATCATTAAGAGAACTATAACATCCAAAGACCCAGCAGTGACTTTGTATCCTAAGCTAGATCTATTTCTCCAGTCATCTCTCTGTTTTATCCCAGAGCCAGAGAAATAAATGACTGTTTTGAACTTACTATTTGGATGAACTAGATTTTAAAGGGGTTCTCCGGTTTTTAGTATAGATGGCCTGTCTATAGACTTCCATGGGACAGTGCTGCAGTACCTACACTCGCTGCTACAGTTTGTACAGTGAGTGAGCAGTGCGGCCTGCGGTATATAAACATTACCAAGAGTTGTGCTGTCTTGGTACAGGTGATCTGCAGGGATCCTAAGGATAGGCCATCAATGGTATGCCATTGATCAGGCCAAAACTATCTGATATTGATGACCTCTCCTTGGGAATTGGTAATCGTCAATATTTTTAGCTCAGAAAAACTCTGTAATTGATTCATAGCATTAGCACCTCCAACCTCACTTATTCTTTTGTATATACTGTACAGAGCTAAAACCCATTTATTAGCTTTACTTTCTCTTGTTCCTTAGTGAAACTCCCTATAACCATTCTTCAGGAGTCTGATGTTGTTTTATTTTATGCTTAATGCCATACGGACATGGCCTGTTTTTGCCTTTAGGACACCGCCCCACTTTTCAAATTTGACTCGTGTCACGTTATGTGGTAATAACTCTGGAACACTTTAACCCCTAGACGTCACCAATCTGGCTATTTACGTCACTCTGTCTGATACCTGTTGCTGCAGTCACCTTTATTAAAGTCAAACACCTGTGATTTACAAGTGCTCCTGTATAAGTGATAAGAGCCGGCATCTCCATGCTGAAGTTATTCTCCCGGAGTTACACTTTGATACGGAAGCTTTTAGGACCTTTATTACTTTGCTCAACAAATTTTAACTCTTTATTTTGACCACAGTGAAGTGAAACAGCCTTCCCATTCACATTGTGCTAACAGAACTTGCTCCCTGGCATTCTCTCCCTTCACCTTCTTCCAAGAAGTGACCTTATTTTAGAAACTGCACCCCTTAAGAAACTTATCAAGGAGTTTAGTGACCATTTTGACCCCAGAGATGCTTTCCAAAAGTTAACGCACATTTTTAAAGAAATACGGAATTTCAGTGCCCTGTCAACAGAGACATGTACTCCTAAAACGTTTAAGCAAGTCCTCCTGGATACAGCAGTATCATGTATGTGGGTATGTGGGTGAAAACTGTTTAGGCCACAGCAGGGCTCAGAAACTGTGCTTTTTGGCTTTTGAAGTACAGATTTAGAGGGATTTTGGGTGTTGCATAAATTAATTTTTTCATAAGCCACCAGTTTAGAGCTGATGCACATGGCTGCTGTATATTGAGTTTGCATATTTGGTGCCCAGGGTGGAATCAGATTGTACTCTATAGGAACAGAAACCTATTTTCCCAAAACAAGGTTTTTTTTTCCTGATCTAAGAGAATACAATGGGACGCCGTCCTTGACACTAAATATACAGCCTTGTGCATGGAGACCTTGATTTAATGAAGCTTACTATTTTTAATATTGTCTGGCATTTTAATATCATATGGGATTGCTTAAAGCAGTATTGAAAAATATAGCCTTGTTTAAATCCTGCCCGGGAGATTGTCATCCGAGATCATCTTTTTGTGTCTGTCTTGGCCGCGCTCTTTCACTTTGCTCTTAAAGAAATTGCTGCCAGGAAAGGTCAGCAAAGAGTGAGTTTCTGAAGAAATTATAGTAATCTAAGTTTTTGCCCCTTTTTGCATTGGTAAAATCCTTTTAAACCTTTTTAATGTGCATTTCTTATCAAGGTAAGCTATCTCTCTGCCCTGTAAGGTGAATTCATATGTGCCATGCCGCGCCCAGTGTAATGTATGCTGTAATATATGCTACTGTCCTCCATTAATAGTCCCCAGCAGCACCTCATTGGCTTTATAAAAGGAAGCTGTTTCAGATTGGGACAGAGATGGAGGCGACATTAAGGGTATGTTCACATTACCGTTATTAGTCTGTTGCTCCTGTCATGTTTGTTTACTTTTGTAACAAGAAAAATTCCTATATGAACAGCTACTTCTTCCTTCAGAAAAGTAAAAAACATGACTAAATAAAGTTTCTCATGTTTTTTTTTACATGAGGGTGAATGCAGAAGGACCATAGACGGAGGAGGTTCCGTCTGCACCTGTCATTTAATAGCCGTCTCTTGTGACGGATGAGAACAATGACCGTAATGTCAAACCACTCTTAGAATGTCTGCAGGTCAGGTATGTGCCCCTGGTGCACAGTTAGATGGGGTGCAAGTCTAGTGAATCATGTCAGGAAGGATGAGGGGGGGCATGAATAGTTTTTAATTACTGTTACGCTAGATTCACACTAGCATTCGGGTTTCCGTTCTTTGGGTCTGCTTGGGGACCCAAAAACGGAAACCCTATCCACTTAAAAAGCAGTTACCTACAGACCCCATAGACTATAATGGGGTCTGCTGGGCTTCCGCCCAAAATCGGTGGAGAGAAAAATCTTTTAAGCTGAAAGGGGAATGGAATCCCTGAACAGTCTCCCAATGCACGCGTGACCGCAGACTGACTGAAAGTTAAACATAGTGGCTGTCTGTGGATGTAGATGCATACTTGCATAATGCAGATGCACAATAGGAATATTGATGCTGTATATATACTAAAAGTGATCATTTGATCTGCCTCATTGATTTGTCTCACTTTGGTCATATACTGAGCAGCATAGCTTAAGACAATGGTCTGGTATGTCAAATAAGACATTATCATTGCTCCAAAGAGCTAATTTTCATATTGACAAAAACAGCAATGTCTCGGCAACAGTTTACAAGGGGAGACCCTGTCCTATCGATCTGCAAGGCTGGTTGACATGCTGGGTTCTGGTGGCAGACTCCTTCATGGTGTCCCTCAGTCAGCCGCATATAGTCATAAACAGGCTAAAATCTGCTCAGTCAAGTTGGCCAGTGGCTGCAAACAATACCTCCATAATTAACCCCTCCTCGCTCCGCACCTATTATGTCGCACTGAGTGTGTAGTTAATGCTCGGCGCCATTATAGTACAGCTCTCTAATGCCGAGGGGCACAGGAGCTGTGGCTACGGCGTTACTTCCAGCACTCAGTTGTATTGCACTCGGGACTAGGCACTGGAGTCGGAAGATACTCTGATTGTGGGAGATTAACCTCTCAAGATCTCGGGGTCCAAGGGTTTGCCATGGCAGCCAGGAGGTCATGCAACGGCCTCTTGACTGCCTATGCCTGTCACACATAGTGAGCCTTGATCCCAGGTTCAAGTCCATGTTGGGCAGGTAAAAACTAAAAAAAAAAAAGGGGTTGAAAAAGTTAAAAATAAACAAATAATAAAACCCACTTTCTGATTTAAAAAAAAAAAAATCATAAAGTAAACAGAAAAAATAACCAAACATATTAGGTATCCCCATTTGTGTATAATCCCCACTGTTCAAAAATAGTGTTATTTATCCTGTAAGGTGGACGCCGTAAAAAAATTATAAAAAAACATACCGCAATGTGGACTTTTAACTTATTTTGGTCATCTCGCTTTCCCCAAAAATAGCAATCAAAAGTGACCAGAAAGTCTTGCATACCAAACATTTGTACCAATTAAAAAGTACAACTTTCCCCACAAATAAAGAGTCCTTACTTACCTCCATCAAGAAAACCGTAAATAAGTTATAGGTGTCAGAATACAGTGACCCTTGGAAAATCGTTAATTTTCAAAAACTGATGTTTTGTTTGTAAAAGCAGTATAACGTAATAAAACTAATATAAATCGGCTATCACCATAATCGTAGTAATGATCTGCCAGACAAAGCTGCCATGTCTTTTTTGTTGCACAGTGAAAGCCATAAAAACAGAATGCAAAAAATGATGATAGAATTGTGAGTTTTTTACGTGGACCCCCCAAAAACATTAATAAAAGCTAAGTAAAACATATGTACCCCAAAATGGTGCAAAATTAAAGTACAACTCTTCATGCAAAGAATAAGCCCTCATTTGGCTATGTTGACAGAAAAGTAAAAAAGTTATAAATTTTAGAAGGCGGGGAAGGAAAATATGAAAAAAGTCACTGAGCATTAACATACAAACTACCCTGCATCATTAAGGGGTTAAACATGTACTTACTAGTTGGCTTTGAACTGTAACTAGATCTGCCAAACTGTGTAGTATCTGGGCATTACATGAATATATTGATGTGCAAAAAAACTTCTACATTTGAAAAATTCCTGATTATTTTTGATTAAAAACTGAAGACATTAAATACATTTTTTTTCTTGATTACATAAATATATTAGTGTGTAAAACTCTTATATTTAAGAAATTCATGTATATATTTGTTTCATAGTTATACACTAATATGAATAAACGCTATTTTGTATTTCACTTGTGTACGATAGTGTTTGCTTATTCTAGGTGCAGGACCTGGGTCAAGGATCAATTAAACATGTAGACTTGTAGAGCATGCCGGGAACCACCCTTAGTATCCCATCACTAAAGGTTTTTTGTAGACTCTGATGCAAAACTAACTAAAGAGTCCTCTAGCAGCAGAAAATCCTGGAATAATTGAAGTGTGAAATAAAAGATGATAAAACGAATGAAACCTTTATAAATCATAATTTTAAAGGGATTATTTACCTGGCTGCGGCAGTGATGTCAGGTCGATGGCACTTGACAACTTCAGCAAGTCGTCTACCTCAGCGGTCACAGATTGTGGCTATAACATTGACAGCTTCTGACTGCTGTAGCCGGCCACATGACCACTGAGACCAGGGATTGGTGACATCGGTCACAAGCAGTTAACCTGATGATGCCACTGTTGTCACATAAACAAAGCCCAGTCAGTGGTACAGGAGTCATAGCGCAGGAACTGATAGGTGTTATCTTTTTTATTTCACAGGCTACTTAAAAAAAATAAAAAATAAATAATAATAATGGCAATATTTAATATTTAACACAAAACTCAAAACAATCAGGGACTGGTACTTGAATTGGATCCCAATCCGGCACTCAGATTTGCACTTCTAGTTTATATTTTACTCAGCAATTCAGAATTACAGGTGATATTTCGGTCACTATACCACCAGTGGCATCTGCCACACCTCCTAAAATCTCATGTATCTGTATGAAAAAAGGTCTATTGATGACTAAAATGTTACTTGTAAATCTGGATTGCTGAATAAATGATCAACTAAAAGTGAGTAAGGACTATGCAAATAGGACCTCATTGGTGAAAAAGAGGAATTTGCTCCTAGTGCTACCTATTGGAAGGTAGCTGAAAACCAAGTGTTAATCCTTAGGGAGATACATTCCAATAGGTGGTCCTTTTTCGTCAATAAGGTGGTATTTGCATATTTCTTACCCAGAATCCTTAGCAGGACATGCATGGTCTAATAAAACCTTGTACCAGTCGCTATCTAATGACAGACATTCGCCCTTCTGACCAACTAAAAGTGCATTTGTATTACATAATAATAATAGCAAAAGAATCCTGATAACTAGAGATGAGCGAATCGAAGCTGCAGAAGTGGAATTCGATCCTAATTTCAGGAAATATTTGATTCGCATCGAATCTGAATTTCCTCACGCTTCGCGGTAACGATTCGCATTTAGTTCAAAATGGCTGCTGTACATATTAGGACATGGGGCAAGGAACTCTGGAAATGTGGGATCGCCCACAATGCCATGCGTGCAGCCAATCAGCACCCAGCCCTGTAGTGTCACATCCCTTTAAATCCTTCACGAACACACACGGCATGTTTGACCGCTGCATCCAAGGTGTTAAATCCCCCAATCGGTTATGAAGCAGGGTGTTAGCTTTAACTGACAGCTAACACCCTGCTCCATAATCGATCGGGGGTTTTAACACCTTGGATGCCGTGGTCAAATATGACCACGGCATCCAAGGGGTTCTGCTATTTTGACACCCACCCCGACTCTCTGCAGCCAATAAATAGCTGTTTTTGTTACGCAATTCGCCGCAATTTAATTCAGATCGAATAGAATCATATCACGAAGTTGCCAAATCGAATTTTTGAATACTTCGCTCATCTCTACTAATAACCCCTTTAATCTACCAAACAGGTTTTTGCCTCCGTCTGACCTGATGTCATTATACCTGATGTAATATAATTACTATTATGGCCACCATACAGTGTTTGTAGACGTTGCGCTTTCTACATAACATAGTTAAATTACATAATGATGTCTTGTTTTGTAATTGTCACTGTCTGGATGGAAAATGAATTGCAAAATGGAACATTAGAGGTTTCCAAATACAATATCAGTAGGGTAGGGGATAAGTGTCTAACTTCTGGGACCCCCTGCGACCATTAGGACAGGGGAGTCTGAGTCCCCTTTGTGAATGGAGCAGTAGTGAACCTGTGTGACCACTGCTCCATTCACCTCTATTGGACCAATGGAAATTGCTGAGTACAACAATCCATTTATTCTGCTCCAAAGACATACTGATAGGGAATGTAGATTGTGAGCCCTATATGGGATCGTGATTGACAATGTCTATAAAGCGCTGCAGAATATGATGGCGCTATATAAGTAAGCTAAATAAATAGCAGTGAATAGATGGTGGTCACACCTGCTGTTACTACTTCAGATGGCATGGAGACAGCTAGCAATCACTTAGCCCCTGTCCTGTGGAAAAGAAAAATGTGTTTTAAATGGAAAACTTCCTTACCTATATGGTCATTGCAAAGTATACTTCTTATTACGACAGTGTTGATCCAGAGTAAGGCAAAAAAAAATGTGAATTAGAAACAGAATTTCCTTATGTTGGGAGAAAGTTTTGTCAGTCAGAATAAACCCCAACATTAAACAGTAGACAAAAGAAGACCTCAATATATCCTAAAGGTTCTGTTTAACAAATGTCCCCAGGTAAGGCAAATCTAAATATATGAAGCATTTCACAAACTAGATGTGGGTAGATTATAGTGATGTGGTCTAGATGAGACATGAAGTGAATGGGTATCAGTAGTTAAAGTGGTTGTCCAGGCTAAAATATTATTTTTTAATTGGGCTGGGGAGGTGAAAAAAAAAAAACATACTTACCTGTCCCTGGTGCTCCAATGTCCTCCCAGCGTGGTCCAGTTCTGCTGCTTGGCTGTCTTGTTTTGTGGAGTTCCTCGCCAGCTGAGATGTCCCGGGTCTCTTCCACTGACTCCGGTAGGGACCCGGGATGTCATCAACCTAGCGAAGTACCAACATTATTGCATAGTGAGAGCAGCTAACCCTGGGACAGCAGGTCTAGCACCACATAACATAAACCAGGCAAAATGTATTTTGATATTTTGTATTGTTGGGCATACCCTCCGTCCATTTCTGTGTTTTTGGTGTCTTGAGGACCCATTTGATCTCTTGAGTGTTTATATATGCTGTGTGGTAATGCTATATAGAGTCCACTTGACCAACACTGGCTCATACTTGCTCACATGCGTATAGAGTTGTCATGTATCCAGTGGCGTTCACCTGTTCTTGCCTCTAGGGGTGCTGTATTATATTCTCATCTGAAATACAGATTTTCTTTATTCACAGGCTGGTTTATGGAAGATTAGCTGTGGTTCTAGCAATGTTTCTTCCACAGTGTCACCTTTATCTAAAGCGGCTGCGATCCTGTTATACTGTATTCTTCCTGGCTATGTAATAAGATAAAGGGCATTTTGCCTAGGGTTGCATAACTCCTAGCTGGCGTGCTACATACGAACGTTGACACTTGTCCAGTGTTGCTGCCATATTCCTTCGCAGCATTTTATTCAGGTCACCCTGCTTGTTTGCATTAGTTGACAAGATCTCTCACCCTTCTCAGTATAGACTGATGTTTGTCCAGAGGGTTTTACTCGCTGTCTGCATTTGTGCCTGCTCAGCTTATCTCTCTAGGAATGGATAATATCCATGTCTGCAGCTTAGTGTCAACAAGCACAAATGTTCCTTTCAGATGTTTATGGAAAAATAAACCTTCAGATACACATGGTTATATTCCAAATGCTGAAATTGTAATCCTCAGCCTTGCGGGAAGGAATACCAGTCTGTCTTCTGTCGTACAACTCTATTGCTTTCCTGTACTCGCTTAAGACAAAATGTATGTAGAGTACCCATGGGTTTATTTGCTGCCTCTTATTACGTAAACCTTTACATTACAGAAGCTCAGCTAAGATCTTGAGATGTTTCCAAAGACAAGAATACTGACTGCTTTCTAAAACAACCAGCAGAATTGTGAATGCAGCTCTTGACTATAATACAGATCGTAGTCCATATCCATACAAGAGAAGTGATGTCGTATACTTACAATACTACTCATAGATTCATTATGGCGGCTTTACTATTGATGATACCCAGAATTCTGGCGATGTGTACGTGCCTTATGCCACCTTTATTAACTATTTTAGGCACTTTCTGCATTTTGCCTGTCAAGATGCAGAACTTACCAAAAAGGTGGGGGTACCAAAATTTTGGCACTTTTTTTTTTTTTTTTTGACAGAAATGAAGTGTTTTTTGTGGTATAAATTTAGGATTGACAGTCTAAAGATGTGCCAGATTTAAAAATATTTCCGATTTTGTGTATGCAGTTCTTATACAGATTTGTGTGTCTCTATGGTTACAGGGAAACAAAATTGTGGGTAAATTGATTCTGCTTACTTCCATCTATCTTCCTCCTATTTCTCCTCACTAACCCATAGGCAGTGGAAATAGCAGAAGTAAGGGTCAGTTGACGCTATCGTTTGGGGACTCCACCCCCCATTCCGCATAAAATAGGCAGAGAGAAAAGTTCTGCAAGCAGGACTTTTCTCTCTACCAATTTCAGGTGGAAACCCGGCAAACCTCATTATAATCTATGGGGGCCACAGTTAACCACTTTTTAAGCGGATAGGGTTTCCGTTTTTCAGGTCCCCAAGCAGACCCGAAGAACGGAAACCCGAACGCTAGTGTGAACCTACTGTAAGGCGCTTTTCACAATTTCAATATGCTTCAGGATTTTACTGATGAATTTTGATTTTTGTTAAAAAAAACAAATCAGTTTTTCACTGATGCAAGCTGAAGCATTCCTTTTGTATCCTGTCAGTTTTTTAAATTTCCTGCAAAAAAATGACACTGGACAGAAAGCAGCTTTCAGTTTTACCCCCACCATTGACTTTAATGGTTTGAAGGATTCAAGGTTTCAATTAGAAATGAGCGAAGTTTTCAAAAATTCGATTCGGTAACTTCGCTCATCTCTAGAATAGAATTTTCGGATACGATTCTATTCGATCCGAATTAAATCATGGCGAATAAACAGCTATTTCCTGTCTGCAGACAGCTGCAAAATGGCGGAACCCCTTGGATGCTGCAGTCAAACATTACACTCAGTTACAGCTAACACCCTGCCCCATAACCGATAACACCTTGGAGGCAGCGGTCAAACATGCCATGGAGGCTCGCAAAGGGGTTAAAGGGCTGTGACATCACAGGGCTAGCTCCTGATTGGCTGCACGCACGGCATTGTGGGCGATCCCACGTTCCCAGAGTTCCTTGCCCCATGTCCTAACATGTGCAGCAGCCATTTTGAAATAAAATGCGAATCATTACGAAGCGTGAGGAAATCTGGATTCGATGCGAATCGAATATTTCTTGAAATTTGGATCGAATTCCACTTCGTCAGCTTTGATTCCCTCATCTCTAGTTTCAATATGCTTCTGATTGCCTGAACCAAAAGGTGATCTATTTTTAACTGTTATCCGTCAAAATCTGAACATAGCCTTAGGGAGTGACCAAGACTGCTTAGATTGCACACTAGATAGATCACTAGGTAACTTTCAGCCAGACGTGAAAGTTTCTACATTGTTTATTGATCTAGATTGGCGATATTGTTGTCCAGTATCTGTGAGCTGTATTTTTGTGTGTTTATTACTGAAACTATATGAGACTGTTTTCTAGCTCACCAGTTAGTGAGAGGTGCAGTCCCGAATCTCTCTAAGCCATGTTTCCTTCTTCTAACCAGGTACAGCTATATGATTGACAATGTTATCCTGCTGATCACTGGAACCTTGCATCAGCGATCAATTTCTGAGCTTGTGCCCAAGTGCCACCCTTTGGGCAGCTTTGAACAGATGGAAGCTGTGAACATCGCCCAGACACCTGCAGAACTATACAATGCCATACTTGTTGATACTCCTTTAGGTAAGTTTTATATACTGTGTTAGTTTCTCTAGATGATGACCTCTTCTGGATGCCACAGAGATGTCCTATATCATTTTCTGGCTACTATACATTTATGTAATATTACTTGTGGCAAGTCTGTAAGAACTAGAGACACTTTTTGCAGATCTCTTCTCTGGCCTCTTTCTTTATAACATCCATAAACCTTAATCGGGCTTATGGACAGGAAACGAGTGACAGCATATGGATGTTAAAGAGGGGGTCCTCACACGGCTCAAGTGTCAAGCTGGGATACTTGATCTGTATATGGGCTGGATTTACTGCTCTGAATGCAGCTGAGATGAACTAATCTATCATACTGGATTCTGTAGTGCGGGGCTCGGTTTGGTAAACCTGTCCAATACAGAGACATAGTTTCTCAGTCTGAACTGATGTGAGATCATCTTAAACCAGAGAGATTCTGAGTCATTTGGAAGACCTGAGGGATCCATGAATTACATGGCCAGTCATTCATCTGAAAGGCTACTATGTAATACTACATTTTCCCTGCTGGATCTATTCCATAGGCATCCTCTTCAGGAAGCAAACGCCCAGATTTTCTGTGATAAGACAACCCCTTTAAATTCTAAATAAATTCTTTGGCATGGGAACCCACAGATTCCTACTAGTAAGTTCAACTCCCCGATCCTGTCCACCATCTTCCTCCTGTCTGATGACACTGCATTGCTTTTGTGTGTGAGTGTTTATGTTGGATCTGCAAATAAGGAAATCATTTTAAAAAAATATTGTGAATCCTCAATATTTCCCAGCATTTCATCTTGATACATGTACGGGTAAGTTCACACTGAGTTTTTGCAGGTGGATGTTTGAGGTCAAATCTGCCTCAAAAACGCCTTCCAACCCTACCATTCACTTTAATGGGAGTCAGGCAGATTTTTTTTTTCCTGTTGCTGATATTTTTCCGCGAGAGTAAAAAAAAAAAAAAAAGCATCCTGATCTATCTTCAGGCGCCTCAAAATCTTCTTGTGAATCCAATCCTCTGTGTGAACTTACCCTTAGACTTCCTGTAGACAGATCCAATAGTGCTCAGTATAAGTGAAAATCTTGGAAGTTTGGTGGTTCTAACTGTAGTAACCTGCGTTTCACAACTGAATCTTTAGTTATTTCATTGCTGATCTGCATTAAGGACATTACATGTTTTGTTTTGTAGCTGCATTCTTCCAGGATTGTATATCAGAGCAAGATCTTGATGAAATGAACATTGAAATAATCAGGAACACACTTTACAAGGTGATTACAAGTAAAGTCTCAGCACGATCCAAGTCAGAATTCTTCAGATCGAAGCATTGGAATGCTTGGTGCACATTTGTACATATCATTGTTAGTGGTGATCATTGTTATTTTCGTTCACTTGAAGCATAAAAGTGTACAAAACACTTGCATTTTAATGTGGCGAAACTTGGATGCTTGCTTCTTGCCTCATATCGATTCACGAGGAAACACAAGTTTTTGTTAGAATGATAAGATTTGTGAAGCATGTTTAAGTTAGATCAGATCATTGTCCATTATCTGATCTGACTTGATGCCAGCTTAAGATAAGATTCTTGAAACTTTAATCATTTACATTTACGTGGAATTAAGGAGAGGGAATGTTAATAACCTTGGCTTTTCTAGTGCATCGATTAATACTATGGCAAGGATCCAAGGACCACAGCACCCGAAGCCTACTTCCTACATGCTAAGCTACTATAGCTGTTGTGCTGTTGTGGGAGCTACAAGTTACTAATCCTCCATGATATAATGGCTCACTACCAGAATTCTGCAATGTCTGCAGTGCTTGGTTCCTGCCACATTCATTCTTATTGGCTCTTGGCACTGAAGTGAAATGCTTTTAGGTTACTACTCATAGTAGAAGCTTTTCCATTGTAACTATAAGAGGAAGAAAATAGGAGGTCACTTTACTTCAAGGACCTTTTGACTAGTCACTTGACCTCCTCCTCCTGTGGATATGAGCTATAAGAAAGGAATCTCTAGTAAACATGGATTATCGATGTTAGTTTTGGTCCTCCTACAAGCAGCATACCTTTTTGCCATTTCTTTTTCAACATCCGATAACTACTTAAATAACCATTTCTATGTATATCTGGCATTTGTTCCTCAGCTGCAGTGTTCTAGTAAAGGTGGGAAAATCTCATCCGTTGCACATGTTAGAGTGAGGGGTATAGAAACCTTAAAATTCTGATGGGGGGATGACAAATATAATATCATCCTTAATATTAATACCCTTGTAGATACAGTGTAAGATGTACCGGTGAATCCATTTCATCTTTTATTTCTAGGCCTACTTGGAGTCCTTCTACAAATTCTGTAAAAGCCTTGGAGGCACAACCGCAGATGCCATGTGTCCCATTCTTGAGGTATGGACCTGGAACCTGCATTATTTATTTTTTATGATTGTGGTTTCCATTATTGAGAAGCGTGCTTTATTTTACAGTATGCTTAAGAAAACTGCATACATTTTTTGCATCGTTAAGTGGTATCTATATTGGGAGAAAAAAAAATTATAACCTTTGCAAATAGTTTTAATAACAAGTTCACCTTTTTGAGAAACTGCTCCTATGCATACTTATGGTGGCACAAGGTTTACAGACTAGCACAGTCTTATTCTAATATGGATTCCCCCTGAAACATGGATAACATACTCCCTTGATTTTACCCTGCCCTTTGGGGTCGTTTGTCTAATTTCCATACAGGGAAGCTCCAGCTGTGTAAGGTTAGCTGTCTCTAATAAAGTGGCCATCCAGTGTAACATACCGTGCACTAGTTTCCCTCCTTGTTGACAGCCAGGCTGTTGCTGCTCCACAGGCATCTGTACCTACTTGTCAGCATAGGCTTTGTAGGCCTTATCCATAATTCACATGTTCTAGACTTATTCTGGACATTCCCATGAAAGCAGATGTTGTCTATTACTATTGTCTGAGGAGAACCATGTGCGTATGTCACAATACAAACTGTAAAATATGGAAAAGATGAAATGAAGGTTTATTCTATTCATTGTAAATGACAGTGCCTCTGCGCATTCATGATATGATCTTATGTGTTTTACAGTTTGAAGCTGACCGCCGGGCGTTTATAATCACAATTAATTCATTTGGCACCGAGCTCTCGAAAGAAGATCGCGCCAAGTTGTTCCCACACTGTGGTAAATTGTACCCTGAAGGGTTGGCCCAGTTGGCGAGAGCTGATGATTATGAGCAGGTCAAGACAGTAGCTGACTATTATCCTGTAAGTAAATTCTCCTTATTTTAGGTACACAGCCAATTAGAGCTGTCCTGTATACTTTGCTTTATTGTGATGTAGGGCTGGGCAAGTAATCAAAAAATAACCGAAACCGAACGTCAACCCAAGGTGATTTTATGTACATCGGTTATTTCTGTTTGTTTATTGCAATATTTGCGAGGTTCTACCTGCAGTTTCTTTCGGACCAAACACATCTGAACCGAAACTGCTATTATTATTCTAGTCTGAGGTCTCTTCAGGCTCCAGAGTATAAAAATGCGGAGGCTCAGGAAAGGTGAGCAAATATACAAAACAGTGTTACTCACCTCTCCTGGACCCCGGCATTACTCCCTGTTCTCTTTGGACCTCGAAGGCTCAAAGAGAACAGGTAGTAGTATGGGAGCCCAGGAGAGCTGAGTAACACTGTTTGTTTTTTTTTGTTTTTTTTATTTTTATGTTTGCTCACCTCCCCTTGGCATCAGCTTATTATACTCTGGGATCTGAGTAGACAGATTTTTAAAGCAAAATATATCTCCAAAAAAAGGCTCCAAATTTTCCCATTCATTTTAATTCAGATTTTTGCAAAACTGGATTGTGTTTTTTTGTCTGCCTCCCACTCATTTCAATGGGCTTTGCGAGGCGGAATTCACCTGAAGATAAGTCATAAAAAAAACAGCTAGAATTAAAAATCTGCTACCAACTTCCACTGAAATGAATAGAAGGTGGGTTTTTTTTAAAGCAGATTCCGCCTGCAAAAAACTCCATGTGAACATACCCATAGTCTTTAAGAGAGATGTCTAAGGCGTGACATGGTTAATTTATGTACAGTGGGGGAAAAAAGTATTTAGTCAGCCACCAATTGTGCAAGTTCTCCCACTTAAAAAGATGAGAGAGGCCTGTAATTGACATCATAGGTAGAGCTCAACTATGAGAAACAAAATGAGAAAACATATCTAGAAAATCACATTGTCTGATTTTTTTTTTTTTTTAAGAATTTTTTTGCAAATTATGGTGGAAAATAAGTATTTGGTCAATAACAAAAGTTCATCTCAATACTTTGTTATATATTCTTTGTTGGCAATGACAGAGGTCAAATGTTTTCTGTAAGTCTTCACAAGGTTGGCACACACTGTTGCTAGTATGTTGGCCCATTCCTCCATGCAGATCTCCTCTAGAGCAGTGATGTTTTGGGGCTTTCGCTGGGCAACACGGACTTTCAACTTCCTCCAAAGGTTTTCTATGGGGTTGAGATCTGGAGACTGGCTAGGCCACTCCAGGACCTTGAAATGCTTCTTACGAAGCCACTCCTTCGTTGCCCTGGCGGTGTGCTTGGGATCATTGTCATGCTGAAAGACCCAGCCATGTTTCATCTTCAATGCCCTTGCTGATGGAAGGGGGTTTGCACTCAAAATCTCACGATACATGGCCCCATTCATTCTTTCATGTACACGGATCAGTCGTCCCGGTCCCTTTGCAGAGAAACAGCCCCAAAGCATGATGTCGCCACCCCCATGCTTCACAGTAGGTATGGTGTTCTTTGGATGCAACTCAGCATTCACTCTCCTCCAAACACGACGAGTTGTGTTTCTACCAAACAGTTCTACTTTGGTTTCATCTGACCATATGACGTTCTCCCAATACTCTTCTGGAACATCCAAATGCTCTCTAGCAAAGTTCAGATGGGCCCGGATATGTACTGGCTTAAGCAGGGGGACACGTCTGGCACTGCAGGATCTGAGTCCCTGGCGGCGTAGTGTGTTACTGATGGTAGCCTTTGTTACGTTAGTCCTAGCTTTCTGCAGGTTATTCACTAGGTCCCCCTGTGTGGTTCTGGGATTTTTGCTCACCTTTCTTGTGATCATTTTGACTCCACGGGGTGAGATCTTGTGTGGAACCCCTGATCGAGGGAGATTATCAGTGGTCTTGTATGTCTTCCATTTTCAAATTATTGCTCCCTCAGTTGATTTCTTCACACCAAGCTGCTTGCCTATTGCAGATTCAGTCTTCTCAGCCTGGTGCAGGTCTACAATTTTGTTTCTGGTGTCCTTCCACAGCTCTTTGGTCTTCACCATAGTGGAGTTTGGAGGGTGACTGTTTGAGGTTGTGGACAGGTGTCTTTTATACTGATAACAATGTCAAACAGGAGCCATTACTACAGGTAATGAGTGGAGGACAGAGGAGCCTCTTAAAGAAGAAGTTACAGGTCTGTGAGAGCCAGAAATCTTGCTTGTTTGTAGGTGAACAAATACTTATTTTCCACCATAATTTGCAAATAAATTCTTAAAAAATCAGACAATGTGATTTTCTAGATATGTTTTCTCATTTTGTCTCTCATAGTTGAGGTCTACCTATGATGTCAATTCCAGGCCTCTCTCATCTTTTTGAGTGGGAGAACTTGCACAATTGGTGGCTGACTAAATACTTGTTTTCCCCACTGTAAATGGCCTGTACATAAAATATAGTGACAAGTGTTCCATGTAAAATCCATTCAAAGTGCATTAAGCTGTTTCTGTCTGTGGGAAAAAAAAATATGAACCTTCAGAGGCGACAAGGCTTCTTTAACATAAGAACAAAGTTTGTGGAGTAGTCTGTCTTGGGGGCTTATCAGTGATGCATGATGAGTTCAATAAGTGCTTAGATAAAAATAACATTAAAGATTATATAAAGATATAGAATTCATTTTTGGACATTGATCCAGTTGAAATCAGGAAGGAAAATTTTTCCCCTTTAGGTCAGTCAGGTCAAGTCTTTTGTATTTTTTTATTTATTTATTTATTTTTTTACATTCCTCTGGATCAATATCGATAGGCCATTGCTTACCCCCCAGCAATCCTTGAAATTAGAAATCTATGTAAATATCTACAATATGAGATTTTTGCTACCATTGAATTCTACATTGGATAGAGGATCTATACTAAATTTACTTACTACTACTGGTGCGTTCATTCCGATAGCTTCCTTCTGAGCTGCTCATAAAATGCAGCTGTCTTTGGTATCACTGATCCCAGTGACAGCTGCTGACTGTCACAGTGACAGCAGGTAGGCAGTGATGTCAGCTGCAGTGAAAATACCATATATCTGTGTTAATGAATTTATGGGCAAATTGTGTTGCTGTGGCTTCACATGTGTTTTACTCTCTCTTCAGGAGTACAAACTACTATTTGAAGGTGCAGGAAACAATCCTGGAGATAAAACTCTGGAAGACAGATTCTTCGAACACGAGGTAACAATATGTTGAGGAAAGCCATGACTATGTAGCCTGCCCTTCAGCGCACACAGCTGGAGAAACCAACAATCTGTCTATTAAGGCAGACCCATTAAGATTTGGCAGTGGTGTGGTAGAAGTTCTCGAGTTCTTCATTAGCTGCACAGGGAAAATGATGAGATCCAGATGACGATTTTTATACTTCTTGCCATTCCTGTTCAATGCTTGGCCTTACAGTCCAACTCTTTTTACAGATGGTTTTGTACTATGAAAACTGATTTCTTTGTCATTAGCCTACTTTGTCATGTTATAAAAGGATCCATCTGCCACTTTGCTGACTTTGGGGTTTTTTTTTCTCTTAAAGTATCAAATGACTGTTCTGATCATTTGGAAATGTTCTGTCTTTAGCACCTGCGTTACATCGGGGTCAGGAACATGCACACTGTTGGCAAACATTTCAGTACTCAAGGGGTGTTGTGCTCATTACCAGTTTTTTTGCAAATGTAATCTGTATACTGCTGCAAGGCCTGGGAATGACTATGACACCTCTTTACAGCAGGGTTTAATCTCCAGAATCACTTAAGGCAGGCCCACAGGGTTTCTGCTTTATTTATCAAGGAATTGTACCGAAGTGAAGCTGACTGCAATGTAAACAGCCATATAAGAATAATGTTTGATTATTTTCATCTGAACATAGAGTTCGACTCTATTCACACTTTCCTTATAAGGGAAGTCACCCATCGGGCCCCGGTGACTTATCATGGGTTTTCTGTCATTTTGAAGCAATATTCTTTCAACAAGCACGGATTAAAATTTGCAACGAACGGTCCAGGCAGAGCCACCTATACACGTATAGCTGTAATATAATACATATAATATAGCCTTAAAGATGTATCGCCATGACAAGTACAGGAGGCAACCAACCGGTGCAGTGACTACGCTTGTGAGGCTCTCCCCATTCACTTCTATGGGACTTCAGTAAGTATCCTCATTGGTTGCCCGTTCTTGGAACTTCCATACAAGTAAATAGAGAGAACCGCACATGCATGAGCACTGTAGGCTGGTGGACCCTAATTCTTGAATTGATACAGGTCCCAAAGCGACACCCATCTATTGGACATTTTTGGCATATCCTGTGGATAAGACTTAAATGTTCCAGATGGGAATAATGAAGAATAAATATTGCTTTTATTAGCTAAAATTTGTATTTTTGGGAATATGTGCATTTTTTATAGTTTTTTTTTTTTCTTTTTGATAATCTAAACACTTTTTAAAGAAAATATGATATTTTTTAACCAGTTCCAGACTAGCCAGTTGATTATATATGTCTGGATGGTCCACTCTTACCCCTGGGTACGTCCTTGCAGTGTTTTTAATTTTCTATTCCAATAAGTACTATATCCTGCAATTTTCATTCTGGTCGCTAAGCCTAATAATAGACTGACACTTTCAAGTTCTGTAGAAGTTTCCTTTGCAACAGTCACCTAATTTACATAAATGCAGGACAGACAGGATTACAGTGGAAGAAATCACCACCAGAAACCAACCAACATTGTATCCATTACTAACAATACATTATATCACAGCTTATCTACTCCCCCTCTCTGCGCATGGGCCACTGTGAGTCAGCTCCAATTTATAGCTGCGTATGTCCAGGAGAATGCTATAAAGCAGATCACTAAATTCTGTTAACAGAATAAAAAAATCTACAATCACAACATGAAAACAGATTAGAAAAAAAGTGATATATTTCACTATCTGGTTTTAATAAATAAAAAAGGGTGATACATTCCCTTTAACTACGTAGAACACACAACCCCACATCCATGTTGCAGCTGAGTCTGCTCTTCTCTGATAATCCTCCATTATGAGCAGATGTTTGGTTGCCTGTTGCTACTTTTATCACACAAGATAAGTTGGCTGCAGCAGGTTTCAGAATGCTCTTTATAATCCTAGAGGGAGCGAGATGAGCTGTCCAGGTTGCCAGTTTATCTTCCAGATGGCAGAGGTCCTGGATTTCAGGCGGTTGCCATTATAGTAGAAGGATTATTAGTGTATGTTCTGTATGTGAACATCGCTCTTAATTAAGGAGGCTGACTTACTGACTTACTTACTTACTTACTTACTTAGGCTTGTGCTTCATGTCCTGCAGCATTCTTCTGGATGTATTTCATATTTCTAGTAAAAAGGTTTCCACATAAATGGGAGCATGTCACAGTCTTTATTGGCCAAGAAGCATCATGTGGTTGTGACTGTGACTTTGTTTCACACTAAAGTCCCATGGCCATGAAGATGTGTTAATTTTCAGCCCATTTAGTATACAGGGCATACTTCTTGTGGTTGATTTATTAGTATTGGCTGAGATGGAGAATAACATAACATAAAGCACACGACTCCCAAAACTGATAAAGTCCTTGTCCCCACTTCCCAGCATACAACTTTTTTTTTAACTCAAGAATAGTGACCCAGGAAGATAATAAATCTCCCCTTGGCGTTTAGCCAAGTGTCATTACCTTGGCCATCATTGGAGAATAAGTTTGCTGAAAAGACAGTAACTATTTTAATGCTCTAATTCTTCTATTTTAAAAAGTTATGCAACTGTGTCATATATTTTGGGTTTCAGTTCCTCGTCGCTTTCAAGATTTTTGCTTGTTGGCAGTGAACGGATCATTGTGGTTTACACCCATAGACTTAAAGCATACCTCCACTTATTAAACAGTTTTTTACAAATGAGCATTACATGTGACTTCAAAACGGCTGTATACTATCATACTGAAGAAAAATGCTTCTTTCTTCATTTATCAGGCTGCTTTCCTCCCCTTACTTTTAATCAGCCATCACTGTATCTATTTCTGTCCAGCGACCTCCTCCCTCTCCCCTTTCCATAGCCTTCTATGTTATAGGTAACTTGATCTGTGTGTGAGTCTGACAGTCCGTATCCACTCTCTGGATATGGGTTCTAATAGTAATAACAGAAGGAGTGGGGAGGAAAACAGATTGACAATGGAGATACAGTGGTGCTTGAAAGTTTGTCAACACTTCAGAATTTTCTTTGTATCCTGAAAACTACCTTGGATTTTTACTCTAGTCAAAAAGAAAATAAAGGGAGCCAAATAATGAGTCAAAAATATTAAAATATAGAAAATACTCCAATATCACATATCTGTGAATAGAATTATGGAAACCTTTAGGCTTAGCAGTTAATCTGAAGGTGAAACCAATGGGATGACAATCTGTTGTGAATGGGTAACCCGTCTTATTTGTTTATGCCATGAACGTGTTGGGAAGATCATGTTTGTGGACGTGTATCTTGGCAAGAACAAAGGATATTTCTGAGGACCTTCGAAGAAGAGTAATTGATGCCTGGAAAAGGTTACAAAACCATCTATAAAAAGTTTGTACACCATCAATTCACAGTCAGATTGAGTACAAATGGAGGAAATTGTAGACCACGATTATGTCCCCCAGGAGTGGTCCACAAACAAAGATCAAGGCAAGACCGAAGGCGTTTAATAGTCTGTGAGGTCACAAAGGATCCCTAGGTAACTTCTAAGCAACTAAAAGCTTTATCACATTAGCTAATGTTAAAGTTCACAAGTCCACTATCGGGAGGACACTGAACAACAGTGCCAGGAACAAATGGCGGGATTGCAAAAACAAAACTGCTGCTCTCCCAAAAAACATTTCTGCCCATCTGCAGTTTGCTAAAGAACACCTGGACAAGCCATAAGTCCATTGAAACTATGTTTTGTGGACGGATGAGACCAAAATAGAGATTTTTGGTTTTAAATGAGAAGCATTATCTTTGGAGAAAGTAAACCGCATTAAAAATTGATACCATTTGTGAAAGTCTGGGTTGGTAGTTTTATGGTTTGGGCCTGTTTTGCTGCTCCTGGGCCAGGACGGTTTGCCATCATTGATGCAACAATGAATTCTGAATTAGACAAGGACATCTGTCAGGACATCTGCCCATAAGCTGAATCTCAAGAGAATATATATGCTCAGCATGACGTAATAGTACAGTGCAGAGGGGGAAGGGGTTATGGAGCTTTTTTTATATGGAGAAATGGGCTAAAATCGTTCACACTGTTGTGCAGGACAAATCAACAATTAGAGGAAATGTTTCGATGCAATTATTGCTGCACAAAGAGTCACACCAGATATTAAAAAGTACTGAAAGATAAGTGATATTGGATAATCTTCTAGAAATAAATGACCAGCCTACAAGCTCCCTGCCAAGTCCTCTTAGAAAGTTTTATGGTCTGTAGGTTTTCACCCTCTGGATATAAACTTGAATATTCCTGTCTAATGGCAGCAAGCAGTGACGTTTTTTACGGATGTTCATATAATTATAGTGATCTAAAAATACCTGCCTGTTTCAAGCTTGTCAAGCCGTGCATCCCTAAAGACTCAACATTTAGAGTGTTGTATAAATTGGCATTTACTAGAAATATATATGTAATAATTTTGGTTGACATACACCCTTCACTATAGCTGTGTCCCAAGAACATATGTATGCTTCAGGATATTTGGCTTCCTTTACTTTAACTTTTCCTTCTTCCTTTAAGTCCAGTGCATCAGGCTGGGTTTTTGTTTCTTAGCAGATTGACATACTATATGATTTTTTTGCAATGCTTGTACTCAGGGCTGTGGAATTGGTAAGCTAAAGCACCAGCTCCGACGTCTGTATTTTTCCACAGCCCAACTCCGACTCCGACCATGGCAGTCATGGTCAGATAAGAGCTACAAAAGTCCAATTCCTATGAAAGCAGATGTACAACAAACTATACATCTAATTATATGCCACACATGTAATATACTTAAAAATAATTAATTTCTTTATTTTGAAGCTGGAGTCGGTAATTTTTTCCCCCTATTTGCACTCCATGACTGTGATTCTTGACTCCACAGCCCTGTTTTTAATTCATGTGCGCCAAGTAAAATTCTGTATAGGTGCCTCCCTCCTTCCTCCTCCCAGCAGTTAGTATATAAGTTGTACATAGTGGAACCCCTCCATATCTCCTCACCATGTCTTGTAGCCAAGTTATCCTTCTTTCCTTCTTAAATTGGTTATGTGGGGGAGAGTATAGTTCTCATAGTGTAGTCACTGCACCGGATAAACATTGTTATGCATTATGATGTGTCCCACAGCATCCCTATTATTAGATTTGCAGAGCGCAGTGGGGTGCCCGAAGTCTCTGTCCTCAGCTTCTTCTGCTGGTGCTCAGGCTCTCTGTGACATCACCAACCCTGCTCTACTCCAGTTCCTATTACATAGATTAGAGCAGAGTCAGAACACTGTGAAAACTTTACTCTCCCCACACAACCCCTGTAACATAACCTTAGCTTTTTAAAATGGATGGCCAGGGCTGTGCAGTCAGGAAAAAAGTTATTGACTCTGGGTTCAAAATAAAATAATTGCTTTAAAGTGTATTATACAATGACTGATATTGTATCATTCATTAGATGCCGAGCTTGACGCATATTTACTTTCTTAGGAATCACTATTCATTCCTTAATGCTTCTTTCTGACATTTATGAAAGAGTCTAAGTCTGGATTCACTGTTGCCTTGCAGCGCTGAGGTCCTACACTGCATAAGCAAGAGAAATAAAAAATATAATATAATCAAGCAATAAATGGTGCATCCCTTACACAGACTAGAGAACTACTTCATGAATTTGATCCACTGCCAATGTCCTTATGCACAATAGAATAACACTCTTATAAGCCAAAGGGCAAGTTGGTTTGCCAAGATTTTAGTGGCTTTGAAACTGGTTTTTGCTAGTTTGTCAATATTGTGTCTTTCCGTTTAATTAAAAGAAATAGCTCAATCTTTGTGCATAAAACATTTATAGGTTGATAAGGTCTTGGAGTTTGTGCCAGATTTAGTGTAATGAACTATGTAGTTTTATAGGATCCAAAAAAGACAGGCAGTCATGTTTTCTATAAAATTTACAGAGATGTTTCTGGAAATAGGATTTAAAGGTACAGTGACCGCACATGTTGTAGTAGATTGTAGGCAACTGGTTACATAGACAAGCCCAATCATGTTGGATTTTACAGGCCTCTTTGTCCTGTAAGCCCCTGGTGTCTGGTGCTCCTCAAACTGACTGTAAATCTGGGTTTCTACAATCTTTATGACAAATGTATCTGGTGAAGACCTTTTTGCGTGATGGGCACTCTATTCACTTCAGTTGGGCTGACTGGACTGTAATCCCTCGCAGCACCATAAAAGTCAATGGAGCGTCAGTCACGCAAGCGCACTGGCACTCCATTCACAAGGAGGCCTTAGAGGAAATTTAGTTTCCTTGTCCTCCTGATCACTGGGGAATCCAGCAATCGGACACTTATCCCATGTCCATAACGGGACAACTCCTTTAAGACACCATACCATTTGTTCACGTGACGGTGTTCACACAGCCAAGAACCTCTGGGGCCCTCGGGAGGAGTGGTGGACAAAGGCCCTAGTTCTTCTAATTATGTTTTTATTTTGTATATGCTATTAAAGCATTAAAAAAAAACCTTTTAGACAGATTTTCTGGCAGCATTTGTGTCATGAATACATTTTGTAATGTACTATAATTAACCTCCTAACAGTCACATTAAAATTGCAAAAACCCTTATGAAATTGTCACCATTTTTATTGTAGATTTTTAATTTATGGCTGAAAAAAATATTACCGACACACAACTCTGGTGTCTTATGTGCGTTTTAACCCTTTAGCGATCTAACACATTGTAGCCTTAAACCAATAACATTTTATCCCTCACTGCATTCCAGCTTTCATAACTTTTTTTACATTTTATTTCAATGTAGCTTTACAAGACCTTGTATTTTGTGGGTACATAAGATTTTTTGATAATTTTTATTACCGTACTTTTTGTTTTTGAGAAGTGAAATGATCGAAAAACCTCAATTCTGAATTTTAATGCTTATTTATTCTACATAATAAACACAATAACGTTTTATTTTAGGGGTTTCTTACGGATGTGGTGATACCAATTGTGTGTTTTGTTTTTTTTTTATTTTGTTTTCATTAACAAGGGGGAAAAAATTGTCTTTTTTTTAATTTTTTTTCTGTAAAGTAACCTAGGTGGTACTGCCATCATATAAGGGGTTAAATGGCAAGTATGCTTCTGATTGATAATGGGGGGCTGATATGAACAAAAGTCCATGGTATCCACTCTCCAGGGGTTATGTGAATATCCAGTTGGGTTCTTATTTTTTCAGTGCCCTGCTTTGAGCTCTGCCTCCCATTGAAAACAATTCTGGGTGGAAGGGTGGAATATAGTGCCTCTTTTGAGAGAGAAACCCACTTCTAAATCAGTGCCAGATTTTGCTGTGTGAACATACCCTTAAATGGAGACCAAACTAGTTTTATTTATTATTATTATTATTATTATTATTATTATTATTATTATTATTATTATTGAGCACAGTGGTCAGGGGGCACTTCACTGTTGGGTAGAGTATTCCCCAGGAATATTTTTTCCAAGCTGTATTTTACTTTATCTCCTATTAGTCGTAGCTGACCAGAGAAATAGCAGAGAGACACAGCAACTCTTAGATGGATTATGCCCTAAAATCTGCAGCAGATTCTGCCTCCCATTGTATTCAGTGGGATGCAGTTATTGGAGTAGGATGCTGTAAAATTAAGCATCCTGCTCAGTCTTGCCGCGGATTCAGGAAATCATGGCAATAGCCACTTGTTCAATTCCCCACTGGTCAAGCTGTCCCCACCAGTCATTATTTGCTTGGCTGCAGCACGATGTGATTGCTGCAATTACGGGCCTCAACGTTCTTATTCTTGTGGCTGCAGCAGTTCCATAACTAGACAGAAATATCATCACTGCAGGCAAGTAAAGGTATTCTGGAGTGGTAGAACTGGAGCAGTGGGGGATTGAATTGGTGAATATTGCTTAATCTTCCTTACCAGTCTGTAGAAAACAGTTCGGATGATTCTCACATTCTGCAGATTTCCTCCTGACTATACAGGGTTGTTTGTTTACTCATTTATTTTTTTTTGCAGGTGAAATTGAATAAATTGGCCTTTCTAAACCAGTTCCATTTCGGCGTGTTTTATGCTTTTGTGAAGCTAAAGGAACAGGAATGCCGAAATATTGTGTGGATCGCAGAGTGCATCGCCCAGAGACACCGAGCCAAGATTGATAACTACATTCCTATCTTCTAAAGACATTTTCAGCACACCTTGTCTCCCACTGGTCCCGCTGCAGACACTTCCTCTGCCTTACTGTCTGATCCAGTGTTACGGGGAGGGTGTGACATCAAATTTTAAGATTAAGTAAAGTTTATTTAACTGATCGACAGCTGGTTTTGCTATGTGTATGGCAGATACTGTACTACTGGTGGTTTATTTTAATTCCTGAGCGGCCAGCACAACCTGCCTTCACTTGGGCTGTGACAGAGTTAAAGATCAGCGTAACCCTTCTAAATCCTCTTTATGAATAGCTGTAGTGAGTGTATGTTCCCAGATTCCCATGGGTGCTGTATCAATGTCTCAGTTAACTTCTTTTATCAGAATTTCCAATGTCATTCCCCACTAGCCTTGGTGTGTTGTGATTCTTAAGTTCTTTCTGCTTCTGATCCTTCTGTGTCGGCACAAACACATCATTTCAGATAAAACTCTGTGGTGAAGTGTTGGGAGTCAGGCTAGAAGTACGTGCTGAATCTCAAGCATGTCAGGGTGTGAAATAATAGCATTATAAAGACTTGCGAGAAGGATGTGAACTGGTCTCAGGGCTGATCTTTGATGTGACACAGCATGTTAAAATGGTAGTCCTTTTAGAATTGGACTATATGTGTAGTATTGTGTTATGTTGTACCTCTATCACTGTATCGGAATAGATGTTTACACTAATAAAAATGTCACTCTTCACCAGCTACACAGACAGTGACAGATATAACTTTTTTTTTTTTTTTGCTTTAATAAATCAAACCAAAAGTTGCAAAAAACTCTGCAGCAAGCATGCATTTAGTATGTGGTCTGTGCATTTTACATCTTCAGTTATTTCACATATAACCAGTCAGTTCAGGAATTGTAAGCATGGAGCTTTTACACCATTGTTTTTGGCTTTCAAGAGGTTCTACAGGATTGCGTCCTCTGTACAAACTAAAGAATGGGGCTTTTACTGAGTACTGTAAATAAGAATTGCTGTACTTGCAAATGACATAGTACTATAGCAAAACTGAATGGAAGATCCTCTCTACTCTATATGAAGGTGTAGATGTATTTGAAGGATAGTGAAATAAGCAATAGGGTAGTGTAATATAGTGATTTACGTATCTGAACTATGCTGGTGAGGCAGTATACTCAGATTCGCCCTCCCTAGTCGCTAAATATCTAAGGGGAAAAAAGCCACATTCAGTTCTGGGCACTAAAGGACCCCAGTGGCCTCTGATTCTAATAGTGGATGACATATGCAATAGATTTCAATAGGGACATCATATGAAGCATTAACACACCTTGCAGAGGGCATTGTAGTAAAATTATGATTTTACTCCAATTGATTCATCCATATGGCCAACATTTCAGTCCTTTAGAACTGAACTCTTTAGAAACTTGCCTTCAGCGAACCTTTCTTTATGAAATCATAATTCATAGTGTTGGCAAAGATTCCAAGCAGAACATTCCTGTTTTATAAGCAGGTACAGTCATAAAATCTTAACCACATTGGTACACGTGATTCCTGCACCATAGCCAATGGTGCATGTTTCGAGCACTGGTTCCATCCAGTTCCTTTATTTCATTGACCATCTGGTCTTGTTTTTTATGAAGTATAGTCATTCTGTAAACTTTATTGTGCAGCCTGGCTGTGATCTCATAACTCATTTGGCATTTTACCGTCTCTTATTTCCATGCTGGATACCTCAAGAGTGACATTTTTAGACTCCAATGTTTCAGTGTTAAGGAGTAGATCTTTCCAAGAATTTGTCTGATTGCCTCTTACTGTGCAATGAATATGTTTTACAATCCCATTTATTTCAGTGAATGGATGCTCTCTAACATGACATCAATATATAAATAAATATATATCTATATGTATATGGTAATAAAGTGTTTATCTTGATGTTTATGTCTATTGCACAATGTCATTTAAAGCTGCATGCTGTCTTTTATCTATCTTTTTTTTTTATCTTTTTTTTTATTTTTCTCTTTACCCTGGCCAATTGTCGCCACAATTCCAGCATCAAACTCAATAGATAGGTCATTGAGACAGTTTGGGTTCTAGGAATACACTGCCTAATCTCTCGCTGCATCTATCTGTATGAATTGGTATTTAATTCCTAAAAGCCACATTTTATGATCTATCTGTGACATTAATGAAACAAAATGTTGCATAGTGTAAATTTGGATTTTGGTGATAAAACGAATATAAGATACAGTCTTTGCCTAGTCACACTGTCACATTGCTTATCACACCTCCTGGCATGACTGACCTCTCCCTTACAGTCCCCTCACTCCCTGATGTCACATAAGAGAGGTCAGTCATGTCTAGGAGACAGGACGGTGTGACTAGACGGAAGCTGATCCCCCCCCCCCCCCCGTGACTACTTAGGTTACTTTACATATGACTTTTTATGATTTCAAACATCACATTGCTGCAATAAAAAAATTACAGAGAGGACCAATAGGAAGGGAATGACTTCATCCTGCACATGATAGAGCCAGGTTAAGGTGGAAAAAAACCATTTGTCAGGTTCCCTTTAACAATCTTCCTATTGGGATTGTTATTTTTAACTATATTAAAAAATATTGATAGTTTTTATTTATTTCTAACGAATTCTCATCGTATTAAGGATTAAATGCCAGGAGCTATAACAAATGCTTATAGAAATATGTCTACTGCCTCGTCACAGGGCCCTCGCGGGGTGGCTGCGATACTGAATATTCCAGTACTTCACCTTTAAATCTTATGCTTTATGCATATACAGATATACACCAGATTTGTTTCTATGATTTCTATCTGTATATGTATAACGCTACATTTTAGGATAAGTGAGTGGAGTAATCTGTATCTCAGCCACCTGACAAGAACCGTTTACTATGGCTTCTGGAATGTGGCTATTGGTATGGAGTTAGATATATCTGTCTATTCTTATTTTTTGAATTTAGTTCAACAATATATGGAATATTATTTTAAGAGAGTATGACCTTTTCTCACTACAATCTGTTCTCACTTCATTGTTTCATTATTTTGTCTAATACTTTTTGGTTATACATTATATTGGGATGTCTTGAGGGCCAACATTGGTTACTTTATTTTATTTAGTTTTATTTGATGGATAGTCAGTGGGCTTGGGGTCGGTCAGGGCTCTCAATGCCATTTGTAGCTTGGCTGATCTGCTTATATACATTTTTCTAGGTTTTTGCTGTTAAATTTTCACAATAAGGTTATATCCTATCTCTTAGATGTTGAGTGCATTTGCATAGTATAAGTGTTAGTATTCTGATTTGTTTAGCTGTGCCTGTATGGGTTGTCCAATTCAGACAAACACTGTTTATATGCTCTAATAGGATATATGGACATCAAAGAGTATGACTACAGCCCTTCTCTGAATCGCTGCAAACAACTCTGTGAAGGGTTCAGGGCAACCATTTTATATGTGAGACTGGGATGTCTAGGGCCCACCAGTAGAATTTATTCAGAGGGCCAGCTATACAGCTAAATGCAAATATTACCTGCCTCCCATTTTTCCCATCAGTATTAGCCTGCTACCTACCCTTTGACTTAGATTAGACTCCCCCTTAGCTCTGTGAGGAAGATGATTGGTGATGGGGGCCCTGCAGTGAAAGTAAATAGATGGTGCACAGGAGGGAGGATAGTTGGCAGCCTGCTTCTGTCCATAGATGTTATCTTAGCCACCCAATGCATCTATATATAATAAACTGGGTAGTTAAATATTCTACCCAGCTTATTATATGGGTGCATAGGCTGTGTACAGTGTCTCACACTGCCTATTTGTAAACTGAGTGTACTGGGTCGAAGGACAACCGGGGGACTCACCAGTTCCCCTGCTTGCCAGTCCGAGCCTATGTGGATGGTCATTCATGGTAATAAGCCAGGTATCAGCCGATACAGAAGAGTTGTGCTAATTCTCCTGACAAAAAAAAAAAAAAGTGATCACCAGAGGGTATTCTGCTAGTTAAATAGGTTGTCCAAGACTGGATTATTGATGGCTACCCCCCTCCCCACACTCATTAATATCAATATCAGATAGTGTGGTGTCGGGGGGCTGTACAGTGTATGAGCCGATAGCAGATGGCTGCATACATTGTGTAGTATGTACAATGTGCTCTGTGCTATTGCAGCTCAGCTCCAATTCACCCCTTTAAAGGGAGTTTATCAGCAGTAAATTGTTTATAAATCTAACCATAGTACCTTGTATTGGTCTACAATTTCCAAATGTGCCTCTGTTATTCAGCTTCGAAGCCTCAATTACATGTAAATCACCATTTTATGCAAATAGTATGAATAAAGTAGTGATTTACATGAATTTGGGGCTCCAAAGCTGAATAACAGAGGCACATTTGGAAACTGTAGAATCACCTCTACGAGGTGCTGTGAGTTTTTTTTTCTTTTTTAAGTACTAAATCCTGCAATGTGCACACTGGTTACTAAACCTAATAGTAAACTGAGATCTCATGCACAAAAACGTTTAAAAAAAAAAACAAAACATTAAATATGCATGAAATGGTCCATTTTTAATGTCTGTCTTCCATTTGTCATCTGTTTTAAACTGTCAGATCACTGGTCTTTTTTTTTTTTTTCTTAAAAAAGCTTAAACCATTGATTTTTTTTTTTTCCGCCCATGAAATGTATACTTTCATTGAAAAAGAGAGCCATAGACTTGTATTGGGTAAATTAGAACGGATGTTAACTGTTTAAAAAAAAAAAAAAAATGGATGTGTATATACCCAGTGACTTCAATTGTTTTAAAAATGCACACTTGCCAATGTTGTAGTTTTTCTGCTACAGCGTATCTACTCCTCCTCCCTACTCAGAGCATGCCATAGAAATCAGTCAATCAACTCCAGTCTATGGCCATGACTGTGCTGTAAGGAAAATCACTAAGAGCAAAGGAGAAGCTCAGTCAAGATGGCAGTCCCCATAATCATGTAAATAGAAAAAAAATACAATCAGAAAATTAAAAACAGATTAGAAAAAGTGATATATTTCAGTATCTGTATTAGTAAATATATTTAAAGAATGACGATACATTTCTGTTCTCATTCACACGCTGCAACAAAAAAAAAATTGCAGCATAAATTGACCTGTGATGTAGATTCTCTAGCCACAGTAAGGCTAGGTTCACACCTGCACCTCATCTACGTTTGGGGTTTCCGTCCCCGAATCCACTTAAAAAATGCAGGCAGAAACCTGGCGCACTATAATGGGGTCTGGGGGTTTCCACTTTTTTAAGTAGATTAGGTTTCTGTTCGTGGGGTCCCCAAGTGGCCCACCCAAACAGAAACCTGAACGCTGGTGTGAACCTAGCGTAATTTTGTGATACAGATTTTATTGTGGTTCTAAGTCTTGAAACTTGAAAGTACAGTCATGGCCAAAAGTTTTGAGAATGACACAAATATTATATTTTCACATGATCTGCTGCCCTCTGGTTTTTATGTGTGTTTGTCAGCTGTTTTTATCACATACAGAAATATAATTGCATTCATATTATGAGTAACAGAAGTTTATATTGACAGTTAGAATGAGTTAATGCAGCAAGTCAATATTTGCAGTGTTGACCATTCTTCTTCAGGACCTCTGCAATTCTCCCTGGCATGCTCTCAATCAACTTCTGGACCAAATCCTGACTGATAGCAGTCCATTCTTGCAGAATCAATGCTTTAATTTTGTCTGAATTTGTTGGTTTTTGTTTGTCCACCCGTCTCTTGATGATTGACCACAAGTTCTCAATGGGATTAAGATCTGGGGAGTTTCCAGGCCATGGACCCAAAATCTCTATGTTTTGTTCCCTGAGCCATTTAGTTATCACCTTTGCTTTATGGCAAGGTGCTCCATCATGCTGGAAAAGGCATTGTTGAGCGCCAAACTGCTCTTGGCCGGTTGGGAGAAGTTGCTCTTGGAGGACATTCTGGTACCATTCTTTATTCAAGGCTGTGTTTTTAGGCAAGACTGTGAGAGAGCCGATTCCCTTGGCTGAGAAGCAACTCCACACATGAATGGTTTCAGGATGCTTTACAGTTGGCATGAGACAAGACTGGTGGTAGTGCTCACCTCTTCTTCTCCGAATAAGCTGTTTTCCAGATGTTCCAAACAATCGAAAAGGGGATTCATCAGAGAAAATGACTTTACCCAGTCCTCAGCAGTCCACTCCCTGTACCTTTTGCAGAATATCAGTCTGTCCCTGATGTTTTTTCTGGAGAGAAGTGGCTTCTTTGCTGCCCTCCTTGAGACCAGGCCTTGCTCCAAGAGTCTCCGCCTCACAGTGCGTGCAGATGCACTCACACCTGCCTGATGCCATTCCTCAGCAAGCTCTGCACTGCTGGTAGCCCGATCCCGCAGCTGAAACACTTTTAAGAGACGGTCCTGCCGCTTGCTGGTCTTTCTTGGGCGCCCTGGAGCCTTTTTGGCACCAATGGAACCTCTCTCCTTGAAGTTCTTGATGATGCGATAGATTGTTGACTGAGGTGCAATCTTTCTAGCTGCAATACTCTTCCCAGTTAGGCCATTTTTGTGCAGTGCAATGATGACTGCACGTGTTTCTTTAGAGATAACCATGGTTAACAGAAGAGAAACAATGATGGCAAGCACCAGCATCCTTTTAAAGTGTCCAGTGGTGTCATTCTTACTTAATCATGACAGATTGATCTCCAGCCCTGTCCTCATCAACACCCACACCTGTGTTAATGGAGCAATCACTGAAACGATGTTAGGTGGTCCTTTTAAGGCAGGGCTGCAATGATGTTGAAATGTGTTTTGGGGGATAAAGTTCATTTTCTAGGCAAATATTGACTTTGCAAGTAATTGCTGTTAAGCTGATCACTCTTTCTAACATTCTGGAGTATATGCAAATTGCCATTAGAAAAACTGAAGCAGTAGACTTTGTAAAAATTAATATTTGTATCATTCTCAAAACTCTTGGCCATGACTGTAGAGACATACCTGCAATTACGCAATGAATTTCACCACACAAAAAAAAAAAAACACTGGAGGAGATTTCTTAATCCCTCTACGCATTTTATCTAGCATTGAGGAGTGATATTGTGGTACACATTTAGTGCAAACTTGCCACAATCCTGTTCTGCCCCTCATCTCACTACATTGGTGTGACACTGTTTTCTGCTGTGAAAATTTACACCAGTTCCTAATGGGCGTAGCTTTCTATTCTGGCACTGGGACTGATTTTGGAAGAGGCCGGAGCCTCTTCATAAATCAATGGTTTCATGTGCCAAATCTGCTCACCTATTTACATATTTGTTTTGGCTGAATTTAGGCAAAACAACTGCTGGTTTCCTGCAACAAAAAAATCAGCAATGGACACCTCCAGTGTGGATGTACCATTATAATGTTTTCACATTTAACAAATCCTGTGACTATTACTAAAAGCCATTACTCTTATCATGTTTTGTAATCTATGAAGTTTAAGTGGATCTGTCACCACCATTACCTTGTTTCCTCTTGTTCCCATTTCTGTTCCTTTCCTTTGAGTTCCTCGATTCTCCCATTGTAAATGAGTCTTTAGTATGCTTATGAATGAATACCTTGACGACTGACCGGTCCTAATCTGTCACTGTCAATTGGAAGTGAACTTTATATTCTGTGAACCTGGCCAACCTGATACAATGCAACCTCACTCTCCTCTCTGTATAACAGCATCAATAGAAGAACAGTGAGAAGAGGGATACCATGGAGATCATCTGTATATCAGAGAAAACCCCAAGGCAATGAGAAGTTTTTATCCTGCATGGGCATATCCTGTATGGACGCATACCTACAACAGACCACAGAAAACTGCCATACAAGCATAATAAATCGGCCACAATGGGTCTGTTTTGACAGCCATTAAAAAGAGACCGATATGGCGATTTATACTACATTCCTTATATGCTGTTCTATGATTGTACTTCTGTCTTGCCTTATTATATACTGTCCCTTTCTGAATCTGTCAATGATCCACCCAGTGGCATAACTAGGAATGGCTGGGCCTCAAGGCAAACATTTGACATGGGGCCGCTCCCTCCAACCCCCCTTCTCGCACAAACCACATTCCTGCGCACACTATTATGCCCCATAGTGGCCCCTGCACACAGTATTATGCCCCATAGTGGCCCCTGCACACAGTATTATGCCCCATAGTGGCCCCTGCACACATTATTATGCCGCATAGTGGCCCCAGCACACAGTATTATGCCCCATTGTGGACCACCCATGAAAAGACCCCAGAGTATAATGATCGAGACCGGTAGGATACAAACAAAAAAAAAACAATGTTACCTACCTCTTCTTGGCTCTGGCACACTAACACTTCGGACATCTTCAATGTTGGACCAAATCTCGCGTGAGCCAGGCCGGCGTCGCGACGCATAATGATGCAGGCCCGGTCCACGTGACGTCACCAAACAGGCCCGAAGCCTGCGGAGCTTAGCAGAGGTAAGTAACAGTGTTTTTTATGTTCCCTCACCTCCCCTGGCCCTCCGATCATTCTTCTCAGACACCCGAGTATAATGATAGCAGTGTTTGTGGGGTTCGCGGCCTCACTTACCGATCCCCGCTCCTGCTCACAGTCCCCTTCGCTTCCGCAGAATGGGAAGCACAGGCGGCCATAAGCAGGAGCAGGGGGATTGGTAAGTAAATAGGGCCCGTTACCTGCTGGGGTTACTCCAGTAGGTAACGGCCTATTAATAAAAAAAAAAAAAAAAAAGCAAAGAATGTCCTGGGCCCTGTGGCAGCCGCTACCGCTGCTACCCCGGTACTTAAGCCCCTGGATCCACCATAACACTGATGTTTTGTTGCATTTTTCTCATTTATTAATCCATTTCCAACATCCACGTAGTTATTACAGCAGCCGCCATAGCCACCTGGTCTTTGCTGTATTAAGGCCCCCGACTCCATATTCCCAGCAGCACATGGAACCCGGCATTTTGGGGAGGGTTGCCGGTCCCTGAAACAAGATCCGAGGTCGGCGATAATTGCCATGACAGCTGAGAGCCTATTGAAGGCTCCCATGCTTGTCTGGCATTATGCAGCCTATAATAGAAGTGTCCGTAATTTGTAATGCATTGTATTAGTGATCAGACTCCCTGGGGTTCAAGACCCCTAGGCTATCTTATTATTACAATAACAACAACAACAACAACAACAAAAAAAAGAATTAAAAATTCAAATCACACCCCTTTCCCTAGAACATAACGGTATATCAAAGTAAAAAAAATAAAGTGAAACACGTACACATTAGGTATCCCTGTGTCTAAAAAAAAAAAAAAAAAAAAGACCTATGTCAGAATGTTTTTTGTTTTTTTTAAGGGGTTAGAACGTAAATAAAACAATATACATTTGGAATCCCTGGCATTATACTGACCCATAATATACAGGTGAATTATACAGTATACAGGTCATTTTGGCCGCACAGAGAGTGCTGTATAAACGAAGCCCAAAACAAAGTCGCACTAACGCAGTTTGTCTCTGAATTTTTTTCCAGCATCTCATTTCCAGCAGTACATTGCACGGAATATTAAATGGTACCGTTACAAAGTACAATTTGTCCAGCAAACATTAACTCCTCATACGGCTCTGTTAACAGAAAAAAAGGGGGTTTGGAAGTCAAAAATCAAAATCAAAAAATGCCTGCAGTAGGAAGGGTTTAAGATATAAATGGCAGCTTTAAAAAAAAAAAAAAAAAAAAACAGACCAATGCCAGTCCGTATTTAATGGACATTTGGCGCACAAAGAACAGAATGGTCGTAAGAATAAGGTCTAATTCATGAGACACAAGCAATTTTCTAAAAAATCTGCAAAAGCCATACAGACATGAGCAATTCTATATATATACTTTTCACATGGCAACATCTTGCTTCCCATTGGCTGTTTCTATGTTAATCATGGAAGACAGTTCCTCTCCTTCCTTCCATCCATTGCAGTGTGAGGTGAGACCCTGCACGCAAGTAAATAGCATCTGCTGTATGAAGACTGCAGATCTATGCACTGCACAGCATGGTTGACTGCTAGGACTATAATAATGGCTGCAGCCGATGCTCCTTCTGGTCCCTCTCTTCCTATAACTATAGAATCTATGAGCTGTATACTTGCCTATTTCTTAAAGAGGACCTGTTACCAAGTTCAACATGCTAAATGCTATACATCTTTTGATAGCTGATGTGGGCCTGAATAATTTGGCTTTTTAAAAAAAAAAAAAAAAAAATCTGTCCACCCTTTTATAAGGTATGACCTCCACAAGGTTATATATGAATTAGCTCTTATTCAACCACTGGGTGGTAACCTTTTATCTCTTCTGAGAAAAAAATGGTTCCCTTACTTCCTACAGCAGCACAATATGGGGTATTCCTGCCCCTGTGTGCTGGTAGGACAGGTGGAACTTTTAATTAACATAAAATATGCATGACTACGCTACCCTATAACCCCTTGTGTTATTTTCTGTCCTGTGTGGTGGGACAGGTGGAGGGAGGTCTTTTGTCCTCCCATATTTTGTTTTTTCCCCTAAAGTTTGTTAACTTCCTTTCGGGAGTCATCTTTACACCTCTCTTCTCTTCTTTCTTCCATTGGACGCTTCTGTGGAAAAGAAGGGGGGGGTTTATTTAGGCAGTTTTTTTGTGCTAGCCAAGCTGTCAACCTTCGCTCTGAAAAGGTTGATTTCAGTAGTTCATGCAGTTATAGTTACATGCTGTATGTTCAAAGACCTGTAATGCAGGCCACTTGTGTGGCCTTGATGTGGAGTATTGCCGTTTCACTTACCTTTTTTGTGCCTAGCCAAGCTTTCAACCTTTGCTCTGAAAAGGTTTATTTCATTAGTACATGCAGCGGTAGTTGCATGCTGCATGTTTAAAGTCCTGTAGTGCAGGCCACTTGTGCGGCCTTGATGTGGTGCATTACCGTTTCACTTACCTTACAAGCTCCGCGGCCGCCAGAAGTGACGTCGGTCACTTTGTTCCTCCGGGAACCTTTGTTTGTGTTCCGGTTTTCCGGGGACTGAATTCTCGGACGGACTTTTTGCAGCTTAGTTTTTCCTCCTTTTTGCAAGTTTATATTTGTTGAGCCTCTTTTCTGGCATCGGTCTGTATATTTGTAGCTTAATTCTGTGTACAAGGAATTAAGGTTTGCAAAATTTGCGGGGGGAGGGTTTTTTGTGTGCACTACTTGCTCATTCCTCCTCCCCTCCTATAGAAGCCTTCATCTCAATGCAGGAGATGGCTTGTCTCTTCGTGAGGAAGGCCTGTTACTGTTCTTACTGCTGCAGCATGGTGGCTCAGTGGTTAGCACTGCAGCCTTGCAGTGCTTAGAGTCCTGAGTTCAAATCCTGCAAGGAGTTTGAAAAAAAAAAGGTCTAGTTTGTGTGCAGTGTGATACACTATGAAGCTATTGAAGATTTACAGGTGATTGACAAAACGCTTTCATCTGATGATACCTTGGAAGATTCCAGCAGACCTCTTTTTCCTCCTGAGAAGATAAATAAGCTACTGAAGTCCATCTGGTCAAGGGAACGTGATGTTGACGGGGAAGCCTCCTGTTCCACTTCTAGGGGGTCTAGGGCCTTCCAAGTGGACAAGTCATTGGAAAAACTGCTTGCAGAATTGAAACATCCGAAAAGAGCTCCCGTATATTCCAGAAGATTTAGAACCTTGTTCCTTATTCCGGAGGCTCGGTGGGGCCTCCCACCTAAAGTGGACACAGCAGTGGCCAAGTTGTCCCGATGTTCGGACTTCTGTGACGACTGCCTTTGGACAGTCAGTCCTAGGTGTTGTAGAGCAGGGAAACCCTCCCTAAGGGAATTACTTGCTATATCCCCATATTGTGCTGCTGTAGGACGTTAGGAAATCGTTGATTATGATGATAATCTGTTTCCCTTAGTCCTAACAGCAGCACAAGCTTCCCTCCCTAAACTTAGAAATTTTTAGTTTATAACTTACACAAGGAGGGGAGGTCCCTTTGCCCTCTTATAGGGTAGCGTAGTCATGCATATTTTATGTTAATTAAAAGTTCCACCTGTCCTACCAGCACACAGGGGCAGGAATACCCCATATTGTGCTGCTGTTAGGACTAAGGGAAAACATAATCAACGATTACCACCCACTTGGTGAATAAGAGCTAATTCTCATATAATCTTCCAGGAGACAAATTACTGCTTCCAAACATGAACTCTTAATACTGCAAAGACGTATAGATATATGAAATTGTGCAGAAGCAGGGAGCCAACTATTACAGCAGCCAGACCTATAGTGAAGACAGGGGCAGTTTATTACTATCCCTGCCTTCCCGATCACAGTGTACACAATTATGGGAGCCACCATGATGTGGCTCCACTTCCAACCCCGTGGTCACAATTACAGGAAATGAAGAAGAAAAAAGGAAAGTTAAAATGCCTAGTTAAAAGATCTTATGGACAACGCAATGTGTTAAAAAAAATATATATATATAGATATACAGTCATGGCCAAAAGTTTTGAGAATTATACAAATATTAATTTTTACAAAGTCTACTGCTTCAGTTTTTCTAATGGCAATTTGCATATACTCCAGAATGTTATAAAGAGTGATCAGCTTAACAGCAATTACTTGCAAAGTCAATATTTGCCTAGAAAATGAACTTTATCCCCCAAAACACATTTCAACATCATTGCAGCCCTGCCTTAAAAGGACCACCTAACATCGTTTCAGTGATTGCTCCATTAACACAGGTGTGGGTGTTGATGAGGACAGGGCTGGAGATCAATCTGTCATGATTAAGTAAGAATGACACCACTGGACACTTTAAAAGGAGGCTGGTGCTTGCCATCATTCTGTTAACCATGGTTATCTCTAAAGAAACACGTGCAGTCATCACTGCACTGCACAAAAATGGCCTAACTGGGAAGAGTATTGCAGCTAGAAAGATTGCACCTCAGTCAACAATCTATCGCATCATCAAGAACTTCAAGGAGAGAGGTTCCATTGGTGCCAAAAAGGCTCCAGGGCGCCCAACAAAGACCAGCAAGCGGCAGGACCGTCTCTTAAAAGTGTTTCAGCTGCGGGATCGGGCTACCAGCAGTGCAGAGCTTGCTGAGGAATGGCAGCAGGCAGGTGTGAGTGCATCTGCACGCACTGTGAGGCGGAGACTCTTGGAGCAAGGCCTGGTCTCAAGGAGGGCAGCAAAGAAGCCACTTCTCTCCAGAAAAAACATCAGGAACAGACTGATATTCTGCAAAAGGTACAGGGAGTGGACTGCTGAGGACTGGGGGAAAGTCATTTTCTCTGATGAATCCCCTTTTCGATTGTTTGGAACATCTGGAAAACAGCTTATTCGGAGAAGAAGAGGTGAGCGCTACCACCAGTCTTGTCTCATGCCAACTGTAAAGCATCCTGAAACCATTCATGTGTGGGGTTGCTTCTCAGCCAAGGGAATCGGCTCTCTCACAGTCTTGCCTAAAAACACAGCCATGAATAAAGAATGGTACCAGAATGTCCTCCAAGAGCAACTTCTCCCAACCGTCCAAGAGCAGTTTGGCGCTCAACAATGCCTTTTCCAGCATGATGGAGCACCTTGCCATAAAGCAAAGGTGATAACTAAATGGCTCAGGGAACAAAACATAGAGATTTTGGGTCCATGGCCTGGAAACTCCCCAGATCTTAATCCCATTGAGAACTTGTGGTCAATCATCAAGAGACGGGTGGACAAACAAAAACCAACAAATTCAGACAAAATTAAAGCATTGATTCTGCAAGAATGGACTGCTATCAGTCAGGATTTGGTGCAGAAGTTGATTGAGAGCATGCCAGGGAGAATTGCAGAGGTCCTGAAGAAGAAGGGTCAACACTGCAAATATTGACTTGCTGCATTAACTCATTCTAACTGTCAATATAAGCTTCTGTTACTCATAATATGAATGCAATTCTATTTCTGTATGTGATAAAAACATCTGACAAACACACATAAAAACCAGAGGGCAGCAGATCATGTGAAAATATAATATTTGTGTCATTCTCAAAACTTTTGGCCATGACTGTATATATATATCTATATATAGATATTTATATACAGGGTGGGCCTTAAGTATGGATACACCCAGATACCATTGAATCCAAAATGGCGGTTTTACAGATGGCTGCCATTGGTGTCACCCGGCCTCAAATGTTTCCCCCCCTCCCATGTACTAATATGCCACAAACTGTAAGGTGATATCAGCAACCACTTCCATTTTATCTGGGTGTATCCATACTTATGGCCCACCCTGTATATATAGATACAGTGCCTTGCAAAAGTATTCGGCCCCCTTGAACTTTTCAACCTTTTGCCACATTTCAGGCTTCAAACATAAAGATATAAAATTTTAATTTTTTGGTGAAGAATCAACAACAAGTGGGACACAATTGTGAAGTGGAACAAAATTTATTGGTTATTTTAAACTTTTGTAAAAAATAAAAAACTGAAAAGCAGCAAACTCACTCCAGACGTTCAGTGAGGATTTCTGAATGATCCAACGTTGTCCTAAATGACTGATGATGATAAATATAATCCACCTGTGTGTAATCAAGTCTCTGTATAAATGCACTTGCTCTGGATAGTCTCAAGGTTCTGTTTAAAGCGCAGAGAGCATCATGAAGACCAAGGAACACACCAGGCAGGTCCGTGATACTGTTGTGGAGAAGTTTAAAGCCGGATTTGGATACAAAAAGATTTCCCAAACTTTAAACATCCCAAGGAGCACTGTGCAAGCTATCATATTGAAATGGAAGGAGTATCAGACCACAGCAAATCTACCAAGACCCGGCCGTCCCTCTAAACTTTCATCTCAAACAAGGAGAAGACTGATCAGAGATGCAGCCAAGAGGCCCATGATCACTCTGGATGAACTGCAGAGATCTACAGCTGAGGTGGGAGAGTCTGTCCATAGGACAACAATCAGTCGTACACTGCACAAATCTGGCCTTTATGGAAGAGTGGCAAGAAGAAAGCCATTTCTCAAAGATATCCATAAAAAGTCTCGTTTAAAGTTTGCCACAAGCCACCTGGGAGACACACCAAACATGTTGAAGAAGGTGCTCTGGTCAGATGAAACCAAAATCCAACTTTTTGGCCCCAATGCAAAACAATATGTTTGGCGTAAAAGCAACACAGCTCATCACCCTCAACACACCATCCCCACTGTCAAACATGGTGGTGACAGCATCATGGTTTGGGCCTGCTTTTCTTCAGCAGGGACAGGGAAGATGGTTAAAATTGATGGGAAGATGGATGGAGCCAAATACAGGACTATTCTGGAAGAAAACCTGTTGGAGTCTGCAAAAGACATGAGACTGGGACGGAGATTTATCTTCCAACAAGACAATGATCCCAAACATAAAGCAAAATCTACAATGGAATGGTTCACAAATAAACGTATCCAGGTGTTAGAATGGCCAAGTCAAAGTCCAGACCTGAATCCAATCGAGAATCTGTGGAAAGAGCTGAAAACTGCTGTTCACAAACGCTCTCCATCCAACCTCACTGAGCTCGAGCTGTTTTCCAAGGAAGAATTATTTTTTTACAAAAGTTTAAAATAACCAATAAATTTCATTCCACTTCACAATTGTGTCCCACTTGTTGTTGATTCTTCACCAAAAAATTAAAATTTTTTATCTTTATGTTTGAAGCCTGAAATGTGGCAAAAGGTTGAAAAGTTCAAGGGGGGGCGAATACTTTCGCAATGTGATATTGAGTTTAATAAAGCATCTTGAGTGAAGCGTGGTCTACATACCTCCTTTTTTCGGATTTCCTCCTACCCATCTATTTGCCGCCTGGATCCAAGAGATCCTGACGCTTAGAGGCTCCGCAGCTCCCACATACCGTGACGTATATTGGACCAGTTCACTTTATCATTTGTGATCACATTTTTCAACAAGGTGAGAGTCCATCAATACCGGTGTTCTAAATTCACAGAATTATCATCGCAGGAGTGGACCAATTGAGGGGACATTGGCATACACCAGACCCCATCAATTGTATGCTCGTATACTGTGAACTCACACCCTATGTTCAGCCACCAACTCTCAACCTCTAATAGTGGACACGTCCTAGTCACCCTATATATTCCATCTTTATAACACAATTTCATTGTGTCATTCACTACTATTATCACAATAACTTTTTGTAAAACAATATTACCCTATGTGCCGCTCGGCGTTGTTGTTTTTGTTTCTCTGCTAAAGCGAATACTTTCGCAAGGCACTGTATATATATAAAATATGAAAAGCAGACACATTTACCCTCCTTACCTGTGTCAGATACATGAGAACGATTAGTTGTTACTGCAAATTTCTGACACTTTTGCTTACTGTACAGGGTGACAAATCCTTGTTAAGAGTTTTCTAGCTACTGAGGTACGGGACGTCTCCACTACATCTCATTGTCTTTACACAGCAATGATGTTTTTTGTGAGTATATTACAGATGTTCTTTAGACATTTAGAACTAGTTTATCCATATTCTAGGGGTCACAATATCCCTTTAATTGACCACCTTGTGTATAAGATTGACAAGAACTGATAAAAGTGATAACAATGGGGACAGATTTATTTATGAAAATGTGACAAAATTGTGATGCAACTTGTGGCAAAAACTGACATACATGCCCTAAACCATATTTATCACTCATTTTAGACACTCTTTACAACTTGTTGGACAAGATGTTATGGTTTAGCAAGAAAAGGACTTAAGATGTAACACTGCGAACCAAAAAATTGTACCAAAAATTGTGGCACATTTTTGTGGAAAACTATGCCAAATAATAGGTGATGTAAGATTAGACTAGACAGTCATTCAGAAGTTAATAAATCTGGTGAAGATGAAAGTTGTCTAGTCTAAGGTCTTACTTTTAAACAGTGTTAGTAAATCTGCCCTATTGCATCCCAGCAATACTGAATGATATATAAGTTTTATTCTAAACAATTCTTATTTACCCTGGGAATTCCATTTTCATTTCCTGATTTCTAGTATATGGATGGGATTTTCTATTCCTTTGTAATGTTCTATACCAGGGGTCAGCAACCTTCGGCACTCCAGCTGCTGTGAAACTACAACTCCCAACATGCTCCATTCACTTCCATGGGAGGTCCAAGAACAGCAAATCAAGTATGCATGCTGGGAGTTGTAGTTTTACAACAGCTGGAGTGCCGAAGGTTGCCTATCCCTGTTCTATACCATAAGGATGTGTGAGAACAATTTATGAGGAGTGAAAGAGGCCAGTGTTTGTACAGATGTGGTAAAGTGCATAGAGAAACAAGTGTAATGTACCAGCTTGAAATCAGAGTTCAGCCTGCTTTGTTTCCACAAATAAAAGATTTATGAGTTGTGGTTTTACTGAACCGAATAATGACATGAAGGTCCACATGGTCACTGAGAGCGTTCTCAAAAAGATTAACTTCCCAGGAAATACTGTTCCCCAAAGAAGTTAGCATAATCTCTAAGAAAATCTGTCTTCTAAGAATGGCTTGTCTGTGAAGCAGTCTGCTAGTGTCTGAGAGAGTTTAATAAGACTTACTGCCCTAAGCTCAGTTTATTGCAAGACATTAGGTATTCTGTATTTTCTAGCAATCTTAATCACGTCTCAAAGAAAAATACAACTGACATTTCAGGTTTGTTTTTACTATTGTGTAGGGTGGGGTTTACTGAACATTTTTGTGATATACTTTATTAACTTATTTGAATTCCTTTGTGTAAAAATACAGGCTGTAAAGTTCTCCCTAGAAACAGTCTAAATGTTGTCAGGGAGATATACCCCATATACACTGTATATTGCCAGTATGTGTTATATATATATATATATATATATATATATATATATATATAGTAATTGCTAAAAGGGAACCTGTCAGGTTGATCTGGGACACTAAAACCGCCCACAGGTCCTTATGGATCATTGGTTTAGTGACTCATGCTATAGCAATACCATCCGTGCCCGCATTAAAAAAAAAGCAAACCTTTAAACTTAGTGTCAGCCGTATCAACAGTAGTAGTATCAGCAGTATCAGCCAAACCCTCCTGTTTAGACTGCTAGTAAGTAGTCTATGCTGAAGCATAGCTAGGGGTTCAGCACAGGGAGCGAACATGTCCAAGTGGACTCCCAACTTAGGTATACCGATTAGTATCACTATACGGTGACCATATAGTGGTATATATCGGATTCATTTAGGTGAATACAGGGCAGTAATATTTAGTGAGTTACAGGTGACGTCTCTGACTAATCGTTCACATTCCCCGTCTCTTCCATCTGGACTGCCATGACCACTTCTTCCAGTCTCTGTAAAGTTTGCAGCACAGACATCTAGCAAATCCCATCCACACATTGCGGAAAAATACATGCAGTGGACATGCTGCGATTTCCAAAATCGTTGCGGTTTTGGGAATTGCAGCATGTCAATTATACCTACGGAAACACTGACGGTTTCCCTATAGGTATAATGGAAGAAGAAAGTCCGCAGAGGTTTTTCTGTAATAAACGCTGTGGGAAAAACCACAAAACGTTACTACTGCGGTTTTTCCTGCAGCCCTTTTTATGCTGCGGCCTGCTACGTGGGGCCTTAGTCTTAATAAAGCCCAAGTGCCACCTTAATTAAATTAATTGCCCCCTCATTCCCCATGATTCCCCCTGACATAAATACTGAACTTATACTATTAAAATACCCACAACTAAGCTAAAACAAAACAAAAAAAAAAGTTATACTCACCTACCTGCGATCCTGATGAATGGAGCAGCCGCCTCTTCCCTGTCCACACGCAGGATGTCTGCGTCTCAGCGCAGGAGGTGCAATGTTGTGACGTCATCGTGCCCACCTGTGCCGAGAAGATGTTTGTCTATGTTCTCGTCTTGTAAACCACATGGCCTCATGTGGCTTGAGGTTTACAAGACAGCAAAGTTGCAGGAAGCGTTTTAACTAGATCGGTGTCTGCAGACACCGATCTAGTTAAAAGTAAAAGATGTATTAATGGCGGCCCCAGGGTGGCCCCCACAGAGTCAGTGGGCCAGGGGCAGCCGCCCCCTCTGCCCTCCCGCTAGCTAGCTGGATGTTTGTTATACATTCAATGGGGGCAACAAAGATGGTATAATAAAAATACATCAGGTTAAGTTATACTATAAAGGTTGGGGTTGCATCTGATTATTTCTTTATCCTAACTGGGGTGTATATTATATATTTTGTGTAAAGTATTTTAAAATTATATGCAATAAAGAGATTTTTGTATTTTTTATAAGAAATTATAGCTCCATGTGTATCTTTTGGTGAATAAAACCTTTAAACTTACCTAGAGATGAGTCTGATGAGTAAATCCCCAGTCCATGAGGACTTGTGGGTGGTTTAGTGCCCAAAATCACCCTGGCACCAGGACAGGTTCCCTTTAAGTAGGGTTGTCACTGCAAATAGCTGTATCTCTGGTTTTATACCACCTAGAAAAATCTCCGCATGTCAATATTGAAGTTCTAACTTTAACAAAAACGGAGAAGTCACTATTTAAAAACACAGCATACACTGAATATAAAACTCACAACCCTGACTGTGTTTTTAGCCATTGATTATTTTATTTCTATTACAGAGAGAACTGCAATCTTGGTATTGAAAGCAGAAACTCACATATCATATGAAACTGGTTTCTACAGTTTTACACTTTTATACCACTGCTACATCTGTAAATAGGTGAAATACAGTCCCTGCCAAGGCTTAGAGCATTCATACAGAGAAATTTAGAGCCTGATTTCTACTAAAAGGAAGTAAAATAGGTTAATAAAGTAAATTACAAAAATGTTTACCAAACACCCCCAAAAAGTGAAATTGCACTTTATATAAAACTGTGCAGTATTAGTAATACATTACTATAGAAAAGTTTACATTACTACTCTGAAGGGGTAGTGTAACCAATCTACGAGTATAACACGAATATTTGATACATATTATATACATCATTGTTTTTACTGCAGTGTGAATGACCATTCTGATCTGTCCTTCTGCAAAGCCCTGTGCAAAGTTAAAAGCTGAATACAGCACTCTGCTATCCCAGACAGTTCTAAATAACATGTGTGACCACTGCACCATTTAACTCTTCCTGACCATGATCTTGCAGCAGGAGGGGGATGGGGACACAATACCCAGGTTCACAGTTTCCATTCAGGTTCCCAGCTATATCTTTCTCCATAATAATGGTCATGTTGCATTTATTTGAATTGTCATTCCATCCTATGGACTTCTTGATTGTAAAATTTCTTACCATGGTCTTATTCAGACCCATAAAATGCTATACCCTAAAACAAAATGTAATCTGGCACTGGTGTTACACTGGTTGAATATAGAAGTTGTGAAAAATTAGAAAAAAAAACATTTAATAAATTGGTTAAAACTTAATAGTTTTTGCTTATCATATAATAAAATCTCCTCAGAAAGCAGAGTAAATAGGCTAATATAAAAAGGGAAGGAGGTCAAGGACCCAATGGCAGGCATGCAGATTTGTACCGCACCTGCTGTGGCAGGGTGTGTCTGTATCAGCATAAGCGGTAATACATACAGCTCTTTTTATAGAGAATGCTTGTACCTTGCACTCCTTGCTCTCGAAACAGCTGACTGCGGCAACCTTCGGTATCTAGTAACATCTCCGGTATATAATCACTGTATACCACTGTCTGGTGACCAACTGTATAAATATGGGACACAACAGATAAAAATTCCTTTGTTCCCAATAGACAACAGATCATATGCTAGCCCTCCTACATATAGATTCTCTTAGTGCTGTGATAGCCATGTATATTCAGGGATGCCCCTGAGCAAGGTCAGGATTTGTTTCTAATAGCTCAATGTGTATATGTCAATATACTGCTATGATCCTCTATGGGGTCCATCATATTATTTATGAGCCTTATGTTGTATCAACCCCATAATGCATCGTGGCTCAAAGTGAATATAATGTTGCCAGGAACATTACTACTGTATACATACATATTAAATATCTGGATTGCATTATTTATGTTATTATAATCTATGCTTTATGCACAACCATCTGGTGTCACACTGGACTACTGACCAGGTTGCTAATGATTCATCATTCCTGTGGGTGCAGTAAAAATCTGCATGCATGCCATTGGGTCCCCCTGTATATTAGCCTATTTACTCTGCTTGCTGTGGAGATTTTATTATCTGATAAGTGAAAACTATTAGGTTTTAACCAATTTATGAAATGTTAAGCTTTAGTCATCTTTATTATTTTTTCACATTTTTCACATAGTATTTATAGACAACCTACCATCCACATATCCTTTATATATATATATATATATATATATATATATATATATATATTTCTTTTATTCTGCATATAGAAGTTGCAAGAATACTAAACCTGGAGGTTCAAATGTGAAAAATTTTACTTGGCTTTTAAACCGCTTACAGTTCAGCAGGGTCTATATGTTGAGTTCTGCTGTTCCTTTGATAACTCTCATTATTTTTGTTTAGTACATTGACAAATCCTCTTACTTTTTCCATTCACTCTGAGAAGTCTTTGACCGTTACACTCTAATCCTAGGAGTTTAGTCAGGCCATGTGTAAATTATAGTTTAGTTACAAGTTCATGCTATACCCTCAATTCTAAGCAGAAATATTCAACTGGTATGGTAGAATGAGATATGTTGTATGGCTTCCTTTATTCAAAATTTTTCCAGGAAAATAGAAGTATTTCTATGTCTAAGAAACATGAAATCTGGGAATGTTTGGTTTCTCACCTGTACTAGAACCCCTGTTACGGTATTCCTGTTTGGCCTATTAAACTGAAAGTTGTTCCCATGGGGACATAACACAATGTCATAAAGCGCTGGCATCTCATAGACTGCCATGAGGCTTAGCATATACATAAAGAAGTGTCGGGTGCCAGGGATATTTACAAATTCACTAACAATGAAAAATATCAAAAGTATAAATAGGAGCTCATAACACCGGAGGAACCTTATCCTAGACTGGGCATTTTTAGTTATAAAAAGCGGAAACTAGATCTTTTACAATAATAATATAGCAGATTCATTATCATAATTATTCTACTTATGATTACAATTTTAATAGGAAAAGGTATTGCAAAAATGAAGGGGAAAAGCAATTCAAAAATTTTAAAGAAACAAGCTCATATAGTTTTTACCATTTAAGGCCAGAGTACCCAAGGCTTCTGCCTTCAGGATCCATCAAGCTTCTTTTTTAATAATTTATGCCTATCTCTACCATATTGGTATGATATGTTGACATGTTGGCATGTTGGTGTTAGGCGGCTGGTCCAGACAAGGGTTAACTGTTGTATGTCTGAAGTCTGTGGTTTGGGAGGGGTTTTTCCCTGAGGTTCTGCCCCACCCTGTGGTGTGCTATTTAAGCTGGGGGCTTGCTCCAGTTCACTGCTGGTTATACTCTTGTGTTCAGCCATTCCTGTGACCTGTAGTTCTACAGTCTGTCTGGTTCTGTATTCTAGCCTTGTCTGTTTACTCTCTGGCCTTCTGTCAGGGTGTCTGTGTAGTGGACTTTGTGAGTGTGTGTGCACTGTCCTCCTGAGTTTCTGTTAGGGCTTACTTCTAGGGTCTCTATTTAAGTTCCTGAGAGTCGTCCTCTTATCAGAGGAAAACTCTGGCGCTAGGCAGGTGTAGCCAGGGTGAATGTTAGGGATAATTCCTCCGCTATTGTCCACCTGCCTATTTTGCTTTGATTTTCACTTATTTTGTCTGCCTTTGTTTACTTTGCATTTCTAAAATAAACCAGTTTATTTCACATGTTCATTTGTTACTACTCTGTTTGGAGACAAACATAACAGTTGGTACATTAGGACATGTTCTATACCTGCAAAGCGGGGCACTTCTGCGTTACCAACATTTGTTTCTCTAATGTGATGGATCAACCTAGGTGACCCTTCCCCAAATGCGATTGACTTGAAATGTTCTTGAAATCTAACATAAAGACACCTAATAGTCTTCCCAATATAGAAAAAAAACACAAGGACATGATATAACATATACTACAAACATAGTATTACAATTAATAAACTGTTTTACTTTGTGTCCTATACCTCCAAACTTTAAATATTTGGCTTGTGGATTGTAATTGCCACGCCTGTAATTCCCTACTGCTAACATTTTTTGTAGCCTATCTGGTTTAGTGGAGACAAGACGACCTCTGACTACCTGATCTTTGATGATATTACTCCATCTAAGCGTAATTAGAGGGGTTTTTTTTAATGGCTGTATCCCATAAAATTGGATCTTCTTCTAGCTGAGTCCAGTTTTTCCTTATGTCAACCTAATTTGTGATGCCATTGGACTATATGTAAACAAGAAGATACATCTTCCATCATTCTTTCCTCCTGCTTTTTTCTTGTTTTTTGATAAATTTTCTCAATCTAATTACTTGCTTTTATGTAGGCCGTTTCCAGTAGTTGTTTTGGGTAACCTCTTTTTAGAAGACAGTTTTTAAAATCTTCTGCCTGTTCGAAAAACTTTTCATTACTGATATTTATCCTTCTAGCCTAATAAATTGGCCATATGGAACCCCTGTCTTGACATATGGAGGGTGGAAACTTTTGTAACAATGCATTTGTTATAGTAGGCTTTCTAAACATGATGGTGTCTATTCCAACTTCTTTTACTATGACCAGCACATCCAGAAATTCTAGCAAAGTGTCATTTATCTTTGAAAAAGTGAAACTCATATTCATAGTGTTAGTTTAATTTAGAAATGCAATAAAATCATTAAACTGTTGATTGAAAAACCGACCACACTTTGAATACTTTGTCCACATAGAGGTATATATATGTACAAACATATTGGCTAAAGAGTTGAAATAAATATATTCAAAATAGGCCAAAAATATACTTGCATATGTGCATGCTACCGGCATACCCATCGTGGTAACGTCAACTTGGATATACCATTTCCCATCAAAGACAAGAGCATTATTAGTAAGTATCAACTTTGTTGCATCACAAATGAATTCTATAAAATCCTCACTCTTATTGGCAATGGCAAGAACTTTAATGATGTCTTCCAATCCATACTCATGGGGAATTCTTGTGTAGACTCTCTGTATCAATGGATGCTAATTTAAATCCACCCTTCCAGACAAAACCTCTCAAAGCTCATAAAAAATCATTAGTATCTTTTACATGAGGAAATGTGGAGAAAGATCGGCCTCACTGCCAATCAATGTACTGAGACACAGGTTCCAAGACAGAACCTATATCAGTCACTATTGGGAGTCCTGGTGGAGAAGTCAGAGTTTTGTGTATCTTGGGAAGGAGATAAGATAAGATAATCCTTTAATAGTCCCAATTCTACTATTAACCTCTCTGCTGTTTGTCTTGACAATACTCCTTTTTTCCCACATTATTCCTCAACAATGACTATAACTTGGTCTGAATTTTTCTCACAGGATCTTTATCTAAAGGTTAATAGACCCAATTGTCACCTAACTGTCTGTTTGCTTCTTCTAGATGGTAATCTCTAGACATCACTACAGTGTTCCCCTCCCTTATCTGCCTGTTTTATTTTCAACTGATTGTTCTTTTTCAACCATGCCAGTGCTTTCTGTTCACCAGCCATTATGTTAGCTGTCTCATTTTTATATAGCAGGGCCTTCATATATCTGACCACTTAAAATAGATCTAATCTTACAGTCATGGCCAAAAGTTTTGAGAATGATACAAATATTAATTTTTACAAAGTCTACTGCTTCAGTTTTTCTAATGGCAATTTGCATATACTCCAGAATGTTATAAAGAGTGATCAGCTTAACAGCAATTACTTGCAAAGTCAATATTTGCCTAGAAAATGAACTTTATCCCCCAAAACACATTTCAACATCATTGCAGCCCTGCCTTAAAAGGACCACCTAACATCGTTTCAGTGATTGCTCCATTAACACAGGTGTGGGTGTTGATGAGGACAGGGCTGGAGATCAATCTGTCATGATTAAGTAAGAATGACACCACTGGACACTTTAAAAGGAGGCTGGTGCTTGCCATCATTGTTTCTCTTCTGTTAACCATGGTTATCTCTAAAGAAACACGTGCAGTCATCATTGCACTGCACAAAAATGGCCTAACTGGGAAGAGTATTGCAGCTAGAAAGATTGCACCTCAGTCAACAATCTATCGCATCATCAAGAACTTCAAGGAGAGAGGTTCCATTGGTGCCAAAAAGGCTCCAGGGCGCCCAAGAAAGACCAGCAAGCGGCAGGACCATCTCTTAAAAGTGTTTCAGCTGCGGGATCGGGCTACCAGCAGTGCAGAGCTTGCTGAGGAATGGCAGCAGGCAGGTGTGAGTGCATCTGCACGCACTGTGAGGCGGAGACTCTTGGAGCAAGGCCTGGTCTCAAGGAGGGCAGCAAAGAAGCCACTTCTCTCCAGAAAAAACATCAGGGACAGACTGATAGTCTGCAAAAGGTACAGGGAGTGGACTGCTGAGGACTGGGGTAAAGTCATTTTCTCTGATGAATCCCCTTTTCGATTGTTTGGAACATCTGGAAAACAGCTTATTCGGAGAAGAAGAGGTGAGCGCTACCACCAGTCTTGTCTCATGCCAACTGTAAAGCATCCTGAAACCATGCATGTGTGGGGTTGCTTCTCAGCCAAGGGAATCGGCTCTGTCACAGTCTTGCCTAAAAACACAGCCATGAATAAAGAATGGTACCAGAATGTCCTCCAAGAGCAACTTCTCCCAACCGTCCAAGAGCAGTTTGGCGCTCAACAATGCCTTTTCCAGCATGATGGAGCACCTTGCCATAAAGCAAAGGTGATAACTAAATGGCTCAGGGAACAAAACATAGAGATTTTGGGTCCATGGCCTGGAAACTCCCCAGATCTTAATCCCATTGAGAACTTGTGGTCAATCATCAAGAGACGGGTGGACAAACAAAAACTAACAAATTCAGACAAAATTAAAGCATTGATTCTGCAAGAATGGACTGCTATCAGTCAGGATTTGGTCCAGAAGTTGATTGAGAGCATGCCAGGGAGAATTGCAGAGGTCCTGAAGAAGAAGGGTCAACACTGCAAATATTGACTTGCTGCATTAACTCATTCTAACTGTCAATATAAGCTTCTGTTACTCATAATATGAATGCAATTATATTTCTGTATGTGATAAAAACATCTGACAAACACACATAAAAACCAGAGGGCAGCAGATCATGTGAAAATATAATATTTGTGTCATTCTCAAAACTTTTGGCCATGACTGTACACCAGGTTGTAGGGGATTCGTCACTGAAGGTTCTTGGAAGAAAAAATAACAATAAAACTTAGCTTTTATTATTCTGATAAATAAGAAAAAGTATACCCAAATATATTAAAGTTTAGAATAAAACCAGAAATAACACCAAATAGGTCAAGATGAGGAGTATAATGTGATGATGTACATGGGAATATTCAAGTAAAACGATAAGGGAAATGTTACACGCAAGTAGTAACCCAAGGCAACCCTATTATAACCCACAAATCATCCTGAACACTGGGTATATGGTAAGGCAGGGGTTGATGTGGTAAGGATGCTGTGGGATGGTAGGTTACACCTCATTAGCTGGAAAGCTGAAAGGACATCAAATCATATGCTAAATGTTGCAGCAGAGTAAAGCTGGATACGATGTAGCTACTATGAAGTTCCTACATTATAGCAAGTCCCCAGATGGCTACTAAACAATAACACCCCCAAAAAGAAAACACCTCTCTGCGTTTACCCCCACTAAAAGCTCTAGTGGGGTTTCTCAGGAGGTAATAGTCACATACCCAAAGAAAGATATAGTTTGGTGAAAACTGCATTTCCCGACTCCCTGATGGTGGGAACCAGTACTCAGTATAATGCTGCCGAGACTGGAGACTCCCAGCAAAAGGATAAAAAAAGGGTATAAAAGGGTAGTTCCGCCCCTTCATCACGGCTGGGGCAAGTGATTGGGCCAATGCAATGTCAATCACCCACCCACTTACCCACTCCCTATTGGTCACGTGGGGCCCGCCAATCAGAGTGAAGATGTATGACACCCCCCAGTCCTGGATAGAGCCATCATAAAGACATCATTGGGATCTGGCTGGCTGCTATAGGTGTCACAATAGAAAAAATTAGTAATTATCAGAAAGGGGATTGATGAAGCCAAGTGAGGCAAGTATATAGAATAGAGATCCACTCAAAAGACTGGTAAAAACAGCTGCATGGTAAGATGTCAATATAAGGAGGGAGTTTTTATATATATATATATATATATATATATATATATATATAGTGGGGAAAAAAGTATTTAGTCAGCCACCAATTGTGCAAGTTCTCCCACTTAAAAAGATGAGAGAGGCCTGTAATTGACATCATAGGTAGACCTCAACTATGAGATACAAAATGAGAAAACAAATCCAGAAAATCACATTGTCTGATTTTTTAAACATTTTATTTGCAAATTATGGTGGAAAATAAGTATTTGGTCAATAACAAAAGTTCATCTCAATACTTTGTTATATATCCGTTGTTGGCAATGACAGAGGTCAAACGTTTTCTGTAAGTCTTCACAAGGTTGGCACACACTGTTGCTGGTATGTTGGCCCATTCCTCCATGCAGATCTCCTCTAGAGCAGTGATGTTTTGGAGCTGTCGCTGGGCAACACGGACTTTCAACTCCCTCCAAAGGTTTTCTATGGGGTTGAGATCTGGAGACTGGCTAGGCCACTCCAGGACCTTGAAATGCTTCTTACGAAGCCACTCCTTCGTTGCCCTGGCGGTGTGCTTGGGATCATTGTCATGCTGAAAGTCCCAGTCACGTTTCATCTTCAATGCCCTTGCTGATGAAAGGAGGTTTGCACTCAAAATCTCACGATACATAGCCCCATTCATTCTTTCATGTACACGGATCAATCTTCCTGGTCCCTTTGCAGAGAAACAGCCCCAAAGCATGATGTTGCCACCCCCATGCTTCACAGTAGGTATGGTGTTCTTTGGATGCAACTCAGCATTCACTCTCCTCCAAACACGACGAGTTGTGTTTCTACCAAACAGTTCTACTTTGGTTTCATCTGACCATATGACATTCTCCCAATACTCTTCTGGAACATCCAAATGCTCTCTAGCAAACTTCAGACGGGCCCAGATATGTACTGGCTTAAGCAAGGGGACACGTCTGACACTGCAGGATCTGAGTCCTTGGTGGAGTAGTGTGTTACTGACGGTAGCCTTTGTTACGTTAGTCCCAGCTTTCTGCAGGTCATTCACTAGGTCCCCCCCGTGTGGTTCTGGGATTTTTGCTCACTGTTCTTGTGATCTTTTTGACCCCATGGGGTGAGATCTTGCATGGAGCCCCTGATCGAGGGAGATTATCAGTGGTCTTGTATGTCTTCCATTTTCTAATTATTGTTCCCACAGTTGATTTCTTCACACCAAGCTGCTTGCCTATTGCAGATTCAGTCTTCCCAGCCTGGTGCAGGTCTACAATTTTGTTTCTGGTGTCCTTCCACAGCTCTTTGGTCTTCACCATAGTGGAGTTTGGAGTGTGACTGTTTGAGGTTGTGGACAGGTGTCTTTTATACTGATAACAATTTCAAACAGGTGCCATTACTACAGGTAATGAGTGGAGGGCAGAGGAGCCTCTTAAAGAAGAAGTTACAGGTCTGTGAGAGCCAGAAATCTTGCTTGTTTGTAGGTGACCAAATACTTATTTTCCACCATAATTTGCAAATAAATTCTTAAAAAATCAGACAATGTGATTTTCTAGATATGTTTTCTCATTTTGTCTCTCATAGTTGAGGTCTACCTATGATGTCAATTACAGGCCTCTCTCATCTTTTTAAGTGGGAGAACTTGCACAATTGGTGGCTGACTAAATACTTTTTCCCCACTGTATACAGTACAGACCAAAAGTTTGGACACACCTTCTCATTCCAAGAGTTTTCTGTATTTTCATGACTATAAAAATTGTAGATTCACATTGAAGGCATCAAAACTATGAATTAACACATGTGGAATTATATACTTAACAAAAAAGTGTGAAACAACTGAAAATATGTCTTATATTCTAGGTTCTTCAAAGTAGCCACCTTTTGCTTTGATTACTGCTTTGCACACTCTTGGCATTCTCTTGATGAGCTTCAAGAGGTAGTCACCTGAAATGGTCTTCCAACAGTCTTGAAGGAGTTCCCAGAGATGCTTAGCACTTGTTGGCCCTTTTGCCTTCACTCTGCGGTCCAGCTCACCCCAAACCATCTCGATTGGGTTCAGGTCTGGTGACTGTGGAGGCCAGGTCATCTGGCGTAGCACCCCACCACTCTCCTTCTTGGTCAAATAGCTCTTACACAGTCTGGAGGTGTGTTTGGGGTCATTGTCCTGTTGAAAAATAAATGATGGTCCAACTAAACGCAAACCGGATGGAATAGCATGCCGCTGCAAGATGCTGTGGTAACCATGCTGGTTCAGTATTCCTTCAATTTTGAATAAATCCCCAACAGTGTCACCAGCAAAGCACCCACACACCATCACACCTCCTCCTCCATGCTTCACGGTGGAAACCAGGCATGTAGAGTCCATTCGTTCACCTTTTCTGCGTCGCACAAAGACACGGTGTTTTGAACCAACGATCTCAAATTTGGACTCATCAGACAAAAGCACAGATTTCCACAGGTCTAATGTCCATTCCTTGTGTTCTTTAGCCCAAACAAGTCTCTTCTGCTTATTGCCTTTCCTTAGCAGTGGTTTCCTAGCAGCTATTTTACCATGAAGGCCTGCTGCACACAGTCTCCTCTTAACAGTTGTTGTAGAGATGTGTCTGCTGCTAGAACACCTGTGTGGCATTGACCTGGTCTCTAATCTGAGCTGCTGTTAACCTGCGATTTCTGAGGCTGGTGATTCGGATGAACTTATCCTCCGCAGCAGAGGTGACTCTTGGTCTTCCTTTCCTGGGGCGGTCCTCATGTGAGCCAGTTTCTTTGTAGCGCTTGATGGTTTTGGCCACTGCACTTGGGGACACTTTCAAAGTTTTCCCAATTTTTCGGACTGACTGACCTTCATTTCTTAAAGTAATGATGGCCACTCGTTTTTCTTTCCTTAGCTGCTTTTTTCTTGCAATAATACAAATTCTAACACTCCATTCAATAGGACTATCAGCTGTGTATCCACCTGACTTCTGAACAACACAACTGATGATCCCAACAGCATTTATAAGGCAAGAAATCCCACTTATTAAACCTGACAGGGCACACCTGTGAAGTGAAAACCATTTCAGGTGACTACCACTTGAAGCTCATCAAGAGAATGCCAAGAGTGTGCAAAGCAGTAATCAAAGCAAAAGGTGGCTACTTTGAAGAACCTAGAATATAAGACATATTTTCAGTTGTTTCACACTTTTTTGTTAAGTATATAATTCCACATGTGTTAATTCATAGTTTTGATGCCTTCAGTGTGAATCTACAATTTTTATAGTCATGAAAATACAGAAAACTCTTGGAATGAGAAGGTGTGTCCAAACTTTTGGTCTGTACTGTATATATATATGTACATAAATATAGGTACCTATATAAGAAAATGTAAACCCAGACGTAAATTACCTAAATGATGTCAAGATTGGTATAGATGCAACAATAGCACAATAAATATATGAAAAAAAGATTAAAAAAAAATTAAAATGTTTTTCTCTTCTTTTTTCTTTCTTTTCCTTCCTTTTCCCTTCCTTCTTTATAATAAAGTCAAAGAGCACCATTCTTAGGACAGATATATATGTGTGAGATTGTAAAGGGGGGATTAAAAGTAGACTTTACACCTCCTGAAAATGCCTTTACGACAGTTGGAACACCTATAGTAGTATCAGACGCCTCTGAAATCCCCAACAGACATGTCTTCTCAACAGCATTAAAGGTGTCACCAACAAAAAAAAACTTCACATTATATCTTTCCTTCTCTCCTCTGTACTTCAGCCATTGGTTGTTGGCAAAAATGTTTAAAGAAATTAAATTTTCTAAGCCCCTTAAACAAATCTATTTTAAAATCCACCATATTGAAACTCTCAACTAAGCCTAAATTCACACCTTTAGCCAAAACTGATAAACAATCATCATCTGATGGCACTTCAGTCACTACTGTTCTGGTATCACATGAGTTTGGTATTTCTACCATGAAACTTGTTTTCTCTTCTGGCCTGTTGCAGTGTTTCTTTCTGCATCCCCTTCTTGTGCTATTCCTAAAGGGTTTTTCGCTCTTGGTGAATATCTTGTCTTCGCATCGTCCAAAGCACTTATTCCGTATCTGTTGTCCAATATTCCTTTGTCCTCAGTCTCCTGACTCTTGTCCTTCTGCGTTGTTGTCTACATTCATTCCACTCAAACACCTTTCCTGATTCAAAATCTTGTTTGTCCCTTATGTATTTATTAGGTTTACATCCTTTTATTTCTGCTGGTATTGGTATCAGACACTTCTCGAGTTTCTTACAGAAGTTTTCAAATTGTTGTTCTGAAAATCTGTTCGTTAGCTTTATTTTTGCTTTATATAGTTCTCATACTCTGTTTTGTTCCTTTTTAACATCAACCTCATCAATTTCAAGGAAATGCTTTAAATGGGCTCATCGCCATTCCTCTATAAATTCAGGGTCGTCTTGATATAAAAACGTATCCTTATATACTCTTAAACCTCTCAGGACCCGATTGTTTGTGCTATAGGACTGCAAAGAGTTGATGGTCCAAAATAAGTGTATTTCATGTTCAGTCACTCTCAGTTCTAGAGATTTTATACTTAAAACCTGGAGTTGGCCTGTACGCTGCTCACACCTCTCTCCAGCTACTGTTTTTATGCCAATTGGAATAAAGTTGGAAGTTTTATATTGTACATTGGTGAGTGCCCCCTCTCCTTTTGTTCTACTGATACTGCCCTGGTGAGATATGTACACAGCATGGTCCAAAGCATTGAGTATTTAATTAATGCAATTAGATAAGTACCACAGAAAGAAAACCTATGTCCAGTCTAAATAATCTCCCGCCTTCATTCACTGAGGGTACAGCAGAATCTGTACTATACTGGGCATGCAGTAGAATAAAATGGACAAACCTGTATATACTGAACACCAGGGGTGGTGTTACAATCAGTTTGATGGTTTGATCTTTTTTTATTCAATTTTTTTAGGAGGCAAAATGTTGAAAAAAATTAGTTTTTGAGTACAGGGATATCTAAAGTGTTTTATGTTTATCATTGTTTATTTATTTTTATATGTGATCTAGGGAAATGGGGGTGATTAGAATTTTTGTATTTTTTTGTGTTTTTTTTATACTTTTAAAAACTTTTTTCTTTTACCTTGAACCCTAGGGGGTCTGATCGCTCACACAATACACTGCAATACATTAGTATTGCAGTGTATAGTAAAAACCATTACCTTCTATTACACGCTGCCTATGGAAATATAGTAATGACAATGGCTGTCATGGCAAATTTAGATACTGCAGTCGCGTTTAACCATGGCATCTAAAGTGTTAACAGCTGCGATCAGTGTTGCCACAAATCATGGCTGTTAGAGAGAGAACTCAGTTCCCTGAAGAAGGGGTCAAAATGCATATTAAGCCTAAAATGTAGACTCTGCATCATTGTTATAAAGTAAAGTATAGTTTACACCTCCGCCACTTCTTTGGAATCTTTCGATTGGCAGTGGTTGATCCAGCAGCATTTCAATCTTAGGATCTGTGGCAATTCTTAAGTCACATAAAGGTTGTAGACTGTAAAGTGTGTAACTGAAGCAACCTCTTATGTTTGTTGCATGATAAGGAACACCTTATAGTCAAAAAGTGAAATACCACTTTTCAGTGTCAAATTGGAGTTCTAAAATGGCAAACAGCCAGGCATGTAAATCAACATGCTGTCAGTGTCAGAAGCAGTATATTCCTATACATTGTGTTTGGGTAGGGCATGGGTGACACAAGAACTGCAGTCATTTCCTCGAGGTGGGTCCTTGATATTTTTCAAATATTTACCTTTAATAAAGAACTAAGAGCTGCAGATCAGTATTTGCAAAAAAAAATCATAAAATACACGTATAATTAAGTGTTTTTTTCATGTTTTCTATGTGCTTCAGATATCAGTTACGACTTGCATAGGGTTCACAAATGAGGGGCAGATATTTTGAGCCTACTGAGGACTACCTACCTGCGGTGAGTATGGGAGCACAAGATATTGAGCCAGGACAATGAAACATTTTCCACACACAAACATACACACGTGGACAAAATTGTTGGTAACCCTCGTTTAATGAAAGAAAAGCCCACAATGGTCACAGAAATAACTTGAATCTGACCAAAAGTAATAATATATAAAAATTCTATGAAAATGAACAAATGAAAGTCAGACATTGCTTTTCAACCATGCTTCAACAGAATTTAAAAAAAAAGAAAACTCATGAAACAGGCCTGGACAGAAATGATGGTGCCCTTAACTTAATATTTTGTTGCACAACCTAACCTTTTGAGGCAATCACTGCAATCAAACGATTCCTGTAACTGTCAATGAGACTTCTGCACCTCTCAACAGGTATTTTGGCCCACTCCTCATGAGCAAACTGCTCCAGTTGTCTCGGGTTTGAAGGGTGCCTTTTCCAGACGGCATGTTTCAGCTCCTTCCAAAGATGCTCAATAGGATTTAGGTCAGGGCTCATAGAAGGCCACTTCAGAATAGTCCAATGTTTTCCTCTTAGCCATTCTTAGGTGTTTTTAGCTGTGTGTTTTGGGTCATTATCCTGTTGCAAGACCCATGACCTGCGACTGAGACCAAGCTTTCTGACACTGGGCAGAACATTTCTCTCTAGAATCCCTTGATAGTTTTGAGATTTCATTGTACCCTGCACAGATTCAAGACACCCTGTGACAGATAACAAACTAGCACTAATACCTAAAATATAACCTTTAATAATCTGATTAAAAAGTGTACAATGCACTACAAAGAAAATGACGTCTGTAGTGTTGCTGCATATGGCATTAAGCAGACAACAGCACATAAGTAGCTTTCACAATGTCCATAAAGCCTCTGTTTGAAAAACAGCTAAACTAAGTGTTCAATAATCAGCAGCATGTGAGTGGCTTTATCACAAGGTCAATAGAGCCCCTGTTTGAATAGATCTATCTTAAGAGGCTTAACAAAATGTAAACACAGCCCTTGTTTGTATAAAGATATCCTCTAAGAGGTTTATAACAATGTCCACACAGCTTTATGGACATTGTGAAAGCTACTTATGTGCTGTTGTCTGCTTAATGCCATATGCAGCAACACTACAGACGTCATTTTCTTTGTAGTGCATTGTACACTTTTTAATCAGATTATTAAAGGTTATATTTTAGGTATTAGTGCTAGTTTGTTATTTTTTTCTCTTTGATAGTATATTTGAGCACGTTTAGTTACTCTACATTTGTTTACCCTGTGCCAGATGCAGCAAAGCAGCCCCAGAACATAACAGAGCCTCCTCCATGTTTCACAGTAGGGACAGTGTTCTCTTCAAGATATGCTTCATAAAGCTGATGTGCCTTGCCAAAAATTTCGATTTTTGTCTCATCTGTCCATAGGACATTCTCCCAAAAGCTTCGTGGCTTGTCAACATGTAGTTTGGCAAATTCCAGTTTTGTCAGATTCAAGTTATTTCTGTGACCATTGTGGGTTTTTCTCTCATTAAACGAGGGGTACCAACAATTTTGACCACGTGTGTATGCGTAAAATATAATGCAAAGGAATGCATTGGTCCTGTTTGTAACTTACAATACCTTGAAATGCAGGTCTTGGGACAGTGTTCAGTCTGAGAAATACGGTTGATATATATGGCCTGTATTTTTTGCATAAAAGAGGCCTGTCTGCGGCTGCCCCATGTTGCAGAAACGCAACTTTTTTGTTGCAGATTTTGTTGCAGTTTCTTGAGCCAAAGCCAGGAGTGGATTGAGCAGAAGGGAGAAGTGTAAGTGCTTCCTTTATATTTCCCATTCCTTCTGTAGCCATTTTTGGCTTTGGCTCAAAAAACACAGCAAAATCTGGTGTTTCCGCAAATTGGGGCCTCAGACTACAGCTGACCTTGCACAGACAAAAATTTAAATAATAAAATTCTGGTTTCCCGCAGCTGCCACTAGGGTCACTTTACATTGAAGACAGGCTATTTATATGGCTCTCAATGAAATAAATAATACTTAAAATTTCTCTTAAGTAGGGTCATTGACTTCCTAGTGGCAACCACATGCGAACCTAAGTTTATCATTTCATACTGACTGTGAGAAGTAGGGGAGTTGGAGCTCTTGGAGCTCTGAAAAAAAAAACTTGAGTCATTATAAGATACTATGAAAATGAATCAGCACAGAATTATGGAACTAATTAGATGAAAGATTAGGTAACATTTATGACATACCTATCATCATAAAAATTAGCAAGATGTAGTTTTATATTAGATGTAGTGCAGCTCAAAATTGTGTAGTCTTTGTATACATTTTACATGTATATTTACTAAGGATTTATAAGGTGCCTGTTCCTTATTACACAGACTCTGATGCACTTATCCTCCTGTGCAATGATCTGGTTAGAGCCAGTTTGCTCTCTTTTCTCAAGCTGGTAATGGACTCCTTTGTATGAAGTGCTCTTTTTCTTGGAAATCTCATACATATATTGCCTTCATTTCACAAAGCCCATAGTTGAAGTTAACAAACTCCATTCCATGAAATACAGTACATTGCAACAGAATTCATTGAACAGAATAACAGGTTTGACTAAATACTTAAAAAGTTTCACATAATTTTATGTTTAACTTTTCTCGGACCTTTTAAAATAAAAACAATACTGGGCAAGTTTAGCCATACATACAGTGCCTTGCAAAAGTATTCAGTGCCTTGCAAAAGTATTCATACCCCTTTAAATTTTTCACATTTTGTCACCTTACAACCACAAATTTAAATGTATTTTATTGAGATTTTAAGTGATAGACCACCACAAAGTAGCAGATAATTGTGAAGTGGAAGGTAAATGATACATGGTCAAATAAAAATCTGAAAAGTGTGACATGCAAAAGTATTCAACCCCCCTATATCAATACTTTGTAGAGCCACCTTTTGCTGCAATTACAGCTGTAAATCTTTTGGGGTATGCCTCTACCATCTGGAGCCTGAGATTTTTGTCCATTCTTTGCTAAATAGCTCAAGCTCAGCCAGATTGGATGGGCATCTGTGAACAGCAATTTTCATGTCTTGCCACAGATGCTCAATGGGATTTAGGTCTAGACTTTGACTGGACCATTCTAACACATGAATATTCTTTGATCTAAACCATTCCACTGTAGCTCTGGCTGTATGTTTAGGGTCATTGTCTTGCTGGAAATTGAATCTCCTTCCGAGTCTCAAGACTTTTGCAGTCTCCAACAGGTTTTCTTCCAGGATTGGCCTGTATTTAGCTCCATCCATCTTCCTATCAACTCTGACCATCTTCCCTGTCCCTGTGGAAGAAAATCATCCCCACACCATGATGCTGCCACCACCATGTGTCACACTGGGGATGGTGTGTTCAGAGTGATGAGCAGGGTTCTTTTCCGCCATACATAGCGCTTTGCATTTAGGCCAAAAAGTTCAACTTTGGTCTCATCTGACCAGAGCACCTTCTTCCACATGTTTGCTGTGTCCCCTATATGGCTTGTGGCAAACTGCAAACGGCACTTCTTATGTCTTTCTTTCAACAATGGTTTTCTTCTCGCCGCTCTTCCATAAAGGTCATATTTGTGGAGTGCACAACTTATAGTTGTCCTGTGGACAGATTCTCCCACCTGAGCTGTGGACTTCTGCAGCTCCTCCAGAGTGACCATGGGCCTCTTGGCTGCTTCTCTGACCAGTGCTGTCCTTGCTTGATCTGTTTGTTTAGGTGGACGGCCATGTCTTGGTAGGTTTGCAGTTGTATAATACTTTTTCCATTTTTGGCTGATGGATTGAACAGTACTCCTTTGGATGCTCAAAGCTTGGGATATGTTTTTATAACCTAACCCTGCTTTAAACTTCTCAACAACTTTATCTCTGACCTGTCTGGTGAGATAACAAACCACTCTAACTCTAACAAACCACTAAGGCCTTCACAGAACAGGTGTATTTGTACTAAGACTAAAGTACACACAGCTGAACTCTATTAACTAAAGTTTTCCAGCTCATTTTTATTGATGATCTATCCTCAGAATAGATCATCAATAAAAGATCACTGAATCCCCACCGATAGAGCTGTATGAAGGGGCCATGGCGCCTGTTTATATCACATGCTGTATGTTTATAGTGATGTAATTACAGCCATACACACATAGACGTGTGTAGAACAAGGAGTTAGTTACATTACATAGCTGCTATGAGATGAATGTCACTATGCAAACAGTGGAGAAGGAGTCACAGCGCTTACACAGGTACCACGGTCCTTTCAAACAGCTGATCCTGGGGGTCTCGGGTATTGGAACCCCACTAAGTTTTTTTACCTTTTTTTTTACCTTTTAATTAGGAAACACTTGGGGAATTATTAATAAGGGACACTATTTACAGGGGTTACACAGTGAAGCTATTAATTTAACGTTGCACTTGGGGTTTTTATTCATTATGGGGGGTAATATTAGATATTTTATAATTGGGGGTAGCAGCTGGATGGATGTGCAGGTGAGGACAATGTGGGTTACGTGCCTGAAAAAGTGAGGAGACAAAGATGTCTGTGCTGCAAACTTTACAGAGACTGGAAGAAGTGGTCATGGCGGTCCAGATGGAAGAGACGCGAAATGTGACCGATTAGTCAGAGATGTCACCGGTAAGTCAATAAATGTTACTGCACTGTATTCACCTAAATGGTCTGCAGAGCCCTGTGTACAGTCATTTGGACATGTTGGTCCCCCTGTGCTGAACCCCTGGGTACGCCTCAGCATAGAGTACTTACTAGCAGTCTGTAAACAGGAGGGTTTGGCTGATACTGCTGGTTTGCTTTTTTTAATGCGGGCACGGATGGTATTGCTATAGCATGAGTCACTAAACCAATGATCCCCTAGCTACGCCTCTGCTTGCAGGTCATACGTCTTCCTCTCCAGGGCTATGCTGCAGCTCTTTAACTAGAAAGGAATCACAGGAGAAAGCACAGACACTGAGTGGGATAAAAAGGGATAATCCTACTTCTTTTATTGTACTTACAGAACAAAGTTTAAAATTGCATGAAGTAAAAAGATCACAAATGGTGCCCATAAAACCGTTTAGATCTAATTCATGCCCTTGGGGGCCATAGTATATGATATTCTCCTGTTGTATTTGATATTCTTTATTATACTGAGAATGGAAAGAGGAGCATTTTTTGCCTTGACAGTCACACATTTTACATTTTTTACAAGGAAAAAAAAAAACTTTTTTCATACTTTCAGCCTTCTTTCCTGCCAGCACACTTGATACCAGGGGGTCCTTGAACATAAAGGCCCTTCTGTAAATGACCCTAAACTGGTCCAGTATCAACTGTGCTACTACTGACTCATCTTCTTTATGGATGTGCCAGTGTTTTCTCAGAATTTTTTTCACGGTCCCTTGCGATGAGGGCCACTCCTACCTTCCCATCGACTTCAATATGTTGTTGCTGTTTTAGTGTCAACAGAGTTTTTATTCCACCAGTTTCACCTTTTTTAGAATTTCATCCAGAAATTTTTCATAGTAATTATGTTCTCGGAACCTTTGTTTTAAGATGCTGTTTTGCTGGATGAATTTTTCTGGATGAGTACAATTTTTTTTCTAATTTTCAGGAATTGATTTTTAGGCATATTGTTGACCCATGGTGCATAATCACTGCTTTTGTTCTCAATATGGCGGTTTCTATCAGTCGCTTTAAAAAGGATTTGGTTCCTGTGTATCTTCCACTTTAAAGATTACCAGATCTAAAAAAATGTATTTTGTGACTATCAAACTCCCATGTCAGTCTCACATTCCAAGAGTTGTTATTTATCCATTAAAAATGATTCCAAGGTGTTGTGGCTGCTTTCCCAAAGGACCAGGCTATAGTCTATATAGCACCACCAGAATATCAGTTTGTGTTACACGCATTGAGTTTTTCTCATACCGCCATAAATAAATTTGCATAACTGAAGGCAAATTTCACCTCCATGGCAGTACTCGTAGTTTGCAAATAAAATTGTCCCTCAAACCAAAAGTACCTGTGGGTGAGGGCAAAATTAATGCAGTCAATGAAGAACTCAGTTTGTTCTGTAGTGTTGGTTGTATCTTTATGTAGGAAATGAAGCACTACACCAACCCCTTTTTCATTTGGGATGATAGTGTCAGCCTTGCACAGAATCACTTTTGTGCTGTCTAGCATGGAATTTAGCCACCATATCACCTCTGTGGAATCCTTAACCTAGTTCCACTGATATCATTTTCCTTTTCTGGCATCTTCATTTTTTAGTCCCCACCTTCGAAATGCCATACCTTTATTTTCCTGTTCACAGAGCTGCATGAGACTGTACTTTATAGTGGTAGCACTTAATATTCTGTACAATGTACTGAGAAGCAGCCAAAATAAATGTTACCTATATTCTGCGGGTTGTTACAATTAGGGTGATAACAAGTGTATATAGTTTTTGTTGTTTTAACATCTGAAAAAAAATCCAAAAGGAAAAAAAAAAAGAAATTCCTTGGAGTCGTCATAGTCTAACACCTGTATCTTTGTTTTATATTTTGTGTAAGTTGCCTTTTTTACAGTGGCATATGAACTTTTTATTTGTACCAATTTGGGGAATGTCTGATGTTTGTATATTTCATACTGATGATCTATATGGCAGTTCTGTTTAGTTGTGGTTCCAGGGAACTGCATCTCCGCACCTATTACTTGAATAGAAGCAAACTGCACATACACCCTATCCTCTGCAACAGCGTCTGGTGGCTGCCGTAACAGCTGATTTCAGTGGGGTCCGAGTGTCGAACCTCCACAAATCACATACTGAGATCATCTGTATAAAATATGCATTTAATAATACTTCATGCCTCAGATCACAAATGAATCACTTTCTTTTAGATACTCAATAACAGACACATTTTAAAATAAATGTATGAAAAAATAAAAACGTTTATTTTTTTAGAAACTAAACAGGCAATTTACAGAAAAAGACATTACAATGATTTAGAAAAATAATCTCAATATTTGCAAAGCATAATAATAACTGCTACAACATAATAACTGTACACATTACACAAGTATGATTTATAACACACTCTGAGAATCAACAGGTTTGTAGTAAATGGATTAATGCAGCAGCGCTGACATGGGAGACAAAGAAAGGCCAAGTTACAGGATAGTTTATATTGAATATAGATGATCTATCTAGTAATTAACAACCCTAAAATTAGGCATTCACCTTCAGTCATGTGTTACTCCCCATTGCTCTGCTTCTTATCTGCTGTATCACAAAGATGGAGCAAATGCAAAAGAGAAACTCATAACTTCAAGATCAGATTGTACAAAAGATTGGTTGCAGTCTAGATAGGAGTAATATGCGCAGGATGAAGATTGTTTTAAATTAAGTCTATTTCCAAATGTTTCCTGTCCCTATATGTACCTATATTTATGCTGTTCATCTGGCTATTTTGTTATATTTATTTGACTCCACAAATCCCCTTAAGTATAAATGAAGGACGCCTTTAAGAAGTTCAACAAAACAGGCCCCTTTTTGAGTCCCTGCAAAAAGAGTAAGCCGCTCCCAGAACTATGGTCCTAGGTACTGTACTGTACTGTGTTGTGACTGTGATCAATAACTGTTTAAGGACAGCTTTCACATGTCTTTAAGGTGCATCCACCTACTGGTGGTTGTGATGTTTTAATGTGTATATGTATATGTGCCTAAACTATTAATACTATACTTTAGTAGCACTAAACAGTTCAGGTTAGACCACATTCACACAACTCTCAAACCCCTGCTAATCTATTCAAGCCTCCATAAACAATGCATCCTGGAAATATTAGCAGACTGACACAAAAGGATATCATAGTTTGCAGTGTTCCATAGAGTGAATGAGGCCGTTCCTTCACTTAATGTAGTAGTTATACCTTCAAATTTTTTTTTTAGTTTAAATAAAAGCAATGCAACAGATCTACGATGATAATCCCATAATAGGCAGGAAGATTAGAATATAACTAGACAGGCCAGAACTGCCGCATGAATCCAAAATTTACTACATCATAATAAAACGATATGCTGAATATAGTATAGCACGCTATAAATAACATGATCACTACTGATTCATTTCTGTATTAAATAAACAAATCTTGATCTTATAACATTGGTAAAGCAATGAAGAACATTTTGCTCTACTGTTCTTTCTATGGCTATGGCTACTGTCATACTTTATCATCATCAGGGTTTTTCCAACCGTTTTATTGCGGTTTCCAAGATGTGTGATGCTGAGCATATCTGACCATCATAATGCCAGTGATGAACTAGTTGGTTGTTGCCTAGACGTGGCCAAATATTAACTAGGAGCCCACAACATTGATATGTTTGCAGTGAGTAACACACTAAGGCAAGACAGACCAGCATTTCATCTTAGAGCACCACTTTTCAGAAACCCTTCTTCTATGGCTTCTATTATTATTTATTTTTACCCCAGATAACAGATCCCATTGATGGGTGGATTATAAAATGAGATCATCCATGGTTCCCTGTGATCAGGGAGGTAAACATGGAAATCCCTATCCCTGAAATGTTACATCACTACTAGAACTATGCATGAGAATTGAACATAGAAGTTCAATGACCTGAAAATAACTCAATTCTTTTGGCATTTGTTGCGTTGCTTCTCCTGAATATGGCTTTCATTTCTGAGAAGGCACTTTAAACTTTACACACTTGCAATGAAAGCACAAATCATCTTGCTAAATAAATATCATTTCAGATGTTTACATATAAAAGCGATATAACATTTATATTCTGATCATAAACAGATTACCAAAAATATAGAATCTAAAATTTCCTAAAATTATAGCAACCTGATCATCTGAAAAGTGTTTCCTCATTTTACAAATAACACGATAACTCTAGGTTCACACTTGCACTGGGGTTTCCATTCTTCGGACTTGAAAAACAGAAACCCAATCCACTTACAAAGCAGTTACCTGCGGAAAACCCACGGACCCCATAGACTATGATGGGGTCTGCCGGGTTTACACCAGGTTTCCGCCCAAAAAATGCAGAGAGAAAAGTCCTTTGCAGGACTTCTCTCCGCATTTTTCAAGCAGAGTGGGGAATGGAATCCCTGAGCGCTCACCAAGCGCAGATGTGAACCTAGCCTTATGCAAAATGTTCCACTGATTGTTGTATGTTAAACAAAATATAACTTGGGTTTATAAGATAAAACAGATTTACAAAATACTCAACAATTGCCCCCCCCCCCCAAAAAAAAAACAAAACAACAAGCAAAGAAACAAGTAGCACTCTCATGGTAGAGGATAGTAATCTAATCTGCTGGTAGAGAAAGATAATTTTTGTGCTGTGAGGTAAAGCCCCTCCCTATACATATTAGATGGCTAACAGGATCCACCAGCTGCCTATTGTCTATAGGGGTTGTTAGATACATTCCAAAATCTGTGGCAAAATGGGCAAGTAGTTTCATTGGTTCCTCCAAGATGACTGGTGCTGGAGGTATCTAAAAAGTGTTCACTCCTACCACCACCATGGAAATGATAATGCACATTCAGCCTAGCCAAAAAACATGGTGGGTCATAGAAGCACACTGCTGGCTGATAGATCATTTTACCAATATTAAGTACTGGCTGGCTGTAGTTAATGGTCAATCCAGTAGCCAAAAATTAACTAGGAAAGCATAGTACCGATGAAATCAGTGTCTTTTCAGGAGAATAACAAAACAAAAGTATAGAATAAAATACAAAGAATAAAAATAGTGGAAAGTTTCAATGGAATGACTGGTAGAACGAAGGCAGCAAAGGACCAACATTGTTCATAGGAAATGTCTGCAACATCTTTCCTGAACTTCCAAACAGGCACTTTTAATGATACAGTCACATCCTTATCATGTTAGCTATGTTCAGTGATGTTTTCCTGCAATGCTTACAAGTCAGAGGTTCCTCAAGTAGAACATGGAGCTTAGAGGGAACTAGACTGCACAGTATGCTTTATGGGACATTGCCTTGTTGGTTCCCAGTAAAATTATTCAAGAAAAGAAACAGGTGGATAGGAATCTATTTTATTCGTGGTTCTTCTGCTTTTTAAGGGCTCTTGGCATAGCCTTACTCTTTAGGAATATACCTTTGAAGAAATTGTCACTGATACTGTGTGGCAAGTAGATTCCTATGAAATACAAGAGCCATAGCTGTTTGCCAGCATAGTATTTCACTTTTGGATTCTCAGATAGAATGGCATCTGTAATGCTGTCCAACACAGGGCTGAAGTCAGTGCTTGCTGTATTTCCATAATCCAGAAACAAGTTCTGGGTTTCACAGATATATTCTTCTCCATATTCTTGGAGCAATTCACTTGGCAGACTTGCCAGCAGCTTTTTGTGTTGATTTTCCCAGTGCATTTTGTTGTCATGAGCACCTAGAAATAAAACACAGGCAAATAATATGAAAAATAATCTGCTTCTCTTTTAGAAAGACTGGGTCTATGATGGGTTTTGGGACCATATACCGAAACTCTCTGAAAAAATTATATTTCTGAATTATTTAAGAGAGGACACCCTTATGGGAATATCTAACAACAACCCTGCTTTACAGGGTATGGAAGGATAACTGATTTGTGGAAAACTATATGGAATGAAGTATTAAGAACCCAAGTATTTATCAACTTGATACAAGTTTCTGATTTCTGAATTTTGGATAAAAAACAGGTATATGCCTAGTGCATTAGAATTAAAAAGAAAATAGTTATATTAAAGGGGTTGTTCAGTGGCTTAGAACTGGATAAATATAGAGTGGGTAAAACAAACAAACAAAATTGCTGCTAGAGGTGTAACATGAAGGTGTAACACAAAGCCCCTCCAATTATAATGTATCATTTAAAGTATTGAAAAGAAATGCCTCTTGGGCCCCCTAAAACTTCTGCACCACCTCAAATTATGCCTCTGGATGCTGCCCAGTTCTCCCATTGGTCTCTACTTTCTGATCCCTGTCGACACGCAGAAAATAACCAATTACTGTACTATCTGTGTATTAAAAGGAATCAGAAATTAGAGACCGACGGGGGATTGGGAAGTGCAGAAATAGAAATAGCTGCATATGGACAAACCCGATGGTCGACATCCTTTTACAGTGGTGTGCAGGGCAATGAATACATTTTTCTGTGTGACAGTGATGTGTCAATTTCCAGAAACTGATTTTATTATTTATGATAACTAGCTACATGGTGCCCTTTCCTAGTGTCAGGTAGATCATATAGGTGATGGTAAAGATAATTGGTTATTTTGCTTAATATTCATTAACAGTCCCAGAAATCTAACTGCGTTGACTTGCTGGTAACTGATTTAGGGATAAACAACTGTTGTCTACAGATTTCCCTGCTGGCCTTACCCTCAACTGTTTGCTCCTACTTTGGCTGAATTATACCTAAACATTGTGTCTTATTGAGTTGACCTGTTTTGAAATGACCCTGTTTTGTTGCTTGTTATGTTAGTTTAGCCTGTGGCAGTCAAGTAGAAATCATGTTATTGTAGAATACAGTGAAAATGCCAGACAGCCAAATTATTCTCATTTCAAATGGTAAATGTTTAACCAATTTCACTGCTATTAGATTAACCAGCCCAGTAATGTGGAAAGCAAAATGAGCGTAAAGTGGTAAAACGGTACATCAAATGTTTTTATTGGAAGAAAGAAGTTCAAGGGCAGAAAATTGTCTGTTCCCTTCTCCTGCTGGCAGTAATCGTGTTGCAGATACAAAAATACCTCTTCAGATAAAATGATTTATTTCCTATATTAAACAGGCTTATTGAATGAGAGCTAAATGGAAAGGGCATTTCACCTTATATTGCTTAGTGTATTTGGGCCACTTTCAGATTCTGTGGTCTACCAACCCAATTAAGATGTCTGGATCATTTATGACTTGTTTATTATAGTTTTGCTGCAAGTAAACCTCATAATTTAATCTCCTAAATTCTCCTAATAACCATTCATCTCTAAATACTGGGGAAACAAAAAAAAATCTAAAATATAGAAGAAAAGAAAAGCTACAGGACTGCTCATATCCATCATAAGTTCATATCATAATGGGATGATTCACATGGTTCAAATGGTCCATAGCAAATTAGCCAGTCTCCATAGGATACATGTTCACATAAATAAGAATAAATGGGAAAGAATTATTGTCTGCCCTGTTAAAGTCCATTATTTTGAGATTTGTGGACTTATACTTAAAGAGAACCTTTCACCACCAATTCCAACTGTTTGCTTCCTTTAATAGGTGCTGGTCCACTGATTCTGGTGCAGTTAGATTTTTTTCTCTGGCCCTCACCATTCCTGAGCAATCATTGCTGTTAGTTTCAATACAACTATATTCTCTCCTGTCAGGTGGGCAGTCCCTGTACTTCTGCTTTAGCCCAAAACCGCCCAGCTGACAGTAGAGAGCATAAGTGGGTTGAAACTAACAGAAATTATTTATTGGGAATAGTGGGGGCTAGATAAAAAATTCTAAATGCGCCAGAATCTGTGGAGAAGCACTTATTGGAAGGAAGCAATACATTGGAATTGGTGAAGGGGTTGAAACGACCTCTTTAAAGGTATAAGATGTGAGTTGTTACGCACCTGTTCTGTAGGACCCTGGCTGTATCACACTGACTTTCACTCCCCATGGCATTAGTTCATGACGAAATGTGTCCATGACTCGGCTCAGGGCAGCTTTGGAGGAGCCATATGCAGCCAAAAAAGGAAATGAGTGCTCACCTATAAGATCAGGAACATATTAAAGTTATATTGTGCAGCATATAAACAGTTTGTTGGTATTCTGCTGACATAGATAAATATAGAAGAGCACAATGGGGGAATTTCTTAGATCAATATAGTAATGGTTTCCACAACAAAGACTACAGCTTCCTTTTTTATTTACTGGAATCTCTGCTAATCAGAATGTTGTGACTGAAATTCTAAAGCAATGCTGAAAAGATTTCGTCAGTGGATGATATTCTATATCTATGATATTTCAGAAAATCAAGCTTTAAAGTGATACCCATTTTAGGATCCTGTCCTCTCTGTAGTGTACCCCACCCTCACATCCTATACATGCATAAACAGGATCTATATAATTAAAAGTAAAGCAATCATTTATATACGGTCATTAAATAGCTCTTTACAGATTGGTGTGATCAACATCACTGCCTCTAGCTGCAAAATTCTCCAAATAATAAGCTGCAAAACCAGAGAGATTCATATTACTAATCTAGATTATGACCATTGGTTATATTTCTTGAAGCACTTCAGTAATTTTTTTTTTTCATACATTATGTACCTAGTTCGTGAATATATATTACCTTATTTAGTTATTCCTTTCTATCTGAATCCTTTTCTGCCAGGTCATGTGATCTGACTCTATGAACTATATGCTTACTGTCTCAAATTATTTAGGAGGAGGAGAGAAGGATACTGGCCCACAGCAGGTAGATATAGCACAGTCTCTAGCTACTAATGTGATACTGTGCTGATGCATCCTGGGATTGATAGCACAGCAAAGAGAGAGAAATATAAAAGCAGACATGGTGTCTGCGATAGATGGATCACAGGGATATGAGGGCAGTATATGTCAAAGAAGACTGGAGAGTGACAGACAATAAGGTGATGGGTGCAGGGATGGAAAAAGGGATTTTACTGCAGTGCTTCTTTACCTAAAGCCTTCTTTATCTATAGACATTCCCTTCTATAATTATCATGATGCCAGCTGCAGTGCCAGAAAGTATAAGGTAGTTCTCAAAGTCCAGCTCACATTACTAGGAATGATAATAAAGCATGACTGAATGGACAAAGCCTTGATGTCCATTCATTAAAGGGAGTTTCCCCATCTTAGGGTTTCACCTTCTCTCCTGTCTCCTAACCCTGCTACTTCCTCATTTCAGTGACAAGTAGTTGGCCGGGATTAGTCTGTGTGATGTACAGCCCAGGCCAGCACTGTGCTCCAGGACACAATGTTATCTCTGGATTTACATACAGAGATAATACAGGCACTTAGTAAGCATTGTTCTAGCCTTTGTCACTTAGAGCTGACAGACTGTTCTATTAGTCATCAATAAAAGTGACTAATCACCATCCTGACCACTGCAGCTAGAAAAGAGAGGTGGTCTGACACCTAGGCAACAAGCTGTAAACACGGAGAAGACAGTGTCTGGTAAATTGAGTAAGCTGGATAAAGCAATATATTGGGTAAAGCACTCCAGTTAGTTTAAGCTACAATTTTAACTGTGGTCTTGAAGATGAGAATACTAATTTGAAGGGTGCTAACAATGGCTTGATATAAATGGCATGGATTATAAAATGTGGTTACTAACACTGGCACTACCTGCCTTCTGAGGTAGACCTTTGACCAGTTCACAAGCATCACTGCAAAACTATACAAAGCAAGGCAAGTAATTGGTTCCAATCATACTAAATAAACCTTTATGTATGGTCAGCATACAAAGTGAAAAGATCTAGTGCATTATTTTCAGATCAACTATATGAATGTTAAAGAGCGATTCCACTTAGATTGTTTCACCATACATAGATAAACTATTCCTATTTCCAAGGGTCTATTTTTTCTACTGAAACATTTCAGTTGTTAAGAAAATCTCAGTGTTAGGTTGGGGCTCCACGTGGCGGAAACACCGTGGCAGAAAAAAAAACGTGGCGTTTTACAATCTCGGCAAAGTGGATGGGATTCTACTGAATTCCTTCCCCACATTGCGATAAAATACGCGCAGCGGACACTCTGCAATTTCCAAAACCATTGTTTTTGGAAATTGCAGCATGTCAATTATACTTACAGAGACGCTGGCAGCTTCCCTCTGCGGACTTTCTGTGAAAAGCGAAGCACAGACCACACTGATATCCAATACAGCATGTCAAAAAAGAAAGCAGTCTTGGGTGGTATTGTCAATTATGGTGTAACTACAAATTTATTGATTTTACTTAAAGGGGTATTCCCATGACCATGATCATTTTTAAATTTGTAGATAGTTAAAATGTAAACATTTTTGCAAATATAAGTAATTAAACATTTTGCAGAGTGTTAACTATCTTGTAGTCACAAGTTGTTGTCTTGATCAGTTGCCAGTGGATACGACCATGAATGCAGGAACTTTCTAAGGTCAGAAAATCAGCCATGATATCCTTATTGTGGCCGGGATATCTTCTCATACATGTAGTGTCCCTGCCTGATAACCCAGCTACAATAAGAAAATCATTGCTGGGTTCCTAACACGTCTCAGACCATAGAAAGTTTCTGCATTTGTGGTCGTATCCATTGGCAACCGATCAAGACAACAGACTGTCACCACTAAGATGGATAGATAAAATCTTTCAAATACTGCACAATTTTTAACTACTTATATTTGCAAAAATGTTTAACTTTTAGTTATCTACAAATATAGACATGATTATGTTCATGGGAATACCCCTTTAAGTTTGATTTCCCCTTTCCAAAGTGTATTGTTATGTTGGGTTTACCATGAGAAATAGTGGTGTAAGTTTTGCCAATTTAAAGTGGGCATTTCAGCTTTCACTCAAAGGTCAAGTAAGTCACTTATAGCTAATATGAACCAGTTCTTACAGGATAAATTTTTAGGTTAAGAAGAGCAATAAGAATATAGTTACCGGCAGGGCTGCTAATAGTCACAATCCTTCCTTTGGAGGAACGTAGCAGTGGTAGTAGAACTTTGGTCATTTCAAGTGTTCCGAAAAAGTTGACCTCCATACAGCTTCTGTAGGTGGACATGAGTGACAGCTCTGCATCTCCAAAGTGAGCACAGTACCCAGCATTATTCACAAGTGCCCACAAACCTAAACAAGAAGAAGAAGAAAGAAAACAAGCCTTAAAATGGCAGAAACCACAAAGGTTAGAAGGATTAGGAACAAGCAGGCCACAGTGTTTATCCTTTACACCTGCTGGATAGAACTAGAATTTGTAAACCTTCTGACACTGCGCCATACTAAGTAATAGAATAAAAAAACTATATTAAGTTATAGCACAAGGAGTGATTAATGAATCATTCTCCCAGGGAAGAAATGCTGAAAAACAAGTTAGCAGTCCTGTCCTCAGTCTACCTCCTTAATAAATGTTTACTTCTAACCTGAACATGGCACTGACTGAAATATTTATATCATAATATTTCTTATTATAGTAGAACAAGCTTCCCCCCCTTATGCATATACAGTAGGTAACGGACAAGTAAAGGACACAAGGAAACTAAATTAAGCCTCAATATAATGACATTCAAATACATTATAAAATATTAAAGTACACATCACATTTTATTTTATTTTTTTGCTATTGTGTAAAGGGTTGTTTGGTGAACATTTTTGTAATATACTTTATTAACCTATCTAACTTCCTTTAAATAAAAAAAACAGGCTATAAAGTTCGCATTAGCAATGCTCTAACTAAGCACTGCCAAGGAGACTGTCCATATACATGTAGTCAATGCAGCATGTAGAGCTGAAATATTTACCAAAGGGGGGTGGTCATTTCAAATGGCTGTATCTCCAGTTTTAGATTACATAGAAAAATTATTCTAGTAATAATAATAATAATAATAATCCTTTAATAGTCCCACAATGGGGAAATTCAGTGTGTTACAGCAGCAAAGATAAGCAGATACAAATACAAATACAACATGTACAGGAATGTTCCAATGTAAGAGGCATTACATTGATAGCCGACAGACAGATAGGAAGTAGCAGAGGAGGGGGGGGGGGATTAACAGGAAGAAAGATAATTCAGTTCTCTGTGTGTAATGATCTCCACTTAGGTCGGTGTTGGTTGTACAGCCTAATCGCGGTGGGGAGGAAAGACTTCCGATAGCGCTCCTTCTCACACCTAGGGTGGAGCAGTCGGTCACTGACAGTACTACCCAGCGCGATCACAGTCTCATGCATGGGATGGGAGTTATTCTCCCGCATGGAGCTCACCACGGACAGTATCCTTTTGTCACCCACCACCTGCACTGGGTCCAGTGGGCTCCCCAGGACAGAGCTGGCCCTTCTAATCAGCTTGTCAAGTTTATTTCTGTCCCTGGTTGATATACTGCTCCCCCAGCAGGCCACTCCAAAGAAGATGGCTGATGCCACTACTGAGTTGAGTGCAAAGTCCCTTAAGTAGAGGATAAAAAACAAGACAAAGAAAGAAAAATAAGAGAGAGAGTCTCAGAGCTGCTGTGACAGGCTGCCACTCCAGCTGCGCCATCTTGGAAAAAAAAAAAAAAAAAAAAAAAAAATCACAAGAAAATCACAAGAAAGCGGAGATTAAGTACTAGCTATAAAAAAAAACTAGAGATATCACTAGCTAAAAACACATTCAGGAATGTTATTTTCTATGCAGCATGAACTGCTACATTAACTAGTGATAGCTCAGCTTCTTTTATATGAAAGCTGAGAATCTCCAAAACCAGATTCCAGGACCATTTTTGTAGGTGGTATAAAACCGGAGATACAGCCATTTGAATTGACCATCCCCTTTGGTAAATGCTTCAGTTCTGCTATTTACAATACAAATGTGTATGGACTTTCCTTCGTAACAGCTCAGTTAAAGGGTTGTTAAGGAGAATGTTACAGCCTGTTTTATATTAAAAAGGAAGTTGATTAGGTTAATAAAGTATATTACAAAAATGATCACTAAACACCCCTCCCCCAACGACTCCCAACTCAGGCATCACTGCAAGACTATGTAACATTTTTGTCTCTGTCTCAAAAACTGGAAATATCAACCTGTTATTTGGTGTGGGGTTATTAAGCCACTTACATTGATTTATGCAGCTGGGATTTAGCTAATTTTGGCTTGGTATAGTAAATTACTGGAGCTAAGTTCAGGTCTTCAGTAGAATCAGGCACATTCACATTACACAGATGAAGCCAAGTAGAGTGCACCTTGCTTTACTGCGCATATGGCAGAAAATGAATGGTGTAGTGAGCTGATGGGATGGCTGGCACTGATATGGCCATGTTTTGAGCCCTAAATTCCAGCTCCAAAGACATGCTGGTATTCTAGTAATTCCAGAAATGGCATAAGAGCTTTAAGAAATGGAATGCAGTTTGGATTTATTTAGTCCAACAACCAATTTTAAACTAGGCCACATGCACATAGTAAAAGTGTCTTCTGTATTAATACAGTACATACATACCAGTTTCAGCAGTTTTTTCCCTTATTATTTGATGTGCTCGCTTTATGTCCTCAGATTTGGTTAAGTCCATTTGAATAATGGTAAACCTATCTGAACATCTCTTTTGGAGATATTGGGCACCTGGACTTTGAAGATCCAACACACTTGCAATCACCTTGAAGCCCATTTGATCCATTTTATAGGCAGCGGCTTTTCCAAAACCTGAATCACATCCTGGATAAAAAAAACAAACAAACAGACAGTATAGTAATGGGAAAGAGTCGTTAGAATCCTACAATTATTTTGGTACAGGTGTAATGAATATTAGGTTTGGCGTTTAGTAATATTCTTCATCAGGGGTCTATGAATTGTCACTAGATTGAGGGTTAATAACGAGAATGGTGGCTTGATTAGCAGAATTTGGCTTTGTTTCTCAGTTTCTTGTTTGTGACATATTAGACCAGTTTCAGGTGACAGTAATATGGATACACATTGATACTGTAGTCGTTGTTGTGACTAAAGAACAGTAGGTCTGAAACGTGTAAAGCGGCTCGTAACCAGAGTGCACTGCATGGATTCTATATACTTGTACTATTCTGCTTGTATGTATCGATTTTAATGGTTTGCTAATAAAGTGACAAACTTTTAACTAAGTGCTGGGTTGCTGCCTTGTTTAGATTGATTCTGTCATATACTATGATATACTATGGGGAACATAATATGACATAATACACCCATATTAAGGCCATCTAATACCAGAATTAATGATATAAAATAGCCTGATAGAGAACTTTCAATCTTTTTTTTGTTTTGTTTTGTTTTTTTAGGTTTTTTTACTTTTTATTTGGAGAGTTCTGTAATTTTCGTAGGGCTTCTTGACATACTTTCTACTGTACTGTAAGCTAGCGTAACTTTTTAAGATCATGGCATGTCAAGTCAAAGAGGTAGTCTGAAATGAAGGTCAGTTAGTCAGTTTCCAGATCTATTATATGGGAGGTATGCCATTGGAACCCTCTAATATAAGAAGAATTAACAGAATTATCAATATTTGCTTATTATAAATAGCATGTGTATACCTAATTTCAAATATAAACATTTTTTTACTTAAAGGGGTTATCCATAATAATGACCATAGGTTAGGTCTAAGACATTCAGGTCTACAAATGGATAGTATTTAAAGGGATTGTCCAAAAGCCTAATATTAGTGACCCGTTCTTTCATTTTAATGGGAGATGAGCTGCAATAGCATGGTCTGTGTTACTGTGCATAAAGCCACCTGCTCACATCTTCTAGGTCAACCAGAAAACCCACTGGTGGCCAGAGCAGGTGTAAAATAATAAAAATTGACATACTCTCCTACCCCTGGTGCTCTGTTCCAGAGGTGAAACCCCTGTTCCCTCACCTTCTGGTTTCAGCCAAATCAGAAATAGTGACGCTTCCGTGACCACTACTGATACATCACCAGTGCTGTACATGTGACTTCCAAGGCACGTGATTGTGGCCTAGGGGTCATGGGAGCCTACTACTTGCCTTAGCAGTCCCATGTATAAGTCCCATGGGTGACTTATCAGCAACAGTCACGGGGGCTTCCGTTTTTCTGGACCAGCCAAGGCCCAAAGCTGAGCTGAAACAGAGCTCCAGGGGTAGAGGAGTATGCTTTTTCTTATTTTTGCTGCTATCCCAGACACCAGTGAGTTTACTGTTAGCCCAGAAATCCCTTTAACCTCCTGAAGGTCTTATGCCTAACCTTAGGTCAATATTATTATTAGTTGAACAAATATACTTGCTTGATCCTTGATCACATTAGTTCAATGAATTGATTGGTGAAGGTATCAGATACCTACTGATCTGATATTTATGACCTATCCTAAGGATAGGTTATTAATGTATTTAGCTCAGAAAACCCTTAAAGATGTATTAAAGAAATACATTGTTAGTCTACTTTTTCTTTCCCAGAAACAGTGCTACTCTTGTCCATAGGATGTGTATGGCATTACAACTTAGCACCATTCTGGAGCAGAGCTGCTGAAGGTCTTATGCCTAACCTTAGGTCAATATTATTATTAGTTGAACAAATATACTTGCTTGATCCTTGATCACATTAGTTCAATGAATTGAATGGTGAAGGTATCAGATACCTACTGATCTGATGTTTATGACCTATCATAAGGATAGGTTAGAAATGTCTTTAGCTCAGAAAACCCTTAAAGATGTATTAAAGAAATACATTGTTAGTCTACTTTTTCTTTCCCAGAAACAGTGCTACTCTTGTCCATAGGATATGTCTGGCATTACAACTTAGCACCATTCTGGAGCAGAGCTGCAAGGACAGGCATTTCTTGAGATTTAACTTGGTGTGGTTTCTAATAAAAGAAAAGAAAAAAAAATGAAAGTAGAGCTTTTTTGGATTCACATGTTACTATGTATATCTCCTGTATGCTAATGACCATTAAATTGAGAATGTCTGATTTACTGGTCATTAGCATACAGTTGAAATTCATAGCAACATCTAGGCATTACTGCAATTAAAACCACATGCAGTTCTCCAGCAAAAAAGCAACATGTAAACCCTGCCTTAGACACGGCTATTATCAGGAATGAGCACTCACTGATGATAATAGCCCTGAATATCGGGCTGTATAATAGGGCACATATGAAGAAAAAGATAGGTAGGCTAAATCTTATCATTCTAAATGAAAACAGTTTTATAAAAATTGAACACTCTCTCTTGTTTATGATGTACAGAAAATCTGTGAGCTGTATCTAGATATACTGTATATTACAAAATGTTTAGCTTTCATTTCAGAAAAGAGTGGTTGGTTTGTTTGACATATAGAGTAAGGACAAATGGTTTTTAAGACAGAAATATTAAACAACAACTCATATAAACAAGAATGTAAAGAAGGAAATTACCAGAGGGCAAGAACATACATGTAGCAGATTGGCAGACATAACACAATGTACGGTACAAATTCACAAATGTGGGATGATGACTATTACATTCATGTGCCCATTTGTGAATTTCCATTTATGTTATCCAGCAACATATAAAACAGACAACAATAAAAGAATCTGGAACCTATACAGTTTGCTACAGTGTGTCTACACAATCCTCTGTAACGCTAGGTTCACACCTGCGTTCAGGTTTCCCCAAGCGGACCCCACGAATGGAAACCTAATCCACCTAAAAAAACGGTTACCTACGGAAACCCGCGGATCCCATTATAGTCTTGGTTTCCACCAAGCTTCCTCCCGAAAAAGGCGGAAAAATGCGGAGAGAAAAATCCTGAACATAGTTCAGGCTCAGTGTGAAAGATCCTCCGTGCGCCAAACCGCTTTGGCCACACCCTGAGTCCTCTTTCATATAAAAACCACACTCACCGCCAGTGAGTGCCGGGTTCACCAGATAAATACAAGACAAGCCTTCTAAATTTTATATATTTATTAACCCCTAAATGGGTCGGTATTAAAATCTAACATATACAGATCAGAACAGATATGCAGATATATGCAAGCACCAACAGTTACTAGTTACAAGATACAGTACAAAGAAAATAAAAGGGATTAAAGGTGAAATGATTACTTTACCACACATGTCCTTGATGTGGTTCTATAGTCCAACACTCACACATGGCATGTGTGAGTCACCAGTGGAGGCTTGTTAGCATGTGGCATTAATACAATAATCCCGCCTGCATGCTTTTCACAGGAATCTCAGCATTAGTCTCTCTGTAATATCTCTCAGTCTCTTGTAGGCTCATCATCTTCAGCAGCAGCATTCCAACCTGCCTGCTCATAGTAGCATCTCAGTCAAAGTCTGTAACATCCTGTAGCATAATCTCCATAGCATTATCTCAGCACAGTCTTCATAGCATGATCTCCATAGTGTAATCTCCTAGTGATAGTCTCTACCCACAGACCTCTTACCTCATCTTTTATACCCTTTATGCCACCTCCCAGAATGAGGTCACCGGCGACAGTACGTCTGATGAGTTAATTCAATCAAATCCAGATCTTTTGTATGTAGATGAGACCAAAGTGAATTGATACACTGTTATCAGTCATATCTGATCAACAGCCCAGGCTTGAACAATGCACTATTGTTTGATCAGCCAGGGCTGTATAGGAATACAATGGAGCCCTATTGTTCCAGCCTGGCCGCTACTGCCAATATGCACCTAGGCTTATAGCTGCGCACAGTATGAGTGAGTGCAAGCCAGAAGGGAGACCCTATACCCAGAGACCTAAATACCACTGAGTTATGGCCATATTTAGGCAGAATCATCACACTCAGGTGTGAACCTATCCTTAGCAGAAAAACCTAAACTTGAGACTGATACATTTTACCTCCACTGATTGTTGCAAACTATCATGACTGAAGAGAACTTTGTGCTGCTGACATATTGGCTCACAGAGAATTGTCCAACCTGGTTACAATTGAATTATTAGGTCAGGATAGGATTTCAGCTTTTCCATGGAAGGAAGAATGTGCATCAATTCCTCAGTTTTTATTTTTAATTGTTTGTTCTTGGAACAGCATATTAGATAATTCCATAGGTTTTCATTATAAAATAATTCAGAATATGAAACCTAGTTTTACCATGATGTAGATTTTCAGTCAATTTTTCAGCCTCTGTGATATAGAGAATTGTTTAACAATGGCATTTTGGCATCAAATGAGCAAATGACCCCAAGGTCAAGACTTGCCCTTTAACAATATTGCAAGGCTGTGGCTCTTCTTAAGGTGTAGCTCTAATAAACAAAATTTTATAATTCCAGCTTCATGGTAAAAAGGCCAATGAACTTTAAGTATTATGCCTTTATTTATCTCCAGTGCGTCACAGGTTTCTAGTTTCACCAGTTGATGAACAACCTTGTCCGATAGTAAATCTGCTGTGATAAACAAGGGTAGGGTGTATATTGGCAGATAAAATTCAATTTTTGGTTATCTGTTACAGCCCAGAAATAAAAACACTTAATGTAGTGTATACCATGGATGGAACCAATGCTGACTTAGGTTGACATGAATCCTTAGGTTGCCAAGTATAGGGGGCTTCCTTGCACCCCACCCATGCTTAAAGCAGTCTGGCAGCACTACCTCTTCCATCAACATACATATAAACATTCATGCTTGGCCAATTGTTCATAAAGACATATTGGATAAGGTAAAGTTCTCTGCAGGAATTGTACAATTTACACTGCACCTCTCCTAATATTAGCAGATCGTAGACTATGCTAACAGAGAGAACCTCCGGGATTCATTTGAATTGAAGCACCCTGAGTAAATAATAACTTCATGTTTTAGCTAAACTGTTGGTATAGTGAAAAGTAAAAACAGAGGACACAAGCAGAGAGGATTGTAGAGAAAATCAGCGTTCTCAAGCCTTATTTACATGTCCACATATCACATACCTGTGTTATCCTCATTATATACGGACACCATACAAACCCATTTATTTCAATGTGTTTATTCAGATGTCCTTTTTTTTTTACTGATGCATCATATCAATGCATCAGTAAATGTCTATGGTCAATGCAAAAAAATCCAGTTGACATCCATGTGTCATCCATTTTTCATTGAATCATGTACTTACAAAGTATAGAAAATGAAACATACAAAGAAAAAAAAAGTTTGTGCTTTTTACCGACATGAAAAGTGGAGCAACCATGGACAGCACACCACCCGCAAATAAGGCCTTATATGGACTGTAATGTACAGTGGGGGAGGATTCATCAAATGGTAAAAAAAAAAAAAAAAAAAAAGGATGTAGTTTGCACTCGATTTCAAACGTAATATCTATTAACCATATTCACCTTCATTCTATGTAGTTTTTGGACAGATTTGTGCTTGTCTAGTATTTCCAATTTCTCATGAAAAGGGTCCATGGTTTGCATGGTGCTAAGAAATTAGTCAAATTCAACAATTGTGCCTAATACAAGTGTCGAATTTCTAGGCTCAAAATCATCCAGTAAAACTCTAAAAGGTTGCATTATATACTCATTGCACCTATAAAAGTCACAATACCACAGGAATTGAGGCAAACAATAAGTGATGATAAATTACAAGTTTTCAAAAGACCGTCCTTTTTAAAATTGTGCCATTCATAAAGCATTTGGGACCATTTAATGAATTTGTCACAATTTGCTAATTTTTTGTTTAATATGCAGTGGTAACTCATTATTACACAGTAAGTCATTATTAGACGCATCAGTATGTGCTGATCTTCACGACCACATGCAAGTTTTATTGTTAGGGTTTTGCTTTTATTTAATAGGCTTTATAACATAGGTAAAGATGAACTATGACCTAGTGCTGTATGGCACGTGCAGAATACATTGAAATTCATCCTGGAACAGATTGGTGATAAAAGCAACGATACAGAAAAAGTTCGCTTTGAGACGTGATCATAGACCTGATTATTTTACCAGCAAATCCCATACCTGACATCCATCTGCCTAACGCTAGGTTCACACCTGTGTTCATGTTTCCATTCGGGGACCCCGCTTAAAAAGCGGTTACCCACGGACTCCATAGAATATAATGGGGTCTGCCAGGTTTCCGCCCAAAAAGGGCAAAAAATGTGGAGAGAAAAGCGCTGCTTGCAGGACTTTTCTCTCTGCATTTTTAAAGCGAAATGGGCAACAGAATCCCCCACCGGACAGCCAGCACAGGTATGAACCTAGCCTTAAGGGAAATTCAAAGACTGGACCATTATATCCACTTATACAATGTATTATTTTGTCAGAGATAACATCAGATGTTATTGGTGGTCATTTTTACCAATTTCATCACTTTAGAGAGTGGTTACTGCATAACTCACCACACACAGTCAGTGAGGCAGTACTATCTGTGCCCATGTAAGTTAAAAGGAGGTTCTGCTTCCTCCTAGCAAGATGATAACCATATTGCTCCAAGTCCTACAGTATGCACAGAGATGATATTATAGCAATAAATGGTGGCTTTTCATTGTAACAAGGCTATGTCAACTCTTCTGAGGAACCAGTATGTACTTGCAGGGTAACTTGATATAGATATAATATTGATAATGTTGTGCAAGTTTATCATAATTTAAATGAAAGATATATAAAATGCAAACATTTCAATGCAACTGTTATTGTCTAATCTGCCATTTTACATAGTGGGCAACTTAGCTCTATGCCAAGTCCCCCCATTTTGTCAATTGAGATTTCATCTGATAAGGTACCGCCTCAAATCAGCAGCTGCTAGCTCATGAAGTGAGCAGGTGAAGGTTGGCAGAACACTCTGTACCACAGGTGATGAAATAATGCCCAAACAATTGAAGCACAGAGAATTCTCTTGGCATAACAATTATAAATGTGGCATCCCTCCCTTCCTGATGAGATAATACATTGTCCAAGCAGGTAAAGTGAAATCATATTAAACACAATGGAACTATATGCAGGGTAGATGGGAGTCACATTTGGCTGCATTGTATGTAGTATGAATAAAGCACTAGATTGCTGCCTAGATTGTATTTTTTAGTATTTTGTAGACACTGGGACTTGCACCCAAATACTGAAGATTAAGTGAGGTTTTATGTTTTTGTTATTGAATATAGTAAAAAAGGTTATTTCACAATTTACAGTATCTTGTCAGCAATATATTACTAGTATCCAAGTAGGCACTATGCAGTTGTTAAAGGATTCACACACCTAGGGAATCAGGTATGTGAAATTGAAAATATATGAATTAAAATAGGCATGTGAGGGATTTTATATACTACATAAGGTAGTTACAGCTTTATTTTGTAGGTCATAAAGATTATAAAATGTAAAGAATGTAACAAAACAATAAGCTGGTCAAGGTACAGTAGAGCTAGTTCTTCGAAATAGCACTACCCTTAGCACTCGAAGAGTTTGCATACCATGTAATATCATTTGGTTACATGGTTGCGGGCGTTTGTTTAGACAATTGAATACTTTGTCTGTGATTTGTCACGCAATCCTTCAACTTGTTTGTCACACTGAGGGTGGGTTCACACATGTGCTGGCACTCCGTCCGCCGCAAATCCGACCTAAATGTTGGAAAACTGGATAGGGAAAGGTTTGCGACGCTTTGCTTAAAAACCCATTCACTTGAATGGGTTTTTAAAGCAATGCGCGGGTGTGTGCTTACACCCTCTGCGCCATTGGGTGCCCCCTTGCCAGTTAGTGACTTTGACCAACCCCTCTACTCCATTTGACCACCAGAGAAGTTAAGTCAATGTGAAATAGTTTGTCCTAATTTTTCTAGTCTAAACCTGGGGTGCATCTTATAGTAGGTTGTGTCTTAACATCCGAATAATACAGCAAATACTGGATGTGTTCAGCTCGGACCTTCACCTGATAATGGACCTTTGCTTAAGTTAGTTGTGTATAGCTGCTATAGGTGCTATATTGCATGTCAACAGGTTTGGCCTACAAGAGTTGGTGATAAGTACATGAATAATATTTTTCGGTGGTGGAGGTGATATAGTTGAGAACCATCAAACTAGTGTAACTGCGCTCAGTACAGATTTTACCCAATGTGAAAATACTTTACTTAACTCATGGCAGTTAACACTTTAGCAAAACAGTCTGTACTTGTCTTGCTGACAGGTTAATGACAGCATATTACTCAGTTTTATTTTAATGTGTTATAATTAATATGTACATAGTACATTATGTAGAAAAATATTAATGCCATTTAATTGCTACATTCCAGTCTGATATTAGGCAATACTGATAAATTCTGGGCTGTCATGTTCTATTCTCTTGCCACAGAGTACAAGCTTAGACAAGATACTTTGTAAGTCAAAGGTTTTATAGTGAACTGGAAAGTGACTCTCCCAAATACAGTAGGTTAGTGGATCACGCAATGTAATTCATTCATGCTCTGATTATGTAATTATTTTAAGAAAAATATATTATTTAACGCAGCTTTAACTATCAATATTACAACTGGAGGTTTTGCTACATTAGAAAACGTGGTTGCTTTCTTCTGGAAACTGCATCATATCTCTCCATAGGTTGTGTCTGGTATTGCAGATAGCTTCATTTAGGTGGACAAATGTGGAGCTGTCCCTAGAAGAAGACATCCATGTTTTTATAATGATGAATAATCCTTTTAAGCACAAATTTGGCTTGCGGCTAATACTTTAATCTGAGATAGACTGGTTGCTAAGGATGTGCTAGTTGATAAGCCCTGAAAAATATAAAAAACTGTCAGATATTACTATTAGTAGTACCAGTTTATCACTAGATTAGCACAGTACATTGGACTAGAGGAACAGAGGCAGGCAGTAGTCACACCCTAGCATCATCATCGCAGGTACATTTTTTGTCACATAGTTCACATTGGAAACTGCGATGGAAAGGTCTGGAATGTTTCCATAAAGCACTAGTCACTGCTGTAAACACCATTGAAAGCTCTGAAATCTGCCTGTTGGAGCAGGTACCTTCACTGCTGAATTCATATGCCCCAATATGACCAATGGAAAGGAGTTTTCTACAGCAGTCAATGTCTTTAAACTATTTCAGACAGACATTGCTCAAACTACATTTTGCTATTCCTTAACCTATCATTTAGATTTTTGTATAAATTAATGTAAGAATTGAAAACCTGTATTAAAATCAATGTTTACTTTCCAATAGAACACTGATAGAACAATGTTCCAATATTTGTTCTGCTTCAGGTATCTTTTGTTGTTACAACAGGATGCAAAATGTAATAATATAGCAAAATTTGGGGGTATAACCCTTCTTCAGGCATAGATTATAATTAATATTAAACTGAAGTTGTCTTTGAAGGTTCTCCTGGACTTCTCCTTGAGGTGGATGGACACAACAATGTGCAGGAATAATTCTTATTACATCTCTACAGTAGTCAGGGCTGCATTTTGGCTGACACAGAGCTCTAAAACCCCTGCAGTGACAATAAGCATAAATAATCTAATTTTGTAAAGCTGCATTGCAGATTGGATTTCCGTATAGATTCAGTTGTTTCTTACATTAATATTACCAATTTGATGCTTTTTCTTTTCTGCAGCAATTGGTAAAGAAATGAATAGTGATGCCCTTCGGCACTGTGAGTAATAGACATCCGTAACATAGAAGTAAGTTCTTGGAATCTGTATGCAGCAGCAATTATATTCTCACAGTCAGTTCCTAGACAGAATACCCCTTGGAGATGGGCCAAAAACGATCAACAAACACAGCAGGTTGGCTGCAAGCCATCGTACCATTCCCAACTGAATCAGTATTTACACTCTGTGCTTTCAGACATTTCTACAACCTTGTTATGGCACATTAGCTAAAATTATCCCACTCTGTCATGTTATATTGACTTCAGGATATCTCTCTACAGTACCAGAGAATACAGTAGACTTGACTGTACTCAGTATGTACCAGGAGTGAGTGATAGGGTGGTTAGTACTGAGATGGATCAACACTTCAGTCATTATGCAGATCTAGCTCTGCGTAAATTGGAGACAATAAGCGATTACGTAACCAATAATCCAATGGGATTGGAACAGCGGTTTCATTTATACCGGCAACTAAGACAATAAAGTGCTATGACTACTGTACAACCAAAACAGTAATGTGCTCTCTTAATGATGACTACCTTGTGGAAATAAGATAACCAATAGCTAAAATTATTTCAATGATCAGCAAAGCTTGTGCAGTCAGGAGATAGGTTAGCAAAATTTTGTTTAGCCAATCTCCCATGATACATCATTTTCTTAAATCTGACATACATGATGCAAAACAAGACTAAAGGTCTACACAAGTTTTTAAAAATTTGGCATTTTAAAGGCCATTTAGAGCTGCATTTAAGTGGAAAAATGTGCCCAATGTGATTATATGGAGATCCCACAAATACTATATCTAAACAATTATTACATATAAGAAGGAAATATGACAGAAATGTAGGTCTGATACACTTGGGACTTAAACTGCATCAACAAAAGTTTAAGCCTGGTACTCAAAGGCCAGATTTTGGTTATCATGGAGTTTTTTTTATTCACCAAACAACAATAACATTTCCTAATTAATTTTAAATGGGATCTGAGCATATGGTGCAAAATGTCCTCATGTAAAGGCTCAAAGACCTAAGTCATACCTTCATTAATCGAAGGATAGGCAAGGTAACCTTCAGCAATGTACATGAAGAGTCACTTCAGTTAGAACATAGTCAGATAAGCATTTAGTCAACAATGGCTCAGAATTTCCTTGTGCACAGCCTCATAAAAAGCTATGTGGACTGAAGGGGCTTTAGGTATATTCTAAACCATTTCAGTTGTTCACTCTTCCCAAACTTTTTTTTCTTATTTAATCAGATTTTAACTTGACACTTAAGACAGCACATTTGTACCACCGATGCCTTGTGAATGAAGCGGTGCTTCCAAATGTCACCATTGCCCAGCCCTGCCACATCTGCCTTCTTCTTCCTCCCCTCCTCAGTCTATGTACATAGAGTGCTGGCTCTCTCAGACTTTTAAAGGATTAGCACACGCACCAGATTTCTCTTCCCCAGTAAATCCCTAACTACTAGGATCCAATTTAATTTAATTCTTCCTCACCAGGCACACTGTGCCTAAGCAAAATAAGTACATAGCTTGTTAGTTCATGCAAATGTCTCCTACTTCTACATTTGTTTGGCTGTTCCGTGATTGATCCTGTTCTTGTTTTCTGAATTAGTTATGACTCTGTTCCACTGATCTCCCGTGTCTGACCTTGTCTTGCCTCGGACCTCTGTGTTGCCTGGCCTGACCTACTGCCTGGTTATGACTTTGAATGGATTCCATCTGGCCATGAACTCAGTCTGTATTTGGCTATCCTCTTGCCTGAACTCTGCTGCATTACACAAGTGTCACTCTAGCCTTTGAACAGCTGGTTACCTATACCAGGACCTCTTCAAGAGGTAGCAACTTGGTAGTCTTCCTGCAGCAAATACAGAGCTCAGTACAGGGATAAAAGGTTGAATGTCAGGGAGGCTATTTAGATTGTCCATAAACCACTGCCTGTTACAATATTCTATTGAAAATATCAATAAAATGTTTGCTGTTTGTTAAAGCACTTTGTTCTATTACTAATACATAGGGAACATAATAAGAGGAGTCTTCTTCCCCAATTATCAGCTTCCATTTCGTTCAGCACCCCATATGCTAATTAGGTTCTCTACTGTGGACATCCTGGACTGGAGTAGACAGCCTTGGTTCGCTCTCCTGACAGTAGAGAAACTAACAGCAAAGATTGATCATGAGCAGTAGTAGCTAGAGTAAAAAAAAAACCCAACTTGCCAGAATCAGTGGAGCAGCGCCTACTGAATGATGCAAAAAGCTGGTGTTGGTGGATGTGGTGAAAGGCCCTATTTAAATTGGTTGCCATAAGACTTTTAACCCCTTTAAGCCAGAAATGCACAGTGACTAAAGTGTGTATGGCTGCATCTGGAAAATGGTTGTTGTCCATACAAATGTTTGCTCAACACTTGTTCAACCTACTTATATGTATGGATACTTTAAGTAGTGAAATGTTTAGTTGGCAGCTAGCCCCAAAACTGCTTACGTGCAATACAACCTTTGCGCTCTTAGTGTTCTGTACTAGTAATTGATATAACTGCAGCACCTTAGCTCACAGCGAAATTCAGAACCCAGTAGGAAATTAAGGTTAAATGGAGCCTGAACTGGCTATGTGCCAAATAGAGCAACAACCTCCACATGGAATCTGATATAAAAAACGTAGGCTATAAATACCGCCCTTTATAAAGGGGTGTGTCAGGCATTACACTCTTACACAGAAGTGCTCTGAAATACAAATGCTTGATACAAGAATCTAAAGAAGCCCAAACTGAGATATTACACAATGCAATTTTTCATTAACATGTCCTTACTCCAGTAATCTAAGTTCTATCCAAACTGGGTTATAATTAAACTGCTAGTAAGAAAAATAAATAAAATAAATATATTGCCAATTGCATTCCAAAGGCCTGAATAATATATTCCAATGTAAAATCTAAGAAGAAAAATCAGTGATATTTTCTGCAGCTATTTATGTGTAAAAAGATGGCAGGAATTGTTTAGGAATATTATAGTTACAATATGGACCTAAACAATATTGGTGTATTATGGGCTCATTATAGATGGGATAATTATGGATAGGAAGGTTACAGTTGTCTTAGAACTCTACCTTATCCTAAATCTGAAACATTGTTAGGTTGAAGCCCCACGTGGTAAAAACACAGCATTTTTTGCTGCTGCGGAAACGCCACGGCATAATTCGCTGTTATACAGTACCTGCAAAGTGAATGAGATTGTGGCTCATCCCATCCACACATTGTAGGAAAAAGTCTGCTGTGGAAAAGCTGCGTTTTCAAAAATGACCACTTTTTGGAAATCGCAGCATGTCAATTATACCAGCGGAAATGCTGGCGTTTTCCCTATAGGTTTAATAAGGGAAGAAAATCCACTGAGAAAAACTCTGTAAAAACACAATGAAAAACGCTGTGTTTCGCTACACGGGGCCTTAGCCTAAAAGACTATTGAGAATCTTGATGGTCTAAACAACAGACTAGACTTATCCAAAGACCTGCAAAGTGTCAAAAGCAACCTGATGGTATACAGTTGTAATAATCATAATAGTGATATCAAATAAATAATAGCAGTTAAAGGTTTCCTAAATGTTTATATGCAAGCACTGTCGCAGGAAACCGTCTGGTCAATGTCAGGTCTCTGAAAATAAAACATTGCACAAAGCAGGGTTGAGCAAAGGCAAGTGATAACTTTGGACCTGTCTGTACAGATTTCCAAAGTTTTGACTTCACAGCCAGATCTCTCACTACATACAATTCCATCAGGAAGCCTAAAAGGTCTTGGCTCAATAAATACTGTCCACCCTTGCATCTAGTGAACTGTTCCCATTTAAGATATAGTGAATTTCTATTTCATTTTTAGTCCTGGTTACAAAAAAAAAAAAAAAAAAAAAATATTCTTGAGGGAGAGATAATAGTTATGTAAGAGTTACTGCAATGATGTTGGAATATTGCCATGACTATATAAAAAAAAAAAACAGACAACTTAGATTCCATCTGGTGTATGGATGCATGTAGCTCATAAGGGGCAAATAAAGTAATGACAGATGAATATTTCATTGCCAAAGTTCATGTCACTTCTTCTTATAGGTTTTTTTTTAACACTTTACTGCAGTGATATGTAACAGGTCTTACCCAAAACGTGGAAAAGGTCATCAAGATTATCTTTCTAGCCCCTGAACCCCAAGCTGAACCTCATTCTGCAAGCCAATACAGCTGGCTGCACACAGCTGGAGACTGAAAGAGGCCATGCATCTGTGTGACTCTTCCCAAGTCTATGGGAGTTACAGAAACCGCTGAGCAAACTTCTTAGGTGAGAAAAATCCTTCAGTAAGTGAATAATGAAATATTATACAACTTTGCAATACTGTTTCAGTTACTCACTCATTTCAAGATCTCTGCTTGCTGTTAATTCTAGTTTACACCCAAAGCCTTAGAATTTGTACAGACCTTATGCCTCTCACAGCTGAGAGTTTGCCACAGTTTCATCTAGTGCAGGCTGTCAGCTAAGCAGCTTGGACAGGTTAATGCATTTTATCTCTGATGTCCCCATCTGTTGGAGGCGAAATGTAGTAGTCTCTGAAAAGAACCACCGGACACTCAAATACCGAAATCAAAATTTTACCAAACTTGGATATAGACTAAAGAACATGGTAGGTGTATGAAACATCAAAGAACTTCAAGAACAGCAACTTTGAGTTACCTGAGTTTGTAAAAACAAAATGAGACTTTGTAGTGTAAGGGAGGATTCACACTACCGTTGAATGTCCGTTCTGATAGTGTCCGTTAAAAAAAAACAAAAAAACAGACACCTATTATAACAAACATTAGCGGACACTAACTGATGTTAGTGGACACATTAGCATCAGTTAGTGTCTGTTAGTGTCCGTTTTTATACTGTATTTTTTTTGTTTCTGCTTTCTGAGCATGTGCAGAAAAAAACGGACAGTAATAACGGACAGTATAACGGACACCTGTGAATAGGTAATGTCCTATTTTTACCCATTTTCATGGAGTCCTCAAAAGACACAGATCCTGGCTGACTACCACAATTGCCATCTACATGTTCTTGAACATGAACAAGTTAAGTATTGCAATGTTTAGCATTGCCCTAGGTCGGTATATTAAGGTGACAGATCCGCTTTAGGCTAGTTGCAGACGACCATTTGTATTTTGTGGTCAGCAAACTAGTAATTAGTGTTCAGTTTTTGCGGACAGAGTGTCTTCAGTGTGTGTTCAGTGTTTCTTCAGCATCAGTGAAGTATGTCCGCAAAAACGGATAGTGTGTCATCAGTGTGTGATCCTAGTTTGCGGATCCACCATAAAAAAAACTCAGGTGGCATCTAATTATATCCCTAACTTGTCCGCGAAAACGGACAGCACACTGATGACACACTGAGTACAACAATGTGCCGTCCTTGGTTTTTAGTCTTCCATAGGCTTCTATGGGCGAGTCCGTTCAGAAAAACTGAACAGAATAGGACATGTTCTATCTGATCCGGTGCAGAATCACGGCTCGCACACTGATCAGTGAAAAATATGGTCGTGTGCTTGTGCCCATAGAAATGAATGGGTCAGTGTACAATCCGTGAAAAACAAGGATAGCACACAGATCTCGCCCACGGTCGTGTGCAACGGGCCTTAGGCCTAGGTCCCACTTGCAGATGTCAGTTATACCTGTGGAAATGCAAATGTTTTTCCTACAGATTCAATGCAATTCAAATGCAATTAAAAATGCTGCAGAAAAAAAAAAAAGATGATGCGCTTCTACTGTTTTTTTTTTTGTTTTTTGTTTTTTTTTTTTTAGCAGCGCTTCACTATGTGGGGCCTTAGCCTGAATGTCAGTTCGGAGATTTGCTTTGCAGTAGTCACGTGGACATAAAAAACAAAAAAACAAAAAACAAAACAAAACCTAGTGTCTGATGATGACTTATTGGGGGTTATCTATCCTCTGCCCCATTTTTGGCCATATTTTTTGCAGGTGCGCCTTTTTTTTTAGACTAGCTTTACTGTGGTACTTATTTATGATGTAGTTGCACCTCCTTGGTAAGTGTTGTGCACATGTTAGTTTAGATGTGCCTTTTTTGGCCATGTGCATTTTGCCTATTTTTTGTTCAAAAAGGCGCAATTGCTAAAAAAAATTGTACAATTTTCCCTTTTTAATGCTTTCTGACCTCACAGGCTATTTTACTCTGCCCATGGACTGGAGTGCATTTGCCCCTCCCCCCCCCCCCTTTTTTTTAAAAAGGCGTAAGTCATAAAAAAAGCATCTTTATTCAGATCACCATGATGCAAATTGACTGTGAAAAACAAGCATTTTTCATGGCCAATTGACCTACTGGTATGTGTGATTTCACCAGTCCCTCATATACTGATCTGTGAAAACAACCAAAAATAAGATGCCGATTTCAATAGAGCTGTGTGACAGCTGCTAAAAATAAAAAAAAAATAAGTTTTTCACTGCCATGTGAACACAGCCCAAAAGAGGTGTGCTACCCTTAATTGCAATCCTTTCTGTAATGCTAATTTGATAATTAGTCCCCATCTTCCATCAAAAATACTGTCACATACTTATTATAGTCACTGAGAGAGCATAGATAACTATGATGCTAGGAGTCCTGCCCCCACCATGAACTTCAGGCCGGTAAATTTGGCGAACACACGCTTGGTCGTGTGAATCTAGGGCTATTTTAAAATAGTGACAAAAAAAAATAAAAAAATAAAAAATTAAAAAGACCCTACATTCCATTTTAACTTAATGAACTGAAACACACTGGCGGCAGATTTCCTTGACTTGTCTAGATTTTAGATTGCAAACCAAATCTACATTTACACATGCAAATGCAGGCATAGAACCAGTGGTGACCAACACACACGATTATTGGCACTACCTAACATCAGTCAATTTACACAAGCCAATGCAAAGATGATGGAATAGGAACAATTGCAGCAGGACACAACTATACCAATTGCTGGGCTGCATGCCCTTACCACTAATTCCTGGACTAGTAAAAGTACTTCGGAATATGATGGCACTATATCACTTCACATAGGAGAGTACAAGTGCTCCTGACAATTCGTGCATGACAGAATTGGCTAGGACATGCCAAGTGGCATATGGCAATCAAGACTGGAAAATCTGGTCCATATAAAGGCTGGATTTCCTGGTCCGAACCTAGTCAGGAGACAGGAATCCTTGCATCATAATGTTCGGAGTACCCGCATGCCCGTGGCCTAAATAGCCTGATTGTAGAACAGTAGAGCCGCAAGGAGGTCCAGATTTCCCCTTGAGCAATAGCCTAAGGTCACCCTAAGTACTTTGGGGAAAACAAAAAAAAGCATTATTGTTGAATGTGAATCACCTCTGTGTCTTGAAATCAGGTATTCTTTGACTTAGAGCCACACAAATGACGTCACATTTAATAATAATGTTTTCTTTTTCATAGACAATAAGGTCCTATTTGTTAGAGATATGCAACAGCCAGCTTCATCTCTATATTTGCTGGATTGACTGCAGTTCACATTTATGACACTAGATGTAGCTGTTACTAAATGCTTATCTGTACTTTGTTGTTTGGATGCTGTTGAGATACTTCCTGTTAAAGTGTGTGCTGTACCATATCTGTTATTCACCATGTGAGGTGGACCTTCTCTTACTGCACACATGTTCCACTAAAGTCTGTTCCTGTTATACATACGTCTATCTGGTTTTGACTGTGCCACATCCAGCAATCACACTCTGCAACACTATTCACATGTCAGTGATTTGCATCAGTGATTGTTAGTAGAGATTATACAGATATAAGGTATATTGGAAAGATTTGCACCTGTTCTATGTCTTCAACCCGCACCTGGTCTGGTCTCATAATCACAGATGCAAATCACAGACCAGAACACTGATGTGTGAATAAAACTTAAGGCCTTATGCACATGACAGTGAAAAATGGATGTGTGATGGCCATTTTTTATTGGCCATCACACAGCCATTTTCAGAGCACAGGATAGGGGATAAGTGTCACATCGCTGATATTCCAACTGCTGTGTCCCTCAGTGATCAGGAGAACAGGAGACTGAAAGTCCTGCATGCCTACTCAGTGTGAATACAGCACCAGTGCACTTGCATCACATGACTGTCGCTCCATTCACTGCTATGGGGCTGTTGGAGATTGCAGTGAATGCGCTTGCGTGACCGGCACTCCACTGGCGCTTGATTAATTCAGTTGGACCCTCAGCAATGTGACGCTATCCTGTGAAAAGGGGAGAAGCGTCTTTAATAGGACAACTCTTTTAACTTGACTGCATCAACTGCATGGCAGCCACTGCATCTGTGGCTGTGCCCTAAAACTAGAGATTTATCACAGTAGCTGTTACTGGATGATACATTGTCAAGACATAACTCATGCCAGTTTTCTCTGTCTCTGGCCCAGTGCCTCGCTCATATTTGCAGAAGGTGGCGAGAGAGGTGCAGAACAGGGATTGTGGCTCATCTTTGACACCAAACATGCGCCACATTATCACCAATCTGACACAGACGGAGAGTTGAGTAAAAGGGGAACTGTATGCAATTATATGTTTGCTTATTTTACTCCTTTCTATAAGTTATGTATTTTCTATGAAATGATGAAGGCTGGCAAGGGGGCTATTTTACCCTTTGATTTTCAGGTGAATATACATGCCCCATGTGCTATAAATGTCAGTCTCAGCAAGATAGTAGGCTGATAAATTGTGAAATAGATCAAAGGGGTTTTACTCTAACTTGGTATCTTGGAACCAGCACATTTTTTGTTGATTCATTGAGCCTCCTTTAGGAATGCACCATTAAGCAACTCTCCAACTAGCACTAAAGGGCTTTATGATATGCTAAAATATATCGAAGTAGAGTAATAATAGTAATCCATTACTACGTAATCCTGCCACTAGTCCTATAGTACTATGACCTCTGTGTTCACAACTGTTATGTCAGAAGCATCTGTCTCAGATTGAGTCAACAATACTGGACAAAATAGCACAGTATGCTATGCGATTTTAATGCTGGGCACACTGGGGGAATTTTACTAAGCAAAATGACCAAGAATTCTGGTGTAATTTGCAACATAATATGCCCGGCCCCACTTTTATCAAATGCTTTAAATACTTTTACAACTACTATAAAGGGGTGTGTGATAATGAGAAAGGGGTCACTATAAAGACTGAATCTGTGGAATAGCCTACCCCAGCAGCAACAGCTGACATCTTCAAAAATAGCATTGATGATTATGTAAAAAAAACTTATTTCCCATCACTCGTCTTTTCAGTCATGCCTTTTCCATGGACATACAACTTTTTTCAACCATATTAATTATGTAACTATATATAAGGGGTATGGCTTCATGTAAAGTGGGTGTGACCCAAGTTGGAACACCGTGTGCCAAAATTTGGTGGATTTTTTTGGTGTAAACTAAGCTAAATAATAAGCATTGTTATTAGACTACACAGTCTAATAATGCAACAGATTTTTCAAGCAAAATTAGATATTTTGATAAATCTGGCACATTTTAAGACTATCTGTCTAACTGTCTAACTTTGCACTGTCTATCTTTTAGGCTAAGGCCCCACATTGTGGAAATGCAGCATTTTTTTGTTGCAAATTTTGTCAGCTTAGTGGCTTGAAAAGTAATTGAAAATATAAAAGGAAACACTTAGACATTTCCCTTTTGTTAAATACACTCCTGCCTTTTGCTCTAAAAACCGCAGCAAAATCTGCAACAAAAAACGCTGCATTTCCCTAACATGGGGCCTTAGCCTTAGGCAGTATTAGTCAATATGCTCCAGTGATAGAAACCTGACATACCCGGTAATACTCAATGGGGTTCGTCATGTGACAGATCCAGCATTGCCTTCAATTTTCATTGTTCTGCAGAACAGCTTAATGAGCACCAAAGATGTGAACAGGGCCTTACTCCTGCTCTACTCTTTAGGCCAATAATTGCTAGACTTTAACCTACTTTTCTTTATGCAACATTGTATAACTTTTAGAAAATATTGTCCCACCACTGCTCACTCAAATAGCATTTGCCAACACATATCAAATTATACCAAAGTTATAAAGATAACAGTTACATGCTTGTAGACCAGTCATTGACATCTAAGGCTAAGGCTACACAGTGATTTTGGCCGTGACTCACGCAACCAAAGATCGCCGTGTTGCCCTGTGACTTTCTCTGTTAGTGACAATAGACAGGGGACAATAGACTGCATTCAACCATACAAAAAAGGAGAGAATATAGACTTTAGGTTTAGTTCCAAGAATTTGTGCACAGGTTACTTACCTGTAATGACTACAGCCTTGCCTGATACTGGCAACATTCTCCTTAGAGATGCAAGACTTAGGGCATACCAACATGCAGAACTAAGAAGGACTATTCCCAGAATGATTGGGAGATACAGGTATAATGTGACCTCATGTGTGCGGCGACCATTGCAAAAATAACTCGAGCAATGTCTGACTTTTTTGCGACTAGAAGTCAGGTTTGTGGCATCCTTGGGGTTGCAATGAAACTCCATTCACTAGCATGAGTGAAAAATTGGGAGCTAAAATTGCCATGTAGCTATAACCTTAACGTCCCCACCACCTTCATTGTCAAAAGTCTCATTGAATAGATACAGGTCTAACCTATTAAGGTAGCAGAACTAGAATTGAGACAGAGTGATAGTTTCTGAGCCCTCGCTTGTATGTCACACCCTCTACAGTGAAACTCTTATTGACTGATGTGTATTTATAAAGCCATGTGCAGTGCGGGTTCACATGAAGCCATTCACAGAGTAATACGTTCAATTTGCTGTCCTCCAGGGGTCAGCAACTTCTGGCATTCCAGTTATTGTGAAGTTACAACTCTCAGCATGTTCCATTTTCTTCTAGGGAAGTCTCAAAATCAGCTGAGCAAGTGTGCATGCTGGGAGTTGTAGTTTTACAACAGCTGTAGTGCCAAAGACTGTTGACACCTGCAACCTCATATTCAATATGCACACATTTTTAGATAAAACATTTCTTAGCATGACCTGTTTTATCTGTATCATTGTCAGGCTACATGCTCACAAACGTGGGCCCTGTACAGATCCATGACAAACAGAACAGACAGTACACGGATGGCATTACATACAGACCCATACATTCAGTGCATGAGCCAAAAAAATTGCAAAATGGACAGAAATACTACATGTCCTGAGTGTTTTATCTAGGCTCATGCAGTCATGTTTATGGTGCCATAGAAAAGAATAGGTCAGCATGCTGTATGTTAGAAAAATGTATAGCGATCTAACCAAAACTACGGTCATGTGCATGGAGCCATACAAATAAGATCAAGTAAGCAAAGGCATTTGCTACTATCCTTTACTAGAAGTCCTAGAAATTCTCAGAACTGGAGTAGAATGGAGTAGAGATCATAGGGTCAGACATTGATCTGGACTTCCTATTAGAAATCTCATTGATCACTGTATTCTGCCTACATGGATCATTACATTCAGCCTCTCCTCAGCCTGTAATGGCTGCTTACAGGGGACAATAGACTGCATTCAACCATACAAAAAAGGCAGAGAACATGGACTTTAAGTTTAGTTTCAAGAACCTATGCACAGGTCACTTACCTGTAATGAATACTGCCTTGCCTGATAAGGGCAACATTCTCCTTGGAGATGCAAGACTTAGGACATACCAACATGCAGAACTAAGAAGGACTATTCCCAGTATGATTGGGAGATACAGGTGACAGAACCATTCAAAAATCACCAAAAGGAAGAAATACACCAGCAAAGCGGGGGTGAGGACCATGTCCGAATGGGAAAATTTAAAATAAACCAGAAGGGAGAAGAAGAGCCAGACAGAGCCATAGGCCCACAGGGAAGGAGATGTGGACAGGTCCATGGTAGACAGACAAGAAGAGAGTATATAGGGTCTAGCAAGTGTTGAGTTGAGGGACAGGACTTCTGCACCAAGTCCACAGAGGACTGAGAAGTACTGTAGACACTCACACACCACTAGCAGTCTATTTATAAAAGAGCAGCCAGTACAGAAGGGAGGGAGTGGCGAGCTCTAATCTCTACTCCAATGATTTCATGTTAACAGGAATTCACAGGGCTCTCTCCCTTTACCACTCACTTGCAGATACAAACTTCTCCTAGTGTGTTTGTAGGAGGGAGGGAGCTGCATTATGCTTCCTGGTCTCCAGACACACTCCTTAAATCCATGCCACATAACCGCAGCTTTGCTCTCAAGAGTTCACTTCTATTCATGCTAAACCTGATAAATGCACATTTCAAGTGTTGTTGTTGTGTGCAATCCTGGCTGCTTATAGTGCTCCTTAGGTGACTACAATTCAGAGATCATCTGACATGAAGAGTTCACAGAAAGACCTTCCAGAAGCAGCGAAAAGCTCGAACTACGTGAACTGAAAGGACGGGCTGGCTGGCACACACGGTGCGGCTTCCTCTGCCTTGTCCAGGTGATGGGGAAACGCTGCTGCTGTTGCTTGCCAGACTTCAGCCAGCGAGATTCCCAGGAGCTGAAGCCAGTTAGAATTTTTATTTCCAGTTTGGACAGCTGCTGCTTTCTAAGAAGAGACTGAAAATGCTAAGTGTGGAGAGCTAAGCAGCGTGCCAGAGCATGGACTTTTCTTTGTGTGACTTACTTCAGCCTGTTACTTTATAACTTATATATTATCCTTTAAGCAATGTTTCTTTGCTGTTATCTAAGTATGTGTCTTTCTTTTCTGCATTTGTGGGATTAATGACTCTTGTGACATGTTGGAAAGCAGGTGGGTTTACATATAACACTTCTCATTTTGTACACTACTTCTACAATGGGGTCTCACTATTTTTTATATTTTATATCAATATTCATTTTTATGAGATTCAGACACAGATTCCATTTTTCAACTCATATTACTAAACCACCTGTGAAATAGTAAAGGTGTGTTCACATGTTCAGGGTCCTTAAGTAGTTTTTAACCCAAAGCCAAGAGTCGATTGAAAGAGAAGAGAAGTATCCTCTGACCTGTATATGTCCTCTGCCTTTATAATCCACACCTGGCATTGGCTTCAAAACTACTTCAGAAAACCAAAAGTACAAACATACCCTGAGGTTGCGGCCACAGATTGCAGAAGAGCTGCCATTTTTGTTGCAGAATTTACTGCTTTATTTTGAGCCAACGCCAAGAGAGACTTCAAAGAGAATGGAAAATATAAAGGTGGCTCTTCTACCTCTCTCTACGGCTATATCCACTGCTCGATAAACCCAGCTTTTTCACAACATGTGGCTTCAGCCTAAAACCTCAGGTCATAAAATGCCTTGTTGATAGTATAATATTCTGTTCAATTTGAGTTTTTTCAACGCAGTTTAAGGGTCTGGATAAATTGGGGCTGAATATATGAATTTAGCTACATTTACCTGGCACAGGTATTGTGACACAGTTAAAACACATTAGGGCACATGTATCAAACACAAGGCTCTTGGGCTGAATCCGGCCCTTCAGGTCAATTTATGTGGCCTGTGAGGTCTCTCACTTAGTTCACTCTCTTTCGCTGGAGGAAGGACGCAGCACTTGGCAAGGGGGCAGCTCCAGCACAGGAAACAGGGAGTGAGGGCCATCTTGGCGCATAGAAAGCTTGAAATCGTTCCACATAAGCCCACAAGGTATCTCGAGGTAGTGATTTTCAAGGGAGGCGGTGTCAGAACTTGGTAGAGGGGGAACCAGAGCAAGGGCCATCTTGACAGTCAGAAGAACACAGATTCCTGTATTTCCACATCAGGCAGTTTTCCAAGTGGAGTGGAGAAATAATGTCCAACAATAGAAACATTTATGGTGAGGGAAGGCAGTTTAATAAAAGATGGGAAAGCAAATGCATGTTTTTCTACAAGGAGAAAACAGAATGTCTTTTGTGTTATAAGGCAGTGTTGGATATAAGAGAGTACAATATATGTTGGCATTTTCATGCCAAACATGGCCCTTTGAAGGTAACAATAATCCTGAGTGAGAATGAGTTTGAGGCTGAAGCCCTATGTCAAAGTTAAAACGCAGCGTTTTTGCTGCAGCTGAAACACTGTGGCATAAAACTCTGCTTCTTGTGAGCCGGAAGGCTGTATAAGCCAGCTGGCTCTTGACCGGCCATGGGAGGGAACTTCCCTTTGGCTCCTCCCCCTTCCCTCCTGCGTGCCAACAGGTTGTTGGTTGGTTTTACTTAATCCACGGCGCTCGGCGGGGACTTCCTCTTGGATCCCCACCAGCGTCGTGGTCACATCTCTCCCTCCCGCCCTCCCTTTGTTGTTTTTGCACTGTTCTGGTTGTTTATTTCTTGTATTTATTTATTTATTTTACGTTCCCAGGTGTCACAGCGGCATATGGCAGGACCTTGTGTCCTTTTTTTCACCTGTAAGGAGCAGCACGGATGTGTCACCCAGTGAACATCGAATACATGCCCGCCATGGATGCGGTGGCTGGCATATGGTGACACGTCAGTTGGGATCGTCATGGGGTAACAAGGTTCTGCTGATTTGTTATAATTTAGTTAATAAAGCTGTGGCCGACCCACACAATTTTACCCACAAGATCGGTGTCTGTGTTTTATAGGTTGCCAAGTTAAGGTGTTGGTGCTGGAGGGAAGAGGTGTTTTTAAGTGTCCATTATGGCTGGTCTAGTCTTACAGTACCTGCAAAGTGAATTAGATTCTGGCTAATCCCATTCACACATTGCAGAAAAAAATCTGCTACAGAAAAGCAGCATGTCAATTATACCAGCGGAAAAAAACGCAATGCATTTCCTCTGCATTTTTTTTGCACAGCATTTTTTAGCTGCGTTTCGCTATTTGGGGCCTTAGTCTGAGGCTTAGTTTAGAATAGATGATGCAGAATTGCTAAGAATTTGCAGTACTAATTTCAACTGCCATGAAATGCCCCTTTCCCCTCTGCCCCAATACCTATTTCTGCCGCCTCCCTCTTCTTGACTATTTAATGCCAGAAGTAGCAACACAGGCGGTAGCAACTCAGAGACAGTCAGATGCCCAAAGGCAGCTGAAGTTCACCGCAAAAAGAGCAGTATGAAGCTGACACAACTGTAGCATACTTACACCATCTACTGCTGAGCACAGGAGCAGCCACCAGCACTGATCAGATTGCCTCCTCTAAGTACTGCCAATTCTGCACCTTTTTATTATTATACACGCAGCATTCTCCGTCATCGTTACACACTATGTAAACACAACATTGAGGGGAATTTATTAAGACTGATGCTTTGGGCAGCCATCTCAGCCTTTTACTAATGCACCACAGGAGATCCCATGAGCCAAAAATGAAATCTACACCAGTCAAGGACTAGCAGAATTTTCAGGGATAACTCACGCTAGTTTTCTGGCGTCAATTATAGTAATTCTGATGGGACGGCCCTGCCCCATCTCACCCTGATCCCTCCCCATTTTACTAAAAGGTGCCCAATAGGACGCAGAACAATGTGGAGCATCTTTGGTACAAGAATGGGCTGTGTCACTTTTCTCAAAGTGGTGAGCAGGTTGGGAAATGTGCATTTTTGGCCAGAAAACTACTGTCACCAATTTAATCAACTTTCTCCAATGTTTTTAGAAGGTCCTTGTAAACACATTGGACAGTAAAGATCATTTCACACCTTCAAGTGTCTTTTTTACCTCTGTCAGGCTGTCATATGTCAGTATACCTATTTTTCCTGTCTTATGGAATAATACAGTCTACTTCACTATTCTATAGTGGGGTATCCAGTAAAAAAAAAACATACAGTGAAGCATATGTTTTGTCTTTTTTTGGGATCATAGCCATTGTGAATAGGCAGTGCATAGGGAAAAATCTGCTTTGCATTCTTTCTATTGTCCCTTCTCAAAAGTTGTCAAGTATGTTTATGTGCCAAATCACCATGAACACATGGCTTGATATACTGTATGGCGGTTTGGCATAAATAATAAAAAGATTTAATTTTTTGCATTGCTTTTATTTGCACACCAATCCAGTTGCCACAGGGCCCGCAACTTTAGGGTCCTGGTGCGCACCTGCTGCTTTTTTTTTTTTTTTTTAATAGGCCGTTACCTGCTGGAGTAACCCCAGCAGATAACAGGCCCTGTTTACTTACCGATCCCCATATCTGCTTACTGCCGCTTCCCCTTATGCCCTCCATCACGTCACTCAACACATCCCATATCACGTCACTGGGGCCCCCTGGAGAGAAGAAGGGGAAGCCGCGCCGAGGGGGCCATGAGCAGCAGTGGGGATCGGTAAGTAAGGCAGCGGGCCCGCGACAAGAGTATTTGTTGGCGAACACCAACAAATACTTCTATTATTAAACTCTGGGGACTCTTCAGACCCCTGAGTATAATGATCAGAGGTCCAGGGGAGATTAGCAAACATAAAAACCAGTGTTACTCGCATCTCCTGGGATCCAATGCGACTCTCCCCTGTCTTCGGGCCTCTGTAGTCACATTACAGACGTCACGTGGTCAGAACAGCATCGTGACGTCTGTGATTTAATTGAAGAGGGTCGAAAACAGCAGGAAGTCCTGCCGGAGCGCAGCTGAGGTGATTGCCACTGGTTTTTATGTTTGCCACCTCCTCTGGGCCTCCAATCATTATACTCTGGGTCTACTCTAGTTTGTGGGTGCTGTGCCCCAAAAATTTCGGGTTCTGCTGAACTTGAAATTTTTGCAATATTTGCAATGAACACCGTTGGGGCCACAATGGGATATAATACTGTGTAGGGGGGCCACTGTGGGACATTATACTGTGTGGAGGGGCCACTATGTGAGATTACATTGTGTGCAGGGGCTGCTATGGGACATTATACTGTGTGGAGGGGCCACTATGGGATATTATACTGTCTCAAGGCCACTTTGGGACATTGTAGTGTGTGTAAATGGGACGTTATGTTGTGTGGGGGCCAGAAAAGGGGGCCCAATGCCGTGGGGGGAGGGGGCTCCAAGTCAAAAGTTTGCTATGGGGCCCAGTCTTTGTTAGTTATTCCCCTGATTGTACTCACCACTTGTCTCAAACATTTAAAAAATTACATTTGGGGAATTATTATCCCATCTATGCCATGTTTCTTGCACCAAAAATGCAGAACATCCTCCTACTGCACCTTACTGCCCACTTTCTGTGAATATGGGGGGAGCAAACAGGGGTAGGGATACATTGACCCAACATATTTGGCCAGTTTTTTGGTGTGAGTTCTACAGGTAATCTATACCAGTTCCTGATGGCTTAGATTTCCAGAGCCTCTTGATAAATTAGGCATGCCTAACGCCTGTTAGGTCCTTTATTAACACTGCTGTACAAAACGCCAGTCTTAACAAATCTGCCCCAATGTTTCTGACTGTTTTGTCAATCTCACTAAAGGACAATAACAGTGGTTACTATACTACCTCATGATGTGGATTTGTAATTAAAATACTATACATCCCCCTGGATGTCGTGATCACTATTGATCATGGCATGCAGGGGGTTAATCCGCCTGGCGTCTGATCAAATAGAGACTTTTACATGTGCTGTTACCTTGGAGAGAGGCTGTAAATCCCAAAGTAATGTAGCAATAAGGGTTAAAACAACACAACACTGTCACTAGACTGTCACAGTCATGTGGAGTCTAAAATGTGCATTTAAGGACACCACTTCTGTCTCTAAATGACTATGTGTAGTATTGTATTTCCCAGTGAGTTTATTATTATGTTTGTGCCTCTTTCTGACTACTGTATGTCAGCCTATTTAGTGGAGACCTTATGTCCAGTTTTAGCCCTAATCTAATATATCATTAGTGTTACCACTAAATTAGTAAATTACCAGGCCAGCCAGTAATGCTGCTGAAGATGAGGTGGCATCAGTCGCCGGTAATATTGTTCAAAGTTTATACGTGGCTCTTTCCATGCACTTGCACAGGGTTTCTGAATTCCCGAAAATAGTCGAAGCTGTCTGTTTGACAAGTAAATAAAGAGAGCTGCACATGTGGGACCATCTATCTGTTCACTGCATCCATGATATTGCCAGTCATAGACCTGAATATTTAGGATAGACATGTAATAAGAGGCTGATACAGCACAAATCGAAACTATGAGTACAGCATTATTGCCCTGCGGCACTTGCACCATGCAGAGCAATCTCATTCACTGTGCTAGTGGATCTACCTCTGGAATCCAGATGTCCTGGATCTGTTTCACACACAGTCGATGGGTGAAGAAATCAGGCAATACCTTTTAGAAGCTAACTGAGTATATTTGATGGTAAGCTTTCGGAAGTACTAGCTTCCTTCATCAGACATGGTGTTATACAAGAACTGAAAATTCACAGATTTTTTTATACCCTATACACATGGTCTTCAAAGGATTTTAGAGTCCTTAAAAAAAAAACAAACAAAAAAAAACAACAAAATGCAATCTAAGTAGAGAAGTTATTTACAACCGGTCAAAAAATAAACAATCTGGAACGTTGTGCATGACAGAAGGATCTGTTATCTGTTTGCAATGAGCTAGTGATTTGTGACCCTCACAAATCACAAATCACTAGCTCATTGCAAACAGATAACAGATCCCTCTGTCACGCACCACAACTTTCCAGATTGTTTATTTTTTGACCGGTTATAAATAGCTTCTCTTTTTTTTTTTTTCAGACACATTCCCATGGCATAAATTTCAGGTATGACTCTCACCAGCTTTTTGGCATGAGTTAGTAAATATGTGAGGTGAAGCATGCCTACCTTGGTCTCCGCACACTTTCAGAGAAAGTGTTGAGTGAAATGCACAAGGAACAAAGTGGAGCAAAAAAGGGCCTTGCTCCAAAGATACGCTATTTCCACCCCTCTATGCCAGAAAACTGGTGTAGTTGGTTTAGTATGTTCCACTCATTGTATCAGTTTTTCCTGGAATGAATTGTATTGTGTATTTTATACCTCATCAGTTATCCATCTGTCGCCATTTAAGATATTGTTCATGGATGTGTTTGGACAACGGGGGGGGGGGGGGGGATGACAAAATGACTGATTTTTACTGTCCATTTTGCGGTCTGGGCTCATTCATTGAAGTGTCTGTATCTGTGGACGGCAAACAACTGACAACTGTACAGGCATGTGCATTTAGCCTAACATATGCCAGATAATAATTCTAATAGCTGCTCTCATATGTACGAAATTTATAAATAAAAGATAAATAGTATAATCTATTAGAGAATAATTTAAGGTTGTATTTTTTTTAAATTTGAGAGCCTTTAGTAAAATTTGGGCAAATTAAAATGTATCTAACTAGGTACAATCACAGCAAAATATCAAATCCTTAAAGGGATTATTCAGGATCCAGACTGAGATGAGTCCAGCAAATAATTAGTTTGTTAAGTGAAGTATTTTTGGATTATTATCTCAGCACCGTAATGGTCTCCTGTATTGCCGAGATTGATCGTGCTTGTGCAGTACATACTACATGTAGAGAGGAAATGGGAGGGGATTGCAAAGAGGAAACAGCCCCCACTTTAGAAGAAGAAAATGAGGATGCACGGACAGAGGTGCCTGGTGTATGTCACGTCACCTGAAGAGTGCAGAAATATCACTGTGGAACATCGCTATTGGCACATTATGGTACAGACATGATATTCCAAAAATGCAATCTAATATTTCGTCAAAAAGACAGAGGTGGAAAAAGTCTTATTGTTTAATAATGAAGTAGCACACAGCTCGGCCTGGAGTAATTTAACAAGAAATTAGGCATAAGAGACTGGATTGCACATCTCAACTAAATTGGTTACCTCCAAGGATTTATCCAGGATTATAGAGCAAGGCCCCACACAAAATAATATATAATATAGTAATAAAAGAAAATATGATAAAATAGGTAACATAGACATAAGTATACTGTCAGACATTAAAGACATGGGCTACTATATGTATTATATGATTATATATAATATATATGTCAACATAGCTATGAGAGATTAATCTTTGATTGACATGTTGTACTTTTATTTGGGACCATTTGGGGTACATATAATGTTTTAATTATCTTTTAATAACATTTTTGAGGGGTCTGTGTGAAAAAACCTATATTCTATTATTTTTTGCATTTTCTTCCTACGACGTTCACTCTGCATTACATATAACATGGCCACTTTCTTCAGAGGGTCATTACAGTTACATCAATACCAAATTGATATTGATTTTATTATGTTTTACCTTGTTTACTAATAAAATATCATTTTTTTTAAAAATGAATGATTTTCCTGGAATCAACATATTCTGACAACTATAACTTTTTAATGTTTCGTTGACGGAGATATCTCAGAGCTCTTTATTTGCGGGTCAAGTTGTAGTTTTTATTGGTACAAATTTTTGATAACTTTTTATTGCTACTTTTGAGGGGGAAGTGAGGTGACCAAAATACATTAATTTTCGCATTACATTATTCTGTTTACATTATGTTTTGTACATTTGTTACAGTTTTATAAATTAAAAGGTGTTTTTTAACTTTTTGTTATTATTATTATTATTATTATTTTATACTTTATTTTCTTACTTTTTAAACTTTTTTTTTCCCTGTCCCACAAGGGGACTTGAAACTGGGATGTGCTGATTGTATTGCATTACATTGCACATAGGCTCCCTATGTGAAGGGGCGCACCGCTAATGAGGCGAAGTGAGGCAGCCGCCCCAGGCGGCACTATCCGTCGCTGTCTGGGGGGCGGCATTTTTACTATTTATTTAATGTAAACCAGCCCAGGACAGCCCTGGAGACCTCTGCATGTCAGCGCCTCCTATGCTGAGATGCAGACGTCGCGGACAAGAAGGGGAAGGCGGTGGCTCCATCAAGGGATCGCAGGAAGGTGAGGAGAACTTTTTTTTTTATATATATATAAATGTAACATCCTTGCCTGTCCAAGCTTTGGCACCATCCTCCGGGCGCACGCTGCGGCGCAGGAGGCGTGTCCAGTTGTGATTCCTTCCTCTGGGTTTTTCTTGTATTGTCTGAACACTGTCCTATTCCCTCACCTCCTTAATTGATTTTCCACCACACCCTTCTCCTTCACATTGCTTTCCCCCTGCTCCACTAAGAGTTAACTTTAGTCTTACCTTTGTGAATGACAGCCTATCCTCCTATCAAGTCTGGGGCGGGTTCTTCCTCCTTATTTATTGTTTGCTCACTTTCCCATTGGCGCCTGCTATTGCATTACGTGTACTGGCTATACTTCTTGTTCTTTGTTACCTGTTCTTCTGATTTCCAGACCACTGGCTTCCCTTTGACTTTTCTCTTGGATTGTGATTTTGTACTGCATTGCTCATTTGTTGCTGACCTCCTTTTGTTGTGTTCGTCCTGTCTGTGTTCTGTGTATCACTTATTGTAAGCAGGGACTGTCGACTGGTTGCTGCTGTCACCTAGGACAGATCGGGCAAGTTAGCCAGGGACAGTGGGGGGGGATTTAGCTTAGGGTCCACTGTCTTGTTGTGCCCCTCCCCCCAGAGTTCTCCAGCAGCTACTGGGGAATTGCTCCTCTAGCGATTCCCTTACAATAAATAGGCCGTTACTTGCTGGATTATCCCCAGCAGGTAACGACCTATTTATTTACCTACCCCGCACCTGCTCCGCTAATAATCGAAGACCCAGGGGAGGTGAGGGAACATAAAAACCAGTGTTACTTACCTCTCCTGCGATCCAGTGTTACTCCGAGCAGGCTTGGGCCCTCTGGTGACGTCATCAGGTCGCGTCGCCGGCCTGATCACGTGACGTGTGTGCGCAATTAAACAGGGCCGAAAGCTGCAGGGAGTGCACCGGTGTCCAGGAAAGGTAAGTAACACTGGTTTTTATCTTTGTATCCTCCCCTGGGTCTCCAATCATTATACTCTGGGGTCTGAAAAGACCCCAGAGTATAATAATACTGTAGTTCATGGGTGGGCCACTATGGGGCATAATACCGTGTGCAGGGGCCACTGTGGAGCATAATAGCATGTGCAGGGGCCACTGTGGAGCATAATACCCTGCGCAGAGGCCACTATGGAGCATAATACCAGTGCAGGGGCCACTATGGAGCATAATACCGTGTGCAGGGACCAATATGGAGCATAATACCAGTGCAGGGGCGACTATGGGGCATAATACCATGTACAGGGGCCACTAGGAAGCATAATACTGTGTGCAGGCGTTGCTGTGGAACATAATACCGTGTGCAGTGGCCACTGCGTGCCATAAAACCGTGTGCAGGGGCCACTATGGAGCATAATACCGTGTGCAGGGGCCACTATGGAGCATAATACCATGTGCAGGGGCCACTGCGAGGCATAATACCATGTGCAGGGGCCGCTGCGAGGCATAATACAATGTGCAGGGGCCACTATGGAGCATAATACCGTGTGCAGGGGGCGCTGCAAGGCATAATACAGTGTGCAGGAGCCGCTGCGGGCTGTAATACTGTGTGCAGGGGCTGCTGTGGAACATTATATTGTGTGCAAATGGGGCGCTATAAACAGGGGCTATGGCGCCTGTTTATATCATACGCTGTCTGTTTATAGTGACCGTGTGATGTAATTACAGCTTTGTCACATGGACGTGTATAGGACGAGGCTGTAGTTACATTACATGGCCGCTATGAGATGAATGACACTATGTAAACAGAGAAGCGGTCACGGCGCTTACACAGGTACCATTCAAACAGCTGATCAGTGGGGGTCCTGGATTTTTGAGCCCCACTGATTAGTTTATTAATGACCTGGAAAACCTTTTCATTAGTTAACACCTGGGGCATTATTAATAATGGGCACTATTTATACAGGGTACACACAGACATAATTAATATAAAGATGCACTTGGGAGTATTATTAATTATGGGGGGTTATATCATATATTTTATAATTGGGGTAGCAGCAGTATGGGTGTGCAGGTGAGGACAATGTGGGTTGGTTGCCTGGAAAAATGAGGAGCCAAAGATGTCTGTGTTGCAAACTTTACAGAAACAAGTCACAGCTGGAAGAAGTGGTCATGGCGGTCCAAAGGAAAGAGAATGGAAATGTGAAGGATTAGTCAGAGACGTCACCTGTAAGTCACAAAATGTTACTGCCCTGTATTCACCTAAATGATAGAGGATAAATACCTGATTGATGGGGGTCTGTCTGCTGAGACCCCACTGAGCCTGAGAATTGGGTTTTTACCCCCAATGGGTGGGAATTCAGCCTGACCGCAGCCAGGCTGAATATAAGTGTATCGCTTGGTGGATGGACGAACCCGCAGGGCTCTCATTCACTTCAATGGGAGTGCCAAAGATAGCCGAAGTACAGTACTCAGCTATCTGCGGTGGTCCTATTATAGAGAATGGGGGCCATGTGGGCTCGTCCATCCACCAAGCAGAAGATGTGTGAAGTTACTTTCATTGTTAATGCTGTGTTGTTGATCTGATACTGAAGTGATGCAGTAAGAAGAATTCTTAAAAACTGTTTTATAACTTTGTGTATTCTGTATATTGTGCGACGATAACAGCGTGTGAAGCTAGTAGCATGGAAACTCAGGCAGCAAAGAGGCTAGGTTCACCACTGCCTATGTGCAATAAGGAAAGGTAACCAGGAGGTTATTACTCAGCCTCCTGGCTGCCATACCCTTGGACCCCACTATGTCATTGCAGGGGATCTGAGAGGTGGCGGGGGGGGTGTGATCTTGCTATCTGAGGGGTTAAGTATTTTCCAACTCCGGCGGCTAGTCCCGGCTGTTTAATACAGCTCATACCTTGGAAGTCATGCTGGTACAGCTCCTGTGTCTGCGCCATGAAAGCATTGTACTATTACAGTGCTGAACGTTAACTATACGCTCAACGTGACATAATAGTATGGCACAGAGGGATTAATGTTGTTAGTAGTTTCCTGTGGTAGTAGTTTTATACTCTTACATGCAAGGTTGAAGAAAAGGCCAAGGATGATAAAATATAAATACTTCAAAATGTTTTGGATCCAGACCTAATTCTGCAGATTTTCTTTCATTAATATGTATAAATAGATTGTGTTAGCTTTCTAGCTAACAAATGGATATCTTTGACCCATTCAAAACAATTATATCTCATGGAGGGAACAAAAGACAGTCCTCTCTTTATAACAGAGCATTCTGCCTTGCAGAGAACATGATTACATAAATTAATAATTTGCGGATCCTCTTCTGTTACTTTAACACGGTTGTTTCTTTCCTTCAGGGAATACACTGACTGGGCCTGATTGTTAAAAAGAGGCCTGCTAAGAAGATAATATGGAGGAACCAAGTAATGAAAATTGAGCTATTCACAAATGATCCACTTTGCTTTTTGTTGGCTGGGGTCTGGTATATTGGGGATACAGGACCCCATAAATGTTGGAGGTCCAAAATTCCTAATGGCACCCCTGCCCCAAGTATCCCATTGTGCTTGGGAATGTCCCTTCCCCTTAGAAAACAGTTTCCTGAGGAACCAGTTCACCCTTAAGCAAAGGGGGTCTGTATTGCAGTCTATGGGGAAATTGCTTTATACCTTGCCTGTAGCAAGCCTTAATAGAATATACTGTATACTTAAGACAAGCCTATGAGCCTTCACAAGGCTCCAGGGTGACACACTGATGAGATGGCTCCCTATATTTGCCAGTGGGAGCCGTCCCACAAAGTGAAAGTAAGCGGAGGGCACAGTCAGTACAGAAGGGAGTCTTTTACTGACAATAGGGGAATTTTTAAGCGGGCTCTGATCACAGGCATTACATATCTTTCTCCACTGTATAATACAGCAGAGACCAGTGCTTATGGCATCCACTCTGTTTCTGAGCAGGCACTATATTTAAAGGACTGTCATCTGCTGTACTATTACAGTAAGGGGTTCAAATAAACATATGGATGATGTAAAATAATCTGTTGTTTCTCATTAGTGTGGTTGAAATCAGACAACTCTACTTATTTCCTGTGTGGATCCAAATTAGAAAATTTATTCGACCTCGAAGAATGAGCACAAAGACAGGTAGTTCTCACTACCTGTAGGATGATTCCACTTTATTAAGTCAAAACACATATCATATATAGGGCTGCAGACCCTGTTGGCACAAAGCCAAGTTTCACTTTGTACGTAATCATTGACATTTAACATTATTGGTTAATACAGCATCATGTTCAGTTTGTGATTTTCTGCATGTCCCGATCGTGCTCGTCCATCAGATATACCATCCATGAAGGCTGCTTGGCACTGAACAATATGTTGGTTATTCTCTGCAGAGCATTACAAACAAATGCAAGAAAATAGATAGCAGTTAATACTGACATCAAAATTACATATTAATTTTTTCATGCAATTTTCAGATATTTTCTACTACACCAGTCACAACAAATTGTCACATAAAGTACTAACATGCAAGTCCCCAGGTCAAATTCATAAAGTATTATTTTGTTCCTTAGAAGAAATGTATTTTCGAAGAATAAATGGTCTGCATTCTTCCTCCCAGTCAGTAACACATTCCTCTCAACTCTTCCTTTTTCATGCATCATTGATGACTAAGACTGTAGGTCTTTAGTATCTTTTAGCTGCATGCTTTTTTTACTCATTTATTGCATCTTGGTGTTTTTTGTGAGATTATACAATGAACATTGTCATTATCACCATCCTAACATTCATTCAGTTTACAAGTATTTGCAGCTGCAAATGGATTCTATCTGAGTTGTGTATGAATTATTTATTTATTATATAAGCTACTTCTACAATTTGAAATGTATTGCTGAAAATTAGGAGGATTATTGTACCTGCTTTCCAATGTATTGGTGGTCACCATTACAAGTACTTGTGAGGGCTCCACAACAAATACATGATTAATATTTCCACAGCACTTGACTTAGAGGGTGTTAGATATACAGTGGGGAAAAAAAGTATTTAGTCAACCACCAATTGTGCAAGTTCTCCCACTTAAAAAGATGAGAGAGGCCTGTAATTGACATCATAGGTAGACCTCAACTATGCGAGACAAAATGAGAAAAACATATCTAGAAAATCACATTGTCTGATTTTTTAAGAATTTATTTGCAAATTATGGTGGAAAATAAGTATGTGGTCACCTACAAACAAGCAAGATTTCTGGCTCTCACAGACCTGTAACTTCTCCTTTAAGAGGCTCCTGTGTCCTCCACTCATTACCTGTAGTAATGGCTCCTGTTTGAAATTGTTATCAGTATAAAAGACACCTGTCCACAACCTCAAACAGTCACACTCCAAACTCCACTATGGTGAAGACCACCGAGCTGTGGAATGACACCAGAAACAAAATTGTAGACCTGCACCAGGCTGGGAAGACTGAATCTGCAATAGGCAAGCAGCTTGGTGTGAAGAAATCAACTGTGGGAGCAATAATTAGAAAATGCAAGACATACAAGACCACTGATAATCTCCCTCGATCAGGGGCTCCACACAAGATCTCACCCCTTCAAGAGACTGTTAATGAGAGACAAGTGGTACAGCAGGCCTTCCAAAAAATGGCTCCAGAGAACAAAGTAGAGGCCTACCTCAAGGCTGTTTAAGAGAATAGCAGCAAGAGTGTGAGTCTCAACAACCAAGTGGGCAGACATAACTACGCCATTCTTGCAGAACCCCAAGAGGCCTACTACAAACTCAGTAAGCAGGTTGTACAGGACTACACCAAGCTAAAAGGTGAGATCATGGCATGTCTTGGGGTGATCCCTGCTGTGTGGGCCTGGGGGTGCACAACTGGAACGTCATCCTGAAAAAGCATGTCCGGTCTCAGGTGTTTGACCTGATCTACCACATGAGGAAACTTTATTTACAGACTCATCCACACAGGCTCAGATTGTGGAGAAGGTGGTAGTGGACCACTACCTCTGGGCCCTTCCTGCTGATCTTCAGCGTTGGGTTTGTCATGGAGATGCAAAGGATGCCAACCAGCTGGTCAACCTGGTTGAATGGTTCTTCACCACAGAATACTTTCTTTGTGAAGACCCGACCATGCCATCACCTTCTAGGAGTCCCAAACCAGTGATGGTATCTGGTAAGAAAGTACCAGCTGTTGGGAGGTGTGGAAGGACTCGTAGAGGAGATAAGGCTCTGGAGGTTGGGCATGGGCAAAAGACTAGTGGTGGTCCCATGTTTCAAGTTAGCCCTGGAAAAAACTCCCCTCCAAGGAGACCAGGTTTACTTCAGTGCTGAAGATGCCATGAGTAGGGACATGTAACTGCCCATTTATCACTGAGCCCATGGATTGAGACACTGGCTGAAGTCAGTTATTATTTGTAGAGACTATCTGTGTTGCATCACCAAGACTGGGGACTGAGTTGCAAACTTTGTAAGTATGCAAAGTTATAATAGTTAAAATATAATATAATTGGGGACTATGCTCCAGGAATAATTATGGTGTGCTTTGTATCTATGGGGACACCAAGGATCTGTAACCTATGAGGTTGGTGTGGTAAATAGGCTCATGATACATGGGCTATGATTTCCCATGGTTCTGGGAATTATGGGGACAATGAAGCTTTTCTGAAGCAAATGAAGAAACTCCTGCATATCCCTTCCCTTCCCTTTAAGTGATATTATTATTATTATTATTATTATTGTTTATTTATATAGCACCATTAATTCCATGGTGCTTTACATTTGCGGATTTACATACGGTACACCAGATATACAAAACAGATAATGCTAACAGAGACTAACTGGTACAGTGGGATAGAGGGCCCTGCCCGCAAGGGCTTACAATCTATGAGGGAAGAGGGATAGAGACAGAAGGTGAGGGGAGAGGCTGTTCAGGTTGTGTGTGGTGACAGTAGCGTTATTGGAGGTTGTAGGCTTTCTTGAATAGGTGAGTCTTCAGGGCCTTCTTGAAGCTTGTGACTGTGGGGGACAGTCTTATGTGTCTTGGTAATGAGTTCCAGAGTATGGGAAATGCCCGGGAGAAGTCTTGGAGTCGATTGATACAAATGTGACAATATGTGAAGTGCATGTTGATATTGATGATGGTGAGGACACTTTCCCGTTGTAAGTCTTAGCTGGGGAGGAACATACTCGAGATAATTTTGGTACGGCACAATTGCTTGACCCCACTCGCAAGTGCTCTGGAAAGTGTAACTGTAATAAATGGTGTACCACAGTAACCAGAAGCTGACAACCAGTACCCACACTTCACTACGAATGACCACCACTTGTACTGGGTTTCCAAAGTTAGTTGTGAAATTGTGGAGCAACTTCAGGTGTCAGAACCATACTGCTGAAAGTTACTTGACATGGCACATAACCATTTGGGGACCTGCAAAACACAAGAGAGAGTTCTCCAAAGCTTTCACTGGCCTGGCGTATATCAGGAAGTGAGAAAACACTCACATGTCTCATTTGCTACATTAGAACCCTAGGGCGGTCTGATCGTCTATACAATATACTTTAGTACTAATGTATTGCAGTGTACTGTAAAATACATTGACTTCTGTTGTGTAATAGTGTAATAGAAGTGCACTAATGACAGGACTTGGAACCTTCAATAGGCTCCCAGGCTTCAAATTAATGGATGGCTGCCCTTGATCTTGATCTGGAGGCAGCATTCCTAGTCAGTCATTCACAATTAACTGGGGCATCTGAAGAGTAAAATGCCCACAGTCAGATAAAAAAATTTGCAATCCCACAGCTATTGCACCCACTCAGTTCTTGAGCTGGTATTATGTATAACCCCTTGCAGATATCTGCAGTAATAGTATGATGGATGTCAGCAAGGGTCTCTAGCAGAGAGACACCAGTAATGCCCTAGATCAGAACCAGCTTTGATTTCTGACATTAACCCTTTAAAAATGCCCCAAAGGCTGGAACCCAGAACCCGGGCCATGCTGCTGTTCTGCTCCTCCCTGTCCACTTACTTTTGCTTTGTGGGATAAATCCCACTGTTGAGGTCGCGGGAACTGTCCCATTACCGTGACAGTCGAAAACCTTGTGAAGACTCCCAGGCCTTTCATAACTCTATATCTATATAAGATGTAATAAAAGGTCAGCACTCCAATATGAAAAAAAAATTCCAGACTTTATTTTCCAAGATGCAACATTTCAGTCCAAATGGACTTTTTCCAAGTGTATTTGGACTTAAACATTGCAAGTCTGGCAATCTTTTTCATATTGCTGACCTTTCTGTAATCTTGTATGGTCACATAGCTATTCATCATAGGTTTGGTACCTACCTTATTTTTTTTTCCTGGTGTTGCTTTTTTCATTAGTTATATATACACAGTGGGGAAAAAAAAGTATTTAGTCAGCCACTAATTGTGCAAGTTCTCCCACTTAAAAAGATGAGAGAGGCCTGTAATTGACATCATAGGTAGACCTCAACTATGAGAGACAAAATGAGAAAACAAATCTAGAAAATCACAATGTCTGAATTTTTAAAGAATTTATTTGCAAATTATGGTGGAAAATAAGCATTTGGTCAAAAAGTTAATCTCAATACTTTGTTATACATCCTTTGTTGGCAACGACAGAGGTAAAATGTTTTCTGTAAGTCTTCACAAGGTTGGCACACACTGTTGCTGGTATGTTGGCCCATTCCTCCATGCAGATCTCCTTTAGAGCAGTGATGTTTTGGGGCTGTCGCTGGGCAACATGGGCTTTCAACTCCCTCCAAAGGGTTGAGATCTGGAGACTGGCTAGGCCACTCCAGGACCTTGAAATGCTTCTTACAAAGCCACTCCTTCATTGCCCTGGCAGTGTGCTTGGGATCATTGTCATGTTGAAAGACCCAGCCATGTTTCATCTTCAACGCCTTTGCTGATGGAAGGAGCTTTGCACTCAAAATCTCACGATACATGGCCCCATTCATTCTTTCATGTACACGGATCAGTCGTCCTGGTCCCTTTGCAGAGAAACAGCCCCAAAGCATGATGTTGCCACCCCCATGTATCACAGTAGGTATGGTGTTCTTTGAATGCAACTCAGCATTCACTCGTCTCCAAACACGAAGAGTTGTATTTCTGCCAAACAGTTCTACTTTGGTTTCATCTGACCATATGACATTCTCCCAGTACTCTTCTGGAACATCCAAATGCTCTCTAGCAAACTTTAGATAGGCCTGGATATGTACTGGCTTAAGCAGGAGGACACGTCTGGCACTGCAGGATCTGAGTCCCTGGTGGCGTAGTGTGTTACTGACAGTAGCCTTTGTTACGTTAGTCTCAGTTTTCTGCAGATCATTCACTAGGTCCCCCCTTGTGGTTCTGGGATTTTTGCTCACCGTTCTTGTGATCATTTTGACCCCACGGGATGAGATCTTGCGTGGAACCCCTGATCGAGGGAGATTATCGGTGGTCTTGTATGTCTTCCATTTTCTAATTATTGCTCCCACAGTTGATTTCTTTACGCCAAGCTGCTTGCCTATTGCAGATTCAGTCTTCCCAGCCTGGTGCAAGTCTACAGTTTTGTTTCTGGTGTCCTTCCACAGCTCTTTGGTGTTCACCATAGTGGAGTTTGGAGTGTGACTGTTTGAGGTTGTGGACAGGTGTCTTTTATACTGATAACAATTTCGAACAGGTGCCATTACTACAGGTAATGAGTGGAGGACAGAGGAGCCTCTTAAAGAAGAAGTTACAGGTCTGTGAGAGCCAGAAATCTTGCTAGTTTGTAGGTGACCAAATATTTATTTTCCACCATAATTTGCAAATAGATTCTTAAAAAATCAGACAATGTGATTTTCTGGATTTATTTTCTCATTTTGTCTCGCATAGTTGAGGTCTACTTATGATGTCAATTACAGGCCTCTCTCATCTTTGGTGGCTGACTAAATACTTTTTTTTCTCCCACTGTGTACAGTATATATATATATATATATATATATATATATATATATATATATATATAATGAAAGTAACCTCTATCACAGTGTCTGGACCACTGTACAAGCAATGCTACCTCATATATCACCCCTGCTACCTCTTGTGTCACCCCCTCTACCTCGTAGATTGTAATCTCTTGCGAGCAGGGCCCTCAGTCCCATTGTGTGAATTGACTATTTCTTTGTAATGTATCTTTTGTCTGTACTTGAAGCTTACAATTTGTAAAGTGCTGTAGAATATGTATTAATAATAATAATAATAATAATATTAATAATAATAATAATATATCCATATACATAGCAATTTCCTTCGAGACTGCAAAAAGGTGGCCTAAAAAAGTAAAAAAAAACTTTAAAAGTTTTTACAAATATTTTTAAAAAACAAACAAAATTCAAATCACACTCCTATTCTCTAAAAGCCCAAAAGGTTCAGGTTCGGGTTGAGCTTGAAACTTTTGAAACATTTGGGTCGAATTGGATTGCTCATCCCTAGTCAGGGACCATGTGCACCAAAGTTCAGGGCTGGTAGTGTGATAGTCAAGACAGGTAGAGTGTGTGCAGAGGGGGCTCTGTACGGAGCTGCTTCTGGCGCCTGTCCATTACACAATACAGGGCCGGCAGCAAAAAGCTCTGTGGGAGCTGAGCTGCAGTGAAGATGCCAGGCCCCTAGACAATGGACAGAGCTTTCTGCTTCTGGCCTCGTATTGTGTACTGAACAGGAACGGGAAGTGGCTCCGTACAAGTGATTGATCTGGGGGCTGGGTGTCAGCCCCCTATTAATCACATATTTATGGCCTATCCTGAGGATAGGCCATAAAAAAAAATTAAGCCCAGACGATCACTTTAAGTGGTCAGGAACAATCCAGAATCAGCAGCAGGTCTTCAGAAGATGTGGCAGTAGGCAGGGGCTAAGGCAAGGAACAAGCCAAGGTCAAATTTAGTAAATCAATGGGTATGCCAAAACACTAGCATGGAAGGAACCTAATTGCTCAGGCAGGGTTTGTTCAATGAAGCAGACTTTTATACACACAGATTTTGCCAGTAATACTTCCCCAGTCAATCACTGGCTTTTTAGGTATCAGGCAGGGAGCGCACACCCATCCTACAAGCAGACCCAGCAGCAGTATCAGGAATTGCCAGTGTGTGGCAATGTGCAAGAGCAGGCAACAGAAAACTTAAAGAGTAGGTAACCTGGCAGCTGTGCCTGCTGGGAAGAGTAGTGCAATAATTCTGTAGCGTTTGTACCATGTATTATTAAAGGGCCAATTAAACTGGTATTCCATTGGCCCAGATTATTTCCAGTGCTCCCTGATGTAGATTATTATCTTGTTGTATGATATAAATGTTTACATTTATGGCTTTGTTGAAGTTGAAATTCGTAATATTACTTTATCCTACAGTACTAAGACTATTGTAAAACAACTTACTTTTCCGAATTTTTTATTGTATTTGCAAAAAGAGCTGATTAAAATTGGTTGACACAAACAGTTCGTGATGTAAAATTTAATTGACCAAATATTAAATTAATGTTTAATATTTAATCCCTTCCTGCCAGTGACATTTTTCAGTTTTTGATTTTCTTATTTGACTCCCCGCCGTCAAAACCCCATAACTTTTTTTTTTTTTTTTTCCGTTTACAGAGCCATATTAGAGCTTAATGATTGCAAGACAAATTGTTCTTCATAATGGTACCATTTAATATTCTGTAAAATGTACTGGGAAGCTTGTGTGACTTTCTTGCGGGCTTCGTTTTTACAATGTGCACTCTGCAGCCAAAGTGACATGTCACCTGTATTCTATGTTTTGGTGCAATTCCAGGGATACCAAATTTATATAGTTTTATTTACATTTAAATCCAAAACTTAGCAAAAAAATTTTTTTCTTAAAATCGCCATATTCTGTCACCCATAACTTTTTTTATATTTGATGTACGGGAATGCATAGGGCGTCTTTTTTTTTGCAGGGCCAGGTTAACTTTTTAGTTATACCATTTTGGGGAATGTCTATTACTTTGATCACTTTTTATTCAAATTTTTATCAGAGGCAAAACAGTGAAAAAATGGCAGTTCGGGACTTTTGATTTTTTTTTCCCGCTACGGTGTTCATTGTACAAGAAAAATATTTGTATAGGTTTGTAGACCGGGAGTTTTCGGACACATGGAAAGCTAATGTGTATGTGTTTCACAGTATTTAAGTACTTTTATATGTGTTCTAGCGAAAGGGGAGGTGACTTTTAATATATGGTATATATATTTTTTTTATTCTTTTATTGCATTTATTTAGACCCCCAGGGGGTCTGATCACTAATGCAATGCATTACAATGCTAATGAATTGCAATGCATTCAAAATATCGGCATTTGTATGGCAGGCTGCATAAAGCAACCTGCCATACAAATGCTCCCGACTGTCGTGCCAAGGAACCCTGGCAAAATGGCACCTCAGTCAGCTTTGGGGGGGTTAAGGCAGGCTCTGATCATGGGCATTAGCGCCAGGTCTCTGCTGTATAATACAGCAGAGACCTGGCAGCTATGGCGACCTCTCAGCTCCTGAGGGGCCGCCATTTTTAAATACCCGACATCTCCTGTACTATTATGGTGGATGTCGGGAAGGGGTTAATATTCTATTGCTGTTTCTATATTTTTTCAATATGTTAATTTTTAATATTTTATTTTGGGATCTTATTGTGTTTTATTTCCAGAGAACTTGTCACAGGTAGCTTTATATAAAAATAATTATCAAGTCTCAATGGATGGAGACATAAAGGCAAAGATCTACCTGTTCTCTATAATGAAACATAGCTTTCTTTTTATAAAAAGTGTATCATACAATATGTTCACACTCAACCTGCCATGCAGGTTATGCATGATCTGTACATTGCAATAAATAAGTTCACAAAGTACTCTGTGACTGTTTATAGATGTGGTAATGACATGACAAAAAGTAGGTCAGTTCAGCTGTGACCTAACATCGAGGAGTCTTGGAATAGGCTACTTCATTATTAAACAAGTTATTAAAAAACATGTAAAACAGCAAATGTCACCTGGATAGACCCATTTAAGGATATGCACACTGCAGTTACTAACGTCCGTTGCTCTGATCTGTCATAGGATAGGAGCAATCTCCGTCTCCATTCACTCTAATGTAAAAAACATGACTGAAGCTTTCTTTCCTCTTGTTTGTTACTCTTCTGATAGAAGAAAAAGTAAACAAAAAAGACAGGCCGCATATATATAGTAAAGAAAATTTTGTTTGTCTTAATTCCTTAGTGCAAGTTGACAGAAATGTGTTTCATAGACTACCTAGAAAAATAATGCCAGGAAGATTGCGTGGGTGCAGCAGTTCTGCCTGTGCAATTAACAGTGAGAGCCCAGCTGTGATTGGCTATAGGGCTACTGCAGTAATGGCTAGTATCAGAACTGACCATTTAACCCTTTAGATGAAACTGTCAAAAGTGACTATAGCATCTTAGAAGCTTGACACCTCTTGTCAATTTATGCCGCCAGCACGATAGCAAGGGACAGATGGGTTATAATAGTAGGTGGGTTGCTAACAAGAACCCTCAGGTTAGCCATCAGTATCTGTCTAGATTGCTTGTCAATGATACACTTACACACAAAAATACTTAGAGAGCCTTTTGATGCCAAAGGGCTTAAATTCCACACAGTTCTGGATATCGTTGAGGATCTTCCACTTAGCAGACATTGTAGACCCAATTACATGGAACCTTTGCCTATTCCCCCATCTTCGTCAGCTACACTCGCTTCCCCCATAGATGTTCTACCACTACGCTCAGATCCATCACTACATGTCCTGTAATTTTCATTCCACGCAAGTGTCCCTTCTGACTTTCATTGAAAGACTCTGCCAAACCAGCATATCTACTAAAGGCCATCCACCTGGCTATCGGACATCTATTGCATTTTCCAAAACCCAGTGCCTTCGTGCTTACTCATAGATACATGACAAAGTGGGAAACCATCGTAAGCTTATTTATCCCTTTGTCACTGTGGCAGGTGATTTAGTCAAAAGCTGCTAAGACATCCATTTGTACCTTATATAAGGAGAGCCAATACAAAATTCTAATGTTTTGGTACCACACACCAGACCTCTTGCACACACTCAATCCTACCATCTCTTTGGTTTGCTGGGGGAGTCAGCAGGACGTTGGCATGTTAGCACATATGCAACATTCTGGTACTGGCCAGTACTATGTCCATTTTGGATCCAAGTAAAGGGATTGATTTCTACCCTGCTGTCTCATGATGTGCCACTGGACCCCCTCCAGTATTTACTGAATGTTCCCCCTAGGACTATGGGAAAGTGAGTGGGTAGACTCTTCCAGCACACCCGTACTGCAGCTAAGACTTTGGAAAAAAACATCACCCCCTGCCTTTCATTACTTATTGGTTAGATTAAGAGACATTTGTATGATGGAATATCTCACTGCCTCCCTTAAAGACTCATTGGATAGACTCCATTTGATATGGGACCCCTGGGATACCTACTGGAAATCCTATGACGAGCGCTAATGGTGTGTTCAATTGAGAAGACTCTCCTGCCCTTGCCTTTACCCTCTTTCATGTATACACTCCCCCTTCTCCTCTCTCTGTGTTTCCCCATGCCTTGTCTTGATCCCACGACTATGCCTTTTGCATGATTCTCATAACACGGCGATGACTCTGTGGATTTCTATTTTTGCTTCTCAGTACTCTGTGTATTTTAGTTGTGTTGTTTATGCTGTTTATTGTCAATTCTTTAATAAAAATACAATTAAAACAAAAATACTTAGAAATGTTGAACATTACTAATCATTAGATAAAAAATGATTTGATCAAAACTTTAAGTTCTTAAAAAAAAATTCAAGGAGTTGTAACAAGTTATGATGTTATGCCCTATCCTGTTGATCATGTTCATGATCGGTGAGAGTCGACTGCTGGGAACCCCACTCGTCTCAAAAATAGTGGTCTAGTTCTCCCATCTTGATGTAGTGGCAGGCCAAACATGTGCAATGTGGAATAAAGCTAGTAACATGTACTAATGTATGAAAATATCTTATTCACTTGTTTGTCACTTCCCTATTTCTGGATACACTTTTAAAATTATGCTTGTGTAGCCCTATTTGGGGGGGGGTATGAGTATTATCCCTCCCGCAACAGACTCTGGCGCTGACCTGTGTGTATAATGGGACCTGAAGCCTTCGCTGAAGGGAAGAGTGGGAACATATATGAAATATATCAGTGCCTCCACCCAGGATAGAGCCTCTGTATTACAGGGAGGATCTCTTCCTGGGACTTACCCATGAAGTACAGTTAGTAGCCTTAACAAGGATCACTGTACTAATCTCACAGTCTGAAGAATACATACAGATACCACATAAGGTTATAACAGTAGCTTTATAAGAATCAACAGGGTAATAATACATACATACAATATACTCAGAACACAGCAATACTACAACAACCAGCAAGTCCTCAACCGTCTTAGGTTATATACCCGGGTATATATATAGATATATAGCAAGAGTCCAGTGCACAATACCTCCAGGCAACAGAAGAGATGCAGGGGCCCCTGTGGATGACTGTGGATCCCGGATTCTTCCAGGAGATGACAGACAGCCGATCAGGAGATGATGATGATGATGGTGAGATTCTTCACAGGCAGCAAACAGGGCGGCGGTGACGGCAGTAGATGCAGGCCTGACTACCCTAACACTGAGTCCTTAACCTGCCAGCTAAACTACTAGTGCCACCGGGCCTCTAACTAGCTAGTTGGCCTTCGGAAGCCTAACCTATCACTGCCCTGAACTATATATATATATGGATCCCTAACTACGGTTACTAGCTAGGTCCTGTGAGTATATAGGGGGTAACACATACCTAACTATATACTGTGAAGTAAAGAGGAACAAGTGGCTCTTAGACTCCCCCAGACATAACATGTCTGTCTCAGCAGCTCTGCTCACATCTCTCCCCCCAGCAGCTCTGCCTCACATGTGTCTGACTCACTGTATTTACAAAACAAAACTTGCACTAAATGCCTGGGGTCTCTGAAGCCAAACTGCAGGGGCAAAGAAGCCAGATACATTATATACTAGTAGAAATGGCAGTTCCCTACACTCTCCCTCTGGTGAAATCTTTACGTCACGTCAAAGACATACAAAGTCATAGTATACAGTCAACATTACCAATGACAATATCAATATGGTTGCTTTTGCATTTACAGAGTCACAACAGGTTAATAGGTATACATGCCAGCAGGAGCGAAAATTGGTAACATATTGACCAAAGTGGACACTGCACCCACCCAAGCATGGTATAAATGAGGCTGAGTAGTAAATCTGGGGTCCCCCAAACTATCATATGTCAGCATAGGTGGAGGGTGTCTAATTCTCTCTCCTCTCCGTACCTCTCTCTGAGGTAAACTAGCATGTCCAGGCCCTAAACTAGGGTTGTCTGCCATGGGAGGGGATGGTGCTGGTGGCGTAGGAGAGCTAGATCCCTGCTCATCTGTAGACACAGATCTAGGTACGAATTCTGGAGTTTGAGGGTTCATAGGTCTCCCTGAAGGATTAGATACTGGTGATCTAGGAACTTCAGGAGCCACAGTCCAATCACTCTCAGGAGTTTCAGGAAGGTCAGGTGAAATATCGGCTAAGGACTGTGGAGAATCGCAGGCCGAGCCATCATTGGAGATATCCATACCATCAATCTGAGGTACAGGCAACAAATGATTTCTATGCCAAGTCCTGATCCTCCCGTCCCGTCCTTTTATCTTGTAGACTGGTATTCCAGGCAACCGATCTACCACTGTAAAGAGTTCACTCCGCCATCGATCAGCCAGCTTATGTTTTGCAGATGCTCCCAAATTCCGTAGCAGAACATGGTCCCCAGGGTTCAATTCTCGGTATCTTACTCGAAGATCAAATCTCCTTTTATTTCCTTCATTCACTTTGGCCGCATTTTCCTCAGCCAGCTGATAAGCACTCTTAAGCGTTTCTTTCAAACGTGCCACGTATCGGTAATGATCTCGATGACTGATACCATCGGTAGAGACTCCCAACAAGATGTCAATAGGTAGCCTAGGCCCTCTTCCAAACATCAGAAAGTATGGTGAATATCCTGTGCTCTCGTGCCTTGTACTATTATAGGCATGCACCATAGCCTCCACTTTTCTACTCCAGGATCGCTTATCCTCAATTCGTAAGGTACCAAGCATATCAAGTAAAGTCCTGTTAAATCTTTCAGGAAGGGCATCTCCCTCTGGATGGTAAGGCGTCGTCCGACTTTTGCGGATGTTCAACAACTGAAGTAACTCTTTGATCAGGTTACTCTCAAAATCCCGGCCTTGATCAGAATGCAACCGGTGTGGTAAGCCATAATGGATAAAATACTTTTCCCAAAGCACTCTTGCAACAGTGACTGCTTTTTGATCCTTAGTCGGAAAGGCTTGAGCATATCGTGTGAAGTGATCAGTCACCACCAATACATTTCCAAATCCTCTGGAGTCGTTGTCAATACAAAGGAAGTCTATGCAGACAAGATCCATGGGGCCCGAACTCTTCAAGTGTCCCATGAAGGCCGCTCGAACCGGGACAGTCTTCCTCTGCAAACATCTGCGACAGCACCTACACAGACGAGTCACGGTATCTCTCATTTTGGGCCAGTAGAATCGGTCTTGTATTAGGCCATAAGTCTTCTCAGGTCCCAAATGACCATGATAATCATGCAGACTTCGGAAAATCATCTTCTGAAAGCAGCTTGGAATAACTAGTTGGCGCCTTCCAGGGTGATCATGATACAGCACCACACGATAAAGTAGGCCATTGTCTATTTCAAACTTCTCCCAATCTCGTAGAAGTTGACTGCATTCAGAGGGTAGGGATGTCTTTAACATTTCTCTGTCTTGAGAACTCACTGCTTGATAAAGAGGTCCAATTAAAGGATCAGTCTTTTGACTCCAGATCATTCGCTTTGAAGATATAGAACAACTCTCAAAGGATCCTAAAGCGGCAGGGTAGGCAAACATGTCTGGTACAGCTTCGGGACCTCCCCCAATAGAGTCAATAAGCCGAGTTTCAGAAAAGGCTACTCGGTCTTCAACTACAGCAGCCATGGCACACAAAGCTCCTACTCCAGGACTTGGCACTTCTTCCCATTCATCCACTACTTCCGGACTAGGTAATCCAGGCCGTCTTGATAGAGCATCTGCCCCAATGTTCTTAGGCCCCGATTTATACTTGAGTGTGAATTGGTAGTTGGATAAAGCTGCCAACCAGCGATGTCCTGTAGCATCGAGTTTAGCAGTTGACAAAACGTATGTCAGTGGATTGTTGTCTGTTCTTACTTCAAACGTGGCTCCGTATAAATAGTCATGTAATTTATCAACAATGGCCCACTTGAGCGCCAAAAACTCCAATTTATGTACTGGATAATTTTTCTCGCTGGGAGAAAGACTTCGACTTATGAAAGCTATGGGCCGTAACCCGGCCGGGTATTCTTGGTGCAGCACGCCACCTAATCCTTCAAAGCTGGCATCTACATGTAGCACATATGGCTTATGTGCATCAGCATAAGCCAGAACGGGAGCTTCTGTCAATTTCTTCTTCAACAACTTAAATGCTTCTTCACAATCCGCAGTCCACCTATCGCCAAAAGGCTTTTGGAAGACCCTTTCTTCTTTCCCGGATCTCCTGCATCACTCTTCAACAGGTCGAGGAGGGCTCGAGCAATTTTTGAATATCCTTCCACAAATCGTCGATAGAATCCACAAAACCCCAAGAAAGATTGCAACTCCGTAATATTTTGCGGTCGGGGCCAATTCACCACAGCTTCAATCTTACCAGGATCGGTAGCAACTCCTTCAGCAGAAACAATATGACCTACATAAGTGACCGAAGATCTACAAAATTTGCATTTGTCAGCCGACAACTTCAGCCCCTCTTCTTTTAAGCGATGGAGTACTCTCATGAGTCGTTCTTCATGTTCTTCCAGCGTCTTTCCAAACACAATAATGTCATCAAGATATACAAGGCATTCCCGGGGCACTAAATCACCTAACACTCTTTCCATCAACCTTTGGAACGTTGCTGGCGCACCTTTTGTACCTTGCGGCATACGAGTGAACTGGAAAGAAACCCAAGGGGCATATGAAGGCTGTCTTTTCCTGATCCTCAGGTGCCATTGGGACTTGATAGTATCCCGATCTTAGGTCCAGCACTGTGAACCAACAGTTTCCATTCAGAGCTTCCAGAGCTTCTTCAATTCTCGGCAGTGTATACTGATCAGGTAAGGTTCTCCGGTTCAGAGTTCTGTAATCCACACATAGGCGAATTGCTCCAGATTTTTTTCTTACCACCACAATAGGTGAGGCATAGGGGCTCTTACTGTCCACAATGATCCCCTGACCTTTCATTTGCTGTAGAGTCTGTCTTAACTCATCAACATCCTTTGGAGCAACTCTCCGTGGTCGTTCCCGGAAGGGAGTAGAATCGGTCAATCGGAAAGTGTGTTGAGCACTTTTAGCACAACCTACATCCATATCATCCATGGAGAACACTTCCGATAATTCAGACAACTTCTGTGTCAGTCGCTGATTCCAGGCCTCTGGTAAATGTGGATCACTCAAGTCAAGATTGAGATTAGGGATTGCATCTCGGATTTGAATCCTGCACACTTCAGCGTATGGATTTACTCCAAGCACAGGGTAGCAGTGGGCCACATTCTGGTATGGTCCAATTACAATCGGATGCGGTGAACAGTTCCTCACTGTCACACAGGTAGATAACTCCACTTTATTTCTCCAGTCCTTTCTCTCTGGGATCACCATCCAGCCATTCTGGTTAATCATTTCTTCAGGGGTTTCCATAAGGACATAATTCCCCCCTTCAAGCAAATCGGGAGCAATGCTGGAGGCTACTCTCAGAACTCTCTCCCCGCCGGCAGGAACTTCCACGGTTCTCTCACCGATATGATATACCATTCCATGTCGATAGCCAGTAGACAGGGCATCACAGAGTTCTCTAAGATCAGAAGATATATTCACCGGCTGAGCTGCAGGGTTCCAATCTCTTCCAAGAAACTTCTGAAAAGCATAATGCACTGCGGGACAATTAGTGCCAAGTATCACAGGAGCTGCACAAGAATCCCCTGTATCAGGACAGACAAGAGCCGTAATCTTCATGGGAGCGACACTCTGATCTTCTAATTCAGGGACAGCTATAACTACTTGTAGGCTGCCATCTACAGGATATGATCCTGAATTAAGCCCCCACAATTTCATTTGTCCCGTAGACTGAAGAGGTATATCCCTCAGATACTTTTGGTAGAACGAGCGATAAATCAGGGTCACTTGAGATCCTGTATCAAACAGGGCAGGAGCGGCATGACCATTGACAGTGACTTTGACAACGGACCTGGAGCCCGCGATAGCGCCTCTGGTCTTTACTCGGCCCGCCTTCCTTCGGTGTCTTTGATTCTGAATAGAGAAGACAGCACTGTGTCTCAATCCCTCACTGTCCTCCGTACACTGTCTGGCACTATGGCCCGTCTGACCACATTTATAACAGGTTCTAGCATCCTTCCTCCATTGAGTGGCAGTGGGTGGAGTGGCGGACTGTCTAAGTTCTGACCGCTCCGCTGGTTTGTCCTTGTTTGAATTAGGAACAACATCTTCTTTAGAGATGCTTTTCGCTTTCTTAGGGGTACTAAAACTAATGTCAGCTTCTTGTTTCTTCACTAACTTCATTAAGTCAGGAAATGGAAGGACTCTATCAGATAGTAAGACCTTGAGTACTTGAGCAAGAGGATGATGAGGTTGTAACCCTCTCACCAACTGACTGGTTCTCATAGCGTCTACCTCTGAAGTAGATATAGCTGCGTGGTACACCAGACGTGAAAGAAGTAGCTGTAAACGGTTAATAAAAGTAGAGACATTTTCCCCTTCTTTTTGACGAACCATTCGGTAATCAGCAACCATCTGGGCAAGGTCATAGTATGGCTCAAAGTGATCAGACAGTACTTGTATATAGTCCAATGCACTCACTCCTTCATGAGAGTCTCTGTACAAGCGGATCAATTCTGCAGCAGGAGACCGCACACTTTCACTGATACGCTGCCGCTTGCCTTCTTCAGAGCAAGACCATTCCTTCAGGCATTGGAGAGTATGTTCTTTCCATATCTCAAAGTTTTCCTCCCCTTGTGGTACTGGGACATTACCAGAGAATACTTTTAGTTTCTTGTAGTGAGTGGCCTGCAGGCCCTGAGCTAACATTTCAGTCAGCCTGGCTAAAGTGCTAATAGCACTGTCACTAGAGGAACTGCTAGCGACGGCCATACTGGGGGGGTAACTGGCTGAGCGGGGTTCTTCCTTTACCTGAACCAGGGGAGGAACAGGCGGTCGGTAATCCCATGTAGTAGCTAGTGGGAGGTTCCCCTCTGAGCTATATCGCTTCTCCATATCAATGACTATTCCCACTTCTAAATCTCAGCAGTGCCTCCAAATGTAGCCCTATTTGGGGGGGGGTATGAGTATTATCCCTCCCGCAACAGACTCTGGCGCTGACCTGTGTGTATAATGGGACCTGAAGCCTTCGCTGAAGGGAAGAGTGGGAACATATATGAAATATATCAGTGCCTCCACCCAGGATAGAGCCTCTGTATTACAGGGAGGATCTCTTCCTGGGACTTACCCATGAAGTACAGTTAGTAGCCTTAACAAGGATCACTGTACTAATCTCACAGTCTGAAGAATACATACAGATACCACATAAGGTTATAACAGTAGCTTTATAAGAATCAACAGGGTAATAATACATACATACAATATACTCAGAACACAGCAATACTACAACAACCAGCAAGTCCTCAACCGTCTTAGGTTATATACCCGGGTATATATATAGATATATAGCAAGAGTCCAGTGCACAATACCTCCAGGCAACAGAAGAGATGCAGGGGCCCCTGTGGATGACTGTGGATCCTCGGATTCTTCCAGGAGATGACAGACAGCCGATCAGGAGATGATGATGATGATGGTGAGATTCTTCACAGGCAGCAAACAGGGCGACGGTGACGGCAGTAGATGCAGGCCTGACTACCCTAACACTGAGTCCTTAACCTGCCAGCTAAACTACTAGTGCCACCGGGCCTCTAACTAGCTAGTTGGCCTTCGGAAGCCTAACCTATCACTGCCCTGAACTATATATATATATGGATCCCTAACTACGGTTACTAGCTAGGTCCTGTGAGTATATAGGGGGTAACACATACCTAACTATATACTGTGAAGTAAAGAGGAACAAGTGGCTCTTAGACTCCCCCAGACATAACATGTCTGTCTCAGCAGCTCTGCTCACATCTCTCCCCCCAGCAGCTCTGCCTCACATGTGTCTGACTCACTGTATTTACAAAACAAAACTTGCACTAAATGCCTGGGGTCTCTGAAGCCAAACTGCAGGGGCAAAGAAGCCAGATACATTATATACTAGTAGAAATGGCAGTTCCCTACACTTGTCTCTTTCCCATTCATTTGCATGGGAGTTACAGGAATAGATGAGCAGGCAGCTTTGGCTATTTCCTCAGCTCCCATAAAGACTAATGGATTGATGTGTGAATGTGCTACCTGTCACTACACTAAAACTCTTTCAAGCGTTCTGTATTAGTGGCTTACTACATTGGAACTTCTGACAGAGACAGTGGCCAACCTGACACACCACATACGCGTTCTTAAGCTGTGGTCCAGATGTGCTGAACATAATGTGAGATATGTAAAGAGAATTATCCTGCCCATAAAGTTTAATGTTAACAAGTGTCAGAATAGCAGTATACAGGTCCTGTAATATGACACTAGAGTGGGACCATCTACTCAGGGGAGTGTTTCTGGGAGGACACTTATTGTAGTGCACCTCAGATAACAAGAACAAGGGAGATCCTAATCTCCATGTCTGATGCATGTCCATTATTGCAGGTACAGTGATTATTACTGTAGTCATGTTGTTGTTCTATTCAGTTTATTGCTCATATATGTTAATGCAGTCACTGATGTAAGTGATGACTGAGGACTTTATGGTAATGTACAACTACTACGGTATGTAGTATGAACGGACACTTATTGTAGTGCACCTCAGATAATAAGAAGAAGGGCAACATTAACCCTGAGATTTCATTCACTTCAAGTTCACACAACCTATATATCTTCACTTCACCAAATAAGACTGTTACTACTCTCATCTCCTCACTGTCCAATAATCTTTAAAACTTTTCACTCTTTATTTACTCCCAAAGTGCAGGTGCCTATCACAGAGGAACTGGCTATTTATTTCAAAGGCAAAATTTAACTGTCATGAAATATTTACCCAATCCCTAAACAGTATTAATTTCCTCCCCTACCCCACTATACTCCTTCTTAGAGAAGAAGTCGTCTTGCAGCTCCTTTCTTCTTCTTGCCCTATTATCTGCATAAGTGACTCTTTCTCCTCACATATCGTCCATTCTTTGTCCCCAGCTGACACCACTTACCTTGCTAAAGTATTAAACCTCTCTCTTTCTTCTGGAATCTTTCATTTCCTCTTTCAAATTAAGGAATTATGAATTATGGAAATCTTCTTGTGTGGTACCAGTTCCAAAGAAACCTCACCCTATGGACCTCAACGACTACAGACCTGTAGCACTGACATCACACTTGATGAAGATCTTAGAGAGATTGGTTCTCACACATCTCCGCCCTCTAGTGAGCCGCGCTATGGACCCTCTCCAGTTTGCTTATCGGCCGGGCATTGGAGTAGATGATGCCATCATCCACCTTCTGCACAGGACTCTGTCTCACCTGGAGAAACCAGGGAACACGGTGAGAATAATGTTCTTTGATTTCTCCAGTGCTTTTAACACCATACAGCCCAGGTTATTGAGGGACAAGCTGGGCCTTGCTGGAGTGGACCACCACCTCTCCAACTGGATCCTAGACTACCTCACAAATCGACCTCAATACGTGAGAGCCCAAGACTGTGTCTCAGATACCATGATCTGTAATACGGGGGCACCTCAGGGTACGGTTCTCGCCCCTTTCCTCTTCACACTGTACACTGCAGATTTTAGGTGCAACTCATCTAGCTGCTACCTACAGAAGTATTCTGACGACTCTGCAATAGTAGGTCTCATCACAGACGATGATGACAGGGAGTACAGAGAACCGGCACCAGCTCTTCTGTGATTGGCTGTTTGACTGCAGCGCTAAAGCACCCACTTTGGTGCTAAATTCAAATCGAATCACAGGAGTAACCACTGGAGATGGAACAGAAGAGAAAGAAGGCATAACAAAGGAGGTAACATGGGGCATGACCAGTGATGCAGGGGACAGGGCTAAAGAAGCAGAGGAGTGGAATAGAAGACTCTTTGGGCAGGGATCAAAGAGATGATGTGAACCAGTATAAATGAAGCGGCAGGAATACAGAAGATGGTGACCCCAGAGTATAAAAATATCAGTTCCATTTTGGTCATGTTCAATCCAAACAAAACCACTGGGTTCGCCCAACAAATACACTGGGGACCATAAAGGTATAGAGTGGTGGCCGGGTAAGGGGTCTTGGAGTATCTCACCGGTCCACCCACCAGGAATTTTCCTGGTGATACAGGTTACCAATCCGCCCCTGCCTCCAGCATAGACAACAATCTCTGATCCTGATTGTGGATTTCCTCACAAATAACATTAATCAACTGGATAGCTGATAAATGATCTCTGGGGCCTCCACCATTGGACCCGCAGCAATCACGAGACCCTGTTATCGTATATCTTATCATACATGCATACAGGGGCGTAACTATCGGGTAGCATCAGTAGTTTTTAATAGGCCGTTACCTGCTGGAGTAACCCCAGCAGGTAACGGGCTCTATTTACTTACCAATCCCCGCTCCTGCCATCTGCGCTTCTCATTCTGCGGAAGTAGAGGTGACTGTGAGCAGGAGCGGAGATCGGTAAGTAAGGCCATGGGCCGCGAAACCCATAAACACTGCTATCATTATGATGATCGGAGGCCTGGAGGAGATGAGGGAACATAAAAAACACTGTACCTTACCTTACGCAGGTGCGTAACTACCAGGGTAGCGGCTGCCACAGGGCCCGGGACATTACGGGGCCCCCGATGCTTTTTTTTTTTTTTTTTTATAATAGGCCGGAGTAACCCCAGCAGGTAACGGGCCCTATATACTTACTGATCTCAGGGTCCTGCTCACAGCTGCCTGCGCTTCCCACTCTGCGGAGACGGCTGTGAGCAGTAGCGGAGATCGGTAGGTAAGGCCGTGGGCCGAACCCCACAATCACTGCTATCACTATACTCTGGGGTCTTTTCAGACCCCGGAGTATAATAATCGGAGGCCCAGGGGAGGTGAGGGAACATAAAAAACACTTCTCCAGGCTTCGGGCCTGTTTGGTGACGTCAGACGATGTCATTTTGCGTCGCAACGCCGGCCTGGTCCAACGTTGAAGAAGGCTGAAGTAGCAGGGAGTGGACCGGAGCGAGGAACACGTCATGTCAAATGTTCGCCTTGGGGCCAGCCACTCCTAGTTATGCCACTGCATGCATACCAAGTTTACAATTAAATGAAGCAAAACAAAAAATGTACAATAAACATATTTTAGATAACATTTTTTTTTTTATTAAGTACAAGTATCATACAGTACACATTAGGTAACTCCAAACTCAATCACCCATACAAAGTACTGTAAGTACTGTAACGAAGTTAAATTCTGTCAATTAAAGTACATGATGTAACAGATTAATTGCTTTCTGGGCATTCATCCATTATAAAAAAAAAAAAAAAGTCATATAGATTGAAATAGACTGCACCAACAATTTGTTTTAAATATGTATTAAAACCAGATTGAGTAATATATAATTTACTTCTAATCTGTAGATTTTCACTCTATTTTTTTTATTAGTATTGCCATGTTGCCTAACCTTCTCCTCAGCTCTGCAATTTAGTGATATTCTTTACTGTAGTCTCATGGCCATAGGTAGCAAAGACTGACGCTAACTCTGTCTATGATCTATGGAAGAGTTTTCTAGACATGTTCTGTGTGGGGAGTGGGAGTAGATTAGATGTGACATGACCTATTGTTGTTAGTTGATGCAGAGATGGATCACTTGTGTGTTATGTAAATGAGGTGACTGCTGCAAAGGAAACCCCTACAGAATTGGCAAGTGCCAGTCTATTATTAGGCTTAGTAGAAAGAAAGTTGTAGGATTTAATACTGTTTTTAAAATATAGATGACATGGCAAATGTTAAAAACATCCTCACAACTTATTTACATAAAAATCTGGATTGGATCTCTGGGACTTCTTCCAACGGCTTGTCTCTACATGACAATGCTACTCTGACAATGCCCCCAATGCAATAGTAGTATCTTCTTTTTGGTCCCACAAAGCTATAGTTTCCCCACATAGTGATAATTCCTCCCACTGTGCTTACTGTGGCCACAATAAAACGATACCTCCTCCTTGTTTGAAAGTAATTTTGCCTTTCTTTATAACCCCGTGAAAAATGTTAGCTGCTGTCATTGTGCTTCTACACAAATTCTGCCTTTTGCTTCCTACAAAGTTAATATTACCACGGTAACAGTACTTTTTTTTCCTCTGGCATGATAATAATCACCATTTGTGCCCCTACAAGGAAATTGTGCCCCTTTTAAGTCCCCTGCAAGCTAAGAGATATTACCAGTGGTGTAACAACCGCTGCTATGGGGCCTACGACCTTAAGGGGCTCAGCAAGACCTAATAGACATTTAGTAAAGGCAGGCCTGCGAGCCTTCATTGTTGGAGATATGCAACAGCCAGCTTCATCTCTATATTTGCTGGATTGACTGCAGTTCACATTTATGACACTAGATGTAGCTGTTACTAAATGTTTATCTGTAGACACTGTACTTTTGTTGTTTTTGATGCTGTTGATATACACTTCCTGTATTTTCAGTGTGTGCTGTACTAGATCTGTTATTCACCATGTGAGGTGAATCTTCTCTTACTGCATTCATGTTTCACTAAAGTCTGTTCCTGTTATATACAAATATCTATCTGGTTTTGACTCATCCAGCCACATCCAGCAATCGCACTCTGCAACAGGTTATGGGTCCAGTGATCAAATGAATCTCCAGTGATCAGATGAAGCCTCAGTAACTGGATAAACCCCAGTAACCAGAAGCGGCCCAGGCAGAGCGAAGTCCAGAACGGAAGACAGTGCGGCAGATGCAGAGATCGACATAAGGAAGCTTCCACAGAGCCATCTTCTGTACAGAAGTAAGACTGTTCCTATATATATAAAGGAGGGAGAATGGCCTGTAGTTCAGAACCTAAACTATCAGTGGCCAAGCTGAACAATGACAATTATCAGCTATGGAAATTTAAAGTGGAAATGCTATTATCCAGGGATGGGAAGTTATCACTACAGAGAGACCACAAGATGATTATCAGGACTGGGACAGGAAAAACAGATGGGCACGGGCCGCTATAAGCTTACTAGTAGAAGATGATCAGCTTATTCACATACGCAGTGAGAATAAAGCGAAAGGCATGTGGGATGTACTGAAAAGACTGCATGAGAGATCCAGTTTAAACAGCAAGTTGTTTCTGCTGAGGAAACTCTACAAAATTAGGCTTAGCAGAGAGCAGGACATGCAAGAGCTTATAAATGCCATGCTGGAAGTGATCGCACAACTCAGATCAGTCGGTGAGAGTATAACAGACAGTCATGCTGCAGTCATTTTATTATGCAGTTTACCTGACACATACACTGCACTGATCAATGCCCTGGAGACACGGCCTGAGAAAGATCTGACACTAACATTCGTAAAGACCAGGCTCATAGATGAGTATCAGCGAAGAAAGGAGTTTTCACATGATTATACAGAAACTCACTCCAAGACTGCTCTTAAAGCTACAGAAACAAGGTCACACAAGAAGGAAACCAGAGTGTGCTTTAGATGCCACAGACAAGGACACATAAAGAAAGACTGCACTATATGGAAAGCAGAGCAGATGAGACAGCATCCCTCTTATACTAAGTAGAAAGTGAAAGCCACAATTTCTGATTCAAGTGAAGGGAAGTGGAATGCCACATTTAACCCCTTAAGGACCCAGCCCAAAAGTGCGTTAAGGACCAGGCCTCGTTTTTCAAAACTGACATGTGTCACTTTATATGGCAATAACTTTGAGATGTATTAACTTACACAAGTGATTTTGAGATTGTTTTCTCGTGACACATTGTACTTAATGTTAGTGGTAAACACTAATGTATATTTTTGTATTAATATATAAAAAAAATAGGAAATTTGATTGAAATTTTGAAAAAAAAAAAAATCGCAATTTTCAAAATGTGAAATGCTCTGCTTTTCAGACAGACAGACATACCACCCAAATACATTAATATATATTGTGTACCATATCTCTGCTTTATATTGGCATCATCTTTTAATCGTCCTGTAATTTATTTTGGACGTTAGATGGCTTACAAGTGTAACAGTGATTTTGCAGATTTACAAGAAAACTTCCCAAACTAATTTTTTAGGGACCACTTCAGTTCTGAAAAGGATTATAAAGGCCTATATATTAGAAACCCCCATAAATGCACCCCTCAAATAATTCAAAACAGCATTTGGGAAGTTTGTTAACCCTTTAAGCATTTCACAGGAATTAAAACAATATGGAAGTGAAATTTAGACATTTAATTTTTTTCCACTAATTCCTTAATTTAGCCCTAAAATTAACACATTCAAAAAGGGTTAAAGGAGAAAATGCATCTCACAGTTTGTTATGCAATTTCTCCCGAGCACAGAAATACCCAACATGTGGGTGTAAACTGATGTTTGGGCGAATGGCAGCGCACAGAAGGGAAGGAGCGACACTTGGCATCTGAAAAGCAGATTTTGCTGGAATAGTTTTCAGGTGCCATGTCTCATTTGCAGAGCCCCTAGAGTACCAATACAAAGGAAACCCCCCTAAAGTTACCCCATTTTAGAAACTACACCCCTCACAGAATTCATCAAGGGGTATAGTGAGCATTTTGACCTTACAGCCGTTTCACTGATTTTACTAACACTGGGATGTATAAATGAAAAATTACTAAAATGTCACTTTATCCCCAAAGTTTTCATTTTTACAAGGGGTTGAAGGAGAAAAAGCACCGCTCAGTTTGCAAAACAATTGCTCCTGAACACGGCAATACCCCATATGTGGTCGTAATCTGCTGTATGAGTACATGGCAGGGCTCAGAATGGAAAGAGCGCTATTTGGCTTTTGGAGGGCAGATTTTGCTGGAATAGTTTTCAGGTGCCATGTCTCATCTGCAGAGCCCATAAAGTACCAATACAATGGAAACCCCCAAAAGTGACCCCATTTTGGAAACTACACCCCTCACAGACCATATCAAGGGGTACAGTGAGCATTTTGATGCTACAGCTGTTTCACAGATTTTATTAACATTGGGACATTAAAATGAAAAATTACTTTTTTTTCCAGTAAACCGTCAATTTAGCCCCAAATTTTTCAACTTCACAAGAGGACAAAAGGAGAAAAAGCTCCCCAAAGTTCCTTACACAATTTCTCCTGAACACAGAAATGCCCCATGTATATGGGGTTGTAATCTGCTGTTTAGGCAGGACCGGCGTTAGGGGGGAGCAAACTGGGCAATTGCCCAGGGCCCCGTCCCCAAAGAAGCCCCTGGGATACGGATCCTGATGACTCCGGATCCCGGAGTCAAGCCCAGCCATATCAATAACAGAAAGGGACCCAGCGTCATGTGCCGCAGGGGCCCCTTTCTGAGGTGAGTAAAAATAACAAACATTTTTACTCACCTGTTCTTGGCGTCCGACGACATCTTCTGGCGTTCGACATCACCGCTGAGGCCTGGCCACAGCGGTCACGTGGGGGCGTGCTGACAGCTTGCCTCACGTAATTGCTGAGGCCTAATCACAGGCCTCAGCGGTGACGTCCACAACCCGTGCCGCAGAGAAGAGGAAGCGGTCGCCGACGGGGATAGCGGAGCAGCGCGAGGAGGCCCAGGAGAGGTAAGACAAGCTCAGTAAAACTGTCTGTTGTTTTCCCTTACCTCTTCCGGGCCTTCGAATATTATACCTTTTTATATAGGAAAAGGGAATTTTTGGGGCTTTATTCTTTTAATTTTTTTCACATACTTTATTTTTTTTTTCACTTTTTTTTACTTTTTCATGTGTCCCATTAGGACACCTGAGCCAGAAGCCTCCGATAGGAACTCAGTTCCAACAGGAGGTTATGCAGCAGGGTGTTAGCTGTCAGTTCCGATACTGCCCGCTCAGATAGTGAGCGGGCGGCTGGCCTCGGGCGTAGTATTGCGCCCTGGTGCGCGAAGTACCTAGCGCCCAGAACGTAATAGTACTTCCAAGGTCGTTAAGGGGTTAAAGTGACAGGCAACCATAAATTGCAAGGCTGGTGCATTGACTCTGGAGCAACCAGTCACATGACAAGTGATAGAAGTTTTTTCACAGAACTTGATCTGAATAACAAAGAGACTATTTAACTCACAGATGGGAGTAAAATATGTGCAGAAGGATATGGGCAAGGAACCCTTGTATGCCCCAATGATGCAGGACACAATTTAGCAATACCAGTAAAAGATGGACTTTATGTTCCTGATCTAGAAGGAGGACTCTTATCTGTGAAGCGTCTGACAAGCAAAGGACTCACTGTAAAATTCCAAGGTGACAAATGTTCTATCCTAGACGGCAAGCAGATGATAGCAAGTGCCAAGTTGGATGATCATCTATATCACCTCAACACAGTGAAGGAGCAGGTGAGACTATGCACACATAAGCACCATGACTGTATACACGTGTGGCACAGATGTTTAGGTCACAGACACCCAGAATGCATACAGGAACTACAAAAGAGTAATCTGACAAAGGATCTAACAGTATCCCCTTGTTCAGTTATTGTTAAATGTGAATGTTCCCAATAAAGAAATAAGTACACTTAAAAACTAACTTTTATTAATATCCACTAAAAGTATGTAAATCTATATATAAAAGAAAGCACCTGATAAAGAGATGCCATACTATAATGGGGTCATATAAAGGGTAAAGGTAGCCTACCTCAAAATAGGAGGATAGTATGGTGATACCTGTATCATTTCACAAACACCCCTCAGTTATAAATTGCAGTCCCCAATATTTAGATATCAATTCACTGAAGGGGAAATGTAAAGGATAAATCAACTGAGGTATAACACACACACATATACACCAGCTGGCTAGAGGTCAGTAAAAGACAGACCAAATTGTCTGACTAGCCACTACCTAGGGAGCTTACATTACACTCCCACAATTGACTGCCTAATACCACAAACACCATAAATGTTACAAAAGTTGTATCTGCTTATCTTATCTTATCTTTGCTGCTGTAACACACTGAATTTCCCCATTGTGGGACTATTATTATTATTATTATTATTAAAAGGAGTATTTGCCCTAACTCCCAGCCTGCCTGACGCGCGTTTCTGCTGAACTACACCAGCTCATCAGAGGCACATGCATAAGGGCAAAGCAGAATACACCATAAATGTATGCAAACTGCCTGTATAATTTAGAGCGCTTAATATAGCCGCCCGGCCGGCCGTGATGAATGACCGCAAGTGCTGGCTCACACAGCCTAGCTTGATATCTGCTAAGCCACACCCCCTAGCAGTCCGTGTCATCAGAGGTGCGCCCAATCACAGAGCGCCAACACCCAGAAGCTCCGGACAGTGATGTAAGCAAGGAACGCCCATACAGGGCGTTCCTTTAAGTCTAAGAAGATGCAAATATGCATCCATGGTAACACCCGGACCCTAACGTCGCGGTATAGCTGACGATCAGGCTTTAGAGATATAAAACACCATGAGAGGTGGCCAAGTAACACCCACCGAAAACAGAAGATAATCACATAAAGAACACATACAGACGACTCAAACTGTAAACCAACCCATAGGGATCTCAGAATTGCAGGCACGAAAAAAAGTCAACGTACTTCAGCAAAAACAAAGTTGACAACAAGGATAAGGCCTCCAAAAAAAAAAAAAAATATATATATATATATATATATATATATAAAAATAAACGCAGAATAAGGGCAAAAGTAATAACACTAGATATAGACTGCCTAAAAACAGTGGGGTGGTTTACAGTTTGAGTCCTCTGTATGTGTTCTTTATGTGATTATCTTCTGTTTTCGGTGGGTGTTACTTGGCCACCTCTCATGGTGTTTTATATCTCTAAAGCCTGATCGTCAGCTATACCGCGACGTTAAGGTCCGGGTGTTACCATGGATGCATATGTGCATCTTCTTAGACTTCAAGGAACGTTCCTTGCTTACATCACTGTCTGGAGCTTCTGGGTGTTGGCGCTCTGTGATTGGGCGCACCTCTGATGACACGGACTGCTAGGGGGTGTGGCTTAGCAGATATCAAGCTAGGCTGTGTGAGCCGGCACTTGCGGTCATTCATCACGGCCGGCCGGGCGGCTATATTAAGCACTCTAAATTATACAGTACAGGCAGTTTGCATACATTTATGGTGTATTCTGCTTTGCCCTTATGCATGTGCCTCTGATGAGCTGGTGTAGTTCAGCAGAAACGCGCGTCAGGCAGGCTGGGAGTTAGGGCAAATACTCCTTTTGTAACATTTATGGTGTTTGTGGTATTAGGCAGTCAATTGTGGGAGTGTAATGTAAGCTCCCTAGGTAGTGGCTAGTCAGACAATTTGGTCTGTCTTTTACTGACCTCTAGCCAGCTGGTGTATATGTGTGTGTGTTATACCTCAGTTGATTTATCCTTTACTTTTCCCCTTCAGTGAATTGATATCTAAATATTGGGAATTGCAATTTATAACTGAGGGGTGTTTGTGAAGTGATACAGGTATCACCATACTATCCTCCTATTTTGAGGTAGGCTACCTTTACCCTTTATATGACCCCATTATAGTATGGCATCTCTTTATCAGGTGCTTTCTTTTATATATAGATTTACATACTTTTAGTGGATAGTAATAAAAGTTGGTTTTTAAGTGTACTTATTTCTTTATTGGGGATTTTCTCTATGTTGCTGGTACACATACCTTGCTATCAGATATATATCTTTAGAGGTTAAATGTGAATGTTGCATCAAATCCAGAGCAATACTTCCTAAAGTAAGTCACAATAGAGCTTCAAGACCTCTTGATCTAGTTCACAATGATGTATGTGGTCCCCTAAACCCACCTACACCTGGAGGTAACAGGTACATAGTGACTTTCATAGATGACTATTCAAGATACACAGTCACTTACCTAATGCAACACAAGAGTGAAGTTTTTGACAAATTACAGGACTATGTAGTAAGGGCAAGTAACAAGTTTCAGAGAAAACCTCTCATACTTCGGAGTGACAATGGAGGTGAATTCACAGGACATAAAATACAAGAGTACTTAAAGCAGAATGGAATAGAGCATTAAAAGACAGTCCCCTACACACCAGAGCAAAATGGGGTAGCTGAAAGAAAGAACAGAACTCTGACTGAAATGATCAGATACATGCTGACAGACTCTGGATTACCACAAAAATATTGGGGTGAAGCAGCAATGACAGCCACTTATTTGCAAAACAGACTCTTTTCTAGAACAATGGAGAAGACTCCATATGAACTGTGGCACAATGAGAATCTGAGTGTAAAACATCTAAGAGTTTTTGGATGCAAGGCGTTCATCTACATTCCAGAAGAAAAATGCACCAAACTTCAAAACAGAGCATTTGAAGGCGTCTTTTTTGGATACAGTGACAATTTTAAGGGTTACAGAATCCTAAATCCCAAAACTGACAAGGTTACCATTAGCAACAGCATAGCTTTTGTTGAAGATCTCAGAGACAATGTAATGACAACAGAGGAAGTAAGAACAGAAGAGAAAACTGACACTGATCAGCCAATATCTGTAACTTCTGAAGAAACAGTTGAAGTGAGCGCAGAATCCATCAGTAATGAAGAACAGACACAACCAAGCTCACACACAAAACCAAGACGCTCGATGAGAGAGAATAAAGGTAAACCACCTGTATGTTTCTCATACAAGGCAAGCACTGCTAGTTCTAAGGAACCTGTAACTTGGGAAGACATATCTCAGCTTTCAGTAGGGGAAGCCAGTAAATGGATAAAGGCTGCAAAGGAAGAGATAAAATCCATGCAGGAAACTAAAACATGGACACTTACAGAACTACCACCTGGAAGGAAATCCATAGGTTGTAAATGGACTTTCAAAGTAAAATACAATGCAGATGGTACAGTGGAGCGATACAAAGCAAGACTCGTAGCTAAGGGCGGTTTTAGACAAAGTGGGGCCCTGGGCAAAAATTAAAAGCGGGGCCCCAAATGCTGATATGCAAACAGCACCATCGTCTTCCAGTGACAACCCCTATAATAACGCCTCCTTTCTGCCAAAAAAGTAATAACAAGCCCTATTTTACCACACACAATTCAAATGAGCACCTTTGTACCACCTATTAGATTTTTGCACCCAGTAATCAGTTATTATAGCGCCTCCTTATAAATAATAGTCCCTGCTTATAAATAATCTTACACCTTTATTAATAATAGCTCCCTTATAAATGATAAATAGTGCCCTGTATCAGTAATATCCCCCCTTATCAGTAACAGTCACCCCGTAAAAATAATACTGCTCCCTTATAAATAGTAGCCCCCTCATAAATAATAGTTACCCTTATAAATAATAGTCCCCATTATCACTAATAGCCCCCTTTATAAATAAGCCCACTTAACAATTATACCCCCCTTATAAATAGTTCCCCTGTTATAAATAATAGCCCCCTCATACTTAAGTTTCCCAATTATATATAGTAACCCACCCTTATATATAATAGTTCTCCGTTATACAGTGTCAGACTGAAGGGCCTTAGGCCCACCAGAGGAACTTGTTCTGGGGCCCCACCCAACAGCTTCCTGCTAATAGCCTACACCGCGGCTCCTTCACTGAAGTCTTACATATGTGCTGACTATCTGGTGTTACTGAGTATGTCCCCAGTATAGTCAGCCCCTATAGTACTGTGCAGGCCCCAATAACTCCATGGCCGGTTCATGCACAGTACTGTATGGGGAATGACATGGCCATGGAGCACTACACGTATGTGCAAGATTATAGTGAGGGAGCTGTGATGCTTACATAGCACATAGGGCTGCCAGCAGGAATTGTGAGCCCCCCCCCCACAGTATAATGCTGTACATGGTATATAATGCTCCACAGTATAAAATGCTCTCCTGAGCCCTCCAGTTTCCCCACATGGTATATAATGCTCCACAGTGACCCCACACAGTATAAAATTCTCCCCTGAGCCCCCCATTGTGGTCCCATATGGTTTGTAAGGCTCCACACAGTATAATATACTCCCCAGAGGGGTTTCCCAGTATAATGCTCCACAGTGGTCCCCCACAGTATAATATGTTCCCCACAGTCCCCCCCAGTATAATGCTCTACAATGGCCCCACAGAGTATAATATGCTCCTGAAAAGCCCCACACAATATAATACACTCCACAGTGGCCCCACACAGTATAACAGGCTCCCCACACTGTCCATTACAACAGTATAAAGCTCCACAGTGGCCCATAGTATAATATGCTCCCCAGAGGGCCCCCGCTAGTATAATGCTCCACAGTGCTCCCTCCAGTATTTTGCTCCACAGTGGCCCCACGCAATATATTATGCTCCCCAGAGCATCCCCCCAGTATAATGTTCCACAGTAGGCCCCACGCAGTATAATATGCTCCCCAGAGGGGCCCCTAGTATAATGCTCATTAGTCCCCCCCAAATAATGCCCCACAGTGGCATCACGCAATATAATATGCTCTGCTGATGCCCCCCCCCCAGAATAATGCTCCACAGTGACCCCACTCAGTATAACATGCTTCAGAATGGCCTCCACACAGTATAATATACTGTCCAGAGAGGTTTCCCCAGTATAATACTCACAGTGGCCCAAAACAGTATAACATGCTCTCCAGAGCCCCCCTCCCCCAGTATAATGCTCCACGGTGGCCCTGCACAGTATAATATACTGGGGGGCCTCTCTGGAGAGCATATTATACTGTGTGGGGCCACAGTGGAGCATTATACTGGGGGGGGCTCTGGAGAGCATATTATACTGTGTGGGGCCACTGTGGAGCATTATACTGGGGAGGGGGCCCTCTGGAGAACATGTTATATTCTGCGGGGCCTCTATGGAGTATTATAAAGTGGGGGGGCTCTGGAGAGCATGTTATATTCTGTGGGGCCACTTTGGAGCATTACACTGGGGGGCCCCTCTGGAGAGCATAATGCTCCAAAGTGGCCACACAGAATATAACATTATCTCCAGAGGCCCCCCCCCCCCACAAACACACATTATAATTTTCCACAGAGGCCCCACAGAATATAACATGCTATCCAAAGGGGCCCCTTCCCCAGTATAATGCTCCACAGTGGCCCCACACAGTATAATATGCTATCCAGAGGGGGCCCCCCAGTATAATATGCTATCCAGAGGGGGCCCCCAGTATAATGCTCCACAGGGGCCCTACAGTGCTATTATTATATTATTATATTATATTCTGGGGTCTCTTCAGACCCCAGAGTATAATAATAATCGAAGGCCCGGGGTAAGTAAGGTAAAATAACAAACAGTTATACTCACCTTGTCTTACCTCTGCTGGGCCTCCTCGCGCTGCTCCGCTATCCCCGCCGGCGACCGCTTCTTCTTCTCTGCGGCTGACGCCACGCGTTGTGGACATCACCTCTGAGGCCTGTGATTGGGCCTTAGCGATTACGTGAGGCACGCCCCACGTGACCGCTGAGGCCAGGCCTCAGCGCCTCAGCGGTGATGTCCGGAACGCCAGAAGATGACGTCGGACGCCGCGGACAGGTGAGTAAAAATGTTTGTTATTTTTACTCATCTCGGTCCCTTTCTGTTATTGCTTTGGCCGGGCCTGACTCCGGGATCCGGAGTCATCAGGTTCCCGGATCCCGGGGGCCCCTTTGGGGACGGGGCCCTGGGCAATTGCCCAGTTTTCCCCCCCCCCTAACGCCGGCCCTGCTCGTAGCCAAGGGATATTCTCAAAAAATTGGAGAGGACTATGATGAGACATTTGCGCCAGTAGTCAAACATGCTACAATAAGAACTTTGCTGACAGTAGCCGCAATAAGGAAAATGCAAATAAGACACTGATGTAAAAACAGCGTTTCTACATGACGAGTTAGCAGAAGACATCTACATGGAACAACCACCAGGATTCAAAGATGAGCAAAGGCAAGACCTAGTATGCAAACTACAGAGGAGTATATATGGTCTAAATCAAGCTGCCAGAGCATGGAATATGAGAATAAATTAAGTGCTTACACATGAGGACTTTCAGAGGAGTAAAGCAGACCCCTGTTTATACACAAAGAAATTGGCAGACAGGTGGATCTATGTACTCATTTATGTGGACGATATTCTGATTTGTTTCAAGCAAGAAGGGGATGAAGGAGAAATACTCCAAACCCTAAATCAGCACTTTGAGACCAAAGATCTTGGCAACGTAAATAATTATCTTGGCATTCAGATTGAGAGAGAGGAAGATAGCAGCTTCCTTCTGAACCAAAAGCACAAAATACAAGAGATAATTGAGACATTTGGAATGGAAGATGCAAAACCAGTAAAACCTCCTATGGAAACCAACTACCTGAAGAAGATAGACAGCCAAGATACACCACTACCAACTAACACTCAGTACAGGAAAGCAATAGGGAAATTGCTGTACATTAGCACTGCTACAAGGCCTGACATTGCAGCAGCAGTTGGAATCCTATGCAGAAAGACTTCAACACCAAGTCAGATGGACTGGAATGCTGTGAAGTGAGTCATTCGCTATCTTAAAGGGACTTTACACTACAAGGTAAAGTTACCAGCAAGTGACGAAAGCACCCTGACAGGATATGTGGATGCCGATTGAGCCGGAGATACCAGTGACAGAAAATCTACAATTGGGTACCTGTTTCTTCTATCAGAAGGTGCTATCTGTTGGACTAGTAGAAAGCAACTTTCTGTTACACTATCATCTACTGAAACAGAGTATGTTGCAGCAGCACAGGCAAGTCAAGAAGTCATATGGTTGAGACAACTATTAAAAGACTTGGGTCAACCACAGATGAAAGCAACGAGAATCTTTGAGGACAATCAAGGATGTCTTGCACTTGCGCAGATGGAAAGAGTTAGCTGGAGAACCAAGCACATTGATGTGAAGTACTCCTTTCTGAGGGATCTTCAAGAGCAGGGACTTCTTGAGTTACTTTATTGCCCGACTGAGGATATGACAGCAGATATCCTTACCAAGCCCCTGACCGCTGAAAGACACTCAAGGCTTACAAAGAAGATGGGCCTAACAGATTAAGCCTTAGCTGTTGAGAAGAGGTGTTGGAGATGTGCAAGAGCCAGCTTCGTCTCTATATTTGCTGGATTGACTGCAGTTCACATTTATGACACTAGATGTAGCTGTTACTAAATGTTTATCTATAGACACTCTGTACTTTGTTGTTTTTGATGCTGTTGATATACACTTCCTGTATTTTTAGTGTGTGTGCTGAACAAGATCTGTTATTCACCATGTGAGGTGAACCTTCTCTTACTGCATTAATGTTTCACTAAAGTCTGTTCCTGTTATATACAAATATCTATCTGGTTTTGACTCTGCCACATCCAGCAATCACACTCTGCAACATTCATAAGGCCCACGGGTGCCATGACGACCGGACAACAAGGAAGAAGTGACCGGGCTAGCGGGGACAGCAGTGGTAGGCCATTTCTTTTTACTTTGGGGGCTAAATGAATAGTTTTCTCGGGCTCCGCAGGCTCTGATCACGGGTATTATCAACGGGGCTCCACTGTATAATACAGCAGAGACCCGGTGGCTGTGGCGGCCATATTTAAACTCCCGACTTCCACCATAATAGTACAGCAGATAATCGGAAGGGGTTAAGCTGCTCGTCTCTTTTTTTTTTTTTTTTTTTTTTGGTGTGAATTGCACCTTTTTGTGGTCTTTTTGTACCCTGCACTTTATTTATGAAGCATTTTTTTCCCCCAAATGTTAAGCTGCCTTCGTCACTTTTGCTTTTCGTCAGGAAAAGGGGGTGTGGCCTAAATGGAGATTCTTTTCACACCGTATTTATTACTTGCGCCTTTTTAAAAAGGGGAAAAAATGGAGTAAATGCACTCCAGCACTTGGGCAGCATAAAAAAGCCTGTCAGGTCAGACTGCATAAAATATGGACAATTGCGCTTTTTTTTTTTATTAAGGCGCATCTAAATTAACTAACACATGCACAACATTTAACAAACAAGTGCACCGACATAATAAATAAACAGCACAGTAAAACTAATGTAAAGAAAGGCGCTCCTGCAAGAAATATGGCCAAAGAAGGCAGATGATAAACACCCTCATATAGTCCGTATCTGTATCTAGCTCACAAACAGAACTCTATGGAGAGTGGAGGGGAGGAGGAGACTGTTAATTGATTTATTGCCTGAATCTATGTAGCGGTAAAATCTTATCTTGAAAGACTGAAGTGTAAGAATGGTTCCTTACCACCAGAGTAGCAGACTGTAGCAGCCACAGATATTGGTGAGCCTCTTCCGCCTTTTCTCTCCATAGACTAATAGGTAAAGAATAACTCAGTTAATAAATTGAGAAAGAAACATATTTCTTTAATACAATTTATATTACAAAGTTTCTTATATTCATCTGCACTATTCATTTATGGAAAGCTGTTTTTATAATTGAAAGTATGGTTTAAGTGACATTACAATATGTTAACTAACTCTGTACACTATACTAGACTACTTTATCTAGCCAGTTAGCAGATCAACTAATAAAAAGTAAGATTTTCAGGTTTCTTTGGTAAGAAGCTAATTGAATGCTATGAGCAGTCATGGGAGGTGGAAAACATTAGAAAACATATTGTAGGGTTTGCCATCCAGAAATTTCCCCAGCCTATTTGTTTTTGTGATCCTTGTTTGTTCTTTTAACCATGGTAAATATTCAATATTTAAAGGGATTCTTTCATTAAAAATATTGATTTTTAACTAACAGCACGTTGGAATAGCCTTTAGAAAGGCTATTCTTCTCCTACCTTTATTTTTCAGGTCCGCGCTGCCATTTTTTGAGTTTTGTCTTATTTCTTCATTATGCAAATTAGTCTTCAGAAAGCACAGGGGGTGTTCCCCCTGTGCTCAAAGCACTGGCTCGTCATGGATTTCCAGCACCGCCTCTCTCTTCTGCTCCTGATGCGTCTCCTCCTCTTCACTCCTCTTGTTACACGAGACCATCGCAAAATAGCCAACGGAACAGCCGACTGCACGTCTCGTGTAAGACCACTGCAAAATGGCGACGAGCATGCGCAGTCGGCTGTTTCGTCGGCCATTTTACGGTGGTCTTATGTAAGAAGGGGAGTGAAGAGGAGGAGACACGTCAGGAGCAGAAGAGAGAGGCGGCGCTGTAAACCTATGACAAGCCAGTGCTTTGAGCACAGGGGGAACGCCCTCTGTGCTTTCTGAAGACTAATTTGCATAACGAAGAAAGAAGACAAAACTCAAAAACGGCGGCACAGGTCTGAAAAATAAAGGTAGGAGAAGAATAGTCTTTCTAAAGGCTATTCCGACTTGCTGTTATTTTTAAATCGATTTTTTAATGATAGAATCCCTTTAATGAGACGGTGTTTTAAGATCTAGGACCTATAATTAACAGGGATTAGAAAGCAAACAACACTGTCAGGTTCAGGGAAGTCAGCCCAATACAAGTTGTAATAGTTCACCAATGTGCACCCACATAGAATCATTCAGAGTTCACCAATTGTTCAGCCGTTGGGACTTTTTAATATGAATTGTCGCCCTAATTTTTTTATGTTTTAAAGAAGTATAATTGTTTTTAAGTAGATAAAGGTTATTCTTTGTACAATGAAAAATAAACAATTTTTCCAGATATTTTATGCATAATTTCTACAACGTTGCATTCATTGCTTGCAGTCATTCCGTATGAACTTTTATTCGTCAGTGGAAAAGATATGTAATGGTCATGTGACAGACACCACATGACCTAGCCAGATTTTTATTATATAATGGAAGTAAAAAATGAAGGACTCTAATGAATTAAAACTATTAAGAAATCGATATAGAAAGTATATAGGAATACAGTGTAGCTTCTGATGTGCATTTCTGAACAAAGAATAAGCTTTATTTGTTAAAATCGCAAAACTCTTTAAGGCCGGGGACCCACATTGTGACAACACAGCGTTACAGAAGGAGAGTTTCTCTTCATTTTCCTTGATTTTTTTGAGTAAATTGAAAGGATTAATTCAGTACAGTGAAAAGGAAAAAGAAATGTGGTGCTAATATTCAAAAAGGGATCTAAATATGAGCCTGGAAACTATATACCGGTAAGCTTGACCTCAAATTGTTTGAAGGGTTTCTAAGAGATGATATCATGGAGTATCTCAATGATAATAAACATCAAACACAGTACCTTTCACCAATGAGTTGCCACAGGGGTTAGTATTGGATCTTTTTCTTTTTAATATATATTTTTTAATGACCTGGTAGAGGGTTTACTCAATATTTGCAGATGATACTAAACTCTGTAAAGTAGTCAACACAGAGGAGGATAGTAGAATATTACAGAGGGATTTAGGGAGGCTGAAAGCTTAGGATAAATGTAAAGTTATGCACCTGGACCGTGGAAACAAGTGTTACAATTATGTATTGAATAATAAAACACTGGGTAAGACTACTGCTGAAAAAGACTTGGGGATATTGGTGGACAGTAAACTTAATTTTAGCAACCATTGTCATGCAGCTCCTGCCAAACAAATAAAATCATGGGAGAATTAAGCGCAGAATAGATGCCCACAACAAGGATGTCATTTTGCCAAATCTCTGGTAAGGCCACATGTAGGCTACTATGCACAGCTTTGTACACCTGTGTATAAGAAGGATATAGCTGCTAGTGACTTCAGCAAGTGCAGAGGAGAGTGACCAAGGTAACTAAGGGGATGGATGGATTAGAGCAGTGATTGTTAACGTTTTCAAGCAAAGTACCCCTGGTGAGAAAATGTCCCAACAGAGTACCCCCAAAGTAACGATCACTTATAAATGTTAATAAAATAAGGCTTTTTTTGGAGCTTTCGTTAACAATTATTTAAAGGCCCCCTCAGTGCCCTCACATGTAGAATAATGGCCTTCACACTTCAGTACCCCACATGTAATATAATTACCCCCACAGTGCACCCCACATGGAATATACTTGCCTTCACATCAGAGGCGTACCTAGGGGTTCAGCACAGTGGGGGCAAACATGTCCAAGTGGGCCCCCAAATGTTGGGTTCGGCTGAACTCCAGAAAAATGCAGGTTTGGCCAAACCTGATACTGTGAGAAAATCCATATATATGTGGGATTTTATTAATGTAGAAGCCACCCAGGGACACTATACTGCGTGGGGGCCACTATTATTATTATTATTATTGTTTATTTATATAGCACCATAAAATTCCATGGTGCTTTACATTTGAGGATTTACATACGGTACACAAGATGTACAAAACAGATAATACTAACAGGGACCAACTGGCACAGTGGGATAGAGGGTCCTGCCCGCAAGGGCTTACAATCTATGAGGGAAGAGGGATAGAGACAGAAGGTGAGGGGAGAGACTGTACAGGTGATGGTGTGGTGACAGTAGTGTTATTGGAGGTTTTAGGCCTTCCTGAATAGGTGAGTCTTCAGGGCCTTCTTGAAGCTTGTGATGATGGGGGACATTCTGATGTGTCTTGGTAATGAGTTCCAGAGTATGGGGGATGCACGAGAGATGTCTTGGAGACGTTTGTGTGAAGAGCGAATAAGAGCAGAGTGGAGTAGGAGATCTTTGGAGGATTGGAGGTTACGTTTGGGCAACACTTTTTTATCGAACATAAAAAAGTATTATTTACTATTATCTGTCCTGAGCCCGTGCTTGTCTGGTCTACAGAGATGATGTGAGGTGGTCACGTAGTGTATGAGTCATTATGCTACTTGACCCATGTGCCCGCCTGACGTCATCTCTGTAGGCCAGAGGAGCACGGGGAACAGCGACGGAGCCCAGGACAGGTAAGTAACACTATTTTTATGTTTGATTATCATCCCATGGCCGCTGCTAATTATACTCTGAGGGTCCGAAGGGGTCATTAGAGGTGCAGTCAGGGGCATAATATAAGGGGGCATTTAATTTAATTAAGGGGGCACTTGGGCTTTATTAAGGCTAAGGCCCACGTAGCGTCCTGCAGCAAAAAAGTGCTGCAGAAAAAAACGTTGCAGTAATGTATTGTGGTTTTTCCTGCAGCGCTTTTCACAGAAGGTCTGCAGAGTTGTCTGTGGACTTTGTGCTTACATTATACCTATAGGGAACCGCCACTGTTTGCGTAGCTATAATTGACATGCTGCGATTTCCAAAACCGCAATGGTTTTGGAAATCACAGCGTGTCCGCTGCACGTATTGTGCCGCAATGTGTGGATGGGATTTGCAAGAATCCCATCCACTTTACAGAAACTGTAAAATGCAATGTTTTTTCTGCAGTATTTCCGCCACGTGAGGCCTTAGCCTTAAGGAGTTTTCCAGCTTATTTTTATTGATGATCTATCCTTAGAATAGATCATCAATAAGAGATCAGTGAATCTCCACTGATCAGCTGTATGAAGGGGCCATGGAGCCTGTTTATATCACACGCTGTCTGTTTATAGTTACTGTGTGATATAATTACAGCCTTACCACATAGACGTGTATAGGACGGGGCTGTAGTTACATTACATGGCCGCTATGAGATGAATGTCACTATGTAAACAGAGAAGTGGTCACAGCGCTTACACAGGTACCACGGTTCATTCAAACAGCTAATCCTGGGGGTCCCAGGTTTTCGAATCCCACAAATTTTTTTTAACTTTTAATTAGGAAATACCTGCGGCATTATTAATAAGGGCCACCATTTAAAGGGGGTACACAGGGAAGTTATTAATTTAAAGATGCACTGGGGGTGTTATTCATTATTATATTATATATTTTATAATTGGGGGTAGCAGCAGGATGGGTGTGCAGGTGAGGACAATGTGGAGCAGGTGCCTGGAAAAGTGAGGAGCCAAAGGTGTCTGTGCTGCAAACTTTACAGAGATTGAAAGAAGTGGTCATGGCAGTCCAGATGGAAGAGAAATTGAATGGAAATGTGAGCAATTAGTCAGAGACATCACCTGTAAGTAACTAAATGTCACTAAATACTGCACTGTATTCACATAAATGGTCTGCAGAGCCCTGTGTAGAGCTGATATATACCATTATACGGTCACCGTATAGTGATAATATCAGTATATCTAAGTTTGGGGTCCACTTGGACATGTTCGCCCCCCCTGTGCTGAACCCCTACTTACGCCTCTGGGAGCTAGTAATTTCTGGGATAGGATTCTGATCCAGGGACTACAATTGTCATATTTGGAGTTGTGAAGGAATATATACCTCTGATGGGGCAATTGGCATCAGTCCTGTGAGGGTTTTTATACCCTACTCTGGATCAACTTGGTAGGTTGATAGGTTGGACTTGATGGGCTTGTGTCTTTATCCAACCTTATCAATTTTGTTAGTCTCCATTTTTACATCCAATTAGCAGATTGGGAAAATGGATGCCAAAAAGGACGAAAACAGATAGCCATCTGTTCACAAAGAGATCAATGTAAAAAAAAATAAAAATCTGTTTCTATCAATTTTTTTGGATTGACACAAAAGTATGGTATATGCTTTTGTGTCCTTCAAAAAACAAACAAACAGACAAACGGATATGTCACATATGGGCCATCCTAGCATGTGATGTGGGTGCGGCTGCCAGGGGTCAACTCACTCAATCTTGTACTCATCCATCACTCAGGCTGCAAATTGAGCATAAATCACACCCCAACATAGCCCACGCACCCCAAATACACTCCCCCACCTCAGCGCAAACAGCGTTAACATATGCAAGTAACCTTGAATTTAACAATTTAATACCCAAAGGGTTCAGTGCTATATATACAAGAAACGATAACAAAGCACACAAAAAGCAAACAGCCTTTAAAATAAATTGGAGAAAAACAGAAAAATACTTACGTGTTTCTTGATTGCAGGAAGCTGGGAAGATTTTTTGTTGGAGATGGACACACCCAGCTCTCTTAGTTGGCTTCCACAGATGTGACATCAGTTCTATGGTCTCATAGTCTCTTAAGGCTAGTGTTTAGCCACACATCCCTGCCAGGGTGCCCCCATCCTCTTACTATTTGAGGTGGGGGATGAACAACTCATCTTAATCTGAGAAAGAGGAATCCCTTTCCTTACCTTGGAGAGCTGTGTCCCTAGAAGTGAGCCCAGGGTCATTACGCCCCCCCTTCCTCCTTCTGTATCTGTTTGACCACAATATCGTAAAACCATAAAAACCATCTGGTTATGCACACAAGGAAGAGCAATTTTCCCTCTGACGCCCTCCCCTTGTATATACACCAACTGAGATATATTAATAACACAAATATAAACAAAATATTTACTAAAGTATATATATATATATATATATATATATATATATATATATGCCAATATGAATAAGTAATAACACATACACAAATACATAAGCTTTGTTCATCACAGGATCCTTTTTTTTCTCTCTTTTTTTTTTAATATTGATATCTATGTATACACATGACTCTCCATTTGCATGCATGTGAGGCTGTTTTTTGCATCCATTTAACAGATGTAAAAAAACTGGATTTGAATAGAGTTGTACTATGTTACGAGTTTCTATTGGAAGTCAGTCTGACAGATTTATTAGAAAACTGGCGTACAAGGCATAAAAGTTGCATTTTCTGAGCAAATAAGATTTTTTTTGGGAAAAAAATTGTGACTTGTTAATTTTTGCACTGTCCTTGCCACTTTCCTGAAAAGGAAAGCACAATTAATTATTATTGCAGTGTGACTGATCACATGCCTTAGGGTTCAAATCCCTAAAGATAAAAGAAAGAAAAAGTTTAAATGAAAATAATATTTCAAATCATACCCCTTTCCCTAGATCACATATAAAAACAAACACACACACAAACACATTAGCCCATATTTGGCCAAACTATAAACATAGAGAAATATTTATTCCATAAAATATTTATTCCAAAAAATGTAAAGTGATGTCCATAGTGTAAAAGTTTTTTCAAAATAAGTGCAAATACATGATAAATCTTGTGCACACTGAGACATATTTATTAATGCTGTTGTGTGACGTCCATTAAAAAAACGGACACCATAGAGACAGTATTCACTATTGCCTCAGACTGGCATATCATACACCAGTTTTAATAAAGGCCCCAAGTGATTTATGAAGAGCCTCTTGCATCTGAATGGAGATAATATCATCCATATATGCCAGAAAACTGGCATGGAGGGATTGATAAATCTTCCCCAATGTTCTCAAGAAAAGCCATGAACAGCACAAATATGTGTGTGGATTATTTTATTTTTTTTTTACTCTCGTTTTATTGAATTTTGTACAACAAGACATACAGTACAAGAAGAAGCATAAAACAAAAAGCAGGATAGGTACAATAAAATCTGTACAGGAGACTCCAAAGTTAAACAAGTAATTCAAAAGATTCAGTCAAAACCGTTGCTGTATAGTCCATAACGTATAGTTCCTGAAAATAGAGTCCATAAATAATCCCAAAATCAGGAAGGAGGTAGGCAGAAGATTCAGACAAACCAACCTGTATAGGACAAAGTGTTAACAAGCACAGTAGTACAAAAGACAATCAGAGAGTAGAATATTTCAATCTGGTCCACTCGGCCCGAATAAGTCTAGGGGTACCACAGGGGTCACAAGACAGGTGAGTTCAGAAGAATGCGAAGTAGGAGTACCAAATTACGTTATAAATGCATCAAGGGCTGTACGAAAGGAAGGGGCAGTATATAAGTTCAACGGCGAGTTACACCAAAGACCTCAGACCTTGCCAAACTTAGTAGGACATCCTCTACCTTTATATACCAGCTGGTTATATAGTAAGATTAAGTTTACCAGTTTTCTCCATTGTGAGAGGGAGGGAGAGCGAGGAGCCATCCAGCGTAAAGCTATGGCTTTCCTAGCTAAGAATAGAGATTCCCATAACAGATTATGAGAATGGTGCGGCCATAGCTCCTCGTCCAGAATGCCGAACAGGGCTAAGTGTGACAGGGGCCCCAAGTACTTCAGACAATACACCCACAACCTTCGCCCAGAAATCTTTAATGACCGGGCAATCCCATATCATATGCCAGAAATAAGAATACGCAGCTGTACAGTGTAGGCACCCTAGGTGTTGCATGCGCCCCATCTTATGCAACTGTGCCAGTGTCAAATAGCATTGATGTATGATAAACACCTGAATTAACCTATTGTTAACTGATGGGGAAACAAACTGTGCCGACTCCTGGAGTTCTAAATAAGACTCAGGAGTAAGAGCAGGAATCAGAGTGCGCCATTTCAATAAAGCAGCGACTAGGCAGGACATCTTGACCCTTATTAGGTGGGCATACAAACTTGAGTTGAGACCCCGTGGACCCTGGGAACGAAGTACACCAATAAGTGGATAGGTAGAGATGAGTACATCAGGCGGGGGAAAATTGTGTGCGGGGAATATTAAACTGTGCACTGATGGAGTGAAAAGAGCAAAACACACCCTGGTTGTAGATATCACCCAAAGACACGACTCCAAACTGCTACCAGCACCGCGCGTACGGAAGAGCCAGAAGTTCAGTTAGCTCAGGATTCCGGCAGAGCGTTGGCCGAGTAGGCAGCCTGGTAACATTGTAGCAGGACAGGAAGTAAGAAATCTTGATATTGTACATAGTCTTCCACTGGTATACCTTCTGGGACTGGATATTTACCCCTGGCCATGTCCGCCAGAGCATCAGACAATTTATCCATAGTAAGGGCGGAGTCTAGAAAATCCCGCTGTTCTTCAGTCAGAGTGGGGAAGGGGACATCGGCTAAGTATTGAATTAGTTCTCGATTAGGGGCCTGAAGTCAAGATTGGTACAGATCTGAATAATAATGATGGAACCTATTTTGAATATCTACACCATCAGTCAAAACCACCCCATCAACTGAGTTAATTTCCAGGATATCCAGAGAGGCCGTATTACAGTAAATCAGGTGAGCTAGGAGACTACTGGACTGATTACCCAATTCATAAAATCTCTGTTTGCTAAAGAATTGCGACCTGCGAGCTTTGTCATGAACAACAAGTAAATATTGTCTGCCCATTTGGAGCCATGCAGTCTTAGAATCCTCACTAGGGTTGGCAATATAATCCGCCTCCAGAGCAGCACATCTATCAGCTAATGTGGACTCCAAGGAGGAGGATTTCCGCTTGATATACGATATGGAAGACTTGATACAACCCCTCAAATATGCTTTCATAGTTTCCAATAAAACGGTGGGCGTTGTACCCAGGGAATTAATATCTAGGAAGGCGTGTAATTGGTCAGGGATGCGATCATTAGGAGCGATAAGTTTAAGCCAAAATGGATGAATGCACCAATTATGAGGAAAGCCCAGGGAATCACCCCCTCCAAGCTCCACCAATAAGGGCAAGTGATCTGATGTGGCCCTAGGCAAATATGAAATGTGAAGCAACTGAGAGCAGGCCCTAACATTAACCAGGGCATGGTCAATTCGAGACAGGGAATGATGGGTAGCAGAGTGACAGGAGAATACCCTGGCTTCGGGGTGTTTGAGACGCCACAAATCGTACCATCCCAGTTCTTGGACCAGGTGGGCCAGGGGAGTACATCTAACTACAGGGGAGGAAGACACTTCAGTAGTAAATCTGTCTAAGGAAGCATCTAACACCTTATTAAAATCACCTACACATAACACCATGGAAGCCGGAAACCTAGGCACAAACTGAGCCGCGTCGTGTATGGCAGATAGGTCAGACGCAGGTGGAAGGTAGAGACATATAATAACATAGGGTTTAGAATCTATCCAGGCCTTAACAAATACATAACGTCCCTCCGGGTCCCTGACAGTGAGGCCAGGCTCCCATCTAAGTCTTCTGTGAAATAATAGGGATACACCCCTCGAGTAGGAGGAATGAGTAGAGTGTAAAGCCCATTGGACCCAGGGCTTCCGAAGCAGTCGGGTCGTGTTGGGTGTGAGGTGCACCTCCTGCAGGCACACTGTGTCTGGGCCATGTCTCCTAATGTGAGAGAAGATAACCGAGCATTTCTTTGCATCACCCATTCCCCGCACATGCCACGATAGCAGTTTAAGGGTCGCCATTGTGAAGAGACAGTAATGGGATTATCACAGGTGAGACGTTATTCCCGCCTGTACCTGAAAAGGGATTGTGAAAGAAAACATAACACCGCATGTGAAAGATCCTCAGTGTGCCAAACCGCTTTGGCCACACCCTGAGTCTTCTTTCTTATAAAAAAAAAAAACACACTCACCACCAGTGAGTGCCGGGTTCACCAGATAAATACAAGACAAGCCTTCTAAATTTTATATATTTATTAACCCCTAAATGGGTCGGTATTAAAATCTAACATATACAGTTCAGAACAGATATGCAGATATATGCAAGCATTAACAGTTACTAGTTACAAGATACAGTACAAATAAAATAAAAGGGATAAAGGTGAAATGATTATTTTACCACACATATCCTGGATGTGGCTCTATAGTCCAACACTCACACATAGCATGTGGAGATCACCAGTGGAGGCTTTTCAGCATGGGGCATCAACAACAGTAATCCAGCCTGCATGCTCTTTACACAGTCTCTCAGCATTAGTCCAGTAGTCTCACCACAAAAATCTCCTCATGGTCTCTCTGTAACAACTCTGTAGTCTGTGATGGTCTCAGCCCAATCTCCATAGCATAATCTCCATAGCATTATCTCCTCCCACTGACTCTTACCTCATCTTTTATACCCTTTATGCCACCTCCCAGAATGAGGTCACCGGCGGCAGCACGTCTGATGAGTTAATGCAATCAAGTCCAGATCTTTTGTATAGAGCTGAGACCAAATGGAATGATACAATATTATCAGGCATATCTGATCTAACAGCCCAGGCTGGAACAATGCCCTATTGTTTCATCACTCAGGGCTGTGTAGGAGTACAATGGAGCCCTATTGTTCCAGTGTTGCCACTACTGCCAATATACACCTATGCTTATAGCTGCGCACAGTATGAATAAATGGAACTAGAGAGAAATACGCTACCCAGAGACCAAAATATAGCTTTGAGTTTTAGCCATATTTAAGCAGAATCATCACACCTCCCCCTTTAGATGGGGCTTGCAGGAAGTGGGGGCCTACGCCCCTCTTCTGAAAGCACCTCCAGCTTCTCAGGCTCTGGCCCCAAGGCTTCACAACCCCCAGGGTCCCAGCAAACTCGGGCCTTGTCAGACTCTAAGGGTGGTTGAGCGCCACGCGCCTTCAATATGTCCAGACTAGGGTCAGCTTGGACAGCATTTCTGAACTCTTGGCTGGAGTGAGACAAAAGAGAGGTGCTTGTTACATAGCTGCCGGACCCTTCTGGCTCTCTAGTCTGACTAGGGACACTTCTAAGGCTCAGGCCCTGATCCACGTACACTTGGCTACCTCCTGCCTGTTCTGGGTCTGCTTTCTGAGTGCGGGCATCGCATAGCTTTACACTCATGACCCCAGGTCTTTGGGATACCAGTTCCGAGATCCCATCCCGGCGGTCTCTCAGAGTCTCTCTCACACTAGCCGCTAGTTGGGAGAGTTCTATGGGGTTCTGCACCTCCCCCTTTGCTTCCCAACCTACATCCTGTTCCTCCTGTACTTGGGTGGGTGATGGTGATACCTTGGGCAAATGACTGAGATCATGCTTCCCCAAACCATCCCCCCACAATACATTGACAGGTAATACATTGGACATACCCCCTTCTGGGATCACACCTCCAATACCCCATGCCATCTGCACTTGGGCCATGGGCACTCCTGGAATAGAACTGGGCAGAAGAGACGTGTATGTCTCATACCGGCCGGACTCCTCCGGCTTCAAGGGAGTGAGGCTAGTCATGGCGGTCTCAGCACCGACTCCAGGTGGTGTAGGCAACGGTTCAAGGGTTGGAACGCCCTCCACCCTTTTAGCACTCTGGCTGCGGGCTAACACCGCACTACCAGCAGTCCGTCCCTCACCTGGATTGGCCATAAGATCCCCATAGCCTACCTGACCACCTGGTACATGGTCAGCAGTTGGGTGCTTATCGGATGCACTGGGTGAAATAGTAGAAGTCGCTTCCAGTGACTCAGAAGAGCTACCTGTACACTTTCACAACAAGCATTGGCAATTACATTGACAGTACATTCATCAGCAATTGTTAATTCACACCGGGCCTCAATGAGATTTGTGGTAGACAGATTAACAAGCTGGGAGGGCGACGCCCCCGCAGATGTGGGTGTGTCTACAGACTTAGTCTCATTGGCTCCTAGCACCGGAGGAAACAAAGCATCAATAACATTTTTGCTGAGCTGGGTTGCAGGAAGCTCATTTGCATCTTCCCTGCTCTCAGCTGAAGGCAACTCATTAGCATATACATTGGCTGCCATGGGAAGTATCTCAGAGAGGGGGTTACGGGCCCTCTCTGCAGATATGACAGACACATTATCAGCATTAATCATAGACAGTTTATCACAGTAAATTGGGGTGCTCCCCACCCCATATTGGGACATCATAGGTCCTAAATCAGCCCCCAACAGTACATTAGCAGGCAAATCAGTCATTAGTCCCACAGTCCGCATTCCTTTTCCTGAACCCCAGTCCAGATACACAGATGGGCCACCTGCTGTGGCTTGGGAAGCAGGGAAGTTCTCAGGGCGGTTGGGGCACTCCACCTTGAAATGTCCTGTTTGGTTACAGGCATGGCCCCGCCGCACTTCCCCTTGGGGTTTGGGAAAGGTCACCCGGGCGCCCAGAGTTCTTGGGACAGGGGAGGGACCACCCGGGGCATAGTTTGTCTCACCCGACCTGACGACAGATGGCTGTGGTGAACTCCGGACTGGCTTCTCCTTCCAAGTTGAGGGTCTCTGCAGGGTTGTTGGAGTTTGCGCATGGGCGGTTTGTGCCTGCTGGGAGAGCTCCATCCTTTTGAGCTCAAGCTGAAACTGCCGCTCTCGTTCTGCTGCCTCACGATCAGCCTGCAGTTCTGCTGCCTGCCGTTCTGCTGCCTTCCTCTCTCTCTCTGCCTGCCGTTCTGCTGCCTCACGATCTGCCTGCCGTTCTGCGGCCTGCCGTTCTTCTTCTACCGCTTCCAGAAAACGGTCCAACACCTGCAGGTATGTGTTAGGGTCATTGGTGCCTACTTGCTGTAGGGCCATTTGCCAGTATGAAACCGTTCCCATAGCAAGGCTGGGGTTACTGGTCTCTCCTGGTGAAGTAATCCTTGGGACCGGGCTGCTTGCTGCACTTCCTGGCCTAGCCCCAAAATCAGGACTCTGCTCGATTCTCTGCATGGCTGTGGCTGCCTCCATTTCAGCCATACGCTCAGGATCTCAAAAAGCCTGGTTCAACAATTCTTGAGCTCTGCTTCTGAGCCCACTAGCCATCCACTGGTATTTGCCAAATAAAAGATAGGATAGAATACAAAGAATAAGGGAGGGGAACAGCACTGTAACAAACTTTCACTGTATCTTAATGCTTGCTTTAATACCGAGCTTGTCTCATAGGATTACCATAATCCCCAGCATGTGAGTGATAAAGGTCACCAACACACGCCGTTTATCCTAAGATCCCACTATGCTGCCACCAATGTGAAAGATCCTCAGTGCGCCAAACCGCTTTGGCCACACCCTGAGTCTTCTTTCATATAAAAAAAAAAAAACACACTCACCGCCAGTGAGTGCCGGGTTCACCAGATAAATACAAGACAAGCCTTCTAAATTTTATATATTTATTAACCCCTAAATGGGTCGGTATTAAAATCTAACATATACAGTTCAGAACAGATATGCAGATATATGCAAGCATTAACAGTTACTAGTTACAAGATACAGTACAAATAAAATAAAAGGGATAAAGGTGAAATGATTACTTTACCAGACATATCCTGGATGTGGCTCTATAGTCCAACACTCACACATAGCATGTGGAGATCACCAGTGGAGGCTTTTCAGCATGTGGCATCAACAACAGTAATCCAACCTGCATGCTCTTTACACAGTCTCTCAGCATTAGTCCAGTAGTCTCATCACAAAAATCTCCTCATGGTCTCTCTGTAACAACTCTGTAGTCTGTGATGGTCTCAGCCCAATCTCCATAGCATAATCTCCATAGCATTATCTCCTCCCACTGACTCTTACCTCATCTTTTATACCCTTTATGCCACCTCCCAGAATGAGGTCACCGGCGGCAGCACGTCTGATGAGTTAATGCAATCAAGTCCAGATCTTTTGTATAGAGCTGAGACCAAATGGAATGATACAATATTATCAGGCATATCTGATCTAACAGCCCAGGCTGGAACAATGCCCTATTGTTTCATCACTCAGGGCTGTGTAGGAGTACAATGGAGCTTAATATATAACTTTTAATTACTTAAAGTTAAAAATCACAACAACATATAACCACCCTAAAAGCAGCACAATTAAATAGTCCTCAAAATATAAAAAAAAAAATAAAAATATATATATATATAATTTGGACACAAAAAAAAGCAAACAAAATAGGCACGGCAGCCTGAAATAGGAAAAACCAACCAGACACTTACCGTGATTCAGATGGTGCCTGTGTTGCTGAAGCAAATACCAGAAGGGGAGAGGGGTGACATAGTCCACGGTTCAAAAGTAACACCAGTAACAACGGGCTAAATAAGGAAACACCTGTATCTAAACTATCCCTATAACACCCTATATAAAACAATAAATGGACCCTAAAGTCCTAACTCGGGGCCACCGCCCTAAATAGCAAGTGCCCCCGACTGGAACCTGGCCCTAGAATAAACTATCCCTATCAAATCCCTTCAAAACAAATAGATATAAAGAGAACAAAAAATACAAGAAACAAAACAAAACTAGGTACACCTAACACACATATATATAGTAACCAAACATGCAATCCCGACATGCATGTTTCGCTAAACTCATCAGGGGATAGAGTTGGTTAAAAAATCTCAAATATACTAAATGCAGGAATGGAGCCACAGTAAAGATACCACCCTGTGCCAAGTATGGAAGAAACAAGCACTAAGGTCAAGTGTTAACCATCAAAAAACATAGCACAAATATAAGTAGTACATAAAACTCCTAATGGTATTGCAGATACCAGATAACTAATCACAGATACAAAACAACACCATGGTATATCAATGAGTGGCCATAAGTGTTGGAAGATAGCACAGTTCAAATGCTAAGTATTCCTACACCAGGTATATGGAGTGCCAAACATACCTAAGAAGCACAAGAGGAGCTACCTACTTAAATACTAAGTGCTACAGGTGGGATAGCACAATTAGCATGCGCATAACAAAGGGAACTCAAAGTACATACTGAGCATGCCCAAATAGAAATCACATTAGCGCTTACGCATATGATAATGAAACCAAAAGAACAGGAAATGGATAGAATGTTATCTGAATCCAAACCTCGTTATGCCCCTATTAACTGAGCAAACAATGCTGCAGATAAATAAACAGAAGCAAGGCTCTGCAAATAAAACCTTAAAGAATCACTTGCAGAGTACATAAAAAGGCATTTTAGAGGGGAATGAAAACTAGATATAAAATACAATGCACATATGGACTAGACAAATAACCATCCTGAATATAGAATGAAACCCCTATCAAATAAATGAAGCAAAACTCAATTGTTCATTTAACCCACCCGGGGCTACAGTTTGCAAGCGAAAAATCCATTTTGTTTCTGCCTGAGTAACAAGTTGGTCCCAATTACCGCGGCGTACAGGGGGTTGGATCAGGTCAATACCCATAAATTTAATGCACAAAGCATTACCCTGATGTTCAAGTCGGATATGCCGGGCGATTGGTGTATCACGATGATGTCGGATGTCACCTAAATGCTCACCTATTCGGCGCCTGAACTCACGGATTGTTTTGCCAATGTATTCAAGGCCGCAGTTACAGGTGGCCTTATAAATAACGCCCTTCGAACGACAATTAATAAAAGACCTGATTGCATAAGAAGCACCGGTAACATTGCTAGTGAAGTTTTTACCACTTGTGACGTATGGGCATGCAATACAGCCACTACAGCGAAAACAGCCCACAACTTTTTTTGTTAACAGCCAATTTTTGGCAGTGGTAGGTTCGGAGAAATGACTCACTACCACACGGTCCCTAATGCTCCTGCCCCTTCTATACGTTATTTGGGGCTTATGGCCCAACGCATCAACGATATCGGGGTCCATAGTCAAAATCCCCCAGTGTTTAGCAATAACAGTACGAACCTGATCAGCCATGCCATCAAACGTACCTATTAGCCTAGTCTGCCCAACACTGGGAGGACTGATCTTAGGAGTCAGAAGCACGGGCCGATCCTGATTAAGGGCATGTTGAAAAGCCGGTCTTAAAACGCGATCAGGATACCCCCTAGCATGAAATCTAGATCTCATATCTCCCGCTTGTTTCTTGAACTCAGAGATTGTTGAACAATTGCGACGAAGCCGAAGATATTGGCCCTTAGGTATTCCTTTTTTGAGGGGAAGGGGATGATGACTCTCCCACCGCAATAATGAATTAGTAGAGGTGGGTTTGCGATATATGGTAGTCAAAACTTCCCCTTTAATGACCGAGATATGGAGATCCAAAAAAGCTAAGTTGGTAGGGTTAGTCTCATAGGTAAAATGAAGACCAATATCCCAAATATGGATCTTCTCCATCCAATCGGTCTCTCCCTCACTCGGTTCGAGGGAGCGCTCCCACCAGCCCAGGAATAGGTTGGCATAAGAGGGTGCACAAGGGCTACCCATTGCTCAACCCCTGAGCTGGTGGAAGACCCTCCCATTAAAGGTGAAATAATTCTGGGTGAGGGAGAATTCAAGAAGTTGCAATACAAACTCATTATGAGCCCTCAGATGGCAACCTCTAGTCTGCAGATATGAGGCAACTGCCTGCAAGCCCAAATGGTGGGGAATTGATGAATAGAGAGCCTCTACATCAATGGAGGCTAGAATGCATGTATCTTCAATATGAATGCCCTCCAGTCTTTTTAATAGGTCCGTAGTGTCCTTTACAAAAGATGGCATGGAACTTACAAATGGGGCCAAAATCTTATCTATATAAATGCCGATATTCTGGCATAAAGATCCTACTCCAGAGACGATTGGTCGTCCTTTTAAAGGAGAAGTCCCTTTATCGACTTTAGGGAGGGAATAAAAAGTGGCGACTCGGGGAAAACGAGGCAAAAGAAATTCAAATTCCTCCTTGCTTATCAAATTCTCATTAAGGGCAACAGTCAATATATCCTTAAGTTCATTCCAAAAAACATCAGTAGGATCCTTACTGAAAGCCCGATAACACAAGGGGTCATTCAACAAAGATTCGCACATCCCTTTATAATCTTCAAAGTCCATAATCACAGTATTCCCCCCTTTATCCAAAGGTTTAACAACTCGGGACCGATCGTTCTCCAGGGAGGACAAGGCTAAAAGTTCCTGCTTGGTACAATTAAGTTGATTAGAACACATTGTCATCTGAGAAAGGTCCTGAGTAACCTCGTAATAAAGGACGTACCCATAATCCTAGAGGTCGTGGTAGAGGGGGATCTAACCCTCAGTTGGGGAATAGAGAGATTTTTTAGACGGAGGCACCCCATACCCCTTGCGAAAAAATCGACATCAAGGAAGACCACGCCCGTAGAATCACAGGTTTTGAACCTTTCATCTATTCCACTATCTTCTTCTGAATTGTCTGTACTCCAAAAGGGTTTGTCTTTTGTACCTACTAATAGGTTTGATTTATTCAGGTGGATCAAAGACATCAATTTATTTATCCATAAGCTTAGATGGCATAAGTATTTTCGCCTTAAAGAACGCAGGGAATGTGCTGATTTGGGCATTTCTCCTGAAATGTTGACGGATGTTAGAATTTTGTATGGCTTGGCTGATGATTCACCTGAAATGTCTGGTAAAGGCCCCTTTACACAATTAAGGAATAAGAGTGTGGCAGTACCACCCATGGGTGATGTGTCCACTTTGGATATCTTCCTTGAATTGGTTACTCAGGACCTTTCTCAGATGACAATGTGTTCTAATCAACTTAATTGTACCAAGCAGGAACTTTTAGCCTTGTCCTCCCTGGAGAACGATCGGTCCCGAGTTGTTAAACCTTCGGATAAAGGGGGGAATACTGTGATTATGGACTTTGAAGATTATAAAGGGATGTGCGAATCTTTGTTGAATGACCCCTTGTGTTATCGGGCTCTCAGTAAGGATCCTACTGATGTTTTTTGGAATGAACTTAAGGATATAGTGACTGTTGCCCTTAATGAGAATTTGATAAGCAAGGAGGAATTTGAATTTCTTTTGCCTCGTTTTCCCCGAGTCGCCACTTTTTATTCCCTCCCTAAAGTCCATAAAGGGACTTCTCCTTTAAAAGGACGACCAATCGTCTCTGGAGTAGGATCTTTATGCCAGAATATCGGCATTTATATAGATAAGATTTTGGCCCCATTTGTAAGTTCCATGCCATCTTTTGTAAAGGACACTACGGACCTATTAAAAAGACTGGAGGGCATTCATATTGAAGATACATGCATTCTAGCCTCCATTGATGTAGAGGCTCTCTATTCATCAATTCCCCACCATTTGGGCTTGCAGGCAGTTGCCTCATATCTGCAGACTAGAGGTTGCCATCTGAGGGCTCATAATGAGTTTGTATTGCGACTTCTTGAATTCTCCCTCACCCAGAATTATTTCACCTTTAATGGGAGGGTCTTCCACCAGCTCAGGGGTTGTGCAATGGGTAGCCCTTGTGCACCCTCTTATGCCAACCTATTCCTGGGCTGGTGGGGAGCGCTCCCTCGAACCGGGTGAGGGAGAGACCGATTGGATGGAGAAGATCCATATTTGGGCCCGCTACATAGATTACATATTGGTCATATGGGAGGGGTCTGAGGACCAGTTTGGTCGTCTGGTAGCGGGTCTCATTAAGAATGATATTGGTCTTCATTTTACCTATGAGACTAACCCTACCAACTTAGCTTTTTTGGATCTCCATATCTCGGTCATTAAAGGGGAAGTTTTGACTACCATATATTGCAAACCCACCTCTACTAATTCATTATTGCGGTGGGAGAGTCATCATCCCCTTCCCCTCAAAAAAGGAATACCTAAGGGCCAATATCTTCGGCTTCGTCGCAATTGTTCAACAATCTCTGAGTTCAAGAAACAAGCGGAAGATTTGAGATCTAGATTTCATGCTAGGGGGTATCCTGATCGCGTTTTAAGACCGGCTTTTCAACATGCCCTTAATCAGGATCGGCCCGTGCTTCTGACTCCTAAGATCAGTCCTCCCAGTGTTGGGCAGACTAGGCTAATAGGTACGTTTGATGGCATGGCTGATCAGGTTCGTACTGTTATTGCTAAACACTGGGGGATTTTGACTATGGACCCCGATATCGTTGATGCGTTGGGCCATAAGCCCCAAATAACGTATAGAAGGGGCAGGAGCATTAGGGACCGTGTGGTAGTGAGTCATTTCTCCGAACCTACCACTGCCAAAAATTGGCTGTTAACAAAAAAAGTTGTGGGCTGTTTTCGCTGTAGTGGCTGTATTGCATGCCCATACGTCACAAGTGGTAAAAACTTCACTAGCAATGTTACCGGTGCTTCTTATGCAATCAGGTCTTTTATTAATTGTCATTCGAAGGGCGTTATTTATAAGGCCACCTGTAACTGCGGCCTTGAATACATTGGCAAAACAATCCGTGAGTTCAGGCGCCGAATAGGTGAGCATTTAGGTGACATCCGACATCATCGTGATACACCAATCGCCCGGCATATCCGACTTGAACATCAGGGTAATGCTTTGTGCATTAAATTTATGGGTATTGACCTGATCCAACCCCCTGTACGCCGCGGTAATTGGGACCAACTTGTTACTCAGGCAGAAACAAAATGGATTTTTCGCTTGCAAACTGTAGCCCCGGGTGGGTTAAATGAACAATTGAGTTTTGCTTCATTTATTTGATAGGGGTTTCATTCTATATTCAGGATGGTTATTTGTCTAGTCCATATGTGCATTGTATTTTATATCTAGTTTTCATTCCCCTCTAAAATACCTTTTTATGTACTCTGCAAGTGATTCTATAAGGTTTTATTTGCAGAGCCTTGCTTCTGTTTATCTATCTGCAGCATTGGTTGTTCAGTTAATAGGGGCATAACGAGGTTTGGATTCAGATAACATTCTATCCATTTCCTGTTCTTTTGGTTTCATTATCATATGCGTAAGCGCTAATGTGATTTCTATTTGGGCATGCTCAGTATGTACTTTGAGTTCCCTTTGTTATGCGCATGCTAATTGCGCTATCCCACCTGTAGCACTTAGTATTTAAGTAGGTAGAGCCTCTTGTGCTCCTCAGGTATGTTTGGCACTCCATATACCTGGTGTAGGAATACTTAGCGTTTGAACTGTGCTATCTTCCAACACTTATGGCCACTCATTGATATACCATGGTGTTGTTTTGTATCTGTGATTAGTTATCTGGTATCTGCAATACCATTAGGAGTTTTATGTACTACTTATATTTGTGCTATGTTTTTTGATGGTTAACACTTGACCTTAGTGCTTGTTTCTTCCATACTTGGCACAGGGTGGTATCTTTACTGTGGCTCCATTCCTGCATTTAGTATATTTGAGATTTTTTAACCAACTCTATCCCCTGATGAGTTTAGCGAAACACGCATGTCGGGATTGCATGTTTGGTTACTATATATATGTGTGTTAGGCGTACCTAGTTTTGTTTTGTTTCTTGTGTTTTTTGTTCTCTTTATATCTATTTGTTTTGAAGGGATTTGATAGGGATAGTTTATTCTAGGGCCAGGTTCCAGTCGGGGGCACTTGCTTTTTAGGGCGGTGGCCCCGAGTTAGGACTTTAGGGTCCATTTAGTGTTTTATATAGGGTGTTATAGGGATAGTTTAGATACAGGTGTTTCCTTATTTAGCCCGTTGTTACTGGTGTTACTTTTGAACCGTGGACTATGTCACCCCTCTCCCCTTCTGGTATTTGCTTCAGCAACACAGGCACCATCTGAATCACGGTAAGTGTCTGGTTGGTTTTTCCTATTTCAGGCTGCCGTGCCTATTTTGTTTGCTTTTTTTTGTCTCCAAATTATATATATATATATATATATATATTTTTTTTTTATATTTTGAGGACTATTTAATTGTGCTGCTTTTAGGGTGGTTATATGTTGTTGTGATTTTTAACTTTAAGTAATTAAAAGTTATATATTAATTTCTGTATTATTGTGATTATCATTTTGGATTATATAATTTTTTTTCGGATAATCTATTGTTGTATACGACCTGTAAGGTCTTGGATTAGGAGTACAATGGAGCCCTATTGTTCCAGTGTTGCCACTATTGCCAATATACACCTATGCTTATAGCTGCGCACAGTATGAATAAATGGAACTAGAATGAAATACGCTACCCAGAGACCAAAATATAGCTTTGAGTTTTAGCCATATTTAAGCAGAATCATCACACCGCAGCAACAACTAAACCAGTAACGGGTACCCATAAGGGGTAGTTCAACAGTAAAAAGAAGGAGGAGTCTAAACTCCTTACAAACCACATGGCACTTAGTAAACGGGGGAAGTAGTGCACCCTAGATGGTACAGTAGCGGGGCACTTTCTTCAACTCAGATAAGAAAGTAGAAAGAAAACAAAGGCAGAAATGGTCCCAGCGTGGCGAGATGCAGAGAACCCACATAACATAATTACGTTAAGATTATCAGCGTCAGAGGTGGCCTGACACCCCAACTAAAAGAAAGATACAGGCAGTAATAAACAGTAAAACAATCAGGATAAAAAAAAACAACATTGGGCCTCGAGGGCCTCTTACCCAACCGCACTATAGATAGCTATCCCCTAAGAGACCTGGGCAACACGTTCAGCCAGTCCTCCACCACCCGCGGGGAAGTAAATAAGGTGGTTTTGTCATCGTTGACCACCCTAGAGGCGAGCAGGGTATGCCATAGAGTATTGGATGGAACACTCCCGCAGTCGCCTCATCACAGCAACAAAGGTAGCACAAGTCTTCTGTAAAGCCGCCGAGAAGACAGGAAAATTGGAGACTTGAGTGTCATTAAACCGTATCCGTTCCGCTCTCAACGCTGCATCCCTATTCTTGCTGCTAAGGAGACAGGCCAGGAAGGGCCTCGGTAGTGCCCCTGGAGGAGATGGTTTGGCCGGGACTCGATGGGCCCTTTCCACTGCAAAAATGGGAGAAAAGTTTGCATCGGGCAAAATCTTCTTCAGCCATCTTTCTATAAATTCACAAGGAGCTGCTCCTGAAGCTCGTTCCGGTAAGCCCAGGATACGCAGATTATTACGGAGGAGCCTATTCTCCAAGTCATCTGCTCTCTGAGTCCATAAATCAGCCGCGCTCTCTAGTGTAGCGAGTTTCTCCGGTACTGGGGCAGCGTTGTCCTCCAGGAGACAGATACAATCCTCCGTTTCTTTTACCCTATTTCGAGGAGTTTGAAAATCTTGACGCAGCAGGCCAACGTCTAGCTTCCAGCAATTGCTTTGTAACCTGCCGCAATGTAGGTTCAGGTTCTTCAGCAGGGAATATCGGTGGAGGTGCATCTGTTGCTGGTGGGCTTCTTTGCGGTTGTTCCCTGGCAAAACTCCGGAGGAGCTCAGAGGCTGACCCTTTCTGTTGGCGGCTCATGACAAAGTCGCTTCAGCAAACTGGAATCGCAAGACAGTGAGGAGCAGGATAATGCCTCCAGTAGGTGTTTTCAGAGGGGCAGCACAGAAGGAACAACCAAGCAGAAAGCAGCACAGTCAGTAGGGGTTACCAGAGGGTCAGCAGAGATCAGTGCATTCAACGCCGTAGTGACAAACCGGTCAGTTACAGTAGTCAATTGGGCACCTTGAGCATTCACTAGAGATGAGCGAATTTCTCAAAAGTTCAATTCTGCAGTTCGATTCAAAGTTCTAAAAAAAATTCGCTGCGAACTGAATTAATTTGCGTGAATATTGCTAAAAAACACCTATTTCCTGGCTTCATAGAGCCTGTATAGTGGTTGTGGTAAAGTGTATGGTAAAGTGCTGGACAGGGTGTATATCTCGCCTGGGTTCCTCAGTCAGGCAAGGTAATGGAAATACAGGAGGATACCTGTTGCCTTAGCAGAACGTAGTCTGCTAGGGAGTTTCTTTAACTTACATGGGCTGGATTTTCTAGACTGGAGGATAGGTTTGTAGTGGGAGTCTTCCAGTCCACACCCCTGGTCCACTACTGGGCTTTCCCCTACTCCCAGGTGCTCTCAGCTGAGGCTTCCAGTTGTTGATTACTGAGGAAGGAAGCCTGGCAAAAGGAGGGCTGACAAGTGGCAGGCTGGGAGAGAGAGCACCCCTGGAGTGGAGGTTTGCACACTTTGTCACTGTGTCTGATGTTATGTATTTGCCTGCACTAGGCTAGTGAGGGTCATGACGCTGTTTAGCTAGAGCCGGACAGGCTTAGGCTTTTGCTTTGTTTATGTAATGTTGCTTTGTGCTGAAGTGCCTAAATAAAGCACCTTTGGAGATTTTAAACCCGTTCCCTGCGTGAATTTGGTCATTGCTGTCCCCACTGTGTGAGCTGTTCCCTACATGGTTTAGAACACTGTGCCTTGCAGTAACATGCATAGGGAGCCTACTGTGGTAGTGAAACAATACTGTGAGTCAGAATGACACACACATGACAGGCGTCGCTCTTAGAACCGTTGCACGCTTCACTTATTTGGACAGTTATGGGGCCAAAACTGTTGTAGCCCTATTTGGGGGGGGTATGAGTATTATCCCTCCCGCAACAGACTCTGGCGCTGACCTGTGTGTATAATGGGACCTGAAGCCTTCGCTGAAGGGAAGAGTGGGAACATATATGAAATATATCAGTGCCTCCACCCAGGATAGAGCCTCTGTATTACAGGGAGGATCTCTTCCTGGGACTTACCCATGAAGTACAGTTAGTAGCCTTAACAAGGATCACTGTACTAATCTCACAGTCTGAAGAATACATACAGATACCACATAAGGTTATAACAGTAGCTTTATAAGAATCAACAGGGTAATAATACATACATAAAATATACTCAGAACACAGCAATACTACAACAACCAGCAAGTCCTCAACCGTCTTAGGTTATATACCCGGGTATATATATAAATATATAGCAAGAGTCCAGTGCACAATACCTCCAGGCAACAGAAGAGATGCAGGGGCCCCTGTGGATGACTGTGGATCCTCGGATTCTCCCAGGAGATGACAGACAGCCGATCAGGAGATGATGATGATGGTGAGATTCTTCACAGGCAGCAAACAGGGCGACGGTGACGGCAGTAGATGCAGGCCTGACTACCCTAACACTGAGTCCTTAACCTGCCAGCTAAACTACTAGTGCCACCGGGCCTCTAACTAGCTAGTTGGCCTTCGGAAGCCTAACCTATCACTGCCCTGAACTATATATATATATATGGATCCCTAACTACGGTTACTAGCTAGGTCCTGTGAGTATATAGGGGGTAACACATACCTAACTATATACTGTGAAGTAAAGAGGAACAAGTGGCTCTTAGACTCCCCCAGACATAACATGTCTGTCTCAGCAGCTCTGCTCACATCTCTCCCCCCAGCAGCTCTGCCTCACATGTGTCTGACTCACTGTATTTACAAAACAAAACTTGCACTAAATGCCTGGGGTCTCTGAAGCCAAACTGCAGGGGCAAAGAAGCCAGATACATTATATACTAGTAGAAATGGCAGTTCCCTACACTCTCCCTCTGGTGAAATCTTTACGTCACGTCAAAGACATACAAAGTCATAGTATACAGTCAACATTACCAATGACAATATCAATATGGTTGCTTTTGCATTTACAGAGTCACAACAGGTTAATAGGTATACATGCCAGCAGGAGCGAAAATTGGTAACATATTGACCAAAGTGGACACTGCACCCACCCAAGCATGGTATAAATGAGGCTGAGTAGTAAATCTGGGGTCCCCCAAACTATCATATGTCAGCATAGGTGGAGGGTGTCTAATTCTCTCTCCTCTCCGTACCTCTCTCTGAGGTAAACTAGCATGTCCAGGCCCTAAACTAGGGTTGTCTGCCATGGGAGGGGATGGTGCTGGTGGCGTAGGAGAGCTAGATCCCTGCTCATCTGTAGACACAGATCTAGGTACGAATTCTGGAGTTTGAGGGTTCATAGGTCTCCCTGAAGGAGAAGATACTGGTGATCTAGGAACTTCAGGAGCCACAGTCCAATCACTCTCAGGAGTTTCAGGAAGGTAAGGTGGAATATCGGCTAAGGACTGTGGAGAATCGCAGGCCGAGCCATCATTGGAGATATCCATACCATCAATCTGAGGTACAGGCAACAAATGATTTCTATGCCAAGTCCTGATCCTCCCGTCCCGTCCTTTTATCTTGTAGACTGGTATTCCAGGCAACCGATCTACCACTGTAAAGAGTTCACTCCGCCATCGATCAGCCAGCTTATGTTTTGCAGATGCTCCCAAATTCCATAGCAGAACATGGTCCCCAGGGTTCAATTCTCGGTATCTTACTCGAAGATCAAATCTCCTTTTATTTCCTTCATTCACTTTGGCCGCATTTTCCTCAGCCAGCTGATAAGCACTCTTAAGCGTTTCTTTCAAACGTGCCACGTATCGGTAATGATCTCGATGACTGATACCATCGGTAGAGACTCCCAACAAGATGTCAATAGGTAGCCTAGGCTCTCTTCCAAACATCAGAAAGTATGGTGAATATCCTGTGCTCTCGTGCCTTGTACTATTATAGGCATGCACCATAGCCTCCACTTTTCTACTCCAGGATCGCTTATCCTCAATTCGTAAGGTACCAAGCATATCAAGTAAAGTCCTGTTAAATCTTTCAGGAAGGGCATCTCCCTCTGGATGGTAAGGCGTCGTCCGACTTTTGCGGATGTTCAACAACTGAAGTAACTCTTTGATCAGGTTACTCTCAAAATCCCGGCCTTGATCAGAATGCAACCGGTGTGGTAAGCCATAATGGATAAAATACTTTTCCCAAAGCACTCTTGCAACAGTGACTGCTTTTTGATCCTTAGTCGGAAAGGCTTGAGCATATCGTGTGAAGTGATCAGTCACCACCAATACATTTCCAAATCCTCTGGAGTCGTTGTCAATACAAAGGAAGTCTATGCAGACAAGATCCATGGGGCCCGAACTCTTCAAGTGTCCCATGAAGGCCGCTCGAACCAGGACAGTCTTCCTCTGCAAACATCTGCGACAGCACCTACACAGACGAGTCACGGTATCTCTCATTTTGGGCCAGTAGAATCGGTCTTGTATTAGGCCATAAGTCTTCTCAGGTCCCAAATGACCATGATAATCATGCAGACTTCGGAAAATCATCTTCTGAAAGCAGCTTGGAATAACTAGTTGGCGCCTTCCAGGGTGATCATGATACAGCACCACACGATAAAGTAGGCCATTGTCTATTTCAAACTTCTCCCAATCTCGTAGAAGTTGACTGCATTCAGAGGGTAGGGATGTCTTTAACATTTCTCTGTCTTGAGAACTCACTGCTTGATAAAGAGGTCCAATTAAAGGATCAGTCTTTTGACTCCAGATCATTCGCTTTGAAGATATAGAACAACTCTCAAAGGATCCTAAAGCGGCAGGGTAGGCAAACATGTCTGGTACAGCTTCGGGACCTCCCCCAATAGAGTCAATAAGCCGAGTTTCAGAAAAGGCTACTCGGTCTTCAACTACAGCAGCCATGGCACACAAAGCTCCTACTCCAGGACTTGGCACTTCTTCCCATTCATCCACTACTTCCGGACTAGGTAATCCAGGCCGTCTTGATAGAGCATCTGCCCCAATGTTCTTAGGCCCCGATTTATACTTGAGTGTGAATTGGTAGTTGGATAAAGCTGCCAACCAGCGATGTCCTGTAGCATCGAGTTTAGCGGTTGACAAAACGTATGTCAGTGGATTGTTGTCTGTTCTTACTTCAAACGTGGCTCCGTATAAATAGTCATGTAATTTATCAACAATGGCCCACTTGAGCGCCAAAAACTCCAATTTATGTACTGGATAATTTTTCTCGCTGGGAGAAAGACTTCGACTTATGAAAGCTATGGGCCGTAACCCGGCCGGGTATTCTTGGTGCAGCACGCCACCTAATCCTTCAAAGCTGGCATCTACATGTAGCACATATGGCTTATGTGCATCAGCATAAGCCAGAACGGGAGCTTCTGTCAATTTCTTCTTCAACAACTTAAATGCTTCTTCACAATCCGCAGTCCACCTATCGCCATAAAGGCTTTTGGAAGACCCTTTCTTCTTTCCCGGATCTCCTGCATCACTCTTCAACAGGTCGAGGAGGGCTCGAGCAATTTTTGAATATCCTTCCACAAATCGTCGATAGAATCCACAAAACCCCAAGAAAGATTGCAACTCCGTAATATTTTGCGGTCGGGGCCAATTCACCACAGCTTCAATCTTACCAGGATCGGTAGCAACTCCTTCAGCAGAAACAATATGACCTACATAAGTGACCGAAGATCTACAGAATTTGCATTTGTCAGCCGACAACTTCAGCCCCTCTTCTTTTAAGCGATGGAGTACTCTCATGAGTCGTTCTTCATGTTCTTCCAGCGTCTTTCCAAACACAATAATGTCATCAAGATATACAAGGCATTCCCGGGGCACTAAATCACCTAACACTCTTTCCATCAACCTTTGGAACGTTGCTGGCGCACCTTTTGTACCTTGCGGCATACGAGTGAACTGAAAGAAACCCAAGGGGCATATGAAGGCTGTCTTTTCCTGATCCTCAGGTGCCATTGGGACTTGATAGTATCCCGATCTTAGGTCCAGCACTGTGAACCAACAGTTTCCATTCAGAGCTTCCAGAGCTTCTTCAATTCTCGGCAGTGTATACTGATCAGGTAAGGTTCTCCGGTTCAGAGTTCTGTAATCCACACATAGGCGAATTGCTCCAGATTTTTTTCTTACCACCACAATAGGTGAGGCATAGGGGCTCTTACTGTCCACAATGATCCCCTGACCTTTCATTTGCTGTAGAGTCTGTCTTAGCTCATCAACATCCTTTGGAGCAACTCTCCGTGGTCGCTCCCGGAAGGGAGTAGAATCGGTCAATCGGAAAGTGTGTTGAGCACTTTTAGCACAACCTACATCCATATCATCCATGGAGAACACTTCCGATAATTCAGACAACTTCTGTGTCAGTCGCTGATTCCAGGCCTCTGGTAAATGTGGATCACTCAAGTCAAGATTGAGATTAGGGATTGCATCTCGGATTTGAATCCTGCACACTTCAGCGTATGGATTTACTCCAAGCACAGGGTAGCAGTGGGCCACATTCTGGTATGGTCCAATTACAATCGGATGCGGTGAACAGTTCCTCACTGTCACACAGGTAGATAACTCCACTTTATTTCTCCAGTCCTTTCTCTCTGGGATCACCATCCAGCCATTCTGGTTAATCATTTCTTCAGGGGTTTCCATAAGGACATAACTCCCCCCTTCAAGCAAATCGGGAGCAATGCTGGAGGCTACTCTCAGAATTCTCTCCCCGCCGGCAGGAACTTCCACGGTTCTCTCACCGATATGATATACCATTCCATGTCGATAGCCAGTAGACAGGGCATCACAGAGTTCTCTAAGATCAGAAGATATATTCACCGGCTGAGCTGCAGGGTTCCAATCTCTTCCAAGAAACTTCTGAAAAGCATAATGCACTGCGGGACAATTAGTGCCAAGTATCACAGGAGCTGCACAAGAATCCCCTGTATCAGGACAGACAAGAGCCATAATCTTCATGGGAGCGACACTCTGATCTTCTAATTCAGGGACAGCTATAACTACTTGTAGGCTGCCATCTACAGGATATGATCCTGAATTAAGCCTCCACAATTTCATTTGTCCTGTAGACTGAAGAGGTATATCCCTCAGATACTTTTGGTAGAACGAGCGATAAATCAGGGTCACTTGAGATCCTGTATCAAACAGGGCAGGAGCGGCATGACCATTGACAGTGACTTTGACAACGGACCTGGAGCCCGCGATAGCGCCTCTGGTATTTACTCGGCCCGCCTTCCTTCGGTGTCTTTGATTCTGAATAGAGAAGACAGCACTGTGTCTCAATCCCTCACTGTCCTCCGTACACTGTCTGGCACTATGGCCCGTCTGACCACATTTATAACAGGTTCTAGCATCCTTCCTCCATTGAGTGGCAGTGGGTGGAGTGGCGGACTGTCTAAGTTCTGACCGCTCCGCTGGTTTGTCCTTGTTTGAATTAGGAACAACATCTTCTTTAGAGATGCTTTTCGCTTTCTTAGGGGTACTAAAACTAATGTCAGCTTCTTGTTTCTTCACTAACTTCATTAAGTCAGGAAATGGAAGGACTCTATCAGATAGTAAGACCTTGAGTACTTGAGCAAGAGGATGATGAGGTTGTAACCCTCTCACCAACTGACTGGTTCTCATAGCGTCTACCTCTGAAGTAGATATAGCTGCGTGGTACACCAGACGTGAAAGAAGTAGCTGTAAACGGTTAATAAAAGTAGAGACATTTTCCCCTTCTTTTTGACGAACCATTCGGTAATCAGCAACCATCTGGGCAAGGTCATAGTATGGCTCAAAGTGATCAGACAGTACTTGTATATAGTCCAATGCACTCACTCCTTCATGAGAGTCTCTGTACAAGCGGATCAATTCTGCAGCAGGAGACCGCAAACTTTCACTGATACGCTGCCGCTTGCCTTCTTCAGAGCAAGACCATTCCTTCAGGCATTGGAGAGTATGTTCTTTCCATATCTCAAAGTTTTCCTCCCCTTGTGGTACTGGGACATTACCAGAGAATACTTTTAGTTTCTTGTAGTGAGTGGCCTGCAGGCCCTGAGCTAACATTTCAGTCAGCCTGGCTAAAGTGCTAATAGCACTGTCACTAGAGGAACTGCTAGCGACGGCCATACTGGGGGGGTAACTGGCTGAGCGGGGTTCTTCCTTTACCTGAACCAGGGGAGGAACAGGAGGTCGGTAATCCCATGTAGTAGCTAGTGGGAGGTTCCCCTCTGAGCTATATCGCTTCTCCATATCAATGACTATTCCCACTTCTAAATCTCAGCAGTGCCTCCAAATGTAGCCCTATTTGGGGGGGGGTATGAGTATTATCCCTCCCGCAACAGACTCTGGCGCTGACCTGTGTGTATAATGGGACCTGAAGCCTTCGCTGAAGGGAAGAGTGGGAACATATATGAAATATATCAGTGCCTCCACCCAGGATAGAGCCTCTGTATTACAGGGAGGATCTCTTCCTGGGACTTACCCATGAAGTACAGTTAGTAGCCTTAACAAGGATCACTGTACTAATCTCACAGTCTGAAGAATACATACAGATACCACATAAGGTTATAACAGTAGCTTTATAAGAATCAACAGGGTAATAATACATACATAAAATATACTCAGAACACAGCAATACTACAACAACCAGCAAGTCCTCAACCGTCTTAGGTTATATACCCGGGTATATATATAAATATATAGCAAGAGTCCAGTGCACAATACCTCCAGGCAACAGAAGAGATGCAGGGGCCCCTGTGGATGACTGTGGATCCTCGGATTCTCCCAGGAGATGACAGACAGCCGATCAGGAGATGATGATGATGGTGAGATTCTTCACAGGCAGCAAACAGGGCGACGGTGACGGCAGTAGATGCAGGCCTGACTACCCTAACACTGAGTCCTTAACCTGCCAGCTAAACTACTAGTGCCACCGGGCCTCTAACTAGCTAGTTGGCCTTCGGAAGCCTAACCTATCACTGCCCTGAACTATATATATATATATGGATCCCTAACTACGGTTACTAGCTAGGTCCTGTGAGTATATAGGGGGTAACACATACCTAACTATATACTGTGAAGTAAAGAGGAACAAGTGGCTCTTAGACTCCCCCAGACACAACATGTCTGTCTCAGCAGCTCTGCTCACATCTCTCCCCCCCAGCAGCTCTGCCTCACATGTGTCTGACTCACTGTATTTACAAAACAAAACTTGCACTAAATGCCTGGGGTCTCTCAAGCCAAACTGCAGGGGCAAAGAAGCCAGATACATTATATACTAGTAGAAATGGCAGTTCCCTACACTGTAAAAAAAACCTCAAGTGTGAACCCAGCCTTACAGGTCCATGTTAGTGCCAGGTAGAAAGAACCGTGCCCAACATCCTACTGTAGCGTGAAAGAGCGCACTCCTTTTACACCCTCGTCTGCCGATTCCACATAGATATCTACAGAGTGGCAAGGAGATATAAAGTGGAGTTGGCAGCAGCATGAGGAGGCCACAGAGTGGCAAGGAGATATAATGTGGAGTTGGCAGCAGCATGAGGATGCCATACAGTGACCCAGTGGCAGCGGCATGAGGAGGGCATACAGTGACCCAGTGGCAGAGGTGGAGGTAGTAGCAGCCTTAGGAGGGCATACAGTGACCCAGTGGCTGCAGCCTGAAGAGGGCATACAGTGACCCAGCGGCATGAGGAGTACACAGAGTGACCCTGTGGTAGTGACATGAGGAGGCCATACAGTGACCCGGTGGCAGCGGCATGAGGAGGACAGAGTGACCCAGTGGGAAACAGCATGAGGAGGACATACAGTAACCCAGTTCCTCCCCTGTGTGACTTTGTTCACCCAGGCAAACGAGGTGTAGAACAGCATGACACCGCTGTGCCCTGCACATGTGGTATGCTGAAGGACCATACACCTTATTTAAAAGTGTTTATTAGTGTGGAAACCCATAAGGAGGACCATATTCGCCATTTTGTTCCCCGTATAAAGTTGAAGGCCATTTATCAATACAGTATTTTCAATAATTCGTATCCACAAATCTCTGCCTTTATCACACTTTTTTTTATAGGTGTTCATTAGTGGGGAAAGAAATAAGGGGCATATTTGCCATTCTCTTCAAAGTAGAAAATAACAAGCCTTTTTTCCCTTTGCAATTACGTTTTCTCATCGACAGAGAAGCGAGAGGCCATGCACAGGGGAGGGCCGCAGGCCTAAATGTTTTTGGCACAGGCACAGGTCACAGCAGAGTAAGGGGATGTTGCAGTAGGGTTCAGTTACAGAGGCCTGAGCTCCCAGTGTCAAGTAGTGGTCGTGTCTTGACCAGCAACCCAACGGTTGTAGACTGATTGACTCGGTCATCCAATTCATCCCAAGTCACATCAGACACCCCCAGCCAAGAGTCGTTGGGTTCATCAGACACAACCCTCAGTTGGCATGGCCCGGCAGCTGGCCCTGTTACCTCACCTGTCCTCAACCTGCCTCTGTCCTTTTCTGTTCCCTCAGCTAGAGAAGTACTCTATGCTGTGGGCTCAGATCCACTGTACAGTGAGGAGGAGGTATTATTATTATTATTACTATTGTTGTTTATTTATAGAGATGAGCGAATCGATTCTGCATAAGTGCAATTCGATCCAAATTTCAGGAAATCTTCGATTCGCCACGATTCCGGATTTCCTCACGCTTCGATGCATCGAATCACGTTTTTTAAAAAAAATTTTTTTAAATGGCTGCCGAAACATGTTAGTACTAAGGGGAAGGGACTCTGGGAGCGCGGGATCACCTACAATGCCAAGCCTGCAGCTAATCAGCAGCCAGCAGGACCTGTGATGTCACAGCCCTATAAAAACCCTCAGCCATTTTAGGTACAGTCATTCCACATCGCTCTTACTGTAGGGAAAGACGTCGGCAGGAGCTAGGGAAAGACTTAGAAAACATATAGAAGTTCAGGGAAAGAGGCTGAGCCTTAGAACTGTACGGAAAGCATAGGGAGGAATTGAGAGAAGAATTCGGGGTGGTTGCAGGGTCATTTACAGCAAGAATTTGCAGAATAATTCACATTGCAGCACTCACTGCCGTTCTACTGCTGCTCATTACTCATATCTGTGTCATCACGGTGGAACACAACAAGCCTTTTGCAGTGCAGTACAGCAAAAAAAAGTGAAATATCATACACTAATATTTGCACGCATCTGTAAAAGAAGCCTTTTTAAAGGCATTTATTATAAGGGGCTTATTCACTGTTCTTACAAGGCATAACATTATTCAGTACTATTGTGCCAAAGAAAACTGAATTATCATCCAATAATATCTGCACTTATCTGTTATAAAGGCCTTTAATGTGGAGAAAGACAAAACGACCATATTCGCCATTTTGTTACCAGTATAAAGTTGCAGGCAATATTTAAAAACAGTATTGTCAATAAAAATTCAATAATTCAATAATTCTTAGCAGTTATCACTTATTTAAAGGTCTTTATTAGTGTCAAAACACATAAAAAGGACCATATTCCCCATTTTGTTACCAGTATAAAGTTGCTGGCCATTTATAAATAGTATTGTCAATAATTAAATAATTCTGAGCTACAAATCTCTGCCTTTATCATGCTTTTTTTTATAGGTGTTCATTAGTGGGTGAAGAAATAAGGGGCATATTTGCCGTTCTCTAAAAAGTAAAAATAACAGGCCTTTTTGCCCTTTACAATTAAGTTTTTTTATCGAACATTATGTCAGACAGAGAAGCGAGAGGCCATGCACAGGGGAGAGCCACAGCCCTAAATGTTTCTGGCGCAGGCACAGGTCACAGCAGAGTAAGGGGGCGTGGCAGCAGGGGTCAGTTACAGAGGCCTGGGCTCCCAGTGTCAAGTAGTGGTCGTGTCTTGACCAGCAACCCAACGGTTGTAGACTGGTTGACTCGGTCATCCAATTCATCCCAAGTCACATCAGACACCCCCAGCCAAAAGTCGGTGGGTTTGTCAGACACAACCCTTAGTTGGCATGGCCCGGCAGCAGGCCCTGTGTCCTCACCTGTTCTCAACCTGCCTCTGTCCTTTTCTGTTCCCTCAGCTAGAGAACTACTCTATGCTGTGGGCTCAGATCCACTGTACAGTGAGGAGGAGGTACTAGAGGACAGTCAGCAGCTACTGCTCAGCCAAGATGTGGAGGAGACAGCTGCCGCTTCATGCGGTAGGCGGGCAAGTAGTGATGAGGAGAGTGGCATGGGAGCTGGTGTTGAGGAGGACTTCAGTGACCTGCAGACAGTAGTGGATGACGATGTAGCCGATCGTAATTGGGAGCCGGGTGATGAAGGGGCCTCATCGTCATCAGGAGAAGAGGATCGCAGCTTGCGCATGAGGCAGTGTGGGAGTCAGCAGGATGGCAGCAGTGTGAGGACAGGAGCTAAATGTGCCCAGTGTAGATCACCCGCTTCGCAGCAGCTGACCTGCCCGGAAAGCAGTGGTGCAGGGGTTCATGAAGGCAGTGACCTGTAGCAGTCAGTTAGCGCAGAGTGTTGGGGGGTAAAATCACCTACTCGGCGGTGTGGCAGTTTTTTGTAAAGTCGCCAGGGGAGTTCAACATGGCCATATGTTCAATCTGTGAGCAGAAAGTGAAGCGTGGCCAGGGTGACAATGTTGGCACCACAGCCCTGTGTCAACATATGCAGCGTCACCATAAAGTGGCCTGGGAGAGCTGTGGCTCCAATATGCTGGTCCAGCCTGCCGCAGCAACTGCTGCAGCACCCGGTGGCATGTACCCCATTTCAGGCAGTCAAGGCTCCACCACCTCAGCCAAAGGAAGCTGTATGACCTTCCCATCATCTGCTGGCCGTGATGCTCCTGCTCCTCCTCCTAGTCAGTCATTGCGTCAGCAATCCATCACAGAAGTGATTTAGAAGAGACAACAGTATGCGTGCACTCATCCAATGGTGCAGAAGCTGAACATGCTCCTGTCCAAGTTGCTGGTGCTGCAGTCCCCCCTTTCCAAGTGGTGGACTCTGCACCTTTCAGAGAACTGATGGCTTGTGCCAAGCCGAGGTGGAGAGTCCCAAGCCGTCATTTCTTTGCCAAAAAGGCAGTACCAGTGCTGCACAAATATGTAGAAGAGAATGTGGGCCAGTCCTTGTGCCTGTCAGTGTCTGCCAAAGTGCATGGCACCGCCGACGTGTGGAGCTGTAACTACGGTCAAGGACAATATATGTAATTTACTGGCCATTTATAATTTATATAGTTAATGTGGTGCCTGCCCAGACACAGCAGCAACTTGGACAGGTGACGTAGCCGTTGGTCCTGAAACAATGTGAGCCTCATCTTCCGCTGTCTCCTTAGCCTCCACTGCAGGGACAATTCACAGTGCTCCTCCAGCATACCACATGTGCAGGGCACAGCAGTGTCATGCTGTTCTACACCTCGTTTGCCTGGGTAAACGGAGTCACACAGGGGAGGAATTGTTCTGTGTCCTTCCTCAAGAAATCGAATCCTGGCTTTCTCCGCGACACCTCAAAATCGGAACCATGGTGACCGACAACAGGAAGAACATGGTGTCGACGCTTCATCAAGGAGGGTTGAGTCATGCGCCCTGCATGGTGCATGTGTTCAATCTGGTTGTCAAGCGTTTCCTTAAGTGTTCCACCCATCTGCAAGACATCCTAAAAATGTTAAGGAAACTTTGCATGCACTTCAGCCACTCGTACACCACCAAGCACACCCTCCTTGAGCTGCAGCGGCAGAACGGCCTCCCACAACATAGGCTGATATACAATAATTCCACCCGTTGGAATTCCACCCTACATATGTTGGATCGACTATATGAACAGAGAAAAGCATAAACAATTTCTTTATGATCCAAGCGGACAGAGGTACTCCCCTGTGTACAGTTGTGCTAAAAAGTTTACATACCCCGGCAGATTTTTTGGCCTTTTTTTCAGAGAATATGAATGATAACACAAAAACTTTTTCTCCCTCATGGTTAGTGGTTGGTTGAAGCCATTTATTGTCAAACTTCTGTGTTTTTTCTTTTTAAATCATAATGACAACCAAAAACATCAAAATGACCCTGTTCAAAAGTTTACATATCCCAGTTCTTACTACCGTGTATTGCCCCCTCTAACATCAATGACAGCATGAAGTCTTTTGGGGTAGTTGTGGATGAGGCTCTTTATTTTCTCATATGGTAAAACTTCCCATTCTTCTTGGCAAAAAGTCTCCAGTTCCTGTAAATTCCTGGGCTGTCTTGCATGTACTGCGCGCTTGAGATCTCCCCAGAGTGGCTCGATGATATTGAGGTCAGGAGACTGAGATGGCCACTCCAGAACCTTCAATTTCTTCTGCTGTAGCCAATGACAGGTCGACTTGGCCTTATGTTTTGGATTGTTGTCATGGTGGAACATCCAAGTACGTCCCATGCGCAGCTTCCTGGCTGATGAGTGTAAATTTGCCTCAAGGATTTGCTGATAACGGGCTGCATTCATCTTTAAACACCTTTAACTAATAAACTTCCTTTAACTTTGACCAAGTTTCCTGTGCCTTTAGCACAACTGTAACTTTAACATTAGCCAGTGGCAGCTCATGCGTGACACCTGCCATTTACTCGTTTCCTTTGAGGAGGCCACTTTGTTAGTCAGTCGCCAGGACTACGGGATGAAAAATGTCGTTCCACTGATTCACATCCTGCAAAATATGCTTTTCAATCTGGCTGGCCAGGGGACTGGAGATGTGGCATCTACATCTCACAGCCACCTGAGCCCTGTGGGGGCCGAACTGGAGGAGAAGGAGGATGAGGAGGACATTGGAGCACAAACAATCCGTAGCCAAATGGGTGGAGAGGAGGAGCAGGAGCAACCAGAACAGCCAGAAGGAGATGAGGAGGATGAGGCAGATGACCCGGACACACTGTGCAGTATTCAGTGGAGATGGATGCAGGGAGTCCCTCAGAGTCACTTGCACAAATGGCCCGATGCATGCTGACTTCCTTGCGCAGTGACAGCCAAATTGTCACCATTCGGCAGAGGGATTACTACTGGCTCTCCACCATGTTAGACCTTTTTTACACCCGCTGAGAGGGAGGACAAACTGAACTACTATAGAGATATCCTATGTAGTAAGTTGGCCGCTGCCTATCTGCGCCATTGTCCATCCTCTTGCATGTCTGACCAGGGGGGCCCTGAGAGCTCAACTTGCACTGGCATGGCAGCTGTGGGAGAGGGTGGGGGTGGCAGGAGCAGCACAATGGGAACAAAATGGCGAATATGGTCCTCCTTATGTGTTTAGACACTAATAAACACCTTTAACCCTTTCCCACCCAATATGAGGTCTTAATGTTTGCGGAACAAATTTTTTTCCATGATGCTACCATTTATTATTCTGTACAATGTACTGGGAAGCTGGAAAAAAATTCAGAGTGGGGTGGATTTGAAGAAAAAGTGGATTTGTGCAACTTTCTTACGAGCTTCGTTTTTACATTGTTCGCTCTACAGCCAAAATGACATGTCATCTGTATTCTATGTTTCGGTACGATTCCGGGAATACCAAATTTATATGGATTTATTTACATTTTAACCCCTTAACAAAAATCCAAAACTGCAAAAATTTTTTTTTTTTTAAAAGTCACCATATTCTGACACCCGTAACTTTTTTTTATACTTCTGTGTACGGGGATGCATAGGGCATCTTTTTTTGCGGGACCAGGAGTACTTTTTAGTTTTGGGGAATTACTATTGCTTTGATCACTTTTTATTCAAATTTTTATCAGAGGCAAAACAGTGAAAAAACGGTGGTTTGGCACTTTTGATTTTTTTTTCCCGCTACGGCGTTTACCGTACAGGAAAAATATTTTTATAGCTTTGTAGAGCGGGCGTTTTCGGACACAGAGATACCTAATGTGTATGTGTTTCACAGTATTTAACTACTTTTATATGTATTCTAGGGAAAGGGGGGGGTGATTTGAACTTTTAATATTTTTTATTTTTTTTACTTTTTTTTTTTTTTTTGCATTTATTAGACCCCCTAGGGATCTTGAACCCCAGGGGGTCTGATCACTAATGCAATGCATTACAATGCTAATGCATTGCAATGCATTGCAAAAAAACGGCACTTCTATTGAAGGCTACATAGAGTAGCCTTCAATAGAAGCTAATGAAAGACAGGCCCGGGAGCCTTCACAAGTCTCCCAGCTGTCATAGTAATGGGACGCCGGCCCTGGAGCCGGCAAAATGGCGGCTCTCAAGTGCCGGTAAAATGGCGCCTCGGTCAGCTTTGACTGATGTGCCAGAGGGATTAATGCCCGTGATCATTGCGGGCACTGATTGCGGGCATTAGCGTCAGGTGTATTCTGTATAGTACAGCAGAAACCCGGCTGCTATGGTGGCTGCTCAGGTCTCGAGCGTCCACCATATTTAAGCACCCGGCATCCGCCATACTATTACGGCGGATGTCGGGAAAGGGTTAAATAAGCGATAATAACCGCTAAGAACTATTGAATTATTATTGACAATACTGTTTTGATAAATGGCCTGCAACTTTATACTGGTAACAAAATGGCAAATATGGTCGTTATGTCTTTCCCTACATTAAAGGCTTTTTTACAGATACGTGCAGATATTATTGGATGATAATTCAGTTTTCTTTGGCACAATAGTACTGACTAATGTTATGCCTTGAAAGAACAGTGAATAAGCCCCTTATAATAAACACCTTTAAAAAGGCTTTTTTTACAGATACGTGCATATGTTACTGGATGATAATTCAGTTTTCTTTGGCACAATAGTACTGACTAATGTTATGCCTTGGAAGAACAGTGAATAAGCCCCTTATAATAAACACCTTTAAAAAGGCTTTTTTTACAGATACGTGCATATGTTATTGGATGATAATTCAGTTTTCTTTGGCACAATAGTACTGACTAATGTTATGCTTTGGAAGAACAGTGAATAAGCCCTTTATAATAAATGCCTTTGAAAAGGCTTTTTTTACAGATACGTGCAAATATTAGTGTATGATAATTCACTGCTTTTTGCTGTACTGAACTCCAAAAGGCTTGTTGTGTTCACCTTGAAGACACAGATATAAGTAATGAGCAGCAGTGTAACAGCAGTGAGTGCTGCAATGTGAATTATGCTGCATATTCTTGCTGTAAATGACCCTGCAACCACCCCAAATTCTTCTCTCAATTCCTCCCTATCCTTCCCCTACACTTGTAATCCTCTTTCCCTGAACTTCTATCTGTTTTCTAAGTCTTTCCCTAGCTCCTGCTGACATCTGTCCCTACAGTAAGAGCGATGTGGAATGACTGTACCTAAAATGGCTGAGGGTTTTTGGGGTCACCGCTGATGCCTGTGATTGAGCCTCAGTGGTTACGTGAGGCGCGATGGCGTCATAAGGTGATCCCAGGGACATGTGACGTCAGCAGCAGACCTGAAAAGGAAGCTGGAGACAGCAGAACGTCACAAGTATGCCCAGGAGAGGTGAGGCAAGGTGAGCATTCTCCATCAGAGAATCAGGACAGCAGACTTTAAGCCCGGTTGTGTACAACCATGAATGAACGCACGGCCAGTGCACGGGCAGTACACGGATGTCATCCGTGTGCTGCCCGTGCATTCAATGAATAGGAGCCACAGAAGTACTGTCGGCCTGCACATGGGCCCGTGTAAGTCACGATCATGTGTATGGGCCCATAGAAATGAATGGGTCAGTGTTCTATCTGTGAAAAACCCAGATAGCAGACTGACCTTTCACATGGTCATCTGCAAAGGACTTAAGGCTAATGCCCCACGTAGCGAGCCACAGCAAATAATTGTAAGGGAATCACTAGAATAGCGATTCCCCAGTAGCTGCTGGAGAACTTAGGGGGGAGGGGCACAACAAGACAGTGGACCCTAAGCTGAATCCCCCTCACTGTCCCTGGCTAACTTGCCCGATCTGTCCTAGGTGACAGCCAGCAACCAGTCGACATTCCCTCCTTATAATAAGTGATAACACAGAACGCAGAAAGGACGCACAACAACAAAGGGAGGTCAGCTAACCAAGGGGTCGGTAACAAACGAGCAATGCAGTACAAAATCACAATCCAAGAGAAGTCAAAGGTAAGCCAGTGGTCAGAAAATCAGAAGAGCAGGTAACAAGGAACAAGGAGTATAGCCAGTAAGCGAAATGCAATAGCAGGCGCCAATGGGAAAGTGAGCAAACAATAAATAGGGAGAAAGAACCCGCCCCAGACTTGATAGGAGGACAGGCTGTCAATCACAAAAGGCAGAACCAAAGTTAACTCTTAGTGGAGCAGGGGGAGAGCAAGGTGAAGGAGAAGGGCGTGGTGGAAAATCAATTAAGGAGGTGAGGGAATAGGACAGTGTTCAGACAATACAAGAAAAACCCAAAGGAAGGAATCACAACCGGGCACACCTCCTGCGCCGCAGCGTGCGCCCAGAGGATGGTGCCAAAGCCTGAACAGGCAAGGATGTTACAATAACGCTGTTAAAAAAAAAATGTAGCGGAAAAAGACATTGCGTTTTTTTTTTTTTTTGCAGCGTTTTTCAAAGAAAGTCTGCATAGTTTTCCCCTATTATACCTATATGGAAAACGCCAGTGCTTCCAAAGGTATAATTGACATTCTGCAGATTTTTTTCTGCAATATGTGGATTGGAGTAGCCAGAATCCCATCCACTTTGCAAGTACTGTAAAGAAGCTGCATTTTCACAACATGGGGCTTCAGCCTAAGGAACATTTTCTATTTGTATCCGTCCTGATCGTTTTCACAATGTGCACTCTGCAGCTAAAGTGACATGTCACCTGTATTCTATGTTTTGGTACAATTCCGGGGATACCAAATTTATATAGATTTATTTACATTTAAATCCAAAACTGCAAAAAAATGTTTTCTTAAAGTCGCCATATTCTGTCACCCATAACTTTTTTATATTTCCATGTATGGGAATGTGTAGGGCGTCTTTTTTAAATTAAATAACTGAAAAAAATAAATGTTTCAAAGATTTTCTAATTTATTGAGATGCACCTGTATTTTGATCGCTTTTTATTCAAATTTTTATTAAAAAAAAAAAAAAAAAGAGTGAAAAAAATGGCGATTTGGTAGACCGGGGGTTTTCGAACACAGGGATACCTAATGTGTATGTGTTTCACAGTATTTAAGTACTTTTATATGTGTTCTAGGGAAAGGGGAGGTGACTTTTAATATTTTTTTTTTTTTATACTTTTTTTGTCTTCTATTGCATTTATTTAGAACCCCAGGGGGTCTGATCACTAATGCAACGCATTCAAAATATCGGCATTTGTATGGCAGGCTGCATAAAGCAACCTGCCATACAAATGCTCCCGGCTATCATGCCAATGAACCCTGGCAAAATGGCACCTCAGTCACTTTGGGGAGTTAATGCAGGCACTGATCATGGGCATTAGCGCCGGGTCTCTGCTGTATAATACAGCAGAGACTCGGCGGCTATTGCGACCACTCAGCTTCTGAGGGGCCGCCATTTTTAAATATCGACATCTCCTGTATTATTACGGTGGATGTCTGTAAGGGGTTAATATTCTATTGCTGTTTCAATATTTTATTTTGGCATCTTATTGTGTTTTATTTCCAGAGAACTTGTCACAGGTAGCTTTATATAAAAATAATTATCAAGTCTCAATGGATGGAGACATAAAGGCAAAGATCTACCTGTTCTCTATAATAAAACATAGCTTTCTTTTTATAAAAAGTGTATCATACAATATGTTCACACTCAACCTGCCATGCAGGTTATGCATGATTTGTACATTGCAATAAATAAGTTCACAAAGTACTCTGTGACTGTTTATAGATGTGGTAATGACATGACAAAAAGTAGGTCAGTTCAGCTGTGACCTAACATCGAGGAGTCTTGGAATAGGCAACTTCATTATTAAACAAGTTATTAAAAAACATATAAAATAGCAAATGTCACCTGGATAGACCCATTTAAGGATAAGTTCACACTGCAGTTACTAACGTCCATTTCTCTGATCTGTCATAGGATAGGAGCAATCGACTGACTGATGCAGATGAAGAACTTTCCGTCTCCATTCACTCTAATGTAAAAAACATGACTGAAGCTTTCTTTCCTCTTGTTTGTTACTCTTCTGATAGAAGAAAAAGTAAACAAAACAGACAGGCCGCATATACAGTACAGACCAAAAGTTTGGACACACCTTCTCATTCCAAGAGTTTTCTGTATTTTCATGACTATATAAATTGTAGATTCACACTGAAGGCATCAAGAGTGTGCAAAGCAGTAATCAAAGCAAAAGGTGGCTACTTTGAAGAACCCAGAATATAAGACATATTTTCAGTTGTTTCACACTTTTTTGTTAAGTATATAATTCCACATGTGTTAATTCATAGTTTTGATGCCTTCAGTGTGAATCTACAATTTTTATAGTCATGAAAATACAGAAAACTCTTGGAATGAGTGTGTCCAAACTTTTGGTCTGTACTGTATATAGTACAGAAAAATTTGTCTTAATTCCTTAGTGCAAATTGACAGAAATGTGTTTCATAGACTACCTAGAAAAATAATGTCAGGAAGATTGCGTGGGTGCAGCAGTTCTGCCTGTGCAAATAACAATGAGAGCCCAGCTGGGATTGGCTATAGGGCTACTGCGCTAATGGCTAGGATCAGAACTGACCATTTAACCCTTTAGATGCTAATGTCAAAAGTGACTATAGCATCTTAGAAGCTTGACACCTCTTGTCAATTTATGCCGCCAGCACGATAGCAAGGGGCAGATGGGTTATAATAGTAGGTGGGTTGCTAACAAGAACCCTCAGGTTAGCCATCAGTATCTGTCTAGATTGCTTGTCAATGATACACTTACACACAAAATACTTAGAGAACCTTTTGCTCCCAAAGGCTTAAATTCCACACAGTTCTGGATATCGGTGAGGATCTTCCACTTAGCAGACATTGTAGACCCAATTACACGGAACCTTTGCCTATTCCCCCATCTTCGTCAGCTACACTCGCTTCCCCCATAGATGTTCTACCACTACGCTCAGATCCATCACTACATGTCCTGTAATTTTCATTCCACGCAAGTGTCCCTTCTGACTTTCATTGAAAGACTCTGCCAAACCAGCATATCTACTAAAGGCCATCAGCCTGGCTATCGGACATCTATTGCATTTTCCAAAACCCAGTGCCTTCGTGCTTACTCATAGATACATGACAAAGTGGGAAACCATCGTAGGCTTATTTATCCCTTTGTCACTGTGGCAGGTGATTTAGTCAAAAGCTGCTAAGACATCCATTTGTACCTCATATAAGGAGAACCAATACAAAATTCTAATGTTTTGGTACCACACACCAGACCTCTTGCACACACTCAATCCTACCATCTCTTTGGTTTGCTGGGGGAGTCGGCAGGACGTTGGTATGTTAGCACGTTTGCGACATTCTGGTCCTGGCCAGTACTTCGTCCATTTTGGGTCCAAGTACAGGGATTGATTTCTACCCTGCTATCTCATGATGTGCCACTGGACCCCCTCCAGTATTTACTGAATGTTCCCCCTAGGACTATGGGAAAGCGAATGGGTAGACTCTTCCAGCACACCCGTACTGCAACTAAGACTTTGGAAAAAAAACATCACCACCTGCCTTTCATGACTTATTGGTTAGATTAAGAAACGTTTGTATGATGGAATATCTCACTGCCTCCCTTAAAGACTCATTGGATAGACTCCATTTAATATGGAACCCCTGGGATACCTACTGGAAATCCTATGACGAGCGCTAATGGTGTGTTCCATTGAGAAGACTCTCCTGCCCTTGCCTTTACCCTCTTTCATGTATTCACTCTCCCCTTCTCCTCTCTCTGTGTTTCCCCATGCCTTGTCTTGATCCCACGAATATGCCTTCTGTATGATTCTCATAACACGGCGATGACTCTGTGGATTTCTATTTTTGTTTCTCAGTACTCTGTGGATTTCAGTTGTGTTGTTTATGCTGTTTATTGTCAATTTTTTAATAAAAATACAATTAAAACAAAAATATTTAGAAATGCTGAACATTACTAATCATTAGATAAAAAATTATTTGATCAAAACTTTAAGTTTTTAAAAAAATTCAAGGGGTTGTAACAAGTTATGATGTTATGCCCTATCCTGTTGATCATGTTCATGATCAGTGAGGGTCAACTGCTGGGAACCCCACTCGTCTCAAGAATAGTGGTCCAGTTCTCCCATCTTGATGAAGTGGCAAGCCAAGCATGTGCCCTACTACTCCATTCATTCTCTAGGGGAAAACCAGAGACAGCCGAGCTGTAACGTCTCTGCCTGTTCGGGTCTCTGCGTCACCCTCCACTTGCACGTTGCAGCGAAGGAGGTGTGTTCAGTTTGATTCATTGCTTAAGGTTCTTGTTGCTCAGTCTGAACACTGTCCGAGACTAGGTAATTGAATTTCAGCCACACCCGTCTCCTGCACCTTGTTTCTTCCGCTCATCAAATAGTTAATCTTAGCCTTGCCTGTGTGATTGACAGACTGTCTACCAATGAAGTCTGGGGCAGGTCCTGACTTGCTATAAACAGGTCATCAGCCCACACATGGTCGCTGGCTATTGAGATTCTGTTTTGTTACTTTGTCCCTGCTAGCTCCTTTTCTGCTGTTACCTGTATTCCTATTCCTGACCTTTGGCTTTTATTTTGACTATTCTCTTGGATTTTGATTCTGTAATCAACTGTTGTTACCGACCCCTTGGCTAGCTGACCTCCCTTTTGTTGTTGTTTGTCCTGTCTGCAATCTGTGTTGTCACTTATATTAAGAAGGGATTGTCGACCAGTTGCTGGCTGTCGCTTAGGACAGATCAGGCAAGTTAGCCAGGGACAGTGGGGGGGGGGGGGTTGAGCTCACTGCCTTGTTGTGCCCCTAACACCAGGGTTCTGCAGCAGCACTGGGGAATTGCTCAACTGGCAAATCCATTAAAGAATAGCCAGTCACACGAGGCAATAGCAAGCCAGGACCTGCCCCAGACTTGATTGGTAGACAGGCTGTCAATCACACAGGCAAGGCTAAGATTAGCTATTTGAGGAGCAGAAGAAACAAGGTGCAGGAGATGGGTGTGGCTAAAATTCAATTACCTAGTCTAGGACAGTGTTCAGACTGAGCAACAAGAACATTAAGCAATGAATCAAAATGAACACTCCTCCTTCACCTAAGCATGCAAGCAGAGGGTGACACAGAGACCCGAACAGGCAGAGACATTACACGAGCGCTGCACTGTAGTGATCTTGAGAAAAATAGTTGGTATCATCACAATTGTAATTGCATTGGCAGGAAAAATATTGCTTTGTTAATGGTCACCAATTAATACAGAGTGATAGAAGGTAGTAATTAGTTACCTAGTCATTATTTGTGGGAAACTCAACTGTACTGCATGTTCTGAGATTATCAAGTTCAGTTTATGGTATGTATGCTTGGAATAAAGCCAGTAACATGTATTAATCTATGGAAATGTCTTATTCACTTGTTTGTCACTTCCCTATTTCTGGATACACCTTTAAAATTATGCTTGTCTCTTTCCCATTCATTTGCATGGGAGTTACAGGAATAGATGAGCAGGCAGCTTTGGCTATTTCCTCAGCTCCCATAAAGGCTAATGGATTGATGTGTGAATGTGCTACCTGTCACTACAATAAAACTCTTTCAAGCGTTCTGTATTAGGGAGTGGCTTACTTCATTGGAACTTCTGACACAGACAATAGCCAACCTGACACACCACATACGTATTCTTAAGCTGTGGTCCAGATGTGCTGAACATAACCCTGAGATTTCATTCACTTAAAGTTCACACAACCTATATATCTTCCCTTCACTTCACCAAACAAGCCTATGTTACTGCTCTGATCTCACTGTCCAATCATCTTTGATACTTTTCACTATTTACTCCCAAAGTGCAGGTGCCTATCACAGAGGAACTGGCTATTTATTTCAAAGATAAAATATATCTGTCAAGAAATATTTACCCAGTCCCTAAGCAGCATAAATTTCTTCCCCTACCCCACTATACTCCTTCTTACAGAAGAAGTCGTCTTGCAGCTTCTTTCTTCCTCTTGCCCTATTATCTGCATAAGTGACTCTTTCTCCTCACATATCGTCCATTCTTTGTCCCCAGCTGTCACCACTTACCTTCTTACCTTGCTAAAGTATTTAACCTCTCTTTCTTCTGGAATCTTTCATTTCCTCTTTCAAACGCAATGTCCTAATCCCACTACTGAAAAATTCCACTTCTGACCTATCCTGTGTTGCTGGCTACCAACCTGTCTCTAATCTTCCCTTCATCTTCAAACGCCTGGAACATCTGGTCTACTCTTGCCTGAACAGATATATCTCTGCTAACATTTCTTGACCTCTTAGGCTAGGTTAACATGGCAGATTTTGCAGGAGATGCAAGGCAAAATCTGCTGTGGAAATCTCCCCGCCAGCAGCAGAAAGATTTATTGCTCCTATTCATTTCAATGGGAGGTTTGAGTGGAATCTTCCCAAAGATCAAGCAGGATTCTTCAGCTAGTGGAAAATGAAGGGTCTGCATTCCATTGAAATGAATGGGAGGCAGAATTTAAGCGGTGGATTCTGCCATGTGAACCTACCTTTACAATCCTACCTTTACAGTCTCCAATGATCTTCTTACAGCTAAAATTTATAGTAACTGGTCTTTTCTTATTCATCTGGATCTCCCAGCAGTATTTGACACTGTAGACCCAATTTCTCAGTATGCCTCACTGGCCTCAAAGACACTGCCCTCTCTTGGCTTTTGTCATATCTCTCTACCCACATTTTCAGTGTATCATTTGTCAGCTGTGTTTATTCTTCTTTTTTCCCTTGCTTTTTTTCCTTCTTCAAGGTTCTGTTCTAGGTCATCTCCCAGTGTCAGACAGGGGTGCTTAGGGCCCACTATAAAATTAATTCTGGGGGCCCACTACACAGCTTCATGTAAATATTACCTGCCACTTGCTCACAAATTCCTAAAATGGCGCCAACATAAATGTATCTTCCGGTAGTAGCTTGCTGTTTAGTCCTTGCCTCTGATTGTATCTGTCCTCGGGTTCTGTCAATAGCCTGCTTTCTGGCGCTTGATTTGAACTAGGCTTGTGTGAGGCAGAAATTTGTTACCACACAGAAGCAGGCCTTAGGCAGCAAAAAAAATAGCTAATTATCTAGAAAAGAGACAGAAAACAGTGACATTTTTAAATAAAGTGTATTATATTTAGGTTCAGAATCACATGCTTTATTAAATAAGACAAAGTTGTGTGTGAAATTAGTGACCAATTAGCAAAATGAGATTTGTCACTCAAAAGGTGACCTGGTCAGTCAAATTAATGTAATGCACTCACAGGCTACAATTGAACAATGATGACAGTTGTGACAATGTATTAAAACAGACAAAAAAAAATAAATCTACGTTAGTGACCAATTAACAAAATGAGATTTGGCACTCAAAAGGAGACCTGGTCAGTCAAACTAGACACACAGTGAACAGTCACAGACTACAGTGGGACACTGATGGCAGTTCTGAAACATGTTTTAAATTTCTATTGCAAGAAAAAAATTCTTAATAAAAGCATAATTGATACAGTGAACACAGTATAACACAGTGAACATCAGTCACAATGCATAGCTTCTTCCACCTTCCTATGATCCCTATGTATCACTATCTTTCTAAAATTAATTAATTAATTAATTAATCTAACTGTGTGCTCCAGAATCTTCTCCTATAATTCTGTAGTATTACAACAATGTTGGTGTTTTCTTTTTCTTTTTTACAGCTACCTGCAGTGGCTATACTGGTACTGTTACTGGAAGTTGCTATCTCACAAAAAGATTTTTCCGTGCATTAGCATTATGTCCATCCCCCGGATCCACCTTTAACAATTTGAAGCCAGAGCCTTTTGTCATGCAGCCCCCACAATCTGGAACTCACTAACCAGAATGATCAATGATGTTTTTTTCTTCTGTTGGTTTCGGATTGTTATCAGTCACATGACCGCAAGGAGCTGGTGACTACAGTGTAACCAGCCCCTTGCAGTCATGTAAACTATGACAATGTCTCTCAGAGAAGGTGGCATGCAGGACAGGGGCTGGCTGTATTTGGCAGGCCCTTTATGTATATTCGTAGGGTGTTACCGATCATCAGGGTGGCTGGCAGTATTTGAGCAGTTGAATTTTGCCCCAAAGCTCTGGCGCTAAATTCAAATGGACGAATCACAGGGTCACAGGATTCAATCAACATTGAATTCGGGGGCAGTGGCTGTTTTGTGATAGTGGGACCACCACTGGTAATAGCAACCGAGCTCCCTCCATGAGATATCCCTGTGCCTTGACACTATGATGTTGTGACATCATAGTGTCAAGGCACAGGGATATCTCATGGAATATCACAAGAAATATCACAAGAAACATTAGCGGCAGTGGTTGAAAAATTAAAAAAAGACAGAAGAGCTGCCACCACTACTGTCAGAGGTAGCCCTGCTATGAATCAGCCCTTTGCCCATTTGAGTTTAGTGTTGAAGCAATCACAGAAGAGCCGCTGCAGATATTGAAATCAATAACAGGCACTAGCTCTTCTGTGATTGGCTGTTTGAATGCAGCGCTAAAGCACCCACTTTGGTGCTAAATTCAAATGGACGAATCACAAGAAAGACAGTGCTGTGATTGAATTCAATAGGGGCAGAGGCTCTTCTGTGATAGTCGGACCATCACTGGTAATAGTGTCGGTGGTCCTGCTATAATATATACATACTTGTGACATTGGGGGCAGTCATTAAATATAATGGAGCTGCCACTGCTACTGCTGGCGGTAGCCCAGCTATGAATCGAACCTTTGAATTTATCAATTTTGGTGCTAAATTCAAATGGGCCAATCACAGAAAAGCCAGTGGATGCTATTGATTCTAACAGTAGCGGAAGCAGCACCACAATGTGTTGTTTTGGGGTCTTTTTCTACAGCAGCATCGGCTCTCCTGTGATTTCTCTATTTGAATTTAGCACCAAAGCTGGTGCTTTAGCACTTAATTCAAATGGGTCAATCAGAGAAGAACCGCCACCCGCTATTGATTTCAATAGGGGCAGTGACTCTTCTGTGATGGGTCCATCTGCACAGGGCTGGCTGCATTTGTGAGCCCTGCTGCTGTATATTGTGATCCGGTGGTTCAGATTTGCAAAGGAGTAATACAAAATGCAGAGATGGAACAGAAGAGAAAGAAGGCAGAACAAAGGAGGTAACATTGGATGGTACATCATATACAGTGGGGCATGTCCAGAGATGCAGGAGATGGGGCTAAAGAAGCAGAGGAGTGGAATAGAAGAGTCTTTGGGCAGGAATTAAAGAGATGATGTGGGCCAGTAAAAATGAAATGGCAGGAATACAGAAGATGGTGGCGCCGGAGTATAATAATAACAGTTCCATTTCGGACATGTTCAGTCCAAACAAAACCATTGGGTTTGCCCAACAAATACACTTAGTGCCGCCCACACTGGGGACCATAAAGGTATAGAGTGGTGGCCGGGTAAGTTGGGGGTAGGTAGCTTGCTGCCCATATTCAATATCCCACCTGTCCACCCACCAGGAATTTTCCCGGTGATATAGATTACCAATCCGCTCCTTCCTCCAGCATAGACAACAATCTCTGATCCTGATTGTGGATTTCTTCACAAATAACATTAATCCACTGGATAGGTAATAAATGATCTCTGGGACCTCCACCATTGGACACGCAGCAATCACAAGATGCTGTTAGAGTATATCTTATCATACATGCATGCCAAGATTACTATTAAATGAAGCAAAACAAAAAAAAGTACAATAAACATATTATAGTCAACATTTTTTTATTAAGTACAAGTATCATACAGTACACATATTAGGTATCTCCAAACTCAATCACCCATACAAAGTACTGTAACGAAGTTCATTCTGTCAATTAAAGTACATGATGTAACAGATGAATTGCTTTCTGGGCATTCATCCATTATAAAAAAAAAAAAAAAAAAAAAAAGTCATATAAATTTAAACAGACTGCACCAACATTTTGTTTTAAATATGTATTAAAACCAGATAGAGAAATATACAGTGCCTTGTGAAAGTATTCGGCCCCCTTGAACTTTTCAATCTTTTGCCACATTTCAGGCTTCAAACATAAAGATATAAAATTTTAATTTTTTTGGTGAAGAATCAACAACAAGTGGGACACAATTGTGAAGTGGAACAAAAATTTATTGGTTATTTTAAACTTTTGTAAAAAATAAAAAACTGAAAAGTGGGGCGTGCAATACTATTCAGCCCCTTTTACTTTCAGTGCAGCAAACTCACTCCAGAAGTTCAGTGAGGATCTCTGAATGATCCAATGTTGTCCTAAATGACTGATGATGATAAATATAATCCACCTGTGTGTAATCAAGTCTCCGTATAAATGCACCTGCTCTGTGATAGTCTCAGGGTTCTGTTTAAAGCGCAGAGTATCATGAAGACCAAGGAACACACCAGGCAGGTCCATGATACTGTTGTGGAGAAGTTTAAAGCCGGATTTAGATCCAAAAAGATTTCCCAAACTTTAAACATCCCAAGGAGCACTGTGCAAGCGATCATATTGAAATGGAAGGCGTATCAGACCACTGCAAATCTACCAAGACCCGGCCGTCCCTCTAAACTTTCATCTCAAACAAGGAGAAGACTGATCAGAGATGCAGCCAAGAGGTCCATGATCACTCTGGATGAACTGCAGAGATCTACAGCTGAGGTGGGAGAGTCTGTCCATAGGACAACAATCAGTTGTACACTGCACAAATCTGGCCTTTATGGAAGAGTGGCAAGAAGAAAGCCATTTCTCAAAGATATCCATAAAAAGTCTCATTTAAAGTCTGTCACAAGCCACCTGGGAGACACACCAAACATGTGGAAGAAGGTGCTCTGGTCAGATGAAACCAAAATCGAACTTTTTGGCCACAATGCAAAACGATATGTTTGGCGCAAAAGCAACACAGCTCATCACCCTGAACACACCATCCCCACTGTCAAACATGGTGGTGGTAGCATCATGGTTTGGGCCTGCTTTTCTTCAGCAGGGACAGGGAAGATGGTTAAAATTGATGGGAAGATGGATGGAGCCAAATACAGGACCATTCTGGAAGAAAACCTGTTGGAGTCTGCAAAAGACCTGAGACTGGGACGGAGATTTATCTTCCAACAAGACAATGATCCCAAACATAAAGCAAAATCTACAATGGAATGGTTCACAAATAAACGTATCCAGGTGTTAGAATGGCCAAGTCAAAGTCCAGACCTGAATCCAATTGAGAATCTGTGGAAAGAGCTGAAAACTGCTGTTCACAAACGCTCTCCATCCAACCTCACTGAGCTCCAGCTGTTTTCCAAGGAAGAATGGGCAAGAATTTCAGTCTCTCGATGTGCAAAACTGATAGAGACATACCCAAAGCGACTTGCAGCTGTAATTGCTGCAAAAGGTGGCGCTACAAAGTATTAACTTAAGGGGGCCGAATAATTTGGCACGCCCCACTTTTCAGTTTTTTATTTTTTACAAAAGTTTAAAATATCCAATAAATTTTGTTCCACTTCACGATTGTGTCCCACTTGTTGTTGATTCTTCGCCAAAAAATTTAAATTTTATATCCTTATGTTTGAAGCCTGAAATATGGCAAAAGGTTGAAAAGTTCAAGGGGGCCGAATACTTTCGCAAGGCACGGTATAATTTACTTCTAATCTGTAGATTTTTATTCTATTTTTTATTAGTATTGCCATGTTGCCAAAGCTTCTCCTCAGCTCTGCAATTTAGTGATGTTCTTTACTGTAGTCTCATGGCCATAGGTAGCAAAGACTGACGCTAACTCTGTCTATGATCTATGGAAGAGTTTTCTAGACATGTTCTGTGTGGGGAGTGGGATTAGATTAGATGTGACATGACCTATTGTGTGTTATACATTGTGTATATTGTATTATACCTTGTGTGTTATGTAAACGAGGTGACTGCTGCAAAGGAAACCCCTACATAATTGGCAAGTGCCAGTCTATTATTAGGCTTAGTAGAAAGAAAGTTGTAGGATTTAATACTGTTTTTAAAATATAGATGACATGGAAAATGTTAAAAACATTCTCACAATTTATTTACATAGAAAACTGGATCGGATCTCTATGGGACTTCTTCCAACTACGGCTTGTTTCTACATGACAATGCTACTCTGACAATGCCCCCAAATGCAATAGTAGTGTCTTCTTTTTGGCCCCACAAAGCTATAGTTTCCCCACATAGTAATAATTCCTCTCACTATGCTTTCTGTGGCCACAATAAAACAATACCTTTCTTTATAACCCTGCGAAAAATGTTAGCTGCTGTGTTACGTCCGCACCCGTTCGAACTTCTGCGCCATCCGGCCGCATGCTGCGGCGCAGGAGATGGGTCCGGCTGTGATTCTTTCCTTTGGGTTTTTCTTGTATTGTCTGAACACTGTCCTATTCCCTCACCACCTTAATTGATTTTCCACCACACCCGTCTCCTTTACCTTCGTTTTCCCTCTGCTCCACTAACAGTTAATTTTAGCCTTACCTGTGTGATTGACAGTCTATGGTCCTATCAAATCTGGGGCGGGTTCTTCCTTCCTATTTATTCTTTGCTCACATTCATGTTGGCGCTTGCTATTGCCTCGTGCGTACTGGCTATTACTCCTTGCTGTTTTGTTACCTGTATTCTTATTCCTGACCTCTGGCTTACCTTTGACTATTCTCTTGGATATTGATTCTGTACTGCATTGCTCAACTGTTACCGACCCCTTGGCTAGGTAACCTCCCTTTTATTGTTGTTTGTCCTGTCTGCGTTCTGTGTTATCACTTATATCAAGAAGGGATTGACGCCCAGTTGCCAGCTGTCGCCTAGGACAGTTCAGACAAATAGGCAGGGGCAGTGGGTGGGATCAGCTTAGGGCTCACTGTCTTCTCATGCCCCTCCCCCCAAGGTTCACCAGCAGCTACTGGGGAATCGCTCCTCTAGCAATTCCCTTACATGCTATCATTGTGCTTCTACACAAATTTCGCCTTTTGCTTCCTACAAAGTTAATATTACCATGGTAATAGTACTTTTTTCTGTGGCATGATAATAATCACCCTTTGTTCCCCCTACAAGGAAATTGTGCCCCTTTTAAGTCCCCTGCAAGCTAACAGATATTACCAGTGGTGTAATGACTGCTGCTACGGGGCCTGCGACCTTAAGGGGCCCAGTGGAACCCTGCTGCCAAGCAGCAAGACCGAACTGCACTGGGAGGACACCAGAGTACCAGGGACAGATATGTTTTTTTTTTGTTTTCTTTTCCACGTCCCTGGTCTAATTGAAAAATAAAATTTAAGTCTGGACATCCACACTTTAACCCCTTCCTGCCGCAGGGATTTTTCGATTTTGACTCCCTTTGGATGTGGGGATGCATAATTTGTTTATTTATCTTTATTTGAGAACTACTGAAAGAGGAGTGAATTTTGAATTTTTATATTTTTAAAAAAAATTTTTTAAGCACCCCACGGGGACTTGAACTTACGATCTTTAGATCGCAAGCCTCAATAGGCATTTAGTAAAGGTAGGCCTGTGAGCATAAGGCCCACGGGTGCCATGACGACTGGACAACAAGGAAGAAGTGACCGGGCCAGCAGGTCAGCAGTGGTAGGCCATTTCTTTTTACTTTGGGGGCTAAATGAATAGTTTTCTCGGGCTCCGTGGGCTCTGATCACGGGTATTATCATCGGGGCTCCACTGTATAATACAGCAGAGACCCATCGGCTATGGTGGCCATATTTAAACTCCCGACTTCCACCATAATAGTACAGCAGATAGCCGGAAGGGGTTAAGCTGCTCGTCTCTTTTTTTTTGTGTGTGTGAATTTTTGTGGTCTTTTTGTACCCTGCACTTTATTTTTGAAGCATTTTTTTCCGAAATGTTATGCTGCCTTCGTCACTTTTGCTTTTTGTCAGGAAAAGGGGGTGTGGCCTAAATGGAGATTCTTTTCATGCCGTATTTATTACTTGCGCCTTTTTAAAAAGGGGCAAAAATGGAGCAAATGCACTCCAGCATTTGGGCAGCATAAAAAAGCCTGTCAGGTCAGACTGCATTAAAAATGGACAATTGCGCTTTTTTTTTTCTAAATTAACTAAAACATGCACAACATTTAACAAGCACCAACATTATAAACAGCACAGTAAAACTAGTGTAAAGAAAGGCGCACCTGGAAGAAATATGACCAAAGAAGGCAGATCATAAATACCCCCATACAGTCTGTATCTGTATGTAGCTCACACACAGAACTCTATGGAGAGTGGAGGGGAGGAGGAGACTGTTAATTGATTTATTGCCTCAATCTATACAGCAGTAAAATCTTATCTTGAAAGACTGAAGTGGTTCCTTACCACCATAGTAGCAGAGTGTAGCAGCCACAGATATTGGTGAGCCTCTTCTAGACTAATAGGTAAAAAATAACTCAGTTAATAAATTGAGAAAGAAACATATTTCTTTATTACAATATATATTACAAAGTTTCTTATATTCATCTGCACTATTCATTTATGGAAATCTGTTTCATAATTAAAAGTACGCTTTAAGTGAAATTACAATATGTTAACTAACTCTGTACACTATATTAGACTACTTTATTTAGCCAGTTAGCAGATCCATTAATAAAAAGTAACATCTTCAAATTTCTTTGGTAAGAAGCTAATTGAATGCTATGAGCAGTCATGGGAGGTGGAAAACATTAGAAAACACATTTAGGGATTGCCATCCAGAAATTTCCCCAGCATATTTGTTTTTGAGATCCTTGTTTGTTCTCTTATACATGGTAAATATTCAGTATTTAATGAGATGGTGTCTTAAGATCTAGGACCTATAATTAACAGGGATTAAAAAGCAAACAAAACTGTCAAGTTCAGGACAGTCAGCCCAATACAAGTTGTAACACTTCACCAATGTGCACCCACATACAATCATATAGAGTTCACCAATTGTTCAGCCTTTAGGACTATTTAATATGAATTGTCAACATAATTTTTTTATGTTTTAAAGAAATATAATTGTTTTTAAGTAGATAAAGGTTATTCTTTCCCAAATATTTTATGCATCAATTCTGCAAGGTTGCATTCAATGCTTGCAGTCATTCAAGTATGAACTTTTATTCATCAGTGGAAAACATATGTAATAATAATAACAAATTTTATTTATATAGCGCCAACATATTCCACAGCACTGTACAATTTGTAGCGCTCAAGTACTGACAAAAAAGATACATTACAAAGAAATATTCAATTCACACACTGGGACTGAGGGCCCTGCTCGCAAGAGCTTCCAAACTATGAGGTAGAGGGGGTGACACAAGAGGTAGTAGGGGCGGAAACAGACATAGCATTGCTTGTACAATGGTCAGACAATTTTGTAATAGAGGTTACTGTCATTACACATATATAAAACTGCATGAGCCGTCGCCAGTCAGGTCCTTTAACGTGCAGATGGTCCCTGGAAATATAAAGTTAGTCTGATATGGCATCATATCCTGTGAGGTAATGTTGGAGCATCAACAGAGGAGGGTATGTTTTAGGGATTCTAACTACGGAAGGGTTTACGTTAGGAGCTGTGATAGGCCTGTCTGAAAAGATATGTCTTTAGTTCACACTTGAAGCTGTGGAAATTAGGGGTTAATCTAATAGTCCGGGATAGAGCATTCCAGAGAAGTGGTGCAACTCGGGAGAAGTCTTGTATACGAGCGTGGGAGGTTCTGATAATAGAGGAACTTAGTCTTTAGGTCATTGAGTGAACGGAGAGTACGGGTTTGGCGATAGACAGAGATGAGGGAGGAAATGTAGGGAAGTGCAGCATTATGGAGAGCCTTGTGGATGGAGGTGATAAGTTTATATTGTATTCTGTATTGAATAGGCAGCCAATGTAGTGATCGGCACAGACCGGAGGCATCATTGTAGCGTCTAGACTGATAGATGAGCCTGGCCGCCGCATTCAGAATAGATTGTAGAGGGGAGAGTTTAGTAAGGGGAAGACCGATTAGTAAAGAGTTACAGTAGTCAAGGCGAGAGTGAATCAGGGCAACAATAAGTGTCTTTAGTGTATTTGTGGTAAGGAAAGGGCGGATTCTGGAGATGTTTTTGAGGTGGAGATGACATGAGCGTGCGAGTGATTGGATATGGGGGGTGAAGGAAAGGTCTGAGTCAAACAAAACCCCGAGGCAGCGAGCATACTGCCTAGGAGTTATGGTAAGGCCAGAGACTGCAATGGAGATATTAGGGACAGATCTATTAGATGGTGGAAACAGCAATAGTTCAGTCTTTGAGAGATTCAGTTTCAGATAGATCAAAGACATGATATTTGAGACAGCAGAGAGGCAGTCACTGGTGTTCTGTATTAGTGCAGGTGTGATCTCACGGGATGATGTATATAATTGGGTGTCATCAGCATAAAGATGGTACCGGAAGCCAAATCTAGTGATGGTTTGTCCAATGGGGGCTGTGTAAAGGGAGAAGAGCAGGTGACCTAGACCAAGATCCTGATGGATCTTATTAATTTTATCATGGAAATAAGTGGCCAGGTCATCTGCGCTAAGGTCTGTGAATGGCATCTGAACATTGGGAGTGAGTAAGGAGTGAAAAGTTTCAAATAGCCTTTTAGGGTTACAGGAGAGAGAAGAGATGAGAGCGGTGAAATAAGCTTGTTTGGCTAGGTGAAGGGCAGAATTATAGGTTTTAAGCATAAATTTAAATTGCACAAGAAGTAGAACTTTTTTTGGAAAGGATGCACTCCGTCAAGAAACTACTTATTATATACAATAAATAGAGTGAAAAAAAATTACGGTATGATGTGTCAGGAAACGGGGTCGCATTCATCTGGGATAGTCGGCCATCTAGGATAATGGTGCCGTAGGTAGTGAATAGGTATGGTTGGAACAATCTGTTCCTATGGGGTCCCAGGAATTGCGCTCCTAGAAATGAGATCACAGGATAATAGCGGTTGGAAGTAATTCAAGCCTTATTTGGATAAGATAACGCGTTTCGGGGTTTTTAAGCATTCAAAAAAAGCACCCCTTCATCAGATCTCTATACCTTTAAGTGTGTAGCCGGAATTCCTGGGACCCCATAGGAACAGATTGTTCCAACCATACCTAAGCATAAATTTAAAGTGGAGGAAGTCTGCAGGTGTTAGGGTCTTGCCAGACGTAGCAATACCCTCGCACTACTGCAGGGGACTGGGAGGAAGGACAGAGACAAGTGAGCCCTAATCTCACCCCAGCCACTGTCCCTTCCTATTGCCTCAGTTTACCCTAAATGGTAAAAGGACAACCTGAAGACGAGCCCTACACTTAATAAAGTGACAACACAGAACACAGACAGAACAAACGACAAAAAGGGAGGTCGGGAAGCCAAGGGTTCGGTAACAGACAAGCAATGCAGTACAGAATCAAAATCCAAGAGAATAGTCAAAAGTCAAGGCCAGAGGTCAGGAATACGAATGCAAGAAACAAAACAGCAAGGAATAATAGCCAGAATGCACAAAGCAATAACCAGCGACCATGTGAGGGCTGACAACCTGTTTATAGAAAGTCTGGGCCAGCCCCAGACTGGATTGGTAGACAGGCTGTCAATCACACAGGCAAGGCTGAGATTAACTATTAGTGGAACAGAGAAAACCAAGGTGAAGGAAACGGGTGTGGCAGAAAATCAATTACATTGTCTAGGACAGTGTTCAGACTGAGCAACAAGAAACCTACGCAAGGAATCAAACTGAACACGCCTCCTTCGCCACAGTGTGCGAGTGGAGGGTGGCGCAGAGACCTGAACAGGCAGAGACGTTACAGCAAGTGTACGTGATTTTCTCCACAGACGTTCAGCACACCTAGAGCACCGCTGAAGAAAATGTGTCTGTGGCGTGTGCCAGGGTTGCTGCCTCCTGTGTCTAACCTTTCGAGTGGAGGGGGGAGCCGCCTCATCCAATGCACTCTTAAGGGTTTTATTATAGTGACTGGTAGCTAGATTGGGGCAGGAAAGTGAAGAGATGGGGGACAGAGAGGACTGAGAGGTGCTGGGTGTTAATAGCACGTAAATTCCTATATGTATAATTAGTAGGTGTGTCCTGTGAAGGAGTAAAAGCACTGATGGTGAGAGACAGAAGGTTATGGTCAGAGAGTGGCAGAGAAAAGTTAGTAAATTTAGAAACTGTGAGGAATCGATGGAAGACAAGATCAATGGTGTTGCCATCTACATGTGTGGTGGAAGAGGAAAGTTGTGAAAGACCAAAAGACATGATTATTGAGAGAAACTGTGAGGCAGCTGGGGAGACAGGGGTGTCAGTGGGGATGTTAAAGTCACCCATGATGAGGGTAGGAATTTCACTGGATAAAAAGAGGGAAAGCCAAGAATGAAAGTGATCCAGAAATTGGTAGGGTGAGCCAGGTGGACGGTAGATCATAGCTACACATAAGGAGAGTGGGCGGAAAAGTCTGATAGCATGTACTTCAAATGAAGGGAATGTGAGTGAGGGTACCGGTGGGATGGCCTGAAAAGTGCACTGCAGTGACAGAAGTAACCCTACCCCTCCACCCTTCCTGTTGTCAGGCCTAGAGGTGTGTGAGAATTGTAAGCCACCATGAGACAGAGCAGCAGGGGAGGCCGTATCAGACTGCTGGATCCAGGTTTCAGTAAGGGCAAGCATGTTGAGAGATTTACTGGGGAATAAGTCATTAATATATTCTACACTGAGCGGGCATTCCAGAGAGAACAGTTAAAAGAGACAGGAGAAAGATAAGGAGAGGGAACACGGTAAATATTAATTAGGTTTGTAGGATTCCTGTCTGTGTAGGAAGAGGAAAAATTAGGGAAAGAAGGAGGGCCAGGGTTTGGAGAGATGTCCCCAGCAGCTAGGAGGAGCAAAATGGACAGAGACAGAAGGTGGTTAAGTGATTTATGTGGATGTTTATGTTTGGTTTCACTGCTAAAAGCAGTATAGGGATTAGGGTGGTTGAAGAGAGTGAAAAGTGTGTGAGAGCTGTACATGGGAAAAGGCAGAAGAGAAGGACTGATATGGGTAGTGTGCACTGGTGGTAGAGATGGAGGGGAGTTCTGTAGCAAGACAATTGCTAAGATAGTAAGTGACAGTGCAGCTCTTCATACCATGTGATAAAACTTGTTGTTTTGGTTTTAAGTTTACCTGGTGTTCTTCCATGGTGTTCCTGTCTTGTGCCCTGTCTAAATGCCATGTCTAAGTGCACTTTGCTTAATCTGCACTTCGGTTAAGATGGATTCTGCATTAGGAAATGCCCCCCTGCATTGGAAAAGCTTCCCCCATAAGCTGTATCTACTTATATAGGGATGCAGAACTTCATAACGAGCACTAATTTAAGTCGTTAACCAATTAACCCACAAACTGTGACACATGAGGAGACTGGCCTATGTAGTTACAAATACACTGACCAGGGAACTACCATAAAATCAGTGAGCATCAAAAGACTGACACTAGTACAGATAAGGACACATGGGATTGCAAAAAATACAGCCTGGGTGAAATTCTAGGATAGGGGTCAGAGAACAGTCATGTAGAGATAGGTTCAAGAGAATATGTACCATTCAAAGTAGCAGGATGAGCTGAAGGCAGACACAGCAAGCAGAGATGGGTTCAAGAGAATATGTACCATTCAAAGTAGCAGGATGAGCTGAAGGTAGACACAGCAAGCAGAGATGGGTTCAAGAGAATATGTACCTTTATGGTAATGGCCATGTGCTTCTGATGTGCATTTCTGAACAAAGAATAAGCTTTATTTGTTAAAATTGCAAAACTCTTTAAGGCCGGGGACCCACATTGTAACAACACAGCGTTACAGACGGAGAGTTTCTCTTCATTTTCCTTGATTTTTTTGTACAGTGAAAAGGAAAAGGAAATGTGGTGCTAATATTCAAAAAGGGGTCTAAATAAGAGCCTGGAAACTATATACCGGTAAGCTTGACCTCAAATAGTTTGAAGGGTTTCTAAGAAATGATATCATGGAGTATCTCAATGATAATAAACTTATAACACAGTACCAGTCACAAGTGGGGTGTCACAGGGGTAAATGTTGATAAATGTAAAGTTATGCACCTGGACCGTGGAAACAAGTGTTACAATTATGTATTGAATAATAAAACACTGTGTAAGACTACTGCTGAAAAAGACTTGGTGCTATTGGTGGACAGTAAACTTAATTTTAGCAACCAGTGTCAGGCAGCTCCTGCCAAACAAATAAAATCATGGGCGCATTAAGAGCGAAATAGATGCTCACCACAAGGATGTCGTTTTGCCTATATACAAATCACTGGTAAGGCCACATGTAGGCTACTTTGCACAGTTTTGTACACATGTGTATAGGAAGGATATAGCTGCTAGTGACTGTAGCAGGTGCAGAGGAAGGTGACCAAGGTAACTAAGGGGATGGATGGATTAGAGCAGTGATTGTTAACGTTTTCAAGCAAAGTACCCCTGGTGAGAAAATGTCCCAACAGAGTACCCTCAAAGTAACGATCACTTATAAATGTTAATAAAATAAGGCTTTTTTTGGAGTTTTCACACTTTAGTGCCCCACATGTAATATAATGACCCCCACAGTGCACCCCACATGTAATATACTTGCCTCCACATGTAAAAAAAAAAGAACCCCCACAGTGTCGTTGTGCCCCATATAGTATAATGTCCCATAAAACCCCTCTATGCAGTATAATGTCACATTGTGGCCCCCACGCAGTATAATGTCCCTGGGTGGCGTCTACATTATTAAATTCCCACATATATAGGGATTTTCTCACAATATCTGGTTTGGCCGAACCTGCATTTTTCTGGGGTTCAGCCGAACCTGAAATTTTGGAGGTTTGTCACGCTCAAACTACAATTATACTCTGAGGAGAGTGAAGTAATCAAACATAAAAAAGTGTTATTTACCTGTCCTGATCCCCGTGCTCCTCTGGCCTACAGAGATGATGTCAGGTGGTCACGTAGTGTATGAGTCATTATGCTACATGACCCATGTGACCGCCTGACGTCATCTCTGTAGGCTGGAGGAGCACGGGGATCAGCACCAGAGCCCAGGACAGGTAAGTAACATTGTTTCTATGTTTGATTGTCTACCCATGGCCACCGCTAATTATACTCTGAGGGTCCGAAGGGGTCATTAGAGGTGCAGTCAAGGGGAATCACGGGCATAATATAAGGGGGCAATTAATTTAATTAAGGGGGCACTTGGGCTTTATTAAGGCTAAGACCCACATAGCGTCCTGCAGCAAAAAAAGCGCTGCAGGAAAAACCGCTGCAGTAATGCATTGCGGTTTTTCCCGCAGCGCTTTTCACAGAAGGTCTGCAGAGTTTTCCTCTGTGGACTTTCTGCTTCCATTATACCTATAGGGAACCGTCAGCGTTTCCGTAGATATAATTGACATGCTGCGATTTCCAAAACCGCAACGGTTTTGGAAATCGCAGCGTGTCTGCTGCACGTATTTGTCCGCAATGTGTGGATGGGATTTGCAAGAACTGTAAAATGCAGCATTTTTTTCTGCAGCATTTCCACCACGTGAGGCCCTGGTCTTAAGGAGTTTTCCAGCTTATTTTTATTGATGATCTAGCCTCAGAATAGATCATTATTAAGAGATCAGAGATTCCCCACTGATCAGCTGTATGGAGGGGCCATGGAGCCTGTTTATATCACACGCTGACTGTTTATAGTTACTGTGTGATATAATTACAGCCTTGCCACATAGACGTGTATAGGACGAGGATGTAGTTACATTACATGGCCGATATGAGATGAATGTCACTATGTAAACAGAGAAGCAGTCATGGCGCTTACACAGGTACCACTGTTCATTCAAACAGCTGATGCCTGGTATTGGAATCCCACTAATTTTTTTTTACCTTTTAATTAGGAAATACCTGTGGCATTATTAATAAGGGACACTATTTAAAGGGGGTACACAGGGAAGTTATTAATTTAAAGATGCACTTGGGGGTTTTATTCATTATGGGGGGTTATAGTATATATTTTATAATTGTGGGTACCAGAAGGATGGGTGTGCAGGTGAGGACAATATAAGGCAAGTGCCTGGAAAAGTGAGGAGCCAAAGGTGTCTGTGCTGCAAACTTTACAGAGATTGAAAGAAGTGGTCATGGCAGTCCAGATGGAAGAGAAATGGAATGGAAATGTGAGCAATTAGTCAGAGACATCACCTGTAAGTCACTAGATGTTACTGCCCTGTATTCACATAAATGGTCTGCAGAGCCCTGTGTAGAGCCGATATATACCATTATACGGTCACCTTATAGTGATAATATTGGTATACCTAAGTTGGGGGTCAACTTGCCCCCCCTGTGCTGAACCCCTAGCTACGCCTCTTGATGCTAGTAATTTCTGGGATAGGATGCTGATCCAAGGACTCCAATTGTCCTATTTGGAGTTGTGAAGGAATATATACCTCTGATGGGGCAATTGGCATCAGTCCTGTGAAGGTTTTTATACCCTAACCTGGATCAACTTGGTAGTTTGATAGGTTGGACTTGATGGGCTTGTGTCTTTATCCAACATTATCAACTTTGTTAGTCTCCATTTTTACATCCAATTAGCAGATGGGAAAATGGATGCAAAAAAGGGACGCAAAAAGATAGCCATCTATTCACAAAGAGATCAATTTAAAAAAAAAAAAAAATCTGTTTCTATCAATTTTTTTGGATGGACACAAAAGTATGGTATATGTTTTTGTGTCCTTCAAAAAAAAAAACAAAAACAAAAAACAGACAAACGGATCTGTCATGTACAGGCCGTCCTAGCAAACATAAACAAAATATTCACTAAAGATATATAGATAGATGGATAGATAGATAGATAGATAGATAGATAGATAGAGACTAATAAGAATAAGTAATAACACATACACAAATACATAAGCTTTGTTCATCACAGGATCCTTTCTCTTTTTTTTTTTTTTTTTTTTAATATTGATATCTATGTATACACATGTCTATCCCTTTACATGCATATGAGGCTATTTTTTGCATCCATTTAACGGATGTAAAAACCTCTATTTGAGTTGTACTATGTTACAAGTTTCTATTGGAAGTCAATCTGACCGATTTATTAGAAAACTGGCGTGCAAGGCATAAAAGTTGCATTTTCTGTGCAAATCAGATTTTTTTTTTTTGCGCCAAAAATTGCGACTTGTTAATTTCTGCACAGTCCTTGCCATTTTCCTGAAAAGGAAAGCACAATAAATTATTATTATTATTATTGATCAGATGCCTTAGGGTTCAAATCCCCTAGGGAGTCTAAAGATAAAAAGAAAGAAAAAGTTTAAATAAAAATAATATTTCAAATCATCCCCCTTTTTTATTATTATTATTGTTTATTTATATAGCACCATTAATTCCATGGTGCTTTACATTTGTGGGTTTACATACGGTACACAAGATATACAAAACAGGTAACAGATATATCGAAACAGATAATGGCCCAAAGCATGTAGTTAACTTGTAAATTTTGCTGAACCATGACTACTGTAAGAACAAAAACAAAATTTTCTCCCAGCTGTCCAGTACATCATATGGCACATTGAATGGTACCATTATGAAATGTAACTTGTCCTGTGAACGGAAAAATAAAAAAGTTGTAGCTTTTGGAAGGCAGGGAGTAAAAAAATTAAAATGCAAAAATTAAACAGGAAGGGGTTATTACAGCCTACCTTACCCTTATTAGGCTAGTTAGGTTGGCAATGCAGTATTTTTTTATCTAATATATACACAATGAGTGATGTATTTTGTATTTTAAACTTTATTGTATTTCTTTTTATTTTAATAAAAAGAAAAAAAGTGACTCCTCCACAAAGAATACTCAACTGTTCCCATTGTGTCCATAGCACATTACAGTAATAAGCAGGATACCTTTGTATGTATGTCCCTATTTTAGATTTGGGGAAAAACAATGCTGAAGTCTTATGCAAACATGATAGATGGTGTACAGCTTCCTGGAGTGCTCGTCTTACCATTGAGACCCCTACCATCTCTTGTCATCTCCACCCTGTGTAATGGAAATTGATCCTCCCACTGATATGACATCATCCATCCTACTTGAGCAGCATGAGCAGTGCACCCAGGGTTGAAGCCCCCCCCTGTGCACCAACTGCCTCATTTGCATAAGACTTCAAAGTTGTCTTTCTGCAAATCTACATAAGTGACAAACATAACAGAGGTTTATAGTTTATCACTGTAACATGCTCTACAAAGTGAAGGTAGCAGATGAATATGCTTGGGGGAGGTGGTAGTCTGCCTTTAAAAACCTGATTTTGTTTGCATTACAGACTGTAAGAATAAGGGCTAAAAAGCTGTACTTTTCTCATATTTCAACAGGACATTTTTCCAGAACCATTGTGGAACATCCATGTTGTCACAGCCGTCAAAAACTATGAACAGACCCATAAGTATTCATGTGTTTTAAAATGACCCTCACATAAGTCCCTTCAAGGGGGTTCAACAAACTAAGGCTACATTCCCATAACAGTAAAAACCGGCCGTGTGACATCAGTTTTTTTTTTTTTAATGGACAATGAATGTGGGCTATTCTCATGACCATTATTGTCTCATGGACCACCAAAATATAGGTCATTCTCCACTTTCTGCTGTTTTCACAGATCCCTCTATACACTGAAATGTATGGGGGATCCATGAAAACGGGTGCCCCTCAGGTCCAAGCCGGCTGTGAAAAACATCCATTTTTCATGGCCGTTTTGCGTCTAGCCTAACACAGCCATTTTGATGGCTAGGTCAATGAAAAATGGCACTGTCGTACAGTGTCGGACTGGGATGTCTAGGGCCCACCAGTGGAATTGTTTCTAGGGGCCCACCATCAGGACCCCTGCAGATCAGCGGTACCGAGACAGGGCGGCTAAAGGTAATAACATGTCGGTAGCCATGCTGCTCACCCACTATACCATGTGCACCACTGCACTACCTAAACCTACTGCTACACCTTGTATGGCAAGTGAACAGCGTGGCTCCAAGAATTGTTACCTTTACCTGTAGCCGCACTGTCCTGGAAAAGCTGATCTGCAGAGGTCCTGGCTGTTGTATCATCGCAAATGTAATATTGATGGCCTATCCTAAGGACAGGCCATCAATATTAGAAAGATGGATAAATCCTTTAAAGAGGTTGTCCAGGAATTGGAGCATGGCGGGAGGCGTAAAGTAAAAAATAAATAAATTAAAAAGCATACTCACCTGTCCCCGGCGCTCCGTTGTCCGCTGCCAGTATCCATTCAGTCTCATGCCGGCGACTCCTTGCTGGGAGTCCTGCACCTCATGTGATCGCTAAGACCAATTATGTACAGGATTTCCAGAAATGAGGCGCCGCCATGAGACCGAACAGACACAGGCAGAGTACAACTGGGTGCTGGGGACAGGTGAGTATGTTTTTTTTTTTTAATTTTCTTATTTTTACACCTCCCTGGCGGCCCACACAGTCGTCGCTCCAGTTTATGGACAACCTCTTTTAAGGGGTTGTCTGGGCCAAATTTTTCTATGGTCACTTCACTAGTCCCCCCACATAGTGGCCTCTTCACTGGTCCCCCATACTGTATGGGGAACAGTGATGGGGTCATTATATTGTGTGGGACCAGTGATGGGGGCTAACATCCTGTGGGGGGGGGACATTAAACTGTGTGGGGCATATTAAAGGTGTTGTCCAGGGTTAATCTTTTTTCTGGCCTATGCTCAGGATAGGCCATAAATACCTGATCAGTAGGGGCTGACACACGGCCCCATCAGCTATTCGGAGCCACTTCCGGAGCCCATTCTGTACACAACACAGGGCTGGAAGCAAAAAGCTCCATCCGCTGTATAGCAGCCCGGAGCCTTCACTGCAGCTCAGCTCCCGTAATTGCTGAGATGCAGTGAAGGTGCCTGGCTAATACACAGTGGACAGAGCTTTCTGCTTCTGGCCCTGTATTGTGTACAGTATGGGCATCAGAAGTGGCTCCGTACAGCTGATTGGTCCGGGGTTGGCCCCCTACAGATAAGGTATCTATGGCCTATCCTGAGGATTACCATAATAAATTATGCCTGGACAACCCCTTTAATATACCCCCCAGGGCCCCCCTAATGCGCCACACTTTAAAGAGGTTGTCCAGTATAATTTTTTTCTTTTTTATAATTAGTCCGGGGGAGGTGAATCCCCCCTACCCCCCCCCCCCCAAAAAAAAACAAAACACACTAAACATACTCACCTGTCTCCGGTGCTCTGGTGTCCTCCCAGCATGGTCCGGTCCTGCAGTTCCGCTGTCTTCTTTTTGCCGGAATTCCTCACTGGCTGTGACGTCCCAGGTCCCTTCCCTTAGGCCGCTGATTGACCTCAGGGGTCACATGTAGTCATGTGCAGGGGGAACTTCAGCTGGAAGAAAACAACAGAACTGCAGGACCGAACTGCGTTGGAAGACACTGGGGACAGGACAGAAAGTTTTTTTTTTTTTTTTTGTTTTGTTTTGTTTTTTTCACCTGCCCCAGCGTAATAAAAAAAAAAAATGAAGGAGCCACTGTATGGAGTATAAACTCCACAGTGGCCCCCACCCAATATTATAAGCTCCACAGTGGCCCCCACCCAGTATTATAAGCTCCACAGTGGCCCCCACCCAGTATTATAAGCTCCACAGTGGCCCCCACACAGTATTATATGCTCCCTAAAGTGGCCCCCCACCCAGTAGTATATGCTCTACAGTGGAACCCACCCAGTATTATAAGCTCCACAGTGGCCCCCACCCAGTATTATATGCTCTACAGTGGCCCCCACCCAGTAGTATATGCTCCCTACAGTGGCCCCCCCACCCAGTAGTATATGCTCTACAGTGGCCCCCACCCAGTATTATAAGCTCGACAGTGGCCCCCACACAGTATTATAAGCTCCCAATAGCCCCCCTCTGCTTCAGTGCTATTATTATACTCTGGGGTCTGAGGAGACCCCAGAGTATAATAATCGGAGGCCCAGGGTAAGTGATTAACAATAACAAACATTCATACTCACCTTGTCTTACCTTTCCTTGGCATCCTCGCTCCATCCTGCCGTCTTCAGTGTCTTCAGGCCCTTTTCCGACGTCGCTGCTGAGGTCTGTGATTGGGCCTCAGCGGTTACGTGGGGGCGCACTGACGTCATTACGCGGCCGCGCCCCATGTGACCGCTGGGGCCTAATCACAGGCCTCAGTCATGATGGAGGAGCGCTGAAGAGAACGCTGTGCCCAGGAGAGGTGAGAATATCTATTTATTGTTTTCAGTCACCTCCCCTGGGCTGCCATCTATTGGCTTTCCCCAACCGCTATCATAGTGATCCGGGGCCCGGCCGTCTTCAGCTGGCCACGGGCACCATACTCCGCTGAGCCTGGTCGTGGTCGCACCCCTTGCGACCGCGATCGTTACGCCACTGGTCAAGGGCCTGATCGGGATGGTCAGGATCCCGATCGGGCCCCCATGACATGAGGACTAATAGTCGGGGCTCGGGGCCCACCAGTGGATTCACCGGTTCCCCGGTGGGCCAGTCCGACCCTGCTGTCGTATGAATAAGGCCTAAAACATTAATCCAAATAAACCACATCCATTTTCCACAACAAAAAAGTAAAGTGATGTCCATAGTGTAGAAGTTTTCAAAATAAGAGCAAATACATGATAAATCTTGTGCATACTGAGACATATTTATTAATGCTGTTGTGTGACATCCATTAAAAAAATGGACACCACAGAGACAGTATTCACTATCGTGTTACTCTAGCTTCAGACTGGCATATCATACACCAGTCTTAATAAAGGCCCCAAGTGATTTATGAAGAGCCTCTTGCATCGGAATGGAGATAATATCATCCCTCTATGCCAGGAAACTGGCGTGGAGGGATTGATAAATCTTCCCCAATGTTCTCAATAAAAGCCATGAACAGTACAAATATGTGTGTGGATTATTAGTTTAGTTACATTTGTATGTCTATTATTGTGACTTAGAAAAAAAAACAGGACACATTTTATTAGTAATAGATGCAGAAATTCAGGTAATTACAAAGGGTTCACTGACTTTCACTTGCAACTGTATGTGCATGTCTAAATATAAGAAACCTTCACTGTCCCTAATTTTTAATACTTGTCCTGTTTATACAATACTCTCTGTATGACCCATTTTCCTATATCAGCACCACTTATCAGTTTTTCCAGTGAAAACTACAGATGCGGTGCAGGAAGCTGCTGGGGTTCACCAGGTACATATGATTTCCATAATTTGATAGATTTTATGCAACCTAAAAAATGGTTGCATAAAACATATTGCTAAACTATAATTACAAAATTGGTTTCTGTGAAGAACATGGTTTACCTGAGGCACTTTATGGTTTCATATGGTATTGAGTAAATGACTGGTTCAGATTGGATCTAATCTGGATTCATAGTAATAGATTTCATGTAAAAAAAAATCACAAAGCTCAGTTATTTATCGGCACAGCAGAGGGTGAAGTATTACTGCATAACTCGATAGACTGGCATCCTAAAGCTTTGTACAATTAGTAGACAAAAAATAGAACCCTGCATGTGATACACCTAAATTTACATCTAATGTTTAGGACAATGAGGTTTCAGCAGGGGCATAGCTTAAGGGTTGTGGTACAGTGGTAGCAATTGCATCTGGTCACTGACACTTTAATGGCACATAATAGGTGCCATTAAATAAAGCAGATACAGTACTGCAGTGGAGCAGAATCCTATCAGTGGGACTCCATAACATTTCTGGCCTGTGGCTGAATTCAGGTGACTCTGGGGTCACCGCTGATGCCTGTGATTGAGCCTCAGTGGTTACATGGTAGCGATGGCGTCATAAGGTGACCCCAGGGACATATGACGTCAGCTGCAGACCTGAAGAGGAAGCTGGAGACAGCAGAACTTCGCCATCAGAGAATCAGGACAGCAGACTTTGAGCCCGGTTGCGCACAATCATGAATGAACGCACGGCCAGCGCACGGGTGGCACACGGATGTCATCTGTGTGCCACCCGTGCATTCAATCAATAGGAGCCACAGAAGCACAGCTGCAAAATCAGACAGGAATAGGGCCTGTTCCATATTTTGCGGCCCGGACTGTCGGCTCACACACGGGCTCATGTAATTCATGATCATGTGTATGGGCCCATAGAAATGATTGGGTCAGTATGCTATCCGGGAAAAACCCGGATAGCAAACTGACCTTTCACACGGTCATCTGCAAGGGATTTAAGGCTAAGGCCCCATGCAGCGAGCCACAGCAAATAACGCTGTTAAAAAAAATGTGGCGAAAAAAGACATTGCGTTTTTTCTGCAGCGTTTTTCAAAGAAATTCTGCATAGTTTTCCCCTATTATACCTATACGGAAAACGCCAGTGCTTTCAAAGGTATAATTGACACGCTGCCATATGTGGATGGGATTAGCCAGAATTCCATCCACTTTGCAAGTACTGTAAAGAAGCTGTGTTTTCACCACGCGGGGCTTCAGCCTAAGGAACATTTTCTATTTGTATCCATCCACATTGACTGCTTTGTTAAAATAAAAATTTATTTTCATATGGAGGTCAGTGGCAACAGATACAAACATAAAGTGTTTTGTTGGGTTTTGTCAGACAACTTTAACATTCATTGTTCAGATCATCTGATGGTTCAGAACAACAGACACAAAAATAACAGTGTGAAACTAGCCTTGAACTGTGTAAAAAAACAAACAATGTAGCTGGTCACTCAGGCCCAAACAGGCCTGGTCATTAAATGGTTAAAAGCTACAACTGAGCTGCATCCAGAAGAACATTTATTAGAATAATACATTACAAATACATTCAGTCCTCAGATATAATCTAAGTAGTTTTCTTGCCAGTGATTATTAAACCATGGTCCAAACACCAACAAAAAAAGCCATGTGAATATTATCAAAAGTTCTTCAAGATATATTAGGTTTTTTTTGGCTTAAAACAGATATTGTTTATTCCCCTCGATTTCTTTTCTAAATCAGCTTGTCACGTATGTGCTACATAATAGACTTCATGCATACAGTGAATACATTTAGTTTGTGTTGCTGTTGGAAGACAACACATTTCCCATGTGGGTCTAGGTTGGTACATTGTGTAATAGTCATCTGGTTGGATGGCAGGTATTTGATAGAAAAAAAAAAGATCACTGCCAGGATTTAATAATAAACAGTAACAAGGGAACTTCCAGCTGGCAACACTATGGAATCCCTTGTCACCATCCCACGTAAATTACACTTCAGTTCCCAGTACATGAAAAAAAAAATAAACTGAAATCATATAACCATCTATTTATTTGGTTGGGGGTCAATATTTAAGAATTGGAAACTCTTGCCCCTCAGTGGGAACATTACTGGGAAACTTAAACAAATCTGTACCTATAATCAATACCTAAAATATTTCCATATCTTCAGTTGTGAAAACCACCAATTCATTTATAAACTTTAGGGTATATTCACACAGATTTGTCCTATTCATCTGAATGAGTTTGCAGAAATCCATGCACATGTTGCAGAAACCAGGATTATATCTTGGGGGAGATGTGACTAGAGTTTGGAGGGCACCTGAAGTCACTTCCCCTTTAAAAATAGGAATGGAGGTTGTGCAGCATTACTTATCTTGAATACAGCAGAGCCTCCATTGTCTTTAATGTGCACTTACAATTATTTCCACATTAACTTCCGATTTTAAATTACCCTGGGTATTCTGAAACTTGGGATGCAAAGGTGAGCAGGTTACTGGATGGCGTATAATGATGGCAGGTGGACATGAGTATAAATTTACAGCACAACTTAAAACTTCGCTGTACATAGTAGATGAGGTTGAAAGAAGACACAGGTCCATGAAGTCCAACCTATAATGTTGTAAAGTGTTAATTCAGAGGAAGGCAAAAAAAAAACCATGAGGTTGATGCCAGTTGCCCCATGTGATGGACAGATTTCTTTCCTGTCTCCAAATCCGACAATCAGTATAAAGCCTTGGACAAACTTATTATCTCCAAAAATGCTATACCTATAACCAGTGATATTTTTCCTTTTAAGAATGTATCCAGACACAATGAATCCACCATTACAACTTCCTGTGACAATTATCTCAATAGTCTCACCTTTCTTATAGTAAACATTACTTGTCTATATTGATAGTGAAATGTTGCTTGCTCTAGGTATAGAGAATGTCGCCTTGACACTGGCAGAGACCCAGGAGTAAAAAGATTATTAGAAAGGTCTTTGTACTGTCCCTTCACATATTTGGACATTGTGACCTGATCTCCCCATAGCTGCTTTTTTTCTAAACTGAATAACCCTAAGATTGTTAATCCGTCTTTGTACTCCAGTCCACCCAGTAACCTAATTATCTCTGCCTTCCTTCTCTGCACTCTATCTAGTTCAGCTATGTCCTTCTTATACAGTACTCTATGTATGGCTATATTAGTGAATTGTATAGTGACATAACTATGTTCTTGCCATGAGAATCTATGCCTGTTGATGCATCTTATAATTTTATTTATGTTGTCAGCAGCTGCCTGACACCTTTTTAATGCCATTTTTACCCAGTACTTTACTGTTAAACTTACATTTCATTTCCCTGACCAAAATCCATAGCCTTTCATTTGTCTACATTAAATCTCATTTTGTCAGATCTTTGCCCATTCTTTCAGTTTCCCTAAATCATCCAGTAATATTCTACTAACCTCCTCAGTTTTCATGACTTTACAGAGTATAGTATCATCTGTAAATATGGAAACCCTGCTATGTGAACCCTCTACCAGGTAGGTAAATCATGTAAATCACATAAACTGCACTGTACATCTTTAAGTTCTCTAAGTGCATCCGACGATACATGTGCCTCATCATTAAAAATATTGGATAACTGGTTGGTCCACTCAGGTTCTTTTATTTTGGAAATCCATAATAGTGACCGAGACACTGAAAAACAACATATTAGTAATCCTATAAAAATCCAGTATAACTCAAAATACACTGCGGCATAGCCATTAAAGCAATAGCAACCTACACGTATCTTGTGAAAAATAATGTTATCCACAAAAAAATAACCACATAAAAATAAAGAAAATGTATATCATTTATTACCACCATCCTTGAACCCACTACATAACAATCCATAATAAATAAATCATTCCAGTATGTTTGTACTGTAATAATTAAGCTAATAGACCAAATGTCCACATATACTGTTAATTCAATTTAAATTATGCCAATATATACAGTACAGACCAAAAGTTTGGACACACCTTCTCATTTCAAGAGTTTTCTGTATTTTCATGACTATAAAAATTGTAGATTCACACTGAAGGCATCAAAACTATGAATTAACACATGTGGAATTATATACTTAACAAAAAAGTGTGAAACAACTGAAAATATGTTTTATATTCTAGGTTCTTCAAAGTAGCCACCTTTTGCTTTGATTACTGCTTTGCACACTCTTGGCATTCTCTTGATGAGCTTCAAGAGGTAGTCACCTGAAATGGTCTTCCAACAGTCTTGAAGGAGTTCCCAGAGATGCTTAGCACTTGTTGGCCCTTTTGCCTTCACTCTGCGGTCCAGCTCACCCCAAACCATCTCGATTGGGTTCAGGTCTGGTGACTGCGGAGGCCAGGTCATCTGGCGTAGCACCCCATCACTCTCCTTCTTGGTCAAATAGCCCTTACACAGTCTGGAGGTGTGTTTAGGGTCATTGTCCTGTTGAAAAATAAATGATGGTCCAACTAAACGCAAACCGGATGGAATAGCATGCTGCTGCAAGATGCTGTGGTAACCATGCTGGTTCAGTATTCCTTCAATTTTGAATAAATCCCCAACAGTGTCACCAGTTAAGTACCCCCACACCATCACACCTCCTCCTCCATGCTTCATGGTGGGAACCAGGCATGTAGAGTCCATTCGTTCACCTTTTCTGCGTCGCACAAAGACACGGTGGTTGGAACCAAAGTGCTCAAATTTGGACTCATCAGACCGAAGCACAGATTTCCACAGGTCTAATGTCCATTCCTTGTGTTCTTTAGCCCAAACAAGTCTCTTCTGCTTGTTGCCTGTCCTTAGCAGTGCTTTCCTAGCAGCTATTTTTACCATGAAGGCCTGCTGCACACAGTCTCCTCTTAACAGTTGTTGTAGAGATGTGTCTGCTGCTAGAACTCTGTGTGGCATTGACCTGGTCTCTAATCTGAGCTGCTGTTAACCTGCGATTTCTGAGGCTGGTGACTCGGATGAACTTATCCTCCGCAGCAGAGGTGACTCTTGGTCTTCCTTTCCTGGGGTGGTCCTCATGTGAGCCAGTTTCTTTGTAGCGCTTGATGGTTTTGGCCACTGCACTTGGGGACACTTTCAAAGTTTTCCCAATTTTTCGGACTGACTGACCTTAATTTCTTAAAGTAATGATTGCCACTCGTTTTCCTTTACTTAGCTGCTTTTTTCTTGCCATAATACAAATTCTAACACCCCATTCAGTAGGACTATCAGCTGTGTATCCACCTGACTTCTGAACAACACAACTGATGGTCCCAACCCCATTTCTAAGGCAAGAAATCCCACTTATTAAACCTGACAGGGCACACCTGTGAAGTGAAAACCATTTCAGGTGACTACCTCTTGAAGCTCATCAAGAGAATGCCAAGAGTGTGCAAAGCAGTAATCAAAGCAAAAGGTGGCTACTTTGAAGAACCTAGAATATAAGACATATTTTCAGTTGTTTCACACTTTTTTGTTAAGTATATAATTCCACGTGTTATTTCATAGTTTTGATGCCTTCAGTGTGAATCTACAATTTTTATAGTCATGAAAATACAGAAAACTCTTGGAATGAGAAGGTGTGTCCAAACTTTTGGTCTGTACTGTACATGTAATAGAGCTAATAGCCCAAATGTCCACACATACTGTGAATTCAATTTTGGATTATACAAAGGAAGTAAAATCAATGTACCAATAATACACAACCACTAATCTCACAGGGACATATAGGAACCTATAAATACTAAGCAAGTAGTTTAAAAGTAGTGAGTACAGGAGCAGTGACCACAACCTCCAACCTTCAGCCCCAACATGCGTTTCACCCAAGAGCTTTCTCTGGGGGCTGAATGGTGGAGGTGGCATGTCACCTGGAATAGGAGAAACACAGCTGAGGACTGTAAATACCTAATGAGAGGCGCATGTCCAAGACAAACACCAATGTGTACGTCTGCCTAGTTAATTAAAGAGGTTATCTGGTGTCTAACATTGATGGCCTATCCTTAGAGTAGCACCCCAACACAATATAATGTGCTCCACAGTGCCCCACACACAGTATAATGTGCTCCACAGTGACCCCTGACACAGTATAATATACTCCACAGTGGCTTCCAACACAGTATAATATACTCCACAGTGCCCCCCCAACACAGTATAATATACTCCACAGTGGCCCCGAACACAGTATAATATACTCCTCAGTGGACCCCCCGAAACAGTATAATATACTCCACAGTGGCCCCTAACACAGTATAATATACTCCACAGTGGCCCCTAACACAGTATAATATACTCCACAGTGGCCCCCAAGACAGGCTATACTCCACAGTGGCTCCCACACAGTATTATATGCTCCTGTACTTACCTGCACTCCCACGAAGAGCCACATCCTACACTGACAGTTTTCAGGAGCATGTGCAATACTCCTGAAAGAAGCGCTCACCGAGGGATCTGGGACAGTTGTCCCGGACTCCTTGTTAGCGAGCGATGCAGGAGCCTGGCTGGGGCGATGGTGTGTGTGCCCACAGAGAGGGCTCTCTCTGGCACGAGTGCCATAGGTTCACCACCACTGGTCTAGGCTAGTGTAAGGATTAATGTCTGGTATCCAGTGGTTAGCTCAACTCCTTAGCGCCCTACAATATCTCCTGTGCCCTGTCTCTCTTATACCTGGAAACAATTCCCCCTTCAGATTCCCCTTCTTCCCCTCTACAGTTTCTACAAAGGATAGAGAGCACTCTGTTTAACCAGTTCATGTAACACGGACTTTCAGGACCAGACAGCAGGTAACAGTGCAGCTTCCCAACACAACATTATTGTCCTGTGAGAATGCATCCTAATGGATGAATATAAGGATTATGACATTTCACAACATTTACCTTTAAGATTGTGTCAGTGTCTTGTGGTTCAGGTGTAGTAGGAACAGACTGCTGGACTTCTTGCAACAGTGATTCAGGGTCATCCTAGGGAAAAATGAACACGATTAGCCATCTGACAACTCAGTAAATAAATTTTATACAAGTATTCACTAACTTTGCAAATCTTTTTTTGCAACACTGCATGTTATATCTACTAGGGCTGGGCGATTATGACCCAAATTAAAATTGTAATTAATTGAACATTTTATCTCAATTACAATTAACGGACAATTATTTTGGGACACTCCCGTTTTTACATGCCACACCATGCCATTTAATTTTGGCTTCAGTTATTCACTTATCAGCAATCCTGATTGGATAGTATACAGTTAGTGACCCAACAGAGATCCTGATTGGATAGTATACAGTTAGTGACCCAACAGAGATCCTGATTGGATAGTATACAGTTAGTGACATATCAGCGATCCTGATTGGATAGTATACAGTTAGTGACCCAACAGAGATCCTGATTGGATAGTATACAGTTAGTGACATATCAGCGATCCTGATTGGATAGTGTACAGTTAGTGACGCATCAGCAATCCTGATTGGATAGTGTACAGTTCGTGACCCATCAGAGATCCTGATTGGATAGTATACAATTAGTGACATATCAGAGATCCTGATTGGATAGTATACAGTTAGTGACATATCAGTGATCCTGATTGGATAGTGTACAGTTAGTGACACATCAGGAACCCTGATTGGATAATGTACAGTTAGTGACACATCAGCAATCCTGATTGGATAGTGTACAGTTCGTGACTCATCAGAGATCCTGATTGGATAGTATACAATTAGTGACATATCAGAGATCCTGATTGGATAGTATACAGTTAGTGACATATCAGTGATCCTGATTGGATAGTGTACAGTTAGTGACGCATCAGCAATCCTGATTGGATAGTATACAGTTAGTGACACATCAGCAATCCTGATTGGATAGTATACAGTTAGTGACATATCAGAGATCCCGATTGGATAGTATACTGTTAGCGACATATCAGAGATCCTAAGATAGGACATCAATATTAGATCTGTGTGGGTCCGACACCAGGGACCCCACAGGTCACCAGCACCGGTATTGTTTACATACCCCTAGACGTGCTGCTCACTCGCTGTACAAACTATAGGTACTGCAGTGCTGCTGCTTAGATTTCATGAGCTCCCCAGCTCCTTTCCCATAATGCCTTGTGATATGTAGATGCTAAGTAGAGGGCAAAAGGCAATTAAAATCTCTACACACCTTCACTGGTGCTCTCCTCAATGTGAGAGATTCTTGTCCCTAGATTTCAATGGGTACCTACACTTGCCACTACAGTTTGTACAGCGAGTAAGCAGCACGGCTCGCATTATCTTAACAATACCGCAAACTGCACTGTCTAGGTACCAGTGACTGGCATCCCTGCAGATCTAATATTAATGGCCTATCCTAAGGAAAGGCCATCAATGTTAGAAACTGGATAACCTCATTAATATACTACTCTATAAAAGAGATATTGGTGCATGCGCAAAACAAAATTGATGCTGCGATACCCATAATAAGTATGGGAAGAGAAAAATGTACAAAACTAGCCTAATATTATCATATAAAACAAACCATGAACATAAACGCATATATATGTACAGTAATACCACACTACATTGCTGTGTAGCATTTACCTCAAGTTGGGTTTCTAGATAATCCTAGTTGTCTGCACTCTGCTTTATATCTAGAACCTGTTTCAGCCTCCATGCTTGGACTGTGATGTTATTGACAAACTTCTTCCAATCTTTAGCCTTCTTTGGCTCAGTGTTGTCCTCTACTTAATTCGACTTAATTCTCGGTTATAAACTAGGCTGTTGTCAGGATATCATGTCACTTATGTGTTCTATTCGTATATATTGTGAAAGTTTAGAATCTTCATTATAATCAAGTCACCACAAAAGGAAGGGTATTTCTTTTAAATGAGCTCCATTCCCAGCATGCTTTGGCCTTGACAAAGGCATTCTGCCAAAACATGTTACCGCTGGGTCTGCTGCTTGTACTGATGTACTTTTAATGGATAATAAATCAGAAGACTTTAAACATTTATTATGTGTTTTTCTCACAGAAAGGACTCAAAGCACAGGAGGGTAGAGTAGTCAATGGCTGACAAGCGGTTGTTCATCCCCAACACCCACTAGGGTTAGTTTTTTTTACCTATCAGTATTTTTTGGCATGTGGAAGGAAGCCAGAGTATATAGGGAGAAAATACAAACTCTGTGTAGATATTGCTCTTGATCGTATTCATACCCATGCTGCCCATATGATGGTGAGCTAACTGTTTGTGTCTGGTGAAGATCACTGCTTAATGTGTAATTTGTATTTTGTAAAATCTAATATAAACATGCGACCACAGACAAACAATTAATGCATATATTACTATAAAGCCTTACCTTGTTCCAGATAGCAAATGCAGCTTAAGAAATAAAATGCATCACTTTGTCCTTTTTTCTGCCATTCTGATAGTACACTTATCAACATTTAAGTTCCCAAAATTGCAACATTTAAGCTGCCCCAAGGACACCAGGAATTTCCAAATGCCACTTTGGAGTCTCCAGGAAAACAAAAAAATACAGTGCCAAGCGCTACACAAGGTAAGACTGTTATGGACAAACGCAAAATAAGCAGCCTTAAGATTAAGGTGCTCATCTTGTATTGTTGTGTAAGCCACATCAACTGTAAATGCAAACACAACTGGACTTTTTTAGAGCAGAAGGTAAAGATATTGGCCATGAGTATGACCGATGAGTAATTCAGGAACTACAAGTGCTTGCCAACTTTTAAAAAAGGAACTCTGTTTCAAGTAAATCCAGTCAAACGTGTTTCGGGGATAGACACCTTCTTCAAGTAAAATATGAATAATACATAGCATAACACACAGATAAATCTTAATAAACCCTGATAAGCACCAAACAGACAAGGTATCATGGGACAGGGTTACAATGCATGCAATAAATATACACTAAAACATAACATACAATAAAGCCAACCTATTATGTGAAATAAATTAGGAATCAGCATGCAAAGAAAGGTTAAGAACTGGGCAATACAATCCTTATAATAAGACTTGGACCAGTGGGGTAGGTTAGATAATAAAGGAAGAGGATCAGCTATCTTGGACTGTTGCCTGGATATTAATGATTCTAAGCATGGTATACTCTGGCTGTGATGGGAGGTGGGGGAATGCCGCCTCAGTCTTTGCTAGGTGGCCAAGTGATGCTAGAGGTGCATCATATTGTACTAGAGCTGTGAGAGAGTAAGGATCAGGAATGCCCAAATGCCACTTTGGGACACATTTGCATAAAGCAATCCCCTTTGTGGTCCTTTTAACTGGAATGTCCCATCAAAATTATGCATCTTTATAAGCCAGACTCATACCCCTAAATTGATTGATATATTCATTATGGAAAAGTAGTCAGGAACTCTCAAGTGAGATCAAGGATAGATACTACAGGTTCAGACAGAATGAAAACACAAAGCTCCAAATCATCTGCATTTACATAAATTATAATATAACATGCTGGTTACTTGCTGCCACCACCAGGGGGAGATTACTGCACATACGTACAATTTAAAGTTTATACTTATCTTCAATATTTATATATGAAACTAGCAGAAAGACCTGGCTTCGCATGGGTATATTTAATTTTATTTTGTGTAGTGGCCCCATAAGAATTGGCACTGATCTATTTTGTATATCGTTTGTCTGTAGTTTGTGTTTTTAAATACGTTTCAATTTATAAGAATGATGACATCCAGTATGGCAGTCCAGTATAGGTACAGTCTATTTATGGCTATGTTGTTATGGAAACCTGGTAAATTAAATGTGAAGTTATATTGGCTGATACACATCATACAACTGAATATTTAAGGACCTGCAAACTGCTATTGACTAATACAGGTCATAAATAGCTTGGTTGCTATAGAAACCTGGTGGAAAGCTGTGTGTATGTCAAGACTGAAGAACCTGCGAGTTTCCATTGGTCCATAAGCGTCATGTGATCATGTGTATCTCCGTTTGGATATCAGTGAAAAACCTGCGATTGGTTGTTATGAAAACCTGGAGTAAAGCTGTGTGTATGTGACCTTGTATAACAGTGTCATCCACAGCGCCCTGCACCTTTAAAGCTGAACTACAGTAGTGAAGTCAAATGGCTGGGTTGTTATGGAAAGCTGGAGTAAAGCTGTGTGCATGTGGAGACTAAGTGCCTGCGAGCTTCTATTGGCTGATAAGGGACGTGTGACCGTGTGTACGGCAGTTCGGATATGAGTGAAAGACTTGCAGGCTTCTATTGGCTAATGCAGGTCATTTTTTGGGAATACTGTATCTCAGGAACAGTACGTCCTAGAGAGCTGAGACCCGGTATATAAGATATATATATACACACATACATACATACATACACTATACACACACACACACAGGAAATCAAAATTAGGAGGACAATTTATGAACACTTGATTTTTTCAGAAATAATGTAATCTTCATTGCTCAGCAGTTAAGGGATTTTTTATTGTGGCTATACCATGCTACTAGAAGTGTTTTACAAAATAACCTAGGGACCTCAACAAAAAAAACCTTTATTTTGCTGAAAACACAATGATCAAACTTAGAGAATACTTTCAGATACCTCTCAGTCATTGGTGCTAACCTGGCACCTGGTGCTAATTTCGTTAAGTATTTGACTAACCCTATTTAATTGGAAGCCTAACTGACTTTGCAAGTTGTTCTAAAGTGACTGGTATCAGGTTGTCTAGATGAAGGCCAAATGGGTGTTCTTATCAGCCATTGCAAAAAGAGTTGGTCATTATAGATCTGTGACATCTAAGATATCGCATCATTACAAAGCCGCAAATTCATTCAAGTCCCTCAAGAAGGATGGTTTTCCACAAAAGACAAATGCAAGAGAGAACAGGATAATGCAGAGAATCTTAATGGGCAATCAGTTCAACACTGCAGCTGGATTTGCTCACCAGTTCAGCACCGAACTGGGTATGGGTCTCACCATACAATGTCTCACTGTTTAAGAGCATTTGGACTGAAAGTCTATGCTGCAGTGACCAAACCTCTCATAAGCAGAAAGAATCAGAAGGCTAGACTAACCTTTACTGAGGAATACAGTGGGGAAAAAAAGTATTTAGTCAGCCACCAATTGTGCAAGTTCTCCCACTTAAAAAGATGAGAGAGGCCTGTAATTGTCATCATAGGTAGACCTCAACTGTGAGAGACAAAATGAGAAAACATATCTAGAAAATCACATTGTCTGATTTTTAAAGAATTTATTTGCAAATTATGGTGGAAAATAAGTATTTGGTCACCTTCAAACAAGCAAGATTTCTGGCTCTCACAGACCTGTAACTTCTTTAAGAGGCTCCTCTGTCCTCCACTCATTACCTGTAGTAATGGCTCCTGTTTGACATTGTTATCTGTATAAAAGACACCTGTCCACAACCTCAAACAATCACACTCCAAACTCTACTATGGTGAAGACCAAAGAGCTGTGGAAGGACACCAGAAACAAAATTGTAGACCTGCACCAGGCTGGGAAGACTGAATCTGCAATAAGCAAGCAGCTTGGTGTGAAGAAATCAACTGTGGGAGCAATAATTAGAAAATGGAAGACATACAAGACCACTGATAATCTCCCTCCATCAGGGGCTCCACGCAAGATCTCACCCCATGGGGTCAAAATGATCACAAGAACGGTGAGCAAAAATCCCAGAACCACACGGGGGGGGGACCTAGTGAATGATCTGCAGAAAGCTGGGACTAACGTAACAAAGGCTACCATCAGTAACACACTACGCCGCCAGGGACGCAGCTCCTGCAGTGCCAGACGTGTACCCCTGCTTAAGCCAGTACATATCCGGGCCTGTCTGAAGTTTGCTAGAGAGCATTTGGATGTTCCAGAAGAGTACTGGGAGAATGTCATATGGTCAGATGAAACCAAAATAGAACTGTTTGGTAAAAACACAACTGGTCGTGTTTGGAGGAGAGTGAATGCTGAGTTGCATCCAAAGAACACCATACCTACTGTGAAGCATGGGGGTGGCAACATCATGCTTTGGGGCTGTTTTTCTGCAAAGGGACCAGGATGACTGATCCGTGTACATGAAAGAATGAATGGTACCATGTATCGTGAGATTTTGAGTGCAAACCTCCTTCCATCAGCAAGGGCATTGAAGTTGAAACGTGGCTGGGTCTTTCAGCATGACAATGATCCCAAGCACACCGCCAGGGCAACGAAGCAGTGGCTTCGGAAGAAGCATTTGAAGGCACTGGAGTGGCCTAGCCAGTCTCCAGATCTCAACCCCATAGAAAACCCTTGGAGGGAGTTGAAAGTCTGTGTTGCCGACAGCCCCAAAACATCACTGCTCTAGAGGAGATCTGCATGGAGGAATGGGCCAACATACCAGCAACAGTGTGTGCCAACCTTGTGAATACTTACAGAAAACGTTTGACCTCTGCATTGCCAACAAAGGATATATAACAAAGTATTGAGATGAACTTTTGTTATTGACCAAATACTTATTTTCCACCATAATTTGCAAATACATTCTTAAAAAAATCAGACAATGTGATTTTCTAGATATGTTTTCTCATTTTGTCTCTCATGTCTCACATCAGCTGACAGCTTCTCAGCCAATAGACAGTGGTAGGTGACATCATCATAGGGATGATGTTGATGTCATATACACTATTTAAGGTGCTGTAAACATGAACAGTATTTGCAGTAATGGTGGAAATAAGGAAGGATCTGTGATTCATCTCATTGCAACATACAGAGCACTCCAAAAAGCTTACAATTTCAAACAATAGTGCTACAGAATCTTAGGAATAGGAGAATTTAGTCAGCTTTAATCAATTACAGGCAGATTAGTGATAGAATATCTGTGCTGCGTTTGCGACTAAGCCTTACAGCAGCATCGCTGCATTAATATACAAAGTACAGTTAACCCTTTGAATGCCAATCTGATTTTGTCTAAGTCTGTTGTGCAACACACTGTATACAGAGTGTTTTTTTTATTTTGTTTATTTATATTTCACAGTGCTTTACAGATATTATCAGTCACTGTCCCATATAGGGCTCACAATCTACATTGCCTTTGGAGCGTGGGAGGAAACCCACACAAACACAGGACGAACATACAAACTGCTAATCTGCACCTTTTAGTGCTTTGCTATTTTTCTTGAAATTGTTTCCAATCACTGCTATATTTAAGCCATGTGCAGTAAAATGGCAGGAAAAACAGGGCATAGGACAGGAAAAAGGAGGAGGAATAGTTGAGTAAGTACTAAAAATAAGAAATGGATGGCAACAGCAACATTATTTCTGGTTTTTGCAGGCCCACAATAGCTGCAGTGTTGTTGTACTTCCTGAGAAAAAAAGACATTTTTGAAAGCAGTGAGTCAGAAATGTTGTCAGAGTTCTGTGTTCCTTCTCCTCTGTTGTAACACTTAATTTACCCGCTGTCTTTCTGAACTATCAACCATGTCTTCTTCACATACACAGATCCTATTCTCTAGTAGTTATGTGGCATGTGCTGATATATTCCTCAGAGTCCAAGACTTCCTCTTCTTCGTCTTCTTGAAGAGTTGAATGAGAACTATCAGTGTTTTTTGGCTGTAGAGGATGTAAAGGTGAAAGACATTGGTGTTGTTCAAGATAACAATGTGCAGCCCCAATATCCAAAAGACATGCTTGGGGTAGATCTAAGGCAAGCTTGAGTAGTGGTGGCACTGGCAGACACGTTTCCACTGATGCTGGTTTTGACGACAGCAGCAGCTACACGGAGTTATCTCCCTATGGGAATTTTTTAGTACATTTACCAAATGACAAATTGATGGCAAGGTGATAAAAAGATCTGCAAGCAGATAATTAGCCATGGGTGTGCAGGCACACATGTAGGAGCTAGGTCTCTCCTTACTCACGTGAAATGGCAACTCATCTGGCAAAACTAAATTGACAGTGGCACCAAGTGAGCAAGACCGCTCATGGTTGTTGTCATTATCATCTCCATCTGCTTCTCCTCCTCCTCGCTAATGTCCGTCATCATCCATAAAGGAATGTGTGTTCAGTAAACAGCAATCTGCGCCCAGTCATCCAGATTCGTCTGCAACTTAAATTCTCATCTGGTCAAGTTACTGTGGTTGCAGTCGCTGCCACTTAGTGGAATCCACTATGTTTTGCCAACTGATGGTAGTGTAAACAGTCGTCTTGTAAATGTCCACATGGGGAAAGATGCTCGCCACTGTCAACACATGGAGCCGCAATTATGGATAGGGACAATACATAGCTTTCATGGCCCACTGGGTCAATGTTTTGAGCATCAGAAGCCACAGTCTAGAAATGCAGCAAGTCCCACTGCTTTCTAGTAATGACATCACCTCATGGGTACAGGGCAGCCACAGTTTCAACACCAGGAGGGACCCATCCACCTCCTCTAGTTCCTCCACATTAGACCATTTCCCGCCACTAATTTCACCAGAGCAAGGCATTGCTTACACTTCACTCCCTCATTTCATGGTTGTAAGGCGAAGCGCATATTGAGTGGCACTGTGGCACATGCTGGAGCATCAGTTTGAGCAGCAGTATATGATGAATAATTACTGCATGCAGCAAAATACAGACACAATGGAGTGGAGCTAAATAACTGAGAGGAAAAAGAACAACATCTTCTACCTCATGATCACTTTTGAACAATAGGCCAGCTTTTTCAACTGGCAAGCTGGCCAGTAGGCATACAGATGGAGTGCCATAAATTTTTCTTGAAATTCTGTAAATTGCCACTCCGCTAATACAACGTTGATGTGGCATGTGCTCTTAATATTTAAAAATTGAAAGTTTTGCAGCATTTTAGTACATGTACATGTACTACACTACAGTACACATGGGACAATACATGTAATAAGGAATAAGGGTTAAAGCCACTTTCAATTAAAATAAGTATATTTGGAGAAATAAATTATGAAATTGCAAACATTTGCAGATATTTTTTGCAGTATTTAAGTCATTTTGTAAACCAATGCTTATGGCTATAACTCACGGCTTCCATGGCAAGCTACACAGAGAGGGGTGCGAGCCACATGTGGCTCCCAAGCTACTGGTTAGGGGGCCACTAATTTAAGCGAAAATAGAACAAAAATAAAGTGTATATTTTACAATAAGCCCTTACAGTTCATATAAACTTAAAGGCAGTCATGAACTTTTCACAGTTTTAGGCCCGTTGGAGACGTCTGTGCTGTGGGTCTATGTGCTATCCATGTGTGGTGCCCCAAGGGGGATGACAAGGGGGAGACTGTGCCTGAGTGGTGGATGCTAGGAGTGGTAGTCACGGTGCAGGCATCTCCAGGCTCTCTCCCTCGGGTACAGCACAGTGGTGGGGGAACGCACCTAGGTAGTTACTGTAATGGACAGGTTCCCCGGGGTACTTCCTCTGGTGAATGCCGGGTGTAGTAGTGTGGCCTGGCCCGGGATGTATCCAAGATGGTGGTTAGTGCAAGTTAGTTCCAGACACACACATGGAGGCAAGGTGGATGGTGAAAGTAGTGCCAGACTTTACTGAGTGCAAAAAGTCTCCAAACAACCAGCATTAGCTTTACAGTTCAGGCAGATAATAGTGCACAGCAAGGTAGTGAAGGCTACCAGAGTTTCCCTCATATATACTGTATATATTGTACCTTGGAGCAGCAATGGATATTCCTCCTTATAGGCCTGAGTATAGCCTTGTGCTCTGGTGCAGCCTAACTCCTCCTGATCTTAGTACCGACAGTACCTGGACTCCTGGGACTTGTAGTACTCCACTCTTAATTCTGTCCTGTTGGTCCTGCGGTGGCTACAAGTGTGGCAACTATCTGTCTCCTCAGACTGCACTCTATCTCACTACTTCACTGGCAGAACTCCCCAGACTTCTCCGTGTGCCTCAACTACACCAAAAGTGTCCCCACCCCCTTTGTCCAATGAGGGCTAAGTGTTTGGCATATGTGGTGTGAGGTGCTGTGCTTTAACCTCACTAATGCTGGCACAGAGGCAATGGCTGATGCAATCACATAACATATACTTATAACATTTAAATATGACAGTATCCTGGGCTACAACATGTACACATCCCTGACTCAGCCTTAAAGGAATATATGACCCAGTACTGGGGTATTACACATGTATTTCACAGAGAGCACACTAACCCATTCTTTTCCTTGGGGCCGTACATACGACCGTGATTTTCACGGTCCCGTGTGCGGGCTGACAGTCCGAGCCATATCACATAGGACATGTCCTATTCTTGTCCTATTTTGCAGCCCATGCTTCCGTGGCTTCTATTCATTTAAGAAAAGGAGCCTCGGAAGCACTGCCCGTACACGGGTGGCACACGGGGACATCCCCGTGTCCCCCGAGTGCAGCCCGTGCTTTTAAATGACTGCAGTCCTGTTGCAGTACGGTTATCTGCAACCGGCCTTATTTCACACTGCGATACATCTTTTTAGCAAATCAAGGGTCCCCCAATTCTAATAAAAGATGCAGAGCTTATACATGCCACCTATGCCTAAATATAAATGCACAAACATATCTTTATGAACGCATCAAAACTGAAGAGACAAAAAAATCTGGGTTTTTTTTTTGTGGTACAAGAGTTTGGTGTATGATCTGGATACTGGTAAACTTCTGGGTCACAAATAAGCGTAACCACAAGCAGTCTGATTGGTAAGAGTAGAGAAAAAATGGTCCCCATATGTGAAGATCAGAAAGAAATTACCCAAGGTATACTATTATGCTGTATGTGGCTAATTTAAGTATCATGCCCCTGGGATCACTGATCACCATGCTCCTGCAGCCCCTTTCATTCAATGAATAGAAGCCGCGGAAGTACGGTCGCAAAATAGGACAGGAATAGGACCGGTTCCATATTTTCGGGCCCAGACTGTCAGCCCCCACATGGGACCATGTAATTCACGGTCATGTGTATGGGCCCATAAAAATGAATGGGTCCGTGTGCTATCTGGGAAGGGGGGCTTAGGCTGTGTAGGATCATGATCCTAGTCTGTGATACTTCTCCCTTCTCTCACTTGCATCTTCTCCTGCCTCTAATCAGACACTTAATAATACATATAAGGTTTATATATACAACATGTCTCGAAACCATGAACCATGAGAAAATGAAAAGATTACATTCAGAGATAATATTCTGTATAAACAGTCTGGTCCAAGCTAAAATAAGGTGATAAAACATTTTATCAAGTGCAATGTACAATAAATGAGATAACTCAAGGGCATTCAGCCCATAAAACTGTATTCTCAAAATAAATTTTTATCTTGATGATGCCCTTTTCATAAGGATTAATAACACAATGTGGAAGTCAAACAGCCCAGAAATACAGCTGAGAATAAATCCTTGATTTACGAATACAAAGCTTTGCAATAATAGAGTAACACAGATACTGTAGTCTTCATGTATGTGGACTTACATCAAAGAAAATTCATTTCATAATGCTGTTATTTTAAAGGAGATTCCTGCATGTACATGGAGGATCAAATGAGGCTTTATTCAGATACCATTAAAATCCATGGCAAACTAATGTGAACATACTGCAGCTTACACGATTCAGACCTCACATCACCATTAATCATAGCATTTGAGTGAGTAGAAGTAATTCCTCTATAAAAGCACAGAGAATTGAACATATTAGTTTTCCTCACATTTCTTAATTTTAGAGGTGTTTTGAACTACCTGTGTGCCCTACATTATGAACTGCGAACATGATCTTATATTACAAGCTTCATTTGTTTTCTTACTTTTTTTGGTTTGCCTTTGTTGGGTGTGCTTGAATTGTGCAGCAAGAAAGGGGAAAAAATGGGACCATTACTATTCGTATTGCTTCCTATTATAGAAGATGTTAGTCATGTCCCTGGAACATTTTTTTAAAGGGACAGGTAAGTATGCATTTAGTAGAGCCATTCTAAATTAGGGTTAGGCTTAGTCAAGTCCCCTCCATATGGTCCTTTTCTCTCTGCCAATTTTGGTCGGTTTCTGCGACGAAGACTCAGGCACAGATGTGAACCCAGCTTTACTCTTTTTTTGTATGTATGTATGAGTACATAGGTCGAAAAGTATATGCCAACAGCGATTCCAGGTGGAATACTGCTGATGGCTTGTTTCAGTGTTTTACCATGTAAAACCATACCATGTTTTTTTTTTCTTATTGTGATTTTATGTTTGCCATGTTGTTTTGTTAGTGGCATGATCACAGAGGCCACTGTTTTATCCAACAGTTTAAGAATGATGTGTTACGCTAGGTTCACTCCAGCGTTCGGGTTTCTTTGAATGGGGACCTGAAAGACGGAGACCCTGTCCGCTTAAAAAGCAGTTATCTGTGGAAACCCGCGGTTCCCTAAACAATAATGGGGCCCACCAGGTTTTCGACCAGTTTCCGCCGGTTTCAGTACTTGCAGGACATTTCTCTTTGCCAATTTTAAGCGAATCTGCAGAGATTCACTTAAAGTCATCTACGGAGATTCCAACGCAAATGTGAACCTAGCCTTACAGTATTTTCATGCTTTGGAGTCAGGGCCTTATTAACTATAGGGTGAACAGTGCACCTGGGCCCTGGATGTGGGGGAGGCTGTCCTATATCCAGCAGTACAATCTTGTTCAGCATCTGGGTGGCAGTTCTCAATTTCAACCCTATCTGCGTCCATAGGACAAAGACAGAGTTCAATACAGTAGTGAGTAAGGTCATCCGGTCTCTGCCCACCTTCATGCTGTGACTGATGCTGTCTGAGGACCAAGCTGGCAACAGCACTAGAGTCAAAACCCTGCAGACAGCTCTCTGGAAATGGAGCTATGTATGTATAACTTTTTTTTTGAATGTCACAACTTCTATGTGGCAGTCATAAGGGAGCATTGCACTGTGAGACTGAGGGAGAATTAAACTGTGGGACCACTGAGGGGGCATTATACTATGTGAAGGGTCAATAAGGGGACATTATACTATGTGGGGGCATTAAAAGTGCATTATGGGCATTATACTATGTGTGGGTTATTAAGAGGTCATTACACTAAGTGTCCTTGGGAGGAGGAGGATTTATGAAACCTTTGCATTGTACCTCCTAACATGTTAAAACAGCCCTGTTTGGGTTTCAAATTAATTTTTATCTTTAATCTAAGGCCCCACGTAGTGGGCCTCAGCGAAAAAGCGATGCTGGATGCAACGCTTTTCACAGAAAGTCCACAGAGGCTTGCTCTGCGGACTTTCTGCTTCCTTTATATCTATAGGGAAACTGCTAGCATTTTCATAGGTATAATTGACATGCCGCGACGGTTTTTGACATGCTGAGCGTATTTTTCTGCAGTGACTGCAAAACTCCGCAACCAAACTGCCGCATTTACGACACGTGGGGCCCCGGCCTTAATCATGTTTGCTGATATCAAAACCGTCTCTGAAAAAAAAATATTGGACACAATGGGGCACATTTATCAATACTGTAGAACATTTGTAGTTATATTTATGGACTTTTATAAATATGAGGTGTTTCTAGAAGCTCCAAAATTCTGACTCAAATATCATCTGTCTAAAAGTGTCGAGCTAAGACAATAAGACAAATATTTGGTACAAAACATGTAGACAAATATTTGGCGCAACACATGTAGACAAAATCTGTAGGCAAAAAACTCACAGGCTGTAAAGAACAAATATTTGGTGCACAAATAAAAAAAAACCCTACAATTTTTGGGAGACAAATACAGTGCTGGCCAAAAGTATTGGCACCCCTGCAATTCTGTCGGATAATACTCAATTTCTTCCAGAAAATGATTACAATCACAAATGCTTTGGTAATAATATCTTCATTTAATTCGTCTTCAATGGAAAACCACAAAAAGAATTGTCAAAAAGGGGGCATTTACTGTATGGGGGCTAATGAAGGGACAGTATACTGTGTGGAGGCCAGTAAATAAGACAGTAAACTGTATAGGGTCCAATAAGGAGGCAATATACAGTGTCGGTAATGGGGGGCTATATACCATGTGGGGCCAGAAATGGGGGTGCCAGTAAAGTGGTCGTAATACCATGTGGGCACCAGTAAAGGGTCATTATACTATATGGGGACCAGAAAAGTGGCGTTATATTGTGTAGGGACCAGTAAAGGGGGTACTATACCGTGTGGTGTGGGGATAGGGGGACAAAAGTTTGCTATGGGGCCCATTTTTTGCTAGTTACTCCCCTGATTAAGAGTGCCACAGTTTCTGAAATAAAGCAGCTATGTTTCTATAATCTCACGCAACCCTTGTAATGAATTGGCTTGCTTTAAGAGTATGGATTTAATGGGACTGGTCAGGATGGGGAAGGGGGATACATACATGAAGTGCATGCTGATGCTAACCAAGTTGGATTGCAAACCGAAATCCCAGTGCAGCAAAGCAGCAATGCTAACCACTTGCTGGCTTTAATTATATCGCACTCTGAGATTCTCTGTACTGTTTCATGAATAACTTACATCATGATTTTCATGGCTTGCTATTTATGACTCAATTTTTGCTGAGCAAGTGAAAAAGGATACCTTTTCGATCCAGCTGCAGGGATGATTTTCCTCATCGGTGATAAACTCAGGAGAAAATAAGATATTGAAATCCCTGGTTTTGGTGTATGATATACAGCAGAATATATGTTAGGGAGACATCTAGTGGATGCTGAGGGTTACTTTCGAAGATCATTTAAAGTGTAACTCCAATTCTAAAACAACTTTAATGCAGGTAAGAAACTTTTCATTTATTAAAGAAATATGTTTTCTTAAAATAGTAGCAACCCATTGGAGAGAAGATGGATGATGGGAGAAGTAGTAAAGAGAGCACTTGTCACAAGGTTGTGGATTCAACCAATTTCTCCAGCTCTCTTCTTTGGCTAGTGCAGAGCTTAGGGGACCAGTGGTAATGGAGGTACAGTTCTTAAACAGAGTCTGCTGTGGGGTGAGGTTGGCGGAGCTACGTGTTCTCAGAACCTCCTCCAGGGAAGCCGGTCTTGCCTCCATGATACCCTCACATAGAAAGGGCTCCTACGCAGGAGTTGACTCCACCAGAGGGCCACTGATAGAGTCTCAGCCTGTTTCTCTCAATCCCAGACAACTGTGCAAAGTTCATAGGCTCAGCAGTGTGAAAATGGCACATACAGTGGGGAAAAAAAGTATTTAGTCAGCCACCAATTGTGCAAGTTCTCCCACTTAAAAAGATGGGAGAGGCCTGTAATTGACATCATAGGTAGACCTCAACTATGAGAGACAAAATGAGAAAACAAATCCAGAAAATCACATTGTCTGATTTTTAAAGAATTTATTTGCAAATTATGGTGGAAAATAAGTATTTGTTCACCTACAAACAAGCAAGATTTCTGGCTGTCACAGACCTGTAACTTCTTTAAGAGGCTCCTCTGTCCTCCACTCATTACCTGTAGTAATGGCACCTGTTTGACATTGTTATCAGTATAAAAGACACCTGTCCACAACCTAAAACAGTCACACTCCAAACTCCACTATGGTGAAGACCAAAGAGCTGTGGAAGGACACCAGAAACAAAATTGTATACCTGGACCAGGCTGGGAAGACTGAATCTGCAATAGGCAAGCAGCTTAGTGTGAAGAAATCAACTGTGGGAGCAATGATTAGAAAATGGAAGACATACAAGACCACTGATAATCTCCCTCGATCAGGGGCTCCACGCAAGATCTCACCCCGTGGGGACAAAATGATCACAAGAACGGTGAGTAAAAATCCCAGAACCACATGGGGGGACCTAGTGAATGACCTGCAGAAAGCTGGGACTAACGTAACAAAGGCTACCGTCAGTAACACACTACGGCGCCAGGGACTCAGATCCTGCAGTGCCAGACATGTCCCCCTGCTTAAGCCAGTACATATCCAGGCCCATCTGAAGTTTGCTAGAGAGCATTTGGATGTTCCAGAAGAGTATTGGGAGAATGTCATATGGTCAGATGAAACCAAAGTAGAACTGTTTGGTAGAAACACAACTTGTCGTGTTTGGAGGAGAGTGAATGCTGAGTTGTATCCAAAGAACACCATACCTACTGCGAAGCATGGGGGTGGCAACATCATGCTTTGGGGCTGTTTCTCTGCAAAGGGACCAGGACGACTGATCCATGTACACGAAAGAATGAACGGGGCCATGTATCGTGAGATTTTGAGTGCAAACCTCCTTCCATCAGCAAGAGCATTGAAGATGAAACGTGACTGGGTCTTTCAGCATGACAGTGATCCCAAGCACACTGCCAGGGTAACGAAGGAGTGGCTTCGTAAGAAGCATTTGAAGGTCCTGGAGTGGCATAGCCAGTCTCCAGATCTCAACCCCATAGAAAACCTTTGGAGGGAGTTGAAAGTCCGTGTTGCCCAGCGACAGCCCCAAAACATCACTGCTCTAGAGAAGATCTGCATGGAGGAATGTGTGCCAATCTTGTGAAGACTTACAGAAAACGTTTGACCTCTGCATTGCCAACAAAGGATATATAACAAAGTATTGAGATGAACTTTTGTTATTGACCAAATACTTATTTTCCAGCATAATTTGCAAATAAATTCTTTAAAAATCAGACAATGTGATTTTCTGGATTTGTTTTCTCATTTTGTCTCTAATAGTTGAGGTCTACCTATGATGACAATTACAGGCCTCTCTCATCTTTTTAAGTGGGAGAACTTGCACAATTGGTGGCTGACTAAATACTTTTTTTCCCCACTGTATAGAAGTAGATGGAGGTCACACGTGAGACATTGGCTTTTGGCACCAAATCCTCTTACAGGCACTGAGGTGGCACAGTGATAAGGGGGTCGCACTGACGTCATGGCCCAGGGTCCCCCAGGGCACTCCCTGGCACTTGTGTCCTGTGTGTTGGTGTTTCAGGGCGCCCTTGGAGTTAGGTGCAAATGAAGGCATAGGAGATAGGTTGGCAACATTCATCTAGTTACAAAGCAACACAGAGGCTCATTCACTTACAGCAGGAGGTTCCTCATGTGTGGCATTTTACATATATGGATAGGAGTGGCTATTGTTCTCCTTTGATCCCTTTCCCTTTGGCAGTCTATAGCACCCCCTGGGATATAGTCCTCCTCTCCAACCACTCTCCACAAACTAGCTAAAGGCCAAACCTCCGTAGAAACCAAAAATGGAGTCTATAGGGGCTGTATTGTAGATCTGTACAACCCAGAATCGCCAAGTTCATAAAGATTTCTAGTACACTAATAACCTAAATAATATGTCACTTGTATAAATTGCTTGATTCATTGTCAGGTCAATATAGATATGATTATGAACTTTAGCTCTAAAGATGAGAGAATTGAAAAATGTTGTTAAATCCTGTTATATTCCTGAGATCTACTTTATGTACTCTATTTATAATCTGACATTTTTTATTCAATAGAAATAAATCAATAATTCACCCTATGTATTTACAGTCTTCAGTGACGTTCTGTGTGCCATATAACCTACATGATCTCAGATCTAGAATTTTCATAAGTCGCATTGTTTAGACGTATGACAGATAATGTGCTTTACATCACTGCTGATATATCAGTGTCTCACTTTTCTTTCAGTTGTTCAGTTGTCCCTGTGGCACACATTTCAATGGTTTATCCCATAAGTAGCCAGGGTTCTGAAGAAGTAGTGTTTAGATACAAAGGATTTTCATCTGGATTTTGTACTTAAGGACTGTATTGTCCTAATCAGCTCAGAACAGGAACTTGGAGTATTGCCCTGCAAGTCTTAAATCTTTTTTTGATAACATGCCATTTGGCATCCCAAGTATCTAGAAGAAGACTTAAATATATGGATAACCGCAAGGGTGTAACATGCTGGGAAAATGTAGACAAGCTATTCTTATAATGCTCTTTTTATAACTTAATAGGGTGATGTTGTGAATGGTTAACATTGCTGATACTTCAAACATTATTTTTCTTATTCACCAATTTCCCTGCTGTTTAAGAATCTGTGATTTATTTATTATGCTTACTTGTATAGCGCCATCATATTCCACAGCGCTTTACAGACATTGTCACTCACTGTCCCATATAGGGCTCACAATCTACATTCCCTATCAGTATGTCTTTGGAGTGTGGGAGGAAACCGGAGTACCCGGAGGAAATCCACGCAAACACGGGGAAAACATACAAACTCCTTGCAGATCTTGTCCATGGCAGGATTCGAACCCAGGACTCCAGTGCTGAAGTGCTAACCACTGTGCTGCCCATGTGATCATGAACCCTCCTATTACTATAATATATGAGTAGCTTAAGAGACACAGATTGCAAATATGCAATTATAATTATTATTCACCAGAGTATTCTCCATTAGCGATCTTAAAATGGCCGATGAAACATTTGCTAAAACTTGAACTTTACTACTTGTCCCAGCTATGTGATACAACAGATCACAGAATTTTAAGACTGGGAGAAATGCAGACCATTTAGGTAGAATGAATCCATGAAGTGTCGCTGAGATCAAAACCTATTACTATCAATGAAGAGCTCCAGTCTTTGCGCTTTGCTGTTCAGTCGCCTATGTTTGATACCTGTACTAATCTGAGAGGTAATAGCTGACTGGCTCACCCTATAACAGTGTTTCTCAACCTTTCCAAGCCAAGTAGCCCCCCCTCCTAAGAGTCAACAGCCAATTATGAATCAGCGGGAGGGACGGGAGTGCACCATGTGCATGATGTCAGAAGATGTGGGTGTTGCCAAGGTGCATCCTGGACCTCATGATTGGCTGATAGGGGGTGGAAACTGGTGGGTGGAGTCTCCTCCTTAAGTACTTGGAACTTGCACATGCTTGGCCAGCAGCCATTATCAGCTGTTGGCATGTAGACTGCCGGATGGTACCATTGGTTAGATATAAAGATATAATCCAAAATGATAATCACAAAATTATAAACAATGATATATTAATATATAACTTTTAATAAATTAATTAAAAATATGAAAATCACAGAAATGAATTCCAACCATAAAACAGCACAACCTTATGCCCTCAGAATATCAATATAAAAGTTCAAGAAAAGGCAGCATACAATGCAAGCACGGCAGCCTGGAACAAGATAAACCAACCAGACACTTACCATGATTCAGATGATACATATGCTGCTGAATACCATATACCAGAGGGATAAAGGGAAATTGTGGTCCAAGGTTCAATAGTTCTGGGAGCACCCGTCCATGGGACTATAAACGGAAGCCCATATATCACTGCTATCCCTATTAAACCCTAAAAAAAAAGGTGGAGCTAAATTGTCCCTAATAACCTATCTCTGGGCCACCGCCCTAATTAGCATGTGCCCCCGACTGGAAGCTGACCCTATTATTACTAGTCCCTTTTAATATCCCTTCTAGCAAAAAGTGATAAAAAGAAAGCAAAAGATACAAGACAAAGCAAGACAATACAATATTGCGCCTTCAAACAGAATAAAACTCAAAATTAACCAAACATGCAATCCCGACATGCATGTTTTGCTATACTCATCAGGGGATGTAGTTGGTAACTAGGAATCTAGGATATACCATCACATTGCCAATGCCTAAAGAAAGTATGAAACACAATTTACTTGCATTGTATGCTGCCTTTTCTTGTGCTGTTTTATGGTTGGAATTCATTTCTGTGATGTTTATAGTTTTAATTAATTTATTAAAAGTTATATATTAATATATCATTGTTTATAATTTTGTGATTATCATTTTGGATTATATATGATTTTGGATAATCTATCGTTGTGATTCACCTAGTAAGTTTTGGATTAGATATAAAGATATAATTAAATCCACAAAAGAATTATCGTTGTGCAAATTCAGACCCCTGAAGAATCAGCACAGATGAAACGCTGCATAGGTTAGTTTGGGAATCGCAGAGAGCCTATAGGGACAGTGCTATAGGCTGAGCCAGGTAGCCATTACCTCACCAACTACTAACATGAATAGTGCAGGTATCAAAGAAAGATGGGCAATGCCCAAAGATAGAATATCTTCTTTTATAGCAGTAGGTTTCCCTAGAGGGGCACTCAGAGACCCTTTTATAGATGCATTCTAATGGTGGGAGTTGTAGATTTTCTCTTGTCTTTCACCAATGGAGAAATGGTAATGTCAGCCTAAGCCAGAGTACATGCAAAGAAATGTGAACAGTTTACTTAGCTGGCCTGCATTTCTACATTCTCACAATCTTTTGTATTACATAGCTGGGATATTCTATATTTTCAGGACAAACAATAAAGTTCCAGTTTTAGCATGTTTCATTTGCCATTTTAGGCAGAGGCACCACGTTGCAGAAATGCAGCTTTATTTGTGTCAGATTTTGCTGCATTTTTTTTAGCCAAAGCCAAGAATGGCTACAAAAGGAAATATATCGGAAGAACTTATACTAGTACCTTCTGCCCTATCCACTCCTGGCTTTTGCTAAAAAAAAAAAACCACAGCAAAATCTGCAACAAAAAAAAGCTGCGTGGATGTGAAGATGACCAAAGCACTAGTTCACCATACCAAAAAAGAGAATATGTTGTCGGTCAGGCACAGTTCTTGCAGCACCTTAAACAAGCAAAATGGTGAGAGTAGGAGACAGAAATAAACAAAGAAAGAAACAGGGAAAAACCCTTTTCACTCAATGAAACCTTAGAACCTTTTTGGTTGACCATTGGAGAGTAGAGGAAGGAATCCTTAAATATCAGGATGTAATGGCATTATAATTAAAAGATGCATTTGCCACAGAAAACTGAACAGAAAGGGTTAAGCTACATTCACACACAGTGATTAATGGCCATGTGATATCTGTTTATTTAACGGACATCACATGCAGCATTAAATTCAATGTCAGTGATTGGGGGTTATCATGGACTGTCAAAATATAAGTCATGTCCTATAGTTGTCTGTTTTCATGGATCCCTCCATACACTGTTATGTATGGGGATCTGTGAAAACGGGTGACTCTCAGGTGCATGTTTTGTACCTTGATCGTCTGAATGCAGTCTGAGGCTAAAAACCTCTGCGGCAATGCATTGCAGTTTTTCCTGCAGCACTTTTCACAGAAAGTCCGCAGAGGTTTCCTGTACAGGCTTTCTGTTTCAATTATACCTATAGGGAAACCGTCGGCATTTCCCTAGGTATAATTGACATGGTGAGATTTCCAAAACCGCAACAGTTTTGGAAATCGCAGTGTGTCCACTGCCCATATTTTCCTGCAATGTGTGAATGGTATTTGCTAGAATCCCATCCACTTTGCAGGGACTGTAAAACGCAGCGGAAAACACCACGCCACGTGGGGCCCCGGCCTAAAAGTCCATTTATAAGCCCAAATATGAGGCTAATGGGAAATAGTATGCTATTATATTGACTGTTTACTCCACACAGATCCTATGTTATGCCAGATTTATTAAAGGAGGGTCAAGCAGTCATAAATTACTCACAACATATATTATTGATAAACATATATTTGTTAAATTAACTGAGTTTTAACAAGACTTTGGCTAAAATAGCGCTCTTTTTAATGGCTATAATAGAGAGATTATACAAAACAACTGCAAAACCAATATGGATATGGGAAATCATAACAGAAAAGCTCAATTTGCATGAATATAGCTTAAAACATGACAAGAAAACATCATAAACATGTCACATGTACCTATACACTTTCAGTTCCAAGCTAATATTTGTTGGGTGTCCATAGGTTAAATTTACAACATAAGAATAAGGGTCAAGATTTTAAAAGCTTCTAATCTTGGCTCTTAAATAAGACATTGGCATTTTAATGTACAAGCGTACTATGCTGTATGCTAGGATGAGTAGAGTTTAATGGTACAAGCAGGGTTGCCAGTACAGCACTCTCATCAAGAACAATCAGCCAAGACATCCTCTGCCCACACATAGTAATCTATGATGTTCTTTATTATAAATAGCACAGATTTATGCTGAGAAGGCAAATAGAATGAACGGCTCCTATCTCCCTCAGAAACTTACTAAGCTAGCTCCAGTGCCAAAATACTAGGTTGCTGGCTTTACTCCGCGTTGCATGATGTTCTCAAATGAAGGAATTTTAATTCTGATTAGTGAGGAGCATCATAAAATTCCCTGGTGCTAATATTTTATTACCAGGATAATATGGAGTATATTCACTGCACTGGCTAGTCTCCCTGCTGTCGATCAAATAAAATACAGAATTGTACGTTTTAGTTCATTCTTTGTTTATTTAGACCAGAGGTTCCCAAACTTTTTTTTCTCGTAGACCACTTTCAAAATTTTACTGGTTTCGGTGGACCCCCTGCTGCTACATTTCTACCATATTCCCAAAACTCATCAAAAAATGTGAAGATTAGATCTAACGTAGACCCCCGTCTAGTCTCCCGTGGACCCCTGGGGGTCCACCTGGACCACTTTGGGAATCACTGATTTAGACAGTCACTATCTAAAGTTGGTGTGCTAACCGGCTGCCATGAGTGAATGGTACGGGCGGCGCACGGGAGACACACGGATGTCATCCGTGTGCTGCCCCTGCTTCCGCGACCCCTTTCATTCAATGAATGGGAACTGCAGAAGCAGGGCCACAAAATCGGACAGGAATAGGACCTGTTCCATATTTTGCGGCCCGGACTGTCGGCCCACACACGGGACCATGTAATTCACGGTCATGTGTACGGGCCTATAGAAATGAATGGGTCAGTGTGCTATCCAGGAAAAACCCAGATAGTACACTGGCCTTTCACACGGTCAAGGAGGCTAACAGTGACATAGGATTAAAAAAACAGGTCCATCAAGACCAGCTTTTGTGATGGGAATACCATGAAAATCCGATCGCCATATATTCACATGGTGTTTCTTGTCAAAGAAAAAAATATTTGCTTTAGTTTTTGGAACAGATACTTGAAGTGGTTTTGAAATGCTTGTGGTTTTTGATGCTTTTTGAAGTGGTTTTGGTATGTTTCCTTTCTCGGCTTTTTTTCACATTCAATATATAGGAAAAAAGCTTGCGGTTTTACTGCTCAAATTAACATGCTGCGATTTTCAATAAGGCAAGCTCATTGACTTCACTGGTATTATAAAATACAGTGAAAAACGCTGCATTTTCTCTATGAGAGTGGATTTCAGTGCAGGGTTTCACAAAAAGGAGCCAAAATTCATTAATAAAGTATATTACAACATTTCTTAATGAGATAAATAATGCCATAGAATCTAAAATTGTTTTAAAGTTTAGACACGCTTTATGAACAGTGTAGCACAGCAATATACTGTATGCTGTTTCTGTAACTCACGAGTTATGGAGACAGCATGGCCAGATTACTTTCCCATTTCATACTATGCTTTCTAAAGCAATGCACCTTATTTTACTTTTACTAATGATCTATGACTGACCGTGTCAAAACCAAAAACACTATATTCATAACCACTTTGTTCAGGCTTCTACTTACCTTCTCATAGAAATCTCAAGATAAATCAAGTTAGTTTTACCTGCTCTTGTTTTTAACCCCTTGATATGAATAGTGGCCGCGTGTCATTTTTTTAAAGGCCATCTCACCACCAATGGGGGCTATTCACATTGCAATGGACCATCAAAATATAGGACATATTCTATTTTTGTCTGTTTTCATGGATCCCTCCATACACTGCAATGTATGAAGGATCCGTGAAAACGGGAGCCCCTCGGCCGAGAAAAATGAACGCTTTTCATGGCCATTTTCACCCACGTTAATCTGAATGGAATGAGGCTCCACGTTGCGGAAACGCTGCTTTTTTGTTGAAGATTTTGCTGCAGTTCTTTGAGCCAAAGCCAAGAATGGCTAAAAAAGAGATGGGGAATATATAGGAAGTTCTTCTACTTCTACTTTCTGTTCAATCCACTCCTGGCTTTGGCTAACAAAATCTGCAACAAAAAGAGCTGCGTTTCCATAACGTGGGGCCTCAGTCTAAGACTGGTGTATGAATCTCCAGTCTTGATAAATTCCACCCAAAGTGTTTACTATGAGTCATGTGATTAAAATTGTTTAACCTGCTGAACATTATCCAAGGAGCTCAGATTATAAGAAAAAGTTCAATTTTACTCTACTCCATCAGATCCTCTATCCTATATACTTCAAAGAAGATATACAGCCATTCCTTCCATGCAAGAGTTAACTTTTTTCCTACTATGAGCAGCTATCTACAGTATGCTAACTAATTCTCATCAAATTTTTGAAAAGGTACAAAAATTGCACAATTGACACCAAAAACTAGCATTTAAAAATTTTATATTTCATTACGTCCAATATATTATGCCAATATATTATGTAAAGTTCTTGTTATTTAAACAACTATGGTAACCTCAGTCTTTTGTTCTTTTGGCTGTTTTCTTTGTTCCACAGAGAAATGACATAGAAAATTTGGCGAAGGCTTTGTAGTGCACTGATGGTATTAAAAGTATAAAAGAAATTCGATTCCATATCGAATAGTCATTTTCTGATGTATTGTTTGACTACACAATTAACACCCCCCACTGTAAACACAATATTGAGATGCAGGTTATAGTGCACTTTCTGATAGCTTATATTTTTTTAATATATCTTTTACATAACATTCAATTTTATATTTAGATATTAGAATGTAAAATCAGAGACGTGACAAGGCATCATGATTAAAAAAACCATTGTGCATTTTCCTTTCAAATACTTTTCCTATTTCCAGCAGTCACAGGTCAGCGAGTGAACATTTCTATACTATTAGTAAAAGGCTAAATGAGTGAATGATCTTGTCTGTTTAGGCATTGGGGCATAAAGGTATGTGGGCCATGTTATACATTGATGAACTTCCCCAGTTTAATGAGTTAAAGCATATTAGCTATGCCCCCAATTTAATGCCTGAGTTAAAAAGGGAGCATAACTTTCCCATTGTAAATTTAGATCTTTTTGTGAAGAAGAATAGAACCCTCTTTGTTTGTTTTGTCTGTGCGTTGGAGATATCAGCCAGCTAGCAGGAGGTATAGACATTTTCTTTGTGCTGTACATAATGTTCTCTCTACATTTCGCCGGCTGTCCCATATTAGACTAGTTCTTTAAAGAAGAACGTGTTTCACTCTGTTGGAACTATTTTTCTGTTTGCACTTTCCACCCAAATGTCAATCCAAGGGCATTAGATGATCTTCTTGTTAAATTGTGCAAACAATAAGCTATTAATTAAAATAATGGTAGGGGCTATATTGTCTCTGTCTTGTCTTGCCAAGATGTGAGCTGGATGAAGAGTCCTGTTATGGTTTAAACAATCCAGTTTCCTGGTGTATTAGTTCATTTTTAATGTGAACATTTGTGGCAAAAAATGTTATATGAAAGAAATTCTTCTGATTTGGCAAAACATTATGGTGTTCCTGAATTGCAGTCTCTCACATTTCACTATGTGATCTCTATTAACATATATTATCATATTATCCATTTTTGCAAGGTAAATCATTAATCTGTTCATTGATGGGATAAGCAATTGAATATAAGGTGTGCCTGAATATTAATTATTTGACATTATTAGGCTGGGGCCCCACATTGCAAATACGCAATGTTTTGGTGGCGGCAGCAGAAACGCTGTGGCAAAAAATGCTGTGTATTACAGTATCTGCAAAGTGGATTGGAGTCTGGCTAATCCCATCCACACATTGCATAAAAAATCTGCTGCAGAAATTTTCAAATTGCAGTATGTTAATTAAACCTATGTAATCGCTGACATTTTCCGTATAGGTATAACAGAGACAGAAAGTCCGCAGAGGAAAACTCTGCAGACTTTCTGTGAAAAACACTATGGAAAAAAACGTGATGCGTTTCCGGCGTGGTCTTTTCCACAGTGTTTTTCGTATACAGCTCACTATGTAGGGCTTAGTCTTTAACAAATTTATTTGTCATTACAGACACAATTTAGGAGAAGCTGTTCCCAGCTTGTTTTCATCCTGATAGAACTGCTATGAAACACCACACATCATACTAGCAGGCTCTCAAAAAAAAAAAAAACCCAGGTAGACAAGGAAATAACAATGGACAGATGATGTGCTGGCCCTTTAAGAACCAGTCAGGGAGCATGTGCACAACCCTATGGTTTAACATGAAGGCTGCAGGCCTTGCACTATAACTCCCACAATGTATTATCTGTGTAATATTACTATATCAATCAATCTGCCAGGCTGAGAGCCTATCTCTCTGATCTCCCCCCACAAAATGGATCTTTTCTTTCTACCTGGGCTTTTTATACTAACTATGAATCATCAGTGACCTCTGAACTCTAGTTCCTGATAATTAACTGTCCCCTCTCACAAGAGTTCATTGCAAAGCATTGTGAGGAAGTCCATCTGATCCCTGGGGTCATGTGATTCTTTTTGTCTGCTTTCATGAGTTCACATAGTAGCTCTCATTTTAGTTAAATCATGCAAATTGAACCACAAAAAGTATTGGTTCATTCAAACCCAAATGTTTGGAAATTTCTTGCCAAAACATTCCCTTCCAAAGCTGTTCATGCATCTCTAACTAGAACCTCTGCAACTGAGGATTTGGACCAGGCTAGTTGATCAATAATTTCATGTAGATATACACAGATCAGATTATAAAATAGGTTGTTTACAAGCTCCTACAACAATGCTGGTGAAATTGCTGCGGCCAAAGTGCTTGATGAGATATTCATAGCGGCCATCATCAGTATTAAAGACTATTTCCTTGCACATGTCCACAGCTGAACAGTGTGGAAACTCGGATATGCATGGCTGAGATGTGCTCTGCATTTCCCCAACAGTGGTTGGAAAGGAGGTCTCGGTCCCAGGAGTCGCCAGAGACTGCCAAAGTAGAAAGTGTCAGAGGATTGAGGAGAACTTAATATTTGATGCATGGTTGAAGAGAACTATTTTTCATCCTGACAAAGAAAAGCCCAGCACTAGCAGGCAAGGAAATCCTTATAATTAAAGGTGATATCAGAATGCATGGCTCCTGTCTAGAGATCCAAAGTGACAGTAGTATATAGGACTAGATCTGGAAGAGATTCTCTATTAAGACTAGAGATGGGCGAACCTCACAAAATTAGTTTCATTTCGGATTTGGGTGGCTCGGGACCAAGATTCATTTCAGGTCGAACAAGTTTGGTACGAACCATACCTTAAACACTGTGGTTTAGCCGCGGCGCGCGGCAGAAAAAAGCGCAATGTTTTACAGTCACTACAAGGTGGATGGAATTCTACTGAATCCCATCCACACCTTGCAAAAAAAAAAAAATACGCACTGCGGAAGTACTGTGGTTTTGTAAATCGCAACATGTCAATCAAACTACGGAAATGCCGGCGGTTTCCCCATAGGTATAACTGAAACAGAAAGTGCGTAGAAGAAACTTCTGCAGACCTTCTGTGAAAAGCGCTGTGAAAAAACCATGATGCATTGCCGCTGCAGTTTTTCCCACAGCCTTTTATTGCTGCGGCCTGCTACGTGGGGCCTTAGCCTAAAGCACAGTGTATTACAATCTCCTAGGAATCTAGCTATCCAATTTCTAGCTCTCTACTGTATAGCAAACACAGCCAAAGTTATTATCAAACTGAAAGTGACATGTATGTCTATGGAAAACCAAATGGTAAGCAGTGGATACACACTCTGAGTTTAACTACACATTGCTCAGACACTCGCTTTTACTCGTTTTAACATTTATAATGCTCCAAAATTTTTTGGGAAAAGGTGCTTATCCATGGTTTTTTAGACACATGTAGCAGTTATATTGCAAAATGAAATGGTTTTATAGAAAAATTAGCCCGTTTTGATGGCTTTTAATGCTACAGGCTTATTGTTATTTGGGAGACGAATTTGTGGCTGTTAGTGTAGTTAAAAAGTGATGAAGCCATCAAAAATTATCCCTTGATGGGAGCAGATGTGAAATCAAAAATTTTTTATTTATTTTTTTTATGCCACAACACTGTGGCACCAACAGTGTGCTATAGTGGAATGTGATGGACCAGGCAGCAGGACAAGTCAACTTTAAATAATAGAGTTTTTTTTTTTTTCAGATTACCACAGGCTAAAGCGGAAATAACACAGATTATTTTTTTTAGATTATTGCAAGCTGCACTACTTTGTATACAGTATATATGCACACTTGTTCACCAAAAAAAAAATGCTTAAGAATTTAATATTGTTACAGATTAACACTCTGTCACACTGTGTATTTGGTGACCAGAGCATATAAAAATCCTATGAAATTACAAGATTTTTTTTCTAGCGCAGGCTAAACTGTATATTAAGTGAACAACTAAAAACCGCTTTAATAACAAAGAGTTTTTTTTTCACGTTTGTGCAGGTAGAATCAGAGCTTTGCTGTTAGAACTCTTGCCCAAAAAAGTCCTTAACAAAACATTTTTCACTAACAGGATTATCTTGTCAGTAAAACGTATGTTTAAAGACTGTGTATATAGCTTAAACTGCTCTATTGCGCAACAAGCAGATAAAATTAGATAATTGACAATGAAAGCACAAATTTATGCCCTCACGTTTGTGATACTATCCTATCTATTGATTTCTAGCACTAATCTGCCTGCGTAATTGCTTGAATCTATGTTCGCCAAGTCCTAGTCCTAACTATTGCTTGCTGCAAGCAAGTTTTTTCAGAATTGTGTTCTTTATGATGCAGTGGCTCAGAGGCAGTCAGGTGTTGCTATATGTGTCATACACACATGTCTATGTATTGGTCAAATATGTGACCTACAGCAGTGAAGAAAAATGGCTGGGTTGTTATGGAAACATGGAGTGCAGCTGTGTGCATGTGGCTGACAATGCCTTGTCAGATTGGAGATGGGCTTGGGTCTGCTGAGAGTTTTCAGGAGGCATGAGTAGTTTAAAAATGTTTCAATTTATAGGAAAGCTAAAATCCAATATGGCAGTCCAGTATAGAAACAGTCTATTTATGGCTGTGTTTGTATGGAAACCTGGTAAATTAAATGTGAACTTATATTGGCTGATACACATGATATGACTGAATATTTAAGGACCTGCAAACTGCTATTGACTAATACAGGTCATAAATAGCTTGGTTGTTATGGAAACCTGGTGTAAAGCAGTGTGCTTGTGGAGACTAAGTGCCTGCGAGCTTCTATTGGCTGATAAGGGACATGTGACCGTGTGTATGGCAGTTGGAATATGAGTGAAACACTTGCAGGCTTGTATTAGCTAATGCAGGTAATTTTTTGGGAATACTGTATCTCAGGAACGGTACATCCTAGAGAGCTGAGACCCAGTGTAAAATCTTCCCAGACACCTGATGTACCTGTGTGCCAAATTTGGTGAGGATCAGTCCAGTCGTTTGGTCGCACATAAAGAACAGACAGACAGAAACTTACTTTTATATAAGAGATAAAGAAAGCTGGGGTCTTGCCCCTCAGATTTGATATCTACACACCTTTGTAACTGTGTTTGTTCCTGTCTCCAATGGCCATTGAAAGCTATTTTTTAGGAGAACCCCCAGACAACTAGGAGAATGATTTAAGTTCTCATCTAAAATGATTACTTTGACAGCTCTCTATTAATTCAGATCATTGGTCCAAAGTCAGGTTGTGAGTATATGATGGTGAACAACTAGACTGGTACAAAGAGTTGCCTGCAGAAGCAAAGTCCATAAAAATTTGTTTTTTGAACTGGATGACAGATTGACTGGAATAGTCAATTTTGGATAGATGACTTCTTCACTTAAGGTAGTCTTACCTACTAGCCCTAGGTGCTCGAGTCTCCCAACCTAACTGGACAATACCATACATAAAGAACTTTTTCATCACAGTGTTGCTGCACCTGCATTAATGATCATCTTGGGACAAGCTCAATCTCTCAACTTGCATTGCCTCTTTTGGAGATGCATATGAGATTTAGAAACATGCACTTTGCAAGGAGGGAGCGAAATAAGGAATTCCTGTCTCACAAGCTGAGTCTCTGATATGCTGTCTGAAGCAATTTAGGTTGCCAACCCAATTAAAATATCCAGCTCGAGTAATATGACCTGATAGTTCATCCAAGATTTGGCCTTCCAAGGCCTCCCAGAATTCTGCAACTAGAGCATCATAATTCTAAGAAATTTTAGAGGCTAGAGTATGGAACTGAATAGCATGTTGACCTACAGTCATAGTACCCAAGCGGAGGCATCGGAGGGAGGCTGCAGCTAAAGGAGTCTAACCAGTTTCCTCATTGGGATACTGACAGAAAACATCTCAGGTTGGGTGGAAAATCTCCTAAAACCCCTTGTCAGGGATACTCCAAGCTATATCCAGGACACCACTGACCTTCTTAACAAACTGAATGCCCTGGGCCCACTACCTGAGGGTACCATTTTGGCCACCATGGATGTGGAATCCCTGTATACCAACATTCCCCACAAGGATGGAGTTGCAGCATGTCAGGTACACCTGGCAAAACAAAACCTCCCAACAGAACCAGTAACGCAGCTCATACAATTCATCATTAGCCACAACCATTTTGCCTTTGGAGAGGATCTATATCTACAGCGAATGGGAACTTCAATGGGGACCAGGTGTGCACCCCAGTATGCAAATCTCTTTATGGCAGAACTGGAAGGAACATATTTATCAACATGCGCCACCAAACCTATGATTTACCTTCGTTATATCGATGATATCCTTGTCATCTGGACTGCAGGTGAGGAGGCCCTACTTCAATTCCATAATGACTTCAATGACTTTCACCCTACCATCAACCTTAAACTTAGCTATTCAGGGAGTGAAATTCACTTTCTGGATACATCAAAGACCACCAGCTACTCACATCAATATACCACAAACCCACAGACAGAACGGCCTACCTGAGAAACGACAGCTTCCACCCCAAGCACACAAGACAATCTATTATTTACAGCCAGGCTATACGATACAATCGTATTTTCTCCGACAAAGCAGACCTGGACAAGCACCTCCTGGATCTGAGGATGAAATTTCTCCGATTGGGATACAAACCAAAAGTGATAGACAACCAATTAAACAAAGCGGCAGCCATTAACAGAGACAGTCTGCTCACATATAGAGAGACCCAGAAAGATGCCCGAGTGCCCCTAGTTGTCACCTACAACCCACAGCTGGAAATCCTACAAGGATTGCCAAGGAGCTCCAACCGGTGCTACAAAGGGACAACAGACTCAAGGACATATTTCCAGTCCCCCCTCTCCTTTCCTTTCGACAACCACCAAACCTGAGGAGTATTATTGTCCAGAGTGCCCTGAAGGCCCCAACTGAAAATAGCACCTCACCTTGCCTACAAAAAAGGTGCATGACCTGCAAGCACATCCACACCGCTGACAGTGTACCTATCCCACAGTCACAACAGGTGCACAGAATTAGGGGGACATTCTCCTGCAGGTCTTCCAATGTGGTGTACCTCATAATGTGTGTGCAATGTCCCACCACAGGCCTTTATGTGGGGGAAACAGGGCAGAGACTTAGTCAGCGAATGAACTCACATAGATCCAATATTAATAACACCAGGACAGATCTCCCAGTGGCCGCACATTTCTCCGGAGAAAACCACTCTATTGAAGATTTGCAGGTTGTGGTTTTAATGGGACATTTTAAGACGCAGGACGAAAGGAAAGAATGGGAATACAAGTTTATGCAAAAATTTCAAACTCTGCAATTTGGACTTAATATTCATGCCAGCTTCATGTCACACTATGTATGAACTGTGAGGGTCACAAATCACCTCCTGATAGCAAACAGATAACAGATCCCTCTGTCACGCACCACAACTTTCCAGATTGTTTTTTTGACCTGTTGTAAATAACTCCTCTACTTAGATTGCATTTTGTTTTTTGTTTTTTTAAGGACTCTAAAATCATGTGTATAGAGTATAAATAATCTGTGAATTTTCAGTTCTTGTATAACACCATGTCTGAAGAAGAGAGCTAGACTCTTGAAAGCTTACTTATCAAAACTTATCAAATATATCCAGTTAGCCTCTAAAAGGTATCACCTTATTTCTTCACTCTTCCACCAGTTTCCTCAAAGAAATGTAGACAGAAACTCTTGAAGAGTGGTGTTGCTCAAGCCAAGGCCTCACTGAGACATGATGAATGCCATCTTGGCAAGGTCAGTAGAAAACTAGTGGGCTTGAAGATCAAAGTGAATTGTGCATTGACTAAGGAAACCTTGGCAAGTCTTAAGGTCCTAATCAGAGTGAGGTGACAAAGGAAAATGCAGTCTGGTACTGCTATGCTGGTACTGCTATGAAAGCACACACTCCAGTGTTGTAATGCAAGTCATATAGATTGGAAATAGGGCCCAGTAACCCATTCCAATAATAAACCTGCATCACTGTGTTAATCACAACACGTGTCAAAATAATCTCATATAGCCATATGTTAAGGTGGACCAAAGAGTTATTTAGTTCTCCAAGTATTCAACCTCCTTTCTGGAATATAACTTTACATTGTTTGTTCTATATGTTATCTAAAACCACTTAAAAAAATAAGGCATAAATATGAGTAATATGATTTTGCACACAGAGCTTCTCACCAATCCTGCAGTAGTATAGTGTGTCATGCCTCAGAATGCATACAAATAGCATTCGTTCTGCATCGGCGACATCTTAATATTGTGAAAAAGTTTTACTTTTTTATGACATAAAATATTATACCAGCTCACTCAAAAGAGGATGCAAATCATATCAGAACACTCATGGCATTACATATTGGTAGATATAAATATCCTTAGGATACACTATCAATATTACATCTTTGTGGGTCCTACAGCTGGGACACCTACAAATCAGCTGTTCAGGGACAACGCAGTTCCTGGCAATATTTACGTGATGGGAGCCACGCTGCTCATTCATTGTATCGGGTGTAACAGTGGGTTTAAGTACTGCAGTACTGTCTCATAGACTTCAGTGGGACACCTCTGCAGTACCTAGACCCACTGCCACACATTATATGGCAAGTAAGCAACGTGGTTTCTGGCATGTCCTGAAACAGCTGATTTTGCAGGTTGTCGGACCCTTGCAGATCTAATACTGATGGCCTATTCTATGGATTGGCCATCCATATTACAATGGTGGATAATCCCTTTAAGGAATTAACACTTTAAAGTATAAGGTCATAAAAATATGCGAAGGTTGTGACTCAGAAGGACCTAAAGGGACAAAAGATAAATTCTCACTATGTTGCTTTTCTTGAAGAGGTTACAAACCAGCTATTAACGTGTAAATTATTGTTCTTTTGAGCCAAAACAGTCAAAAAGACTGGAAATGAAATTTTGAAGCCAGGAACAAACTTGACTAGAGCCATTCCTAGAGACTTATAAAAGTAAAATACATAAGTCTTGCGAAGTTCAAATTCTAATGACAAACACTATATATTATAATTAAACACTAATAATCCAGAAGTGTCCTGAGCGCTTTCACATTCTCATATAGCTAAATGTATAGTACTGTGATTATTGAGACTGAATATGGGATTTAATTTTAGCAGGGCTAAATTTAGGACTTGTTTGCAGTATCACTTGCGCTATATTCAACTTTGTACTTTACATGGATATTAATGTACAGGGTTAAACACCATTCAAGTTTGCCTTGCCATAATTTTTTTTTGATAATTTGGTATTGCATTCTGATACTGCTGAAATGAGATGCATGTTATAAAACTGACCATATATGGTCTGGTTCAGCCTTTTTATGTTCACCCTTTTGGCACTTTGTTATGATGCTCACTCAATAATTGTAATGGAGATTACCTATGTAACAATCAGTACAGCTTCCTACAGCCATATAATGTATGGAGACATAATAGGTCACAAATAGACTTCACATTCACTTCTGTAGGACTTATTGAGATATAGTGTAGTTCTATCTCCATCAGTCCTATGGAAATAAACAGAGCTTTGTTCTTGCATGTATAGTACAAAGGGGAATCAGGGACCCCTGTTAACCAATGATAACTGGGGTGCCAATGATTGGGCTTCCAGCAAATATAGGTGATAAATGGTTTTCGTTGAATAACCCCTTTAATTTTAGAATACAGAAACTGATACAAAATATAATGGCGAAGGATTAATTTTATTCTAGCTAATCCCTTGAGAAATCACCTACAGTATATAAAACTGAAAAACCCAAGGTCAATGTAAGGCTTCCAGATATTTGGAAATCTCAATATAATAAAAAATGTAATATCTATTGAAATCAAAAAAGCACCTTTATGCACAATTATGTTTACTAGATAAAATGAAACACATCATCAGGCGCTTAATGACCCCGCAGGGTCCTTGCTGAAAATTAACATAATGTATATTCCATCTTTTGAAGAGAGGTTGTTAGATTCAGTTATGGCTGAAGGCTAAGGCCCCACATAGCGAGCTGTAGCCAAAACGCATCACGTTTTTTTCCCACAGCGTTTTTTTACAGAAAGTCCGCAAAATTTTCCTATGTGTGCTTTCTGCTTCAATTATACCTATATGGAAAACATAAGCATTTCCGTAGGTATAATTGACACGCTGCGATTTACAAAAAAGTAACCTTTTTTTGAAATCGCAGCATGTCCACTGCGGATATTTTTCTGCAATATGTGGATGTGCATTACCCTATTTAAATTTGTAGACAATTAAAAATTAAACATTTTTGCAAAAATAAATAATTTTTAAAAATTTGCAGAGTTATGAAGATTTTCTCTTAGTGGTGGCCATCTTTTGTCTTGATGAGTTGCCATTAGATTCAACTATGACTGCTAGAGCTTTCTATGGTCTGGCCAGCCAGGATCTTCTTCTTGTGTACAAGTTTTTAGGCAGACACCCTACATCAAGGGTCTCAAACTCGCGGCCCACGGGCCAACTGCGGCCCTTGGGACAATAGTTTGCGGCCCCCACCTCAATATCAAAGTTTAATGTTAGTGCGGCCCGAGTTTGATACGAATAGCACCAGGGGCGCACTGTCTGGGGGTGGCATTTTTTAATATCTAATGTAAACCAGCCCAGGCTTACGAGACGTCTGCATCACAGCGCAGGCAGCGATATAATGACGTCATCGCGCCTCCTACGCTGAGACACAGACGTCTCGGACAAGAGGAGGAGGCGGCGGCTGCATCAAGGCATCGCAGGTAGGTGAGGATAAGTTTTTTTTTATTTATATAAATAGGCCGTTACCTGCTGGAGTATCCCCGGCAGGTGACAGCCTATTTATTTCCCTACCCGGCGTCTGCTCGTGGCCGCCCCCACTTCCCCTTCTGCTATGGGACGTAGAAGAGGAAGTGGATGCCACTGTGAGCAGCCGCGGGCATCGGTAAGTGAGGCCGCGGGCCTCAAATACTACTATTATTATCTTTTTAGACCCCGGAGTATAATAATCGGAGACCCAGGGGAGGTGAAGGAACATAAAAACCAATGCTACTCACCTCTCCTGTGATCCGATGTCACTCCGAGCAGGCTTGGGCGCTCTGGTGACGTCATCAGGTCGCGTCGCCGGTCTCATCACGTGACTTAATTAGACAGGGCCGAAAACTGCTGGGAGTGCTCCGGTTTCCAGTATAGGTAAGTAATACTAGTTTTTATGTTTGTCACCTCCCCTGGGTCTCCGATCATTATACTCTGGGTTCTGAAAAGACCCCAGAGTATAATAATAGTTCTTGGGTGGGCAACTATGGGGCACAATACCGTGTGCAGGGGCCACTATGGAGCCTAATACCAGTGTAGGGGCCACTATGGAGCATAATACCGTGTGAAGGGGCCACAATGGAGAATAATACAAATGCAGGGGCCACTAGGGAGCATAATACAAGTGCAGGGGCCATTATGGAGCATAATACCGTGTGCAGGGGCCAATATGGAGCATATTACCGGTGTTGAAAACCTGATGCGGCCCAGCCTCACCCAGACTCTACCTCCAGCAGCCTATGAAGGGGGTATATATAGGATAATAACTGAATTAGAATTTGACAGACAAACACATACACACAGACACACACATAAACATAAACCTCCCTTTACGCATTCTCTGCAGAGGCTTGAGTACCTTTGTACTTGAAGTTATCCTACATACAGGGGCATAACCATGAAAGACTGGGCCCCACATATCAAACTTTTGACTTGTGGCTCCCCCTCACAGCATAGCTCTCCCTTTCCTGGCCCCTACATTGTATAACACCCCATTTACATACACTATGTACCAAAGTGGTCTCCAGACAATATAATAATATACCATATCGGCACCTGCACACAGTATAATGTCTTATAGGGGCCTCTCCACACAGTATAATGTCCTATAGTGGCCCCTGCACACTGTATAATGTCCCATAGTGGCCTCCACACAGTATAATGTCCCTTAGTGAACCCTCCACACAGTATAATGTCCCATAGTGGCCCCTGCACACAGTATAATGTCCCATAGCGGCCTCCATACAGTATAATGTCGCACAGTGGCCCCTGCACACAGTATTATGTCCCATCATGGCCCCAACATTGTCCATTGCAAATATTGCAAAAACGAACTATTATTATACTCTAATAAGAGTATAATGATCGGAGGCCCAGGAGAGGTGACAAACTGCGCTCCAGCATGACTGTCTGCTGTTTTCGGCCCACTTTAATGATGTCATTATGCATCGCAACACCGACCTGACACACGTGACATCACTACAGAGGCGAGTCGCACCGGAGCCCAGGAGAGGTGAGTAAAACTGGTATTAATGTTTGTCATCTCCCCTGGTCCTCTGAATATTGTACTCTGGAGTCTGCAGAGTACAGCTTTATAGCCACTTCCAATACTAGAAACATTACTAGATTACTGTGACCTGGATCTCTTATTATGCTCACTTGGGCTTTTCGCAAATATTTGTTGAACAGAAAAATTGATAGGACACTGTGTATGAAGGCTTACAGAGCCAGAGAAAAGACTGTCCCACAGAACCCTGCAGATATTTCAACTTTTGATGAAAACTCAGGTACCCTCTAAGGCAAGTGTAAGCAGCCTATGCCTTACCTTATTTATAGCAAATCTTTTCTTCAGTGCTAGATATGTTGACTTGGCCCCACCAGAAGTATTCTTGTTCAAGTGTGAGCTCTGTTTATTGTTCGTGATTTCCTAAAAGCCATATATGTTGATGATACTGTTGTCACATGAAAGCATATATCAGGTCTCCATCATTAACTGTAATAACTTGTCTAAAAAACAATTTAATTTGCCACAAAACACTGATTTTGTTTCGAGTCGCCTAAACAATTCCTGAAACATGTACAGCATGTTAATATATCATAGTATACTTTTTATAACTGTTGTTTACAAAAATGACCATTTTTTATACTTTTGTCTTCAACTTAATTTACAACTCATTGGTGATTTGGAGCCACGAGTTTACTTAGGACAACTATAACCATAATTTCCAGGCAACAAGTCAGAAATGGTTATTTTTCATGAGCCATAAAAATTTGTGCAGACTAATTCCTGTGTGTTTTAATACCACGCTGTTACTTGGCTTTTATTTTAACTTGCTAACTTATTGTGTTAAGACTTTCTGTATTAAAGAGATTGTCCGGTAAAATTATTTTTAAAATAGGCCGGCGAAAGTCAAAAAAACAAACAAAAACAAACATACTCACCTGTTCCAGTGTCCTCCCAGTGCAGTCCGGGCCTGCAGCTCGGCTGCCTTCTTGCTGTGGAATTTATTGCCGGCTGTGACGCCCCGGTTCCCTTCCCATCATGTGACCGCTGAGGCCATTGATTGGCCTGGTGGCCACGTGCAGCAGGTACTCCCCACCAGAAGACAACAACGGAGTTGCAGGACTGGGTCATGTGGGGAGACACTGGAGCACCAAGGAAAAGTGAGTATGATTTTTTTTTTTTTTTTTTTTCCACTGCCGCTGGCCTATTTAAAAAATAATTTTGGTGTTCATTTTTGCCTAGACAACACCATTAATGCATATAAAATGTACTTATGTTCATTCAGATATTTCTGCCCATGTGTACTAGTAGGACCATTGGAATTTATACTAATTAAATCAATTCCAATTAAGCGAACCAACCCGCTTTAAACCTTTCCTGACCATCGGCAATACTATTATTGGGTATTTAAATATGACGGCTGCTGCTTAGGAGGAGCAGAGCGGCTGTCATAACTCCCAGATCTCCAATGTATTACAGCAATGACCACAATCAATGCCAGCACTTTTTGTGGGCATTAATCCTCATAAAGCCATTTTGCAGGTGGGTCATAGTCCTGGATCTCACTCCCAGGGCCGGTGATCCATTACTATGACAGCCAGGAGCCTACTGAAGGCTCCAAGGCTTGTCATTAGAATGCTTGTATTACTGTAAGGGAATTGCCAGTTGAGCAATTCTCCAGTGCTGCTGCAAAAACCTGAGAGGAAGGGAAAACAGAGACAGTGAGCCCTAAAGTTGACCCAGACCCTGTCCCTACCTACTTGTCTCACTGTCCTAATGACAGGAACAACTTGGAGCCGGTCCCTACACTGGGTAAGTGACACAAAGAACAGGACAAGACAAAACAACACAGAAGCAAAGTGAGCAAGCCAAGGGGTCAGTAACAAACGAGCAAAGAAGTACAAAGTCAAAATCCAAGAGAATAGTCAGAGGCAAGCCAAAGGGTCAGAGAATTAAGTAACAAAATATCAAGGAATATAGTAAAGAGAGCTGGCAAACACAAGTGCAATAACCCGCGACCATGTGAGGGCTGACAACCTGTTAATAGAAAGTCTGGGACCAGCCCCAGAGCTGATAGGTACACAGGCTGTCAATCACACAGGCCAGGAAGAGATTAACTCTATGCAGTCCAGAGAGAAATGTTCCTAATTACACGGGTGTGGCTTTACACAGCAAAGGAACTAGGACCATGTTCAGACTGAGCATCAAGAAACTTACACAAAGAACCAAACTGAAGACGCCTCCTTCACCACAGCGTGCGAGTGGAGGGCGGCGCAGAGACCCGAAACGGCAGAGACGTTACAGTACCCCCCCTTTATGAGGGGCCACCGGACCCTCACCAGATAAACCAGTTTTAGTAGGACCCAGTATTTTCTCTGCCTTCAATTCAGGGTCTTTTTGCACAACCACAGACACTGGTGGGCCAGACAAACATTTTTTATTCACCTGGTGTTTCCCACCTTTAGCAGCCGAGACAGTCTCCTCCGTAACACAATTTAAAGTTTGCAGAGTAGTCATATCAGCAAATACCTGGTTGCCTGAGTGGTTCTTCTGATTACCACTCAGGCACTGAAGTTTTTCTGCTGGTCTGCGAGGTCTGGTCGAGCAGTCACGGATGAAATGACCGGAAGCACCACAGTACAGGCAGAGGTTGTTCCTGAGACGATGCTCTCGTCGCATCTTGGCGTCCATAACTCCTAGTTGCATGGGTTCCTCACCAGGAGTCATGGGAGAAATAACAGGTTTCTCAGGAGAGAGTGAGGGAGAGACAGAAAACTTGAAAGAAGCAGACTCTATTCTCTCTTTAACATTTTCCCGGATCCTACAGTCAATACGGACAGCCAAAGTCATGGCCTGCTCAAGAGTGGGAGGATCTGGGTGACCAACCCAGAGCTCCTTAACACGGTCACACAGGCCTTGTTTAAAGTGGGCCTTTAGAGCTGACTCACACCAACCTGCAGTCACGCTGCACTTGCGGAATTCTGCGCAATATTCCTCAGCAGAGCGTTTGCCCTGCCGCATGGTGAGGAGTTGCGATTCCGCAAGCCCAATGTGGTCTGGCTCAGCATATATAGACCCCAAAGACAAAAAAAAATTTTTCAAAGTTAATCCACTCCTCAGCCCCTGGAGGGAGTTTAAGGGCCCAAGCTTGCGGATCCCCCTGTAGGAGGGATATAACTACTCCCACCATTTGGGCCTGGGATGCATGTGGATTAATCCGGAAATACAAGCGACAAGACTCCCGGAAAGTCTCAAATTTTTCACGATCCCCTGAAAAACGGTCGGGGAGTAGCATCTTAACCCTAAAAGGGGCAGAAACAACTGGGGATGCCGCAGCAGCATCAGTAAGGGTCTGCACCTGTTTAGCAAGCTCAGCTACCAGACCTACCAAACCTTCCAACTTGGCTGCAAGGCCCTGAATAGGATCCATGCTGACCCTATAGGAAGCAATGGCAGAATGTATGGGCCGGTTATTCTGTAAGGGAATTGCCAGTTGAGCAATTCTCCAGTGCTGCTGCAAAAACCTGAGAGGAAGGGAAAACAGAGACAGTGAGCCCTAAAGTTGACCCAGACCCTGTCCCTACCTACTTGTCTCACTGTCCTAATGACAGGAACAACTTGGAGCCGGTCCCTACACTGGGTAAGTGACACAAAGAGCAGGACAAGACAAAACAACACAGAAGCAAAGTGAGCAAGTCAAGGGGTCAGTAACAAACGAGCAAAGAAGTACAAAGTCAAAATCCAAGAGAATAGTCAGAGGCAAGCCAAAGGGTCAGAGAATCAAGTAACAAAGTATCAAGGAATATAGTAAAGAGAGCTGGCAAACACAAGTGCAATAACCGGCGACCATGTGAGGGCTGACAACCTGTTAATAGAAAGTCTGGGACCAGCCCCAGAGCTAATAGGTACACAGGCTGTCATTCACACAGGCCAGGAAGAGATTAACTCTATGCAGTCCAGGGAGAAATGTTCCTAATTACACGGGTGTGGCTTTACACAGCAAGGGAACTAGGAGCATGTTCAGACTGAGCATCAAGAAACTTACACAAAGAACCAAACTGAAGACGCCTCCTTCACCACAGCGTGCGAGCGGAGGGCGGCGCCGAGACCCGAAACGGCAGAGATGTTACAATTACAAGCTGCAATAGGCAGCCTGTGATAGAAGAATAGGTATTTCTCAAATACATTAGCATTGCAGTGTATTGAATTAGTGGTTAGACCCCCTGGGGTTCAAGACCCCTAGGGAATCTAAAAATAAAATAAAGGAAAAAAAAAAAAGAAATTCAAATCACCCCCTTATATACCTCCACATCCCCACATATAAATGTAAATAAAATAAAACAAATAAACTTTAGGTATCCTTGTGTCCCAAAACACCCAGTCTAAAACTTATAAAATATTTTTCCCATACAGTGAACGCCATAGTGGGAAAAAAAAAATTCAAAACAGTCAAACTACCATTATTTTGCTGTTCCTTATGCAATATTAAATCATACCATTAGGAAGTACTTTGTATTTGTCCTGCAAAAATGAAGACCTCACACAGCTCTATGAACGAAAAAATAAAAAAGTTATGGCTTTTGGAAGGCGGGTAGTAAAAAATGAAAACCTGTAAGAGTCTTACTGGCTATACTACTGTTTATTTAACTGAATATATTACTACTGTATGTAATCAATGTCACATGTTGACTGTTGTTTTGTCTTACCATATGTGTGAAGGAACTGTTGAATAACCAAATTTTCTCCAGGATCAATAAAGTATTCTATTATATTCTATAATTAGGGACTAAATCCCACCTACTATGTGTTTTTTCCTGTCCTGTATTTTGGACAGGTGGGAAGTATGGGGCACTCACTTTTTCGGTTTCCTTTTTTGTATCCAATGACTTGGACCCTCCTAAGTTTGTTAGAGCCCAGTCTACAAATCAATCTCTACTTCACTGGCAGAGAGAAGTCTTTTTCTGCTAGATCAAATTTGCAGTTATGCTTCTTGGAATTCAAATTTGACATTTGTCAATCACTATAGGTTGAATTCTCAATTTACGGAGGCCACCGTTTTTAGGCAGTTGCTTCTGAATTCTGTAACTCAAGGATGCCACCCAATAGGATTATTTCTTGATTGTTCCCTATAGTGTGCTGCTGGTAGGACATAAGGGATGTGTTCATTTCTTATAGTAATCTGTTTTCCCTTAGTCCTAACAGCAGCACAAGACACTAGAGTAATCCTTCATAAAAACACAGTGACTGGGGTTTAGTCCCTTTCTTTAGGCTAATTGGGGCTGCATTCACTTAATTAGAACTGATCTAAATTTAAAGTTAACGTTCCATCTGCTCTACAAGTATACACGGGCATAAATACCCATACTGTGCTGCTGTTAGGACTAAGGGAAAACAGATTAACGTAAGAATCAATGATTATATACAGAACATGTAGAGATTATATAGGGATTTAATGTCCTTACTTTGCTTTTCTATTACTATAGTATACCTTAGACACAAACACATGGGCATGATCTGATAAATACTGCCATACTGATACTGGCATAATATTTTCCTATATATCCATAGAAACATCACAATTTATACAATGGAAATGCCCCAAATCAAAAGTTACATTGTACGACTGCAGTTATGATTGGCAACCAAGAATAGATCTGATACATGTTTGATCAATGGAATGGATTACCACTGGTAGGTCCAAATTTTTCTGTCACAATAAATAAATAAATAATTTCTTTGCCCATTGTCTTTGATCACTATTACTCAGGGGTGGATTGGAAACCTAAAGTAGCCCTGGAAAAAAAAAATCTAAAAGTTCCCCTATGTAACAGTAACAAGTGTGGTGCAACAAAAAATCCTATAGAAGTTACACCACTGAAACGGTTGTGCAACTTGTCATACAAGTTTTTTTAGAACTTTGATTTGGCTGTAAAACACAGTCATGTCATAGATATGTCACATTTCTATTGAAGCCTATGGTATAATAGTTGCATGTGACTTGCAACCAAAAACCAATAGGTTTGGATTTTCTGCTGCAGTCGTGTTACAGTGCGACACCATAAAGATACATTGACATTTTTGTCTTTGGTGTGCTTTGTGTAGCATAGCATATGTCGCTATGTAGCACTAGCCTAAAACTTTGTGTGTGTGACTACACCATATGTGATTTGACATGAAAGTGTTATAATTATTATTATGATAGTTACCTGTAGGGAATGTAAGTCCAGTATGGTAAAACCTCAATGTGGTCTAAATGCAACATTATTACAATTTTTTTTTTCATTCAGTAATGTGAGAGAAAAATCCATGGTAATAAATAATGTCTCGTAATCTATTGTCATAATCATATTGAGGAAAATATCACCCTTGTCCAGCCACTGTATATAAACATTGCAGGGGTACTTAAATCTGTATATGGTGGGCATAGTGCTTTATTCCACAAAAATGCATGTTAAAATGTATGTGTTCTTGTGGAAAACTCACCTTCAGTCAGTGCATCATATGGGATATCTGTAGTGACTCAGGTGTCGCTCAAATGTCTACATATAGAGGTGCTCGGTTTGCCGCAACCCAGATGGAGGAGACCGGAGGATGGGAGTAGTAGTGGCAGATGCTGTGCCACCTAGCAGGCCAAACACACTCACCATCCACTCCAGTTCCACTCCTGGGCCAGATAAAGTAGAGGGGGGACCTGCAGCACTACCGGATGGTGGTGGCAGTAGTTCTTTTTCCCCGTGGCGCTTCCAGTTGGAGAGGGGACCTCTCCTCTCTGAGTCGGTGCGATGGAAGTCGGAAGGGCCCTGATGGTGATGCAGGCACGACTCAGGAGTCAGCGGTGCAGTTAAACCAAAACAGCCTTTATTTGGCAACAGGAACAGAAAGGTAGCGGCAGCTTTTGAATGGGAGTAGTAGTGCAGCAGTGTCCAACCCCCAGCCTTGGTTCTAGGAGCGTGCCCAGGGATGTTACAGGCTCTACACTAAAGCTTTCCACCATTCTTCCTCTGGTGTTTCTCCCAGCTAGATATTCCGGGGATGGGGTTTCAGGGAGTCCTGACAGGCATCTGGTTACCTGGGGACTAGGCCCAAAAATAATTCTCCTGAAAGGGTCCTCTCCTGCTCCTCCTGGCTCGGCACCAAATAAGTCCAAAAGTCCTGACAGCACTTCTCTCTTGCTCTGGGCTGTCTTCAGATGAGCCTGGGGCTGATGATATCCCTCCTGGGGCTGCGAAAGCAACTATTGTCCCTCAGTCAGGAAGGACTGTGGCAGGAAGGCTCTGCACACCTTCCCTCGTTAACTGCATGCTCTAGACTGAAGACCAACCGTCGCTGGGGAGATGAGAAACAAACACTAAAAACAGCAGCCTCTGGGATGCTGCAGGTTGAATTGGCACCACAGGGAAAGGGATTTTACATACATTACAGTATGTAAAATAGTATCTATTTTACACTTTCATGCAACCTTTCCCACCAGAGAAAACTCACTAGAGACCAGATCTTGAGGTGGAACACCAGGAGAAGTATCTAAAAGCAGCTCCATGAAGGATGGAGGTGCTGTTTCCCATTTACAGGTCAGGAAAGGCTGCTATCTCTGCAGGATGATAGTGGGGGGTCACTGGGCATAGATAGCAAAATGCTTATCGAGATTTAAACACTTTTATGTGGAGAGGGGTCAGAAGAACTGGAAAATAACACATCAGTAAGCCTCCTTATTGGCTCAGAGTTCAGTTTCTCTGATCTCTACTCATATTGTAAAGTGTATGGCCAGTCCACCCCTATTACTTACTCGACCGATGGCATACAGCAAGCATTGTATCAGGCACATGCTGGTTTTCATTGTGCTTACAGAAGGAATATCAATGTCTACGTGACCTATAGGTACTCCTGTTTTTGGCAGAATGCATTGCTTTTGGATATTAGGAAATCCACTTGGAAATCCAAGTGGCTAGGCCACTCCAGGACCTTGAAATGCTTCTTACGATGCCACTCCTTCATTGCCCTGGCAGTGAGCTTGGGATCATTGTCATGCTGAAAGACCCAGCCACGTTTCAACTTCAATGCCCTTGCTGATGGAAGCAGGTTTACACTCAAAATCTCACGATACATGGCCCCATTCATTCTTTCATGTAGTCCCTGGTGGCGTAGTGTCTTACTGACGGTAGCCTTTGTTATGTGAGTCCCAGCTTTCTGCAGGTCATTCACTAGGTCCCCCCATGTGGTTCTGGGATTTTTGCTCACTGTTCTTGTGATCATTTTGACCCCACGGGGTGAGATCTTGCGAGGAGCCCCTGATCGAGGGAGATTATCAGTGGTCTTGTATGTCTTCCATTTTCTAATTATTGCTCCCACAGTTGATTTCTTCACATCAAGCTGCTTGCCTATTGCAGATTCAGTCTTCCCAGCCTGGTGCAGGTCTACAATTTTGTTTCTGGTGTCTTTTCACAGCTCTTTGGACTTCACCATAGTGGAGTTTGGAGTGTGACTGTTTTAGGTTGTGGACAGGTGTCTTTTATACTGATAACAATGTCAAACAGGTGCCATTACTACAGGTAATGAGTGGAGGACAGAGGAGCTTCTTAAAGAAGAAGTTACAGCTCTGTGAGAGCCAGAAATCTTGCTTGTTTGTAGGTGACCAAATACTTATTTTCCACCATAATTTGCAAATAAATTCTTAAAAAATCAGACAATGTGATTTTCTAGATATGTTTTCTCATTTTGTCTCTCATAGTTGAGGTCTACCTATGATGTCAATTACAGGCCTCTCTCATCTTTTTAAATGGGAGAACTTGCACAATTGGTGGCTGACTAAATACTTTTTTTCCCCACTGTATAATAGTTCATAGGTACACCACAGTTTTGATGTATGCACCACTAACATGTTGACAGAGATAGCCCTCTCCTTTAGTTGACACTTGGTTGCTATAGTTCATATTACAGCTGCTTGCTTGTCATCAATACACCATATATATGTGTGCCACTATGTGTAAAGTACTTTCCATTTGTGTGTTCACATGTGGAAGATTTGTGGCAGACATTTTTATGTGAAAATTTTCTCCATACATCTGAATAGATTTGGTGGATTTTACATGAATTTCTACAAGAGCTTATTTAAACTGGACAGACACAAAAATGTCTACAACATTTGAAGGGAAGTTGAAGGGAAGGACCTCCAAGGTTGTATTCTCTGGAATACTGCTTGTGTCATGCGCTACACAGGAAAGGCAGCAAGAGCTTAGGGAGTTAAATGCATTGCTCAAGCCCTGGTGCAGGAAAGAAGGGCTTGGGTTCCTTAAGCACCGGGCTGACTTTTCATTAGGGTACAAGCTGTTTTCTACAGATAACTTGCACCTTAATGGAAGGGGGTCTGCTGTGTTGGGGGGAGAGTACTCTAATGTGGGTAGCGGGGCATTTAATCTAGGAACGCGGGGGGAGAGTCAGGCAGATATAGGGGTAGATAGGTCAAAGAGGGGACAGGCTACTGTGGTGGGTGGAGAAGTGGATTGTGGTGGAGGGATTAGAATAGTTGATAGGGAGATCCATTTATACAACCGAACAGTATAGACAAATCTGACCATAAAACTTCAAGAATGCACATTTCTGGTAATGAATGTGTGAACTTGGATGGAAATTTAAAGTGTGTGTTCAAAAATGGCAGATGCCTAGTGAGCAAACTGGGGGAGCTTGAGGCCCTGGTCCAGGAGAAAACATTGATATAGTTGGTGTGGCTGAGACGTGGCTAGATTCCTGACATGACTGGGCTGTAAACATTCCGGGTTTTACACTCTTTCACAAAGACAGGGCTAAAAGGAAGAGAGGTGGAGAGTGTATGTATGTCAGAAGTGGCATGAAAGTGAGTGTGAAAGAGGCAAATGTGGGGGAAGATTGGGTATGAAGATGTAGAATTCTTGTGGGTGGAATTGAATAACGAAGTGACCACTTCTAAAATACTTTTTGGTATAATCTATTCCCCCAACATAACTGAAGAGTTAGAGGGTCAGTTCAATAAGGAAATTGAGTGGACGGCACATGTGGGTACGGTGGTCTTGATGGGAGATTTTAACTACCTGGATATTGACTGGGGTCATGGTTCTGCATTGTCTGTAAAGGGGAGGAAATTCATCAACTTTTTGGTAGGACAATTTTATAGTCCAGCTTGTAGAAGATCCAACTAGAGGGGATGCTCTGCTGGATCTGATCATCTCTAATAATAATGCTACGGGACTTGTTGGAGATGTCACTGTAAGTGAAAATCTTGGTAATAGTGACCATATTCTAATCAGATTCTGCTTAAATGGTAAAAAACACACAAAGGTTGGGAGGGCAAAATCCCTTAATTTTAATATTAATTTTCCCAGGTTAAGGGCTGTACTTCAGGATATAGATTGGGAGCAGCTATTGTCAGATAGTGATACAGAGATTACGTTGAAGACATTTAAATCTACATTGAGCAAGTATATAGCAAAATGTATACCCATAGGGAACAAGTATAAACGCCTTAACTTAACCCCCACATGGCTTACAGCTCTGCTTAAAAGGGTAGTAACCAATAAAAATGGGCATTTAAAAAATATAAGTATGAAGGGTCAGCTGTAGCTTTTGAGAATTACAAAGCGCTTAATACAGAAATAGAAATAAAAACAGGTAAAATACATAATGAAAGGCAGGTGGCTATGGAAAGCAAAACTAACTCCAAAAAATTATTTAAATATATAATTGCAAAAAAAAAAACAAGGACAGAACAAGTAGGTCCCCTAAATAATGGTGATGGAGAGTTGGTCACTAGGGATCAAGAAAAAGCAGAGCTACTAAATGGGTTCTTTAGCTCTGTGTATACAGAAGAACAGGGTGTAGTTGATGAAGGTGTCATCAATGCTGGTAATACATCAACCAATATGCTAAACTGAATAAACATAGAAATGGTTCAAGCCAAGCTAAACTAAATAAACATGAGCAGGACTCTGGGTCCAGATGGATTACACCCATGAGTACTTAAATAACTCAGTACCATCATTGCTATACCCCTATTCTTAATTTTTAGGGATTCTCTAGTGACTCATACAGTGCCAAGGAACTGGCGCAAGGCTAATGTGGTGCCTATTTTTAAAAAGGGCTCTAGGACTTCCCCAGGTAATTACAGACTTTTTTTTTTTTTTAAGTTTAACATCGATTGTGGGGAAACTTTGAGGTGCTCTTAAGCTACTATATACAGGAGTATGTGACTGTACGTAAATATTATAAGTGACAGACAGCATGGTTTTACTAAAGACAGAAGTTGTCAGACTAACCTGACTTATTGGCTTGGAATTTATAGTTTGTAATTGGATTGAAAACTGGTTAAAGGATCATATCCAGAGAGTTGTGGTCAATGACTGCAGCTCAGACTGGTCCTCTGCTATAAGTGGTATACCCCAGGGTTCAGGGCTAGGGTTTATTTTTGGGGTAGGTCTTAATTTTTACTAACCAAAGAAAACCTCCATATATACTTGACTACAAAATTAATATTCCAACACAAGAAAAAAATTAGTCAAGAAAAAAACAGAAAAATCTCAAAAATATATAAAATATATGTTTATTAATAAAAATGTAATAAATAATACATTGAAAAAATATATACCAAATCTAATAATACAGGTGACATAGACAAAAGATAAGACACAACACAAGACACATGTGTCACTTAAAGAGGCTCAAAAATATACAGAAAATATATATGAAGATGACAATATATATATAATGGCTCAAGATATATAACTAATACTTAATATGCAAAATTTGCAAACCATATATAAATAATTGTCTAGATAGGGAGTTTACCCAATCAATAGGTAATTAGATGCCACATGGACCAAAAAGTATATATGGAAATGCAAAATTAAAGACACTATCCATATGCTGTTTAAATATATTGCTAGATATTAATAAATATTGTATATAGAAAAAAGCAATGATAAATGGAAAGCATGTCAAATAAACCAATGAGTGAATACAAAATGATAATAATTACCTGTAGCCTTTATAGAGACAAATTTGAGCCCCAGTGAACACAAAGGTATGCGTGGAAACGCACCTCAACGCGTTTCGCTAAAAAAGCTTCACCTGTATTATTAGATTTGGTATATATTTTTTCAATGTATTATTTATTACATTTTTATTAATAAATATATATTTTATATATTTTTGAGATTTTTCTGTTTTTTCTTGACTAATTTTTTTCTTGTGTAGGTCTTAATTTTTTCCATGAACAACAATCACACATTTGATCACTTTTTATTTCAACTTTTATCAGAGGTGAAACAGCGAAAAAACAGCAGTTTGGCACTTTTGAGTTTTTTTTTTCCACCATAGAGGTAAAATATTTTTATAAGTTTGTAGACCGGGAGTTTTCGGACACAGGGATACCTAATGTGTATGTGTTTCACAGTAATATTTTATTTTTATATGTATTCTAGTGAAAGTGGGAGGGGGGCTTGAACTTTTATTTATTTATTTTTTTACTATTAACCCATCCTTGAACCTGCAATCATCCCGTATTGCAGTCTATGGGAGATTATCTACATTACTAATGAGGCTGGTCATAGACCAGCCTCAATAGTAATATTCCTATGACAGGCCTGGGAGTCTTCATAACGCTCCCGGCTGTCAAAGGAACAGGTCGGTTCCTGTGATCTCCCCGCGCGGTAGCCGGCCTGCAACGTGGGATAGTTGCTCTGCTTTGGGGGGTTGGATTTAGGAGGGGGGGGTTCACGGACTGACACACTCAACAATGCCCGCGATCAGTGGACTCTGATCGCGGCATTAACTTTGAGTCTCTGCTGTACAAGAAGACCCGTTATAGTAGCTATAGGGGGTTGGGACCGGCTGTGGGGACTTCCTTTATATTTTCTAATCCTTTCAAGTCACTCCTAACTTTGGCTAAGTGTCAGAGCTTGGAGAATCCATGAACTATGCAAATACTTATCCCCCTAGGTTTTGTGAAGCACCTAGTTGAGGTAACCTCTGTTTAGTTAGCGACCAGATGGGCAGGTATTTTGTTTTCTGTTCTTTAGCTGTGGATTTTACAAGTGACTGTTAAACCTGGATGCCACTGTGCTGTTACTTTAAGAATAAACTGTTTTTAGACTTTTTAACTGCTAGAGCCTGTGACGTCTGACATCGCTGACCTTACGCACACGTACAGATCCCAACAATATATGTACAACATGTCAGCAATCTTTGTGGTTTACATATAACCACATATAATACAATTTTACTGTAAGCTGTAAGTCCAAGTAAATGAGCAAGATATATGGTAAAATGAACTTGCAGGTGTTCACGCAGAACTTTCTAAGACATTTGGCAACTGGAGCTACACTGAAATGTATAATTTGATAATAATAACATTAAAGTGCAAAAAATTGTTACCATATGGATTATGACTCAAATATTCTCAGCATTATGTTCTCTTCATATAAAATTTCTACGACTAGTTAAAAAATAGAATTTGTCATTTGCTCGTTGTAATAATTAGATATGAATTTCTATTAGTACTGTCAGTCTTTCCTTTTTTCATATGAATACGGCAATCTAAAAACAAGGAGATACAACTTATAAGGAGATACAAGGAGATACTAACAAATTATGTGGTGAACATTGCGGAAACCCTGCAGTTCTGCACAGGTGGCAAAGGAGAGGCTGATGTTTGTGCCAGGAAGGGGACCTGAAACCCTTTCAAGACAACCATACTACCATATCATATTAAAGGCTTTTCTGTGACTTTTAAATTGATGACCTATCCTTAGAATAGGTCATCAGCTGAGTATCCATAGGGGTCCAACTCCCAAGACCCCTTGATCTGCTATTTGAAAGCAGCTGTAATGCTCCTTAAGTGACACTTCTGTTTCACAGCCCATGTGATGGCATATTCATTGGTCACATGCCCTGATTGTAGTTCAATCCCATGCAAGTGAACGAGCTGAGCAGCAATACCAAGCACAGCTGCAATACAAATGTATGATGATGTGCATGGTAAGTACTGAAGAGGCTGCCACCTCTTCAAGCAGCTGATCTGCTGGGATCCTGGTGTCAGACTCCTGCTGATCTCTAGGATAGGCCATCAGTTATTTACCCCTTTTATACCTTGTGAATGGAATAGATAATAAAGTGTCAATGTTTGTCTTATTTTATCATAACAAGAAAAAGTGGTAACAAATAGGAAATAGTGAGAAAAACAAGGCAATTTGATAAGAAAAAAATATATATCTATCTGAAGTGTTAAAAAAATATATTGTTATATATGACATGACTGAGGTATCCTAACCCTATAGCCCCAAGGGCAACAACATGTACTGTATAACATGTATGTGCACGTATAATTCACTTCATATATATATACACAGACTGTATGGATACCTAGCCATGCAGTCTGCCTGTAAAAAAAGAAAAAAATAGCTTTCTAAAGAGTTTACTAAATTTTGGCATGGTACTATAATAAGATTCCACCATTGCAACAAATCAGTTCATGAAATCCTCTTCCTTCCTAGATATTCCATGATCAACTGTGAATAGTATTATTGAAAGCTGGAAGCATCTAGGAACCACATCAACAGATCATGTAAAGCTTCTGTATGTTTTTAAGGGATGAACTAAATGGTTATATGTCTTTTTTAAACCAACATGAAACTATTATATATTATGTAGTATTATACAGTACAGTGGTCCCTCAAATTACAATACTAATCTGTTCCAGGACAGCCATATGAAAAAGGATAAGTGCATAGCGTTACTCTGGCACTGTTCATGTTTCTGTTACTTTTTTCTGCTTTTCTCTTCCATCAGAAGAGCAGAAAACAGAAAAAAAGAGCACCAGATCTTTCCAATGATGGACACCATCACTGCCTGATAGACCCCATTTTGAGATTTTTTTAAGGGGTTAAAACATAAGAAAAACTATATACTGTAGATTTGGTATCATCAGAATCGTACCGACCCATAGAATACAGGTGACATTTCATTTTGGCTGCACAGTGAACACTGTAAAAACAAAACCCATAGAAATTTGCTCAAACACAGTTTTTCTCCAATTCCACCCCATTCTGATTTTTTTTTCCAGCTTCCCAGTACATCGTAAAGAGTATTAAATGGTACCATTATGAAGTACAATTTGCCTTGCAAAAATTATGCTCTGTGAATGGAAAAATTAAATGTCTTGGGAGCTCTGATGCTCCACAGGTTGCAGGTGACAGCCTCCGGGGCTACATGTGGCCCGTGGGCTCCATCTTTGACACTTATGGTCTAAAGTATATATATTCTTTACTTAGCCTATATTTCCAGTTATTACACAAATGCAGCCCTAAAAACATTAAACAGACATGGACATGATACACACAATTAATTGCAATGAAAAGGGCTGGTGAAAGCTTGGATTTTCCCCCAAAAGTCCATGTTGATGATAGATTTAAGACTAATTCGAGCACAGTTCAGCTGTGGAACATCTTGTACTATAGCCATTACTTGGCAGAAATGATCTGCCTTTTTATAAGGTATAGTAGGTCTGGCTTGTGTCCGTTATTTAGTCTTTAACACATGTAGGAAAGACAAACTGAAGAGAACAACCTGCCAGTGTTTAACAGCTCAAATAAATTAGAATAGTCATTTGTAAAACACAATCATAGAGAGAAAAAGCAAAGTGTCTTAAGGGAAACCATTTCTGAAGTAAAAAAAAATTTCCATGGTCATCATCCAGTTACGTGTCACTGAGGACATTTATAACTACAAACTTACAAAAGGTCAGATTAAAAAAAAAAATTGTACTTAAAATGACAAAAAAATCATTCTAGGCAAAAAAGTAAATGTTCTGTTAGAAATAGTATATGCTGTTTCATGCCTTCCAGATATAACTAAAGAAAACAAAAAGGGCCTAAACAAATTGATTACTACAATTCTAGAATAGAGCAAAATCTAGAAATAAAGAGCATGATCTTTTTTGTCTGTACAGTAAATCAGCAACGGACTGGCCACCTAGGGCAACCAGGGACCTCATGTGACTTTAGACAGGACTATGCAAGTGGAATTTTGGGGTTAATGGATGAACAAGAAATTCATAATTACCACCTATTTGGGTTTCAATAAATATCAGTATAGAGCGTCTGGAGTTGAAATGAAAAAAAAATATCTATATAAATTGCACTGGACACAATCATCTTTAGCAACTAACAAACATCTGTTGTTTTTGTTTCAAGATAAAGTTTACATATCCTTTTAATTGCTTTTTTTTTTTTTTTTAAACGGTAGTTTTTATTAAAGTGTTTTACAATAAAGTATACATTAAAAGAGGAAAAATCACAACAGATGAAGCAACATGGTAGCAAAATCCTCTTCATACAAAAAATTACAAAGATAATAAAAACAAAATCAGACATCAGACAAAGGGAAAAAAAGGGAGAGAAGGAAAACGGAGAACGGAAGGGGGGGTGGGGGGAGGACAGTTTAGTTGGAGTCAGAGGCCACGTGAGCTAGAGTAGGAGTCCCAATATGACCATATGGAGTTAAAGGCCTCCACAGTGTGGTTCAAAGTAGCTGCCAAAAATTCAAGATTGCGGGTGTCCTTCATGCGGGCACACAGTTCAGTCCCCGTGGGAGGAAGCGTCTCCCTCCAGTGACGGGCTATTAGAGTCTTCGCTGCAGTACATAAGTATAAAAAAAAGCCTAGACGCCCCCTTGCCCAGATGTCTGGGAGGAAGATTAAGTAAGTAAATCATGGGGTCCAAGGGGACCACCTGTGTAAAGAGGGCCTCAGTAAGGAGTTGCACCTCTGTCCAGAAAATACAAATGATGGGGCAATCCCAAAAAATATGACACATCGTACCCAGCGAGGTCTGACAACGCCAACACAAAGAGGGAATATTAGGATTAAGGGTATGAAGCAGTGCAGGCATGTAATACCAATGCATGAGGATTTTATATTGGGTCTCACGGAATGTAATGCAGGATGAGGACTGGGCAGCTCGGGACCATATGGTCTGCCACTGTCCAGGTGAGACCCGCCTACGCAGAGCCTCCTCCCACCTAGTCATATATCTGTGTGCTGGGGGAGGTCGCCCCTCAGGGGAGGACAAAATCCCATATATATTAGATATAAGTCCCTTTGTAGAGGTGCCAGCACGACACAGCCTTTCAAAATCTGTGGGTGGTGAGACCTGCTTGGATTTAAGTTGAGCCCGAGCAAAGTGTGTTATTTGTTGATAATGAAACCATTCCGTTGCTGGCAAGTGTAGGGTCGAAGTAAAATAATCAAAGGGCCTAAGCTCCAAGGTCAAAGGGTCGACCAGATCCGCGATATGGAACAGACCTAGCCTGCTCCAATGGTGCACCATAGCGGAAGAAAGTCCCTCTGGGAGGAGTGGGTTATAAAGAAACGAGATCATGGATGAGGAGCGAGAAGCTAAGGCAAATACTTAGAGCATGTATTCCAGACTGTCCTTGTAAATTTAATGGGTCCCAATAGGGGAGTAGCAGGCGAGGGGGGGAAGCGTGACCACAGGAAGGCATTCGGATGCACTGGGGCCAACCAAAGCTTCTCTATTTCAACCCATCTGGTATATGCCCGTGGTGCTGCCCAAAACGGGAGGGCCCGGAGATGGGTTGCCCAGTAATAATGCAAAATATGTGGCACCGCCAAGCCCCCCTCAGCCCTACTGGTCAACATCACCGAACGGGGGATACGATGGCGCTTATCGTTCCATATAAACTGAAAAATTGCCTTTTGAAGGGATCTTAATTCGCACCTTGGGACCGCCACTGGGAGTGTTTCGAAATAATAAAGGAGTTTAGGGAGGAGGGTCATCTTGACTGCTGCAATCCGCCCAAGCAGGGAGATGTGAAGGGGACGCCATTTATCCAGGAGGGAGCGGAGCTCTTTGAATAAGCGAGGATAGTTGGCATAGTACAGGGAGGAGTAGTCCGTAGAGAGCTGAACACCCAGGTAGCGGAGCGAGTGGTCCCTCCAATGGAAATTATAATTGGTTTTAAGTGTCTGTAGGATAGGATCCGAAATGTTAATAGGGAGGGCCTCAGTCTTTGCAGGGTTGACCTTATAGCCTGACATGTTACTGTAGTCTTTGAGTGTACTAAGGAGGTTCGGGAGGGTGATGTGGAGGTTGGAAAGGGTTAAAATGACGTCATCTGCAAATAGGGATATCTTGAATTCCCTGTCACGAGCCGCGATGCCCCTAATATCTGGATTGGACCTGATCCGGGACGCCAGGGGTTCAATACAGAGGGCGAAAATTAAAGGGGAGAGGGGACATCCCTGACGTGTTCCATTACGGATCGGGAAAGGAGGAGAGGTAGCATTAGGAAGTTTGACAACTGCTGAGGGAGTGGAATACAAAGCTCGAATTGCCGTTAGGAAAGCCCCAGAGAAGCCGAAACGCTCAAGAGTGGCCAACATAAAGGACCAGTCAAGGCGATCGAAGGCCTTCTCTGCGTCCAGGCTTAAGATAAGGGCGGGGGTAGCCGAACGTTTGGCCACGTCAATCAAATCCACCGCCCTTCTGGTGTTGTCTCCCCCCTGCCTGCAGGGGACGAAACCCACCTGGTCCTTGTGGACAAGAGAGGGCAGCCAACCGCTAAGCCTAGTTGCCAGAAGCTTAGTGAAAAGCTTAAGGTCAGAATTTAAAAGAGCGATAGGGCGGTAATTAGAGCAGTCTGTGTGATCTTTGCCTGGTTTGGGGACTAAGGTAATGTGGGAGTGGAGCATAGTCTGAGGGATAGGGGAGCCCTCCAGAAATGAATTAAAAAGGCTACACAGATGGGGAATTAATTCAACTTGGAAGACCTTATAATACAAATATGTGAACCCATCCGGGCCTGGGGCCCTACCATTAGGAAGGTCCTTCAATATGGCTATAACCTCCTCGCTGGTGACAGGGGCATTTAGGGAATCTAACGTCAAAGTCGGAAGCGTGGGAAGGTGGCAGGAAGTTAGGTATGCTTCCAAATCTAGCGTCTGACCTGGGAGGGCTGGTGGAGGGAGATTATACAATTTAGAGTAGCATTCATAAAACGGAGTCCCTATAGTATCAGGATGGTGATGGGGGACCCCGTTCAGAACGAACTGCATGTGGGATAGAGGAGTATTGCCGCTCCCGGAGGGCCCTAGCTAGAAGGGTGTGGGTCTTATTCCCTCTCTCGTAATAACGCTGTCTGCTATAGAGGAGAAGGCGCTGCGTAGCCCGGGTAGCTATTGCGCGTAGGTCCGCCTGAGCCAGTACTAGACGACGGAGGAGGGAGGCGGAGGACGTTCCGTCAGGGATCGTATCCGAGCCCTCAGGGCCACCTCCTCAGCCAACCTATCCTTTTTAAGCTGGGTGGCCGTAGCTATGCAATGTCCCCTCATCACAGCCTTGTGTGCCTCCCAGAGAGTGGAAGATGATGAGACTGAGCCAACGTTAGTATTAAAATAGTCTAAGAGGTGGGCTCGGAGGGGCCTCCCGGGTGGGAAGGGAATGCAATAAGGATTCGTTAAGCCGCCAATAGCAGCGCCTAGTAGGAAGAGGGGTGGGAGACAAAGAAAGCTGAACAGGAGCGTGGTCTGACCACGTGATGGGGCCAATGTCCGCTCCTGTCATAAGACGAAGAGTAAGGGTGTTGCCAAAAAAATAGTCAATTCTAGTATGCGTACCATGGGGGTGGGAATAGAAAGTGTAGGAGCGTGCTGTAGGATTGTCAACCCTCCAAAGATCATATAAGGATGCGGACCTAATGAGGCAACGAAACTCCCGAGCAAGGCGCAATCGAGGGGCACTCGCAGGGCTATCAGTAAGAGACAGTCGGTCCATCCTCTCAGAGAAGACAGCATTAAAATCTCCTCCCAGAAGCAGTGCTGCACCAGAGTAATCCCGAAGCCTCCTCAGGACCCGCTTAAGGAAGGGGATTTGTGAGGAGTTAGGGGCATAAACATTACAAAGGACCACAGGCTGGCCATGAAGGTGTCCCTCTAATATAATATAACGTCCCATTGGGTCCAAATGGGAGGACACGATAGAGATTGGGCATGACTGGGACAGCAGGATAGCCACTCCTCTCCCTCCTGCGACTATCGTGCGCTGAGTAAGCAGTGGGGTAGTAGTGGCGGGCAAAATTAAAGGAGCCATTGTGATCAAAGTGGGTCTCCACATCCGCCCGGAGGGATCGAAGCTCACGCAGCACCATGCGTCGTTTAAGATTAGAGCCCAGACCCTTCACATTCAACGTAATACACTAAGCCATAAGGGAGGATCAAGGGAGTAATGTCAAATGTAGTGTGTAATGTAGCATAGGCAGGTCTCACCCAAGATGCTGCGGCGTGAGGGAGGCTTGAAAGGAGAGGACTCAGGAAGCGGAACCGTCTAGAAGCTATCCAGGGTCTCGAGACTCCGAACCTAAAAGGGGGAAGGGGGAGGATGGGAACATAAGGGAAGGAGACAAACAGGGGGACAGAAAACATAAGAAAGAACAACAACAAAACATATGTCAAAATCAACATGGGCAAGACTAAATCTCCTGCCCGGGAGCAGAAGTACCCGATCCAAGCAGGTGCAACCAGTGCACCCAGCAAGACCTACTCACTAAGCCTCGCAGCTGGACTAAGCCCCCAAATACGGGGAGCTGTGGCGAACCGTCAACAGAGAACCGATTAAGGCCACCAGAGGGAAACCAAAGTGGCAAAGGTATATTATGGATTAAAAGGGGAGTTACCACCCGCCCTACCCGCTAGATAGGGCGCTAGAGAAGATAGCTATGGGACCAACCATACTAAGCATTGGAAACTAACCAGCGTCTCTTGAGGGGGGGAGAGGGGAAAAGGAACGACCCGAGTGGGGCAAGGGAGGTGGAGGATCCATCCGTTGTCTTCGGGAAGTTGTGCCCGAGGGAGGGTGGGATCTTCTTCGAGATGTTGAGACAGTCCACACAGGATGATGCATAGGGTCTGAATACTTATGACCATGTGATATTTCAGTTTTTCTTTTTTAATAAATTTGCAAAAATATCTACATTTATGTTTTTTCTGTCAAGATGGGGTGCTGAGTGTACATTAATGAGAAATAAAATTAACTTTTCTGCTTTTAGCAAATGGCTGCAATGAAACAAAGAGTGAAAAATTTAAAGGGGTTTGAATACTTTCCGTACCCACTGTAGGATGCTGCTACACAGGAAGATGAAAAGTTATTTTATGAGAGAGCAGACATGTTATCACTGCATGATCCAAAGCAATTACTGTTAATATACTGCTAGTGGAAAAAAACACCAACATTTTATGGTCCACTGGATCAATGTTTTGAGTGACTGTGGCCACACTCCTGCCATTGCCATGCAACAAAGCCGGGTCCTAGTACCACCCCATTAGTGCAGCTCAGGGCCATCCGCCTCCTCTGGTTTTACCTTGCTGGACCATTTTCTCCACTAACTATACCATGGCGTAAACATGCAGTTTTACAGCTAATGAGACTGGATCAGAGAAGCTACACAGAGGAGGAGCTGCTCCACTGTATCCTGCAGAAAGGATCCCACTGGATGGCTGCCTGCCAACTACAACTGGGCAGTGTTGCCATCAATAGTGGCATCTCCTGTGGCCTGCTTAATCATATTATTTTCCATACTGAACTGCCACTGATGTTGCCACAGCTACCACCACTGCCACCACTCAACCAGACATCACCAGCAGCCTGATCCATCACTTTATAGCACACTGTACTGCCACTCATGTTGCTGAAGAACCCATTGGAGGGACCCTGTATACCCGGTGTAGTAGTAGTAGTAGTCAGCAGTGGCCAGTAGACTCACTGATTCCTCCAGTTCAGCTTCCGAGTTGGTGCAGCGCTAAGGTGACCTGCAGGGTACTTGATAGTGGTACACTGACGAGCAAAAGGGTAACAATGTTTTGACTTGAACTTTGACTTTCAGGATCCATATCTCACCATCCGGTACAGCTTCAAATTTGAGACTACCATTTGGTTTGTAACTATTTAGCATATGATTAGATATGCAGATTCTTGTCATGTAACTGCATTGTTATTGTTTTGCTCCTGGTGGTGGAAAAATCTTTATCTTACTATCTATACTACAAATTACAGCTTGATGTCACATTCCCTAATAGCTCAGGTTGTTATTAGGTTGATTTACATGCGAAAGGTCACTGGTTCAAATCAAGGATCAGCCATGAAGAAGATTTCCCAAGAAAAGAGAAAGGAAACAGATTCATCCAGGTCATTGATAGCAGTCTGTCGGCCAAGAAAACTGCTCCTGGGTCACTTCCTGTGGTGATTTTCAGCTCACTGAGCAAGGTGGTAGTTGAAAGGGCCTTTGATAGGAAAGGCAAAAATGGACTCAGGAGACACAGATTGAAGGTGCAAATAGTTTCCAATATGGCATGTATGTATGTATCACACCATGATGGCAGTTCCAGTTGGGTTGTGAGGATATGCCAACTCATGGGTTTCCAGCAGTATGAGCCCAGTTATGATGACACTGTGCCAAACTTAAGTTTCTCTATCTTGCTCTGGCCCTGTCAGCTTTATAGTGCAACAGGATTTATATTCCAAGGCCAAGAATGACCTCCACAGGAATGGCACTTGTATCTTCTAATACTCTCTCTCTACCTTTCTCAGGTTGACAGCAGATATATTTCCCTGTCTCAGGGCTGAAGCTTCACATTAACTAATACTATACCTCTAAGCTATGTCTAACCTCCTCAGAAGCCAAAATACTGTATAGTTGGCAATCCCAAAAGGGGGTGCTCCTCCTACCCAAATACAGCCCAAATACATGGGAAAATTACATAACAGTATACAAACTATGTACATGTGGCACATAAAACCATGCAATCAATACAGCGCAAGTGTTGAAATAGAGTCCACTCGGATGCTGCATTGCCACAGCTACCACCAGTGCCACCACTCAGCCAGACATCTACTGCAGCCTGCTCCATCATGTTCTATTCCATACTGTACTGCCACTCATGTTGCCACAGATACCACCACTGCCACCACTCAGTCAGACATCTAATGTAGCCTGCTCCATCATGTTCTATTCCATACTGTACTGCCACTCATGTTGTCACAGTCACTGCCACCATTCAGTCAGGCATTTCTTGAAGCCAGGTCGATCACAATTTACTATTCCACACTGTTCATGAAAAAAAAAATAATTGGCAGACACACTGACAGTGTGCCACCAATTTTTCTTGACATTCTGTAATTGTCACTCCTTTCTGCTCCCATAAAGACATCATTTTTGGTAGCTTTTTTTGGAAAGCCACTTTTTTCTTTCTCATTTTTCAACCAGGCACATTACTACAGATTCTTCTTTATAATAACAAGCCTGTTGCACTTCTAAGTCCCCAAATGATACATAGGGAGATATTTTCTAAAAGCTGATGATAGAGCAAGTTCTCCTTTTCCACCAATCAGGACTTATTTGAACATTTCTTCCTTTCTAAATCCATAGTCATTACCATGGAGCTGGTCCACCCTTTGCAGCTAAACAGTTTCCACTCTTCTGGGAAGGCTTTCTATAAGATTTTGTAGTATGCTGGTCGGAATTTTTGCTTATTCATCAAGATGAATATTTGTGACATGATGAGACATGATGTTGCATGACAGGGCCTGGCTCGCATTTTCCATTCTAGATGACCCCAATGGTGTACAGGTCAGGACTTTGTGTGAGCCAGTTAAGTTCTTCCAATTCAAACTCACCCAGCCAAGCTTTTATTGACCTTGGTTTGTGCATTGGGGCACAGTTATGTTGGAAAAATACAATTTTCCAAAATGTCTTGTTAGGTCAAAGCATTAAGATTTCCCTTCACCCATAGCATTATCCCTCCTCCACTGGTACAACACATTCAGTCAAGTAACTTTCTCCTGGCATTCGGCACATCCTGACTCTTCCATCAGATAAAGAGGCTTAATTTGTCACTCCACAGAACATGCTTTCACTGCTCCAGCGTACAGCTGTGCACTACTTATCCAATGCCCAGAATTGTCCTTGGCGAGGCCTGCATGCAGTTGCTCGGCCATGGAAGCCTATGCTATTAAGTTCCAGGCCCACACTTTTTCTGCCAAAGAAGGTCTGGAATTCTGCAGTTACTTAACCAGCTGTCAGTGACTTTTATGTATCTTGGCATTTGGTAACCCTGTTCTATAACTTTACATGGTTTGCCACTTTGCTGTGTTGCTGTGGTTCCTAAACGCTTCCACTTTTCATAAATACCACTCACAATTGATTATGGAATATCTTGTAGCGAAAAAATTTCACAAAGTGACTTGTTGCAATGGTGCAATCCTATTATAGTACTAGCTGGAATTCAGTGAGCTCTTTAGAATGAGCCATTCTTTCACAAATGTACAGGTGCATCTCAATAAATTTGAATATTTTTGAAACGTTCATTCATTTCAGTAATTCAATTCATAATCAGCAGTTGTGAAGGATCTAGCCTTGCCAAGCCTCTTGACACACCTGCGACCAACCTTCTTTACCTCCCACTCACACATCATGAGCGGACCGGGTCATAGGATAATACGAAACGAGCTTTATAAATTTTATATATTTATTAACCCCAGTGGGTCGGTGCTAGGCACTAACATATACAGAATATATATCAATGAATTATCAAGCAAATACGGGTAAAAGCAAAACTACGGTACAGAAAATAAAATGGGAAATAAAAGATAGAAAATTGCCGACACAAGTTTGTAGTCCGTTTCTCTAGGCCACAGCAGGTTTTTGGGCCTAGGGCGTTTCCTTAAAGGGGTATTCCCACGAATATAACCATTTTTAAATTTGTAGATAATTAAAAGTTAAACATTTTTGCAAATATAAGTAATTAAACATTTTGCAGAGTTTTAAAGATTTTCTCTAAATATCTTGTGGTCACAAATTGTTGTCTTGATCAGTTGCCAGTGGATATGACCATGAATACAGGATCATTCCACGGTCAGAAAATCAGCCATGACTTCCTTATTGTGGCTGTGATATCTTCTGATACATGTAGTGTTCCTGCCTGATAACCCAGCTACAATAAGAAAATCATGGCTGGGTTCCTGACAAGTCCCAGACCATAGAAAGTTTCTGCATTTGTGGTCGTATCCATTGGCAACCGATCAGGACAACAGACTGTTACTACTAAGATAGTTAGAGAAAATCTTTAAAACTCTGCAGAACTACTTATATTAGCAAAAATGTTTAACTTTTACTTATCTACAAATAAAGATATGATTATGTTCATGGGAATACCCCTTTAAGCAAGTTACAGAGCATGTGTCTCCTACATGCTGTCCAGCACAAAGGAAAAGGTTTCAGGCCTCAATGCTAGACCCATGCTCAGTCCACAGCAGGACAAGCACTCACATCTTCTCCAAGATAAGAACTCCTTGCTGCCTCTTTGCTGAGTGACAAAGAATCTAGGTCTCCTTTCACCATATGGTTAGTGCCCCACCCACACCTCCTCCCTCCTTTGCAGAACCCTGGGAGAGATGGATGCCTTCCTAGGTGCTGGGAGAGATGTGTGTCTGTGGGTGAACTTAAGGTCACTGGCCTCCTCTCCCTCCCTGTACATCTGCTATCCTGGGGCAATAAACTGCTGGCTAGAGAGGTCCATCTCCCATGGTATACACATAAAACCACTGAAGCGTATTGTCCACCAATGTAAACACAACTTAAGCACAACATTCCTAAAGGTATGTGGAGGACTGATATGAGCAAATAAAAATACATTTCCAAGAAAGATATATAACTGAGGGTCTGTTCATCACAGAAGTTTTCCATGATTATGTGTCCTACTGAACCAGACTCATGGACCATTTAAAGGATTAGGAAATCTTGGCAGGTGACATAATGAATTTACAATACTGAACTTTTTTACAATATTCAAATTTTCTTAGATTTTGGTTTTCATTACCTGTAATCCATAATCAACATTTACAGAAATAAAACACTTGAAATAGAACACTCTGTGTGTAAAGAATCTAGAAAATATAGGAGGTCACTTTTTTAATTTAATTACTGAAGGAAATAAACGTTTCAAAGATATTCTAATTTATTGAGATGCACCTGTATGTAATGGCAGACTGCATGGCTAGGTGCTTTATACACCTGTGGCAATGGCACTGAAGAAAACATCTGAACACAATGATTAAGAGGGTGTGTCCTAGTACTTTTGTTCATATACTGTATTGTTACCTTGAATAAACATGTAATGTTAATAAATGTTACATCTACAGTATTCAGGAAATAGGTCCTTCCTGTGGTTTACTTGTGTGGGGAGAGAGTAAGAATGGGCAGGACTGTGGGATTTATTATACATTTAGGATGGAATTATGAATGAATATGAAATATTTGTTTTCTCTCCTTACATGTGTTACAAATATAATGCATAACTGGGCACAAACAGGGTAGGGGATTCGGGAAAACTGTCCTAAATTTCCAGATCTAGTGAAACCACTGGCCAAAGAAGCATCAGCAGACTTCTTGTAATTTCACCACTCCTATTAATGTGGTTTCCATCATCTTGGAACTTTATATTAGTCATTAATTGTATGGTGGAAACATAAACATTGCTGAGTAGAACCAGCTAGCAATTCACAGGAATTTTAATAAATTGTTTATTACTTACATTACTAACTAATCATAAGACAGTAAGTGTTAAAGTCATCATTGACAACAATGCAATTTCTCAAGACTTATATTTCCATAAATGTATGCGCAAATGTCATGATAATTGCACAACTACCTAATAGATGTATGACTGAACACAGTGGCGTAACTAGGAATGGCTGGGCCCCAAGGCGAACATTTGACATGGCCCCCCCCCCCACAAACAAACCGCATTCCTGCACACACTATTATGCCCCATAGTGGCCCCTGCACACGGTATTATGTCCCATAGTGGCCACTGCGCACAGTATTATGTCCCATAGTGGCCCCTGCACACGGTATTATGCCCCATAGTGGCCCCTGTACACGGTATTATGCCCCATAGTGGCCCCTGGACACGGTATTATGCAGCATAGTGGCCCCTGCACACAATATTATGCCCCATAGTGGCCCCTGCACACAGTAGTTTGCCCCATAGTGGCCCCAGCACACAGTAGTTTGCCCCATAGTGGCCCCGACACACAATAGTTTGCCCCATAGTGGCCCCTGCACACAGTAGTTTGCCCCATAGTGGCCCCGACACACAGTAGTTTGCCCCATAGTGGCCCCCGACACACAGTAGTTTGCCCCATAGTGGCCCCTGCACACAGTACTTTGCCCCATAGTAGCCCCTGCACACAGTAGTTTGCCCCATAGTGGCCCCTGCCCACAGTAGTATGCCCCATAGTGGCCCCTGCACACAGTATTATGCCCCATTGTGGACCACCCATGAACGATTATTATACTCTGGGGTCTTTTCAGACCCCAGAGTATAATGATCTGAGACCCAGGGGAGGATACAAACATAGAAAACACTGCAACTTACCTCTTCCTCGCTCCAGTGCACTCCCGTGCGCTACTTCGGCCATCTTCAATGTTGGACTGGATCTCGCGCGATCCAGGCCGGCGTCGCGACGCATAATGACGTCGGCTGACGGCTGGGACGTCACCAAACAGGCCCGAAGCCTGCGGAGCGGCGGAAAGGTGAGTTACAGTGTTTTTTATGTTCGCTCACCTCCCCTGGGCCCCCGATCGTTATACTCCGGGGTTGAGACCCCGGAGTATAACGATAGCAGTGTTTGTGGGGTTCGCGGTAGCGACTGCCACAGGGCTCCGGGCCCCGTAATGTTCCGGGCCCTGTGGCAGCCGCTACCACTGCTACCCCGATAGTTACGCCCCTGACTGAACAGCTTTGTTACATTCAAATGATTCTCCTTCTAGTATGAATGGCTTATCCTTCCCCCCCCACCCCCACAATTCTGAATGAACCATGCTTGGGGGTTTGAGAAAAGTGCCTTACAGTTTACCCTTAGCAGGGTATGTTCCGGGAGACTGCAGAGATAACAGTCACTTTAAACAGTTCCAAATCTGGAGCCGCAGGGGCGGTCTTTAACCCCTTAGCGACCCAGGGTGTAATAGTACGTCCTGAGTCGCATGACGATGTATGGAGAGAGCTCAGAAGCTATAATATAATAATAGTATAATACAGCCAGAACCCGCCTCTAACAGCAGCGATCAGTGCCTGCTCTGATCACGGCTGTTAACCCTCTAGATGTCGTGGTCAAAGAGGACCGCAGTGTCTAAATTGCACTGGTGCCAAAGGCGCTGCCATTTTTCACCGATCGCCGCCCACCAGAACGTCATCAGAGGGCGGCGATCGGTTGCCATGACAGCCGGGAGCCTAGTGAAGGCTCCCAGGCCTGTCATTACATTAGATCTATTACACGATGCCAGAGGCATCGTCTAATAGAAGTAAAGGCATTTTGCTATTCACTGCAATACAGTAGTATTGCATTGAATAGTATGAGCGATCAGACCCCCTAGGTTTCAAGGTCCCTAGGGGGTCTGATCATACAAGTAAAAGTAGAAAAAAAAAAAGAGTTTTTAAAAGTATAAAAAAAATTAAAAAAAAACACAAAAGTTCAAATCACCCCCCTTTCCCTAGATCAGATATAAAAGTAAATAAACAAAAGTAAACATAAACACATTACGTATCCCCGGACTCCAAAATGCCCGAACTATTAAAATATTTATCCCATACGGTGAACGGCGTAGTGGTGAAAAACATCAAAATGGCCAAATAGCGTTTTTTTCAACACTTTGCCTCTTATAAAAAATTGAATAAAAAGTGATCAAACCATCAGATCTTTCCCCAAATGGTATCAATAAAAACATCATGTTGTCCCGCATAAAAATACGCCATACCCAGATCCATACATGTAAATATGAAAAACTTACAGCTGTCACAATATGGTGACACAAAATTTTTTTTCTATTTTGCAAAGTTTTTAATTTTTTAAAAGGTATTAAAACATTACAAATACTATATAAATCTGGTATCGCCGTGTTCATACTGACCTGCAGAATACAGGTAACATGTCATTTTTACCACACAGTGAACGCTGTAAAAATTAAACCCATATGAAATTGGCGCAAATGCAGTTTTTCTCCAATTGCACCTCATTCTGAATTTTTTTCCAGCTTCCCAGTACATTGCACAGCATATTGAATGGTGCCATTACAAAGTACAATTTGTTTCGCAAACAATAAGCAATCATGTGACTCCGTGAACTGAGAAATGAAAAAGTTATGGCTCTTGAAATGTGGGGAGGGAAAAAAAGAAAATGCAAAAACGAAAAATGGCCGGTTAAAATAAGACCAAAATAATGTCTCTAGCCCACCTGGATGTTGAGATATCACTGGTTAATGCAGATTTGCATATACTCACGTCACTGTAACATCCTTGCCCGTTCGAACTTCTGTGCCATCCTCCAGCCGCATGCTATAGCGCAGGAGGCGTGTCCACTTATGATTCCCTGCTCCTGGGCCTCTTGTTGTATTCTGTTGTAGCACAGCTGATAATTCGTTGCAGAGTATCAGTCCAGCCAGTACTCTAAGTTCCCTCTGGTTTGCTAAGAGTTAACGTCAGTTGCTCTTTGATTGACAACTTGCCTTCCTATCACATCTGGGGCAGGTTCTGGGCATCCTATATACAGCCCATTAGCCCTCTCATGGGTGCTTGCTATTAGTTTCTCTGAGCGTGCTAAGCGTTTACTGTTTTTATGATTATCCATATTCTGACCTTGGCTTTTCCCTCTTGACCATTCTTCTGATTCTGATTTTGTACCTTGTTGCCCGTCTGGTTCCGACCCCTTGGCTAGCTTGACCAACCGTTTTTGTTGTTTGTCTTGTCTGTGTTCTGTATTCACTTATTATAGGAAGTGACCATCGCCCAGTTGTCCTTTACCGCTTAGGGTAGTTGTCGCAAGTAGGCAGGGACATCGGGGTGGATAGCTTCAGGGCTCACTGTCTCCGTCCTTCCCCTTCCTCCCAGGTTACTGCAGCAGCTACTAGGGAATTGCTTAATTGGCAATTCCCTAACAGTCAGTTTAACCAGTGTGCAGGAAAACACGTGCAGCTGACAGTGTGCAGAGAGAGGAGAAGGATTTTATTATTCTCCTGTGAATTCCGAAAAGGACCAATTCCAAAACAATGGAAATGAAGATCAGCACTTACCCCGGGTGTTGGTGTAGAAAAGGTTTCCTTTGTTTCAGCCAAAACACACAACGCGTTTCGGAGCATGTAGCTCCTTTCTCAAGTGTACAAATTGGTGATAACAAACATATCAGAAACACTGACTTTAAATAGAACAGATGCACTAAAAGACACAGCCCCTAGGGAGTGTCCTTGATACTATGTTAACAAACATAAGTTACAAACATTCAAGGTACAAAATAAATGTGTGTCAACTTGCAGAACATCTAACAAAGTGTATGTGTGGTATTGGTCAAATGGAGTTAAAATACTGGTGAAAATGTAGGTGGTGAGCATAGTGACGTGATCCAGCATCTGTGTGGCTGATACTTGCACATGTGTAGCGATAGTTGCCTCTGATTCAGGAAGGTATTCAGATATCCGAGTGGAACTGCAACCGGCAATCAGTACTTGCGCAGATGTGCTAGCTGGCCGCAGTGAAAAGAATACTAGTGCCAATGTATCTATGTGCACTTGCGTGGGCCAGAGACCACTCACGCAGATGCAGTAGGTGGTGCAAGTCTTCCGGCAGACAGCCGAGAGACACACAGGCGCACTCCTGCTATGTGAGGGGGATAGTCAGATGGTACTGCGGCTTGGTAAGCAAGTTCCGTGATGTGCGCGAGGTGGACTATACGAACGCACGGGGTGAGAATCAAATATGACAGGTTGGTGTTAAATTGAAATAAAAATATTGTGAAGGTGAGAAATAGGCATTATAGATAACTGTCAGGTAGGTCAGTATGAATAATATATGCTAAATAAATAAATAAATGTTGTATTAATGTGGTTTCCATCATCCTGCAGCTTTATGTTAGTCATTAGTTGTATGGTGGAAACATAAATGTTGCTGTCTAAATAGAATCAGCGAGCAATTCACAGGAATTTTAATAAATTGTTTATTACTTACACTACTGACTGATCATAAGACAGTAAGTGTTAAAGTCATCATTGACTACAATGTAATTTCTCAAGAACTTATATTTTCAGAAATGTACGCACAAACGTCATAGTAATTTATTTATTTTTTTGTGCTTACTTGTATAGCGCCATCATATTCCGCAGCGCTTTACAGACATTGTGGTCACTGTCCCATATAGGGCTCACAATCTACATTCCCTATCAGTATGTCTTTGGAGTGTGGGAGGAAACCCACGCAAACACGAGGAGAACATACAAACTCCTTGCAGATGTTGTCCCTGGCAGGATTTGAACCCAGGACTCCAGCGCTGCAAGGCTACCCACTGAGCCAATCCCCCTCCCCCCCGACACACACACGCACACGCACACACACAGTTCTGAATGCTCGGGGGTTTGAAAAAAGTGCCTTACAGTTTATAATGGGCAGGGTATGTTCAGGGAGACTGCCGAGATAACAGTCACTTTAAACAGCTCTAATTCTGGAACCGCAGGGGCGGTCTTTAAAATAAGACCAAGATCATTCATGTCTGTAGCCCACCTGGATGTTGAGATATCAGTGGTTAATGCAGATCTGCATATACTCACAGCTTTACCTTAACCAGTGTAAAGGAGAACATGTGTAGCTGACAGTGTGCAGGGAGAGGAGAAGGATTTTATTATTCTCCTGTCCCTGTCACTTCAGATAACTCCAGGGAAGGAGGTACAATGGACTGTAGTTCATGATATTAACCCCCTCCCCAAAAAGCATACTTGCCACTGAATGCAGCACATAAGTTGTTTTACAGAAAAAAAAGTAAAAACAGACTTTTTTTTCTCCCTTGTTAATGAAAATAAATAAATAAATAAAAACCATACAATTGGTATCACCACATCCATAACAACCCCTGAAATAAAATTTGTATATTATTTATTCTATATGATAAACACCATAAACCTTAAAATTCAGATGCCAGAATTGATGTTTTCTGTTCATCTCACCTCTCAAAAGTAAAAAGTAATAAAAACTGATCAAAAAGTCTTATGTACCCACAAAATACAAGGTCTCGTAATGCTACATTGAAATAAAATGTAAAAAGTTATAAAAGCGGGAATGCAGAGAGGGATAAAATGTTACTGGTTTAAGGATAAATTGTGCCACAACCTAGATGGAGGGAACTTGAGGATGGGAGTAGTAGTGGCGATAACTGTGCCACTGGATAGGACAAGTGCCCTCAACCAATAATAGTTTCTCACTGTGTAGTATACCCTGCCTTGGTCTTGAGGGATACCCAGATATAATAAGGCTCTAGTGCCGTACTCCACTCCAACAACTCTCTCTCTGAAACCCAGCCATCTCCAGCAGAGAATACTGGGGTCTGTAATCCAAGGTAGTCCTTCCAGGGCCGGTCCCGGATAACACCTCAATGTTGGCCAGGAAACCAAATTGAATCCTCAGATATGTTGGGAAGCATGGCAAGACACATACCCTGTTGCTTAGGTGCTGACAAATGTTTTGTTAGCAGCAAGTAAAAGAATGACTATTAGAAAGTAAAGCTTTTAGACCCTCACTATAGGCAAAATTGAGGAATTTTTTTCCCGCTTTCAAAATGTAGCTCTGTAACCATCTCACATGTTTTGCTGGGCAGCCACCTGCTGACCATATGTCACTGTAAGGCCGCCTCACAACTGAAGCCAATACAGTTTGTACAACATAATGAACCAGTAGATTTTTTCATCCAAAGCACCAACCAGATGTAGATGAGGAAACGGATAGGCACCAACAGCACAAACAGATTCAATCGTACTTGAATTATGCCCTTACTCTGGCAGATGCCCTGATCCCTGATGCCATTGACTTCTGGGACAGAAGACTGTAGCAGTGACAGGAACTGTTCAAGTTTGCTGTAGATGCAGCATCTTGTTCTGCCTCAAGTTGAAGTGAGGGCATTCAGTATGGCAGTGGGCATCATCATACCGAGATGGACAACCAAAAGTATAGAAAACTTACATTTATGAAATGAATCAAGCACGGATCCAGGAAGATATTCACACACCTCCAGCTGATCTGCCATTGCTGATAATGAGGGCGCTCTGTTCCATATCACCCTGCCACGTCTGCTACCACCACACAGTAGGACATCATCTCCTGCCTTGTCCATACTGTTCCATACTGTACTATTCCCTACCAGCACAGCTACCAGTAGGCCACTTCTTGTCACTACTACCACCATTAACAGTCATGTCTTCCACCCCAAAATGCTGACTGTTCTCGTCCAAATCATAAAGACTGGTAAAACTAGGATAAATATATTTCTCATCACCCCAAGTGCTGTCTCTTTGGGGCAAGGAAGGTGATGTCTTGGTCCTAACTGCTAGGAAGCTTTGTTGTGACACGTGCAGTGTTCTGTCTATGCAAATTAGCCTTATGTAGCATTTTATAGAGTTGGTCTTCTTGATTTTCGTTAACAACTTGCTGCCATCAACAGCCACTATTTGCAACCAACAAGAGGGAAGTAACAGCATGCAAAATAAAAAATACGCATACACAAAAGGTGCCACTGCCCCATACCTTTTCCGTTGCAGGCTGGCTCCCGCGCGGCGAGATTGTGGGCGCTGACCTGTTCCTATGACAGCCAGGAACCTTATGAAGGCTCCCAGGCTTGTCATAGGAATATTACTACTGAGGCTGCTCTATGACCAACCTCAATAGTAATGTAGTGAATCTCCCATAGACTGCAATACAGTTTTTGATTCCAGGTTGAATGCAGGTTCAAGCCCCCTAGGCGGGGCTAATAAAATAGTAAAACATAAAAATAAAAAAAAGTTTAAAAAAAAAATAAAAAAATAAAAATTCAAATCACCCTTCTTTCCCTAGAATACATATAAAACTAAAATATTACTGTGAAACACGTGTCTGAAAATTCCAGGTCTACAAACTTATAAAAAATATTTTTCCCGTACGGTGAACACCGTAGCAGGAAAAAAAAAAATCTAAAGTGCCGAACTGCCGTTTTTTCGGTGTTTTGTCTCGTTAAAAATTTGAATAAAAAGTGATCAAAGCAATAGACATTCCCCAAATTGATATAACTAAAAAGTACACCTGCTCCACAAAAAAAGATGCCCTATGCATCCCAGTACACGGAAATATAAAAAAGTTATGGGTGTTAGAATATGGTGACTTTAAGAAAAAAATTTTTTTTACAAAGTTTTGGATTTTTGTTAAGGGGTTAAAATGTAAATATGTAAATAAAACTATTTAAATTTGGTATCTCTGGTATCGTACCAAAACATAGAATACAGGTAATATGTCATTTTGGCTGTACAGTGAACGCCGTAAAAATAAAGCCCATAAGAAAGTCACACAAATGCATTTTTTCTCCAATAGCACCCCATTCTGAATTTTTCCAGCTTCCCAGTACATAGTACAAAATAATAAATGATACCATTATGAAGAAAAATTTTTCCTGCAAACATTAAGCCCTCATATGGCTCTGTGAACGGAAAAATTTAAAAGTTATGGGGTTTGGAGAGTGGGGAGTCAAAAACGAAAATCGAAATTGCCACCAGTGGGAAGGGGTTAAGCAAGGTTTACATCCAGGTAGACTGGTACTCTGATGAACTAGTCTGAAGCCGTTTTTTTTTCGTCGGACATGAAGTCCTGCATATCCGACTTTGTTTCCGACGAAAAAAAAGGATTCGCAGCGCAGAGGGTGTAAGCGCACACCCACACATTGCTTTAAAAACCCATTCAAATGAATGGGTTTTTAACCAATGCGTTGCTAACCTGTCGGTATTCGATGCCTATCCTTTTCCCCGAGATTTTCACTCGGATTGGCAGCGGACGGACTCAAGTGCAGGTGTGAACCCACCCTAAGTCATCTAAAGTTTCTTCCTTATTCTCAGGAATTACAGTCCTGCAGCTTCTGGAAGTGCTATCAAGACCTAAACTAGTGTTTCTGTGGCCACTTACATTCTTATTGTCACATGCAGTGGTGGATGGCGAGGCAGTAGCACAGGAGTCACCTTCTCTTATACCCCATTCTCGTCCTTTGTCCTGTCTTTTTCCAGACATTTTACTGCTTCTATTTTATTCTGAATTGCATGGTAAATGCTTGGTAATTAATGCAACTCAGAATTGTCACTGCCACAAGAAATAATAAGCTGCACCGCTGCCAAATGATAAATTTGGTAATTAGTGTGGCTTAAAACTGGCAATGCCACAGAGAATAATTAACTGCACCAATCTAATATGATTAATTTGGTAATGAATGGGGTTTAGTGGCAATACCCCAGGAAATAATTATTTGTACCTCTGAGGCATGGAAAATTTTTTAATGAATGCAAATTTATTAAACTTTGCAAAACTATTAAAAACAATTAACTGCACCACTCTGGTATGGTAAATTTATTAATGAATGCAGCTTGAGACTAAGGCCCCACGTGGCATCCCGCAGCAAAAAATCACTGCGAGAATAACTGATGACCGTGATGGTTTTGGAAATCATGTCCGCAGTGTGTATTTTAACGCAGAGTAGGGATGGTATTCGCTAGAATCCCATCCACTTTGCTGTGACTGTAAAACATTTACGCCATGTGGGGTCCCGGCCTGTGGCCTAAGGCCCCACATTGCAGAAAAGCAGCTTTTTTTGTTGCAATTTTTGCTGCAGTTTATGAATGGCTACAAAAGGAACAGGAAATATATAGGAAGTACTTATAGTACTGCCTTCTGTTAAAACCACTCGTGACTTTGACGCAGAAAAATATGCGACAAAAAAATAGTTTTTCTGCAAAGTGGGGCCTCAGCCTGAGGCTGCAGCCTCCTGTTACGAAAAGGCAGCATTTTACAGTACCTTCAAAGTGGATGGGAGTCTGGCTAATCCCATGCACACATTGCAGAAAAATATCCGCAGTGAAAATACTGCGATTTCAAAACACGTTTTTGAAAATCACACCATGTAAATTATACCTGTGGAAACGCTGGTGTTTTCCATATAGGTATAATTGGGGCTGAAAGTCAACAGAGGAAAACACTCCGTGAAAATACAACGAAAAACGGTGCAGAGAAAAACACAATGCGTTTCTGCCTTATCCTAAGAAGTCAATACTGCAGGAAACAATTAACTTCACTGCTGCGCTATGGTAAATTTGGTAATGAATTCGGCTTAAAAGTAGCAAAACTAGAGGAAATAATTAATTGTACTGCTGTCGTATGGCAATTTTGGTAATGAATGCAGATTAAAAATGGCAAAACTGCAGGAAATAACTAATTGCACTGATGTGGTAGGTAAATTCAGTAAGAAATGCAGTTTACAACTGGCAAGATGGCAGCAAATCATTAACTGCACTGCTGCAGTACCGTAAATTGGTTAATTAATGTGACTTATAAGTGGCAATATTGCAGGAAATAATTAACTGCACCACTACGGTATGGTAAATTTGATAATAAATTTGGAAAACAACAGGCAGTGGCAATAAAAAAGGAAATACAAAAAAACTGTAAATAAAAATAGTGCTTTGGAACAGAAGGGGTGACATGACCAGATTCTACGTAAAAAACTGAATTGTCACTTCTTAACCCTGCTGTTCTGCACGGGTCTATATGACCCGAAATGAAATTTGAAACCCTGTAGATTATTTTTCATGCGGATCTGAAACAAATAATAATAATAATAATAATAATAATAGTCCTTTAATAGTCCCACAATGGGGAAATTCAGTGTGTTACAGCAGCTAAGATAAGATAAGATAAGCAGATACAAATACAAATACAACATGTACAGGAATGTACCAAGGTGAGAGGCATTACATTAATAGCAGACAGACAGATAGGAAGTAGCAGAGGGGGGGGGGGGATTTAACAGGCAGAGAGATATTTCAGTTCTCTGTATGTAATGATCTCCGCTTAGGTTGGTGTTGGTTGTACAGCCTAACCGCGGTGGGGAGGAAAGACTTCCGATAGCGCTCCTTCTCACACCTAGGGTGGAGCAGTCGGTCACTGACAGTACTGCTCAGCGCGATCACAGTCTCATGCATGGGATGGGACTTCTTCTCCCGCATGGAGCTCACCACGGACAGTATCCTTCTGTCACCCACCACCTGCACTGGGTCCAGGGGGCTCCCCAGGACAGAGCTGGCCCTTCTAATCAGCTTGTCAAGTTTATTTCTGTCCCTGGTTGATATACTGCTCCCCCAGCAGGCCACTCCAAAGAAGATGGCTGATGACACTACCGAGTTGAAGAAAGTCCTAAGAAGTGCCCCCCGGATTCCAAAGGCTCTCAGCTTCCTAAGCAGGTAGAGTCTGCTGTGGCCCTTCCTGTACAGGGCCTCCATATGATTTGCCCAGTCCAGCTTATTATTAAGGAGCAAGCCCAGGTACTTATAGGTGTTCACAATCTCGATGCCCGTCCCCAGGATGTCCACTGGTTTTGGAGGGCATCTGCCTTTACGGAAGTCCACCACCATCTCCTTGGTCTTCCCCGCGTTAATCTTCAGGTGGTTCTGGTGGCACCAGTCCACAAAAAACCGGTTCAGTTCTCTGTACTCCCTGTCATCATCGTCTGTGATGAGGCCTACTATTGCAGAGTCGTCAGAATACTTCTGTAGGTAGCAGCTGGATGAGTTGCACCTAAAATCAGCAGTGTACAGTGTGAAGAGGAAAGGGGCGAGAACCGTACCCTGAGGTGCCCCCGTATTACAGATCACGGTACCTGACACACAGTCTTGGGCTCTCACGTATTGAGGTCGATTTGTGAGGTAGTCTAGGATCCAGTTGGAGAGGTGGTGGTCCACTCCAGCAAGGCCCAGCTTGTCTCTCAGTAACCTGGGCTGTATGGTGTTAAAAGCACTGGAGAAATCAAAGAACATTATTCTCACCATGTTCCCTGGTTTTTCCAGGTGAGACAGAGCCCAGTGCAGAAGGTGGATGATGGCATCATCTACCCCAATGCCCGGTCGATAAGCAAACTGGAGAGGGTCCATAGCGGGGCTCACTAGAGGGCGAAGATGTGTGAGAACCAATCTCTCTAAGATCTTCATCAAGTGGGATGTCAGTGCTACAGGACTGTAGTCGTTGAGGTCCATAGGGTGAGGTTTCTTTGGAACTGGTACCACACAAGAAGATTGTGATTAATTGATTTTTCCTCATTTGAGGGGTTCTTACTATGAGTGTTTTTTTTTTTTTTGTTTACTTTTTGCTACACGCTGATTGTTACACTTACACTAATTATTTCTGCCTGCAAAATGTATTTGTTTTCCTGTGTACTTCATCTCATTATTCAAAAGGGTGCATATTGTAAAGTCATTTTTGATTACTGTGCCATGAAGTAAGCTAATGTGTGCCATTGTGACAAAGCAGAGAGAATGTTTGTTAGGAGAGGGTGTATTCTCACTGCTGTGATATATTGATTGCATGGATGAGCATTGAGTACAGATTTGAACAGGGTCTGTTTCAGGGCCCCATCACACACATACAGATGCACCCTGCGATTGTGATGCTGCAACGTCACAAACGTGAGGCTACAGCATCGCAAGCGTAGCGGTCACACTGCACTTTATTCATCGCTGGGAGAGCGATGGGGCCCTTACTGTAATATATAAGCTCTTTTTGTTGTGAAACTGGTTATAGATCTTTTTCTCTTTTATTGTTATTTATTTATATAGTTAGTTTTTTTTTTTTTTATTTCATAGTGTTGACTAAAGTTGTGACTGTGCATAATTTCAAAATTTGGATAAAAATGTCTCGAAGACGTCTATTGACTGACGGTGAATTGGAAGAGCTTGTCAACGCCTCTGATTCAGAAGATTATATCCCACAGGAAAATGTGTCCGAAGAGGAGGACCACATGAATGATGGGGAAAGCAATGCTGAAAATTATGATTCTGAAGTGGAATATGAAGAAGAACATGATACCCAGACAACTAGTCAGATGTAAGAAATCCATTCTAAAAACAAGGATGTAATTTGGAACTTGCAGCCTAGTCATGCTGGTAGATTGCCCACTGAAAATATCATAACAGCTACTTCTGGTCTAACAATTAATCTAACAAGAGATTCTAACAATTATATAATGTTGGTGAAGCTGTAACTGTCGATGAACAACTGGTGGCATTCCGAGGTAGGTGCCCATTCAGACAATACATACTGAGTAAGCCAGCAAAGTATGGCATCAAGGTATGGACACTTTGTGACAGCAAAAGTTCATACGTTCAAAATGCTCAAGTGTATACAGGAAGAAACCCTGGAGAAAAAGCTGAAAAAAATCAGGGTATGCGAGTTGTTCTCGATTTGACTCATGGACTAACAGGACAAAATGTCACATGTGACAACTTTTTCACATCCTACCAACTGGGCCAGATGTTGCGAAAAAGACAACTTACCATGCTGGGTACTATAAGGAAAAACAAGCCAGAACTGCCTCAAGGTATCCTTAGTAAAAGAGAAGTGTATAGTTCTACTTTTTACTTTACTGGAGATACAACAGTTGTGTCTTATGTTCCCAAAAAAAATAAACAGGTAATTCTAATGAGCACAATGCACCATGACAATGCAATAAGTAATCGAGAAGACAAAAAGCCAGACATGATATTAGATTATAATGCCACAAAAGGGGCAGTTGATACACTAGATCAAGCAATATCAACGTACACATGCAAACGCAAAACTAATCGTTGGCCAATGATAATATTTTACAACATTCTGGATGTTTCGGCATACAACGCATCTGTTTTATGGAGAGAAATCTACCCCCAGTTACAGAAATAAGCTGCATAAAAGAAGAATGTTTATTGAAGAATTAGGAAAATCCCTAGTTAGGCCATATATCGAAGCCAGAAAAGTGCCCGTTCTGCACTGGAAGCAGCAGCCGTTCTGATCTGCGGACCTACTGTGAAAACGCTGCAGAAAAAAACGCGATGCATTGCCGCCACGGTTTTTTCTGTAGTGCTTTTTTGCTGAGGCTCACTATGTGGGGACTTGGCCTTTGGGTGTTTTGTGGTGGAGGGCTTTCAGGAAAACACACTGCTGAATTACCGTGACAGAAATTCAGCAGTATCTCTGCTGTGTGTATCCCCAGTCATAATAATTTGCTTTCATGTACTGTGTTTGCTTGAAACACAAATGTGTCTGATCCATTGCTGAGTAATGGGCACTGTGAGACACCTTACTCGTGTGGTAGAAGACTGTTGTCATGTATTAATGATATGCCATCAGTACTTCTGTTCCCTGCATCTAGACTTGCAGCTGGCACTGGAATTAAAGGGAGTCTATCATTGGGGAAATGCGTTTTTAACTGAAGCAATACTGGAATAGCCTTTATAAAGGCTATTCTACTCCTACCTTTACTTTTCTTCTCCTTGCCACCGTTTGTCCAAAAAAACATTTTATTCTCATATGTAAATTATGCTCAGGGAGCACTGGGGGTGTTCCCCCTGTGCTCCGAGGGCCCCTGCGTCATTGCCGCAACCTACCTCCAGCGCTACTTTTTCACGCCCCATGCATCTTCTTCTGTTCATCTTGCATCTGCTTTCTCCGTCGGCCATTTTTCTGAAGTTCACTAGTGTAAGAAACTAAACAAAAATCGCTGACGGAGCATGCTCAGTCGACTCTGCCTGAACTCAAAGTGGCTCTGGTGGCCAGTTTTGTTTAGTTTCTTACAGCAGCGTACTCCAGAAAAATGGCTGACGGAGCAAGCAGCAGATGCAAGATGAACAGAAGAAGATGCAGGGGGCGTGAAAAAGCAGCGCTGGAGGCGGGTTGCGGCAATGACGTGGGGGTGCACGGAGCACAATGGGAATGCCCCCGGTGCTCCCTGAGCATAATTTACAGATGAGAATAAAATGTTTTTTTGGACAAACGACGGGGAGAAGGAAAGTAAAGGTAGGAGTAGAATAGCCTTTATAAAGGCTATTCCAACATTGCTTCAGTTGAAAACATGTTTCCCCAATGATAGAATCCCTTTAAAGAGAGTCTGTAGGGGCTTTTGGCCATGCAAAGTTGCTGACAGTAACGGGTAGGAGCAGGACAGAGGTGGGTAAACATACCAATGTCAGTGCTTTAATTATTAGCAGCACTTTGAAAAGAAAAATATTTCAGCACGACTCTCTAAAGGAGGGAAGAGTTAAACTCCTTAGTTTGGCAACCATAGGTGGATGACCATAGGTGGCCACACATAATGTTTCCTCCCAAGACAGATTAACAACCCCTGGGTGACATACTGATGTTTATCTGATCCACGTAGTTGATCGGCATATTGTATTTCTAGTTGTCAAAGTTATATGTACTGTGTAACCATTAGAATGCATACCTGTATGTATATTGTTGTGTTTGCTTTGCAGGTGCAAGGTGCGCAGGCACTTTATATGCACCTAGGTGTTGTACCACAGTAGGCGTTTTCTGGCATGACTCCATGTGCTAGTAGTTACGCCAGCACAAGGGCTCTTATAAATATGAGGGCTTTTATGCCTTTCCGAAGGTCAACTTTGGGCAAGTCCATTTGGTTGGTCAGTCTGTACTGAGGTTTAGTATGTGAGTGCGATAGAGAGAGAGTCACCTGTGGGAACAGGAGTGTTGCTCTCTGAGAATTCTTCATGCAACAAAGTAACTGACTGTAATGTGCTTTGTTTGCGCTTGTCATGGATCTTATACATCTGCATTAGCCATGGTAAAGTTCGCTTCTGGTAGTTTTTCTTTCTGAAACAACATCATATCACCATTCTGCGAGGATAAGTGAGGTACTAGCCTGATGTAGTTGCCCTGTACTGTTACAGCTTCATCAAGTTCACACATCTCTTTGAGTGACGGATATTCTGCTACGCTGTTAGGATTCTACAGCTATCACTGAGGAGGGATTGTGGAGCAGCGCAATGAAGAGTGAACTGAGTGAACTGCTGAGGAGGCACTTGCACGAATGGCATGTGCTGGAATAAAAGGCTTTTTCAGCTTGTTGCTAATAATAAAAGCACCCACTTCTTTCTGGCTGCTACCCAGTTATGTTTGTAGTTTTGCATGCTCAGACTTCCCTAAAAGGGAAGTCGTTTTTTTTTTTTTATTTAAATGGATGCCCAGCATTTTGGCTCACAGCCAGAAATTTGTAGATTAGCAAATTTTATTTATTTCCATTGTTATTAATCCATTAAACCATTCATTCCTTTCACAAAACCACTGATCCCCTGTATCATATATCAGAGGCTGTGTCCAGCACTTTTATTTCTTATACTGTACATATCCAGCTGGAAACTGTGCTACTCAGGACATTAATGCCAAACAATGAATAAAATGTGGAACAATAAAACTCAATGATCCAGAAAACTTAAAAATTGTGCAATGATACTGGCAATAAAATGCCCTAGTGACAGTAAACTCAGTCCTGGCTGACCTGCAAGACTAACATATTCACTACAATATTTCTGATATTTATGACCAAAATTTTACCACTGACTAATCCAGGGATGGACACAGCTAAGGGTCTCTGTGCTAGACTAGTTACGGCCCATCGTTTTTCAATACCTCGGCATAGAGCAACCCCCATGTCTCTAATAATCCACCAGTAATGGTTAGTCATGAAGTTTATTAACTTACATTTACCTACAATCTAATACACAGTAGATAGCTGCTGTTAAGTAGAGATGGGCAAACCAGTTGGCAAGACAAGTTCCATAGCTGTCAGCCAAATGCTTGTTCCAGTAGCTATTCCTGCTGATCCCCCACTGGACATACAGTCTGCGCTTGGCTGAGTGTACATGTGTTCTCAATAGAGAGATGGGAATAAACGGCCATACACTTCTCATACACTTCTGGCAGTAGTTTATCTCCCATGAAGTCAAAGGATGAGGCCTGTTGAAATAAAACATGTGCAATTCTTTCACCCACATCTGTTGTCAGGGCAAAGACACTGCAAGTTTAAAATGACAGGTTCCCTTTAAATATTGACTTGTAAAGTTGCCATTTGTTTATTGCTGGGTAACAGGGACATCTCTACGTGATCTCAAATAATATCACTGTTTTGGTACCACATTGTCCTATAAACAGCTTACATGTCTTATTCAGTTACTGCTTGTTATCCTTGTACTAGAACATGGTTTAAAAGAGTTTCTATAAAAAATAGAAGGTCTTCTTCTAATCTGAGCCTATCTTTTAGGAACAGTACATCAAATTCAGTCTAATTACGTTAATTGGATTTGGTAATCATGAGAAACTTTCACACCGTGTGTGCTTTGCCTTGAATTAGTCTTTGTATTTTGTCAGGAGCGTGTACTCCTATTATGTAACACTTCGCCATCTCTTCTTAAGCCATGTCAGTTATTTAAAGTAACACTACATTTTGTAGATAAGGTGTTCCTAAGGACATGTGCAGGATCATGTTTTAGGAATGTTCTTAAATTAACATCCTCATCCTGCTTACAGAAAAAAACGTACTACTTTGACATCTTGCAAGTCAGTCAAATGTTGGATATACATACTGTCATTATGCATTTACATATAAGAAAAAACTCTGTATATATCACATACTATATATTGTATAAATTATTTTTCAAAACAAAATACCTTCTGCAAGTCTATTGATGGCTATGGGATGGAGGCTACATGAGCCGAGGTTTACAGTGCCTTGCGAAAGTATTCGGCCCCCTTGAACTTTTCAACCTTTTGGCACATTTCAGGCTTCAAACATAAGGATATAAAATTTTAATTTTTTGATGAAGAATCAACAAGTGGGACACAATTGTGAACTAGAACGAAATTTATTGGTTATTTTAAACTTTTGTAAAAAATAAAAAACTGAAAAGCGGGGCGTGCAATATTATTCGGCCCCTTTACTTTCAGTGCAGCAAACTCACTCCAGAAGTTCAGTGAGGATCTCTGAATGATCCAATGTTGTCCTAAATGACTGATGATGATAAATATAATCCACCTGTGTGTAATAAAGTCTCCGTATAAATGCACCTGCTCTGTGCTAGTCTCAGGGTTCTGTTTAAAGCGCAGAGAGCATCATGAAGACCAAGGAACACACCAGGCAGGTCCGTGATACTGTTGTGGAGAAGTTTAAAGCCGGATTTGGATACAAAAAGATTTCCCAAACTTTAAACATCCCAAGGAGCACTGTGCAAGCGATCATATTGAAATGGAAGGAGTATCAGACCACTGCAAATCTACCAAGACCCGGCTGTCCCTCTAAACTTTCATCTCAAACAAGGAGAAGACTGATCAGAGATGCAGCCAAGAGGCCCATGATCACTCTGGATGAACTGCAGAGATCTACAGCTGAGGTGGGAGAGTCTGTGGTGGGAGGACAACAATCAGTCGTACACTGCACAAATCTGGGCTTTATGGAAGAGTGGCAAGAAGAAAGCCATTTCTCAAAGATATCCATAAAAAGTCTCGTTTAAAGTTTGCCACAAGCTACCTGGGAGACACACCAAACATGTGGAAGAAGGTGCTCTGGTCAGATGAAACCAAAATCGAACTTTTTGCCACAATGCAAAACGATATGTTTGGAGTAAAAGCAACACAGCTCATCACCCTGAACACACCATCCCCACTGTCAAACATGGTGGTGGCAGCATCATGGTTTGGGCCTGCTTTTCTTCAGCAGGGACAGGGAAGATGGTTAAAATTGACGGGAAGATGGATGGAGCCAAATACAGGACTATTCTGGAAGAAAACCTGTTGGAGTCTGCAAAAAACCTGAGACTGGGACGGAGATTTATCTTCCAACAAGACAATGATCCCAAACATAAAACAAAATCTACAATGGAATGGTTCACAAATAAACGTATCCAGGTGTTAGAATGGCCAAGTCAAAGTCCAGACCTGAATCCAATCGAGAATCTGTGGAAAGAGCTGAAAACTGCTGTTCACAAACGCTCTCCATCCAACCTCATTGAGCTCAAGCTGTTTTCCAAGGAAGAATGGGCAAGAATTTCAGTCTCTCGATGTGCAAAACTGATAGAGACATACCCCAAGCAACTTGCAGCTGTAATCGCAGCAAAAGGTGGCGCTACAAAGTATTAACTTAAGGGGGCCGAATAATTTGGCACACCCCACTTTTCAGTTTATTTTTTACAAAAGTTTAAAATATCCAATAAATTTCGTTCCACTTCACGATTGTGTCCCACTTGTTGTTGATTCTTCACCAAAAAATTAAAATTTTATATCCTTATGTTGGAAGCCTGGAATGTGGCAAAAGGTTGAAAAGTTCAAGGGGGCCAAATACTTTCACAAGGCATTGTATGTAATGCAATCTGTGCTCCCATTCACATTTGTAAGGTTTTAACATATGACTGCTACAGCTTAAGTAAGAGGCCCCACGTTGTGGAGCGCATCTTGTTTTGTTACAAATTTTGCTGCGTTTTTTTGAGCCAAAGGCAGAAGTGGATTGATCAGAAGGGAGAAAAATAAGTATTTCCTATATATATTTCCCATTCCTTTTGTAGCCATTCTTGGCTTTGGCTTAAAAAAACGCAGCAAAATCTACAACAAAAAAAGCTGCATTTCCGCAACATGGGGCCTCAGCAAATCTAGCGAATCCCATCCCCACTTTGCGTAAAAATACGCACTGCGGACACGCAGTGATTTCCAAAACCGTTGCGGTTTTGGAAATCGCAGCATGTCAATTATACCTATGGAAACGCTGGCGGTTTCCCTATAGGTATAATTGAAGTAGAAAATCCACAGAGGAAAACTCTGCAAACTTTCTATCAAAAGCGCCGCGAGAAAAACCGTGATACCTTGCCACCACGGTTTTTCCCACAGCGATTTTTTGCTACGGGACGCCATATTGGGCCTTAGCCTCAAAGGGGTTTTTCAATGAACGTAACCATATTTAAATTTGTAGACAATTAAAAGTTAAAAATTTTTGCAACATTATGGAACTTGTCAGAAACCAATGATTCCTTATTGTGAACAAGTTATCAGGCAGGGACACTGCATGCATAAGAAAACAGCCCGGCCACAATAAGGAACTCATGGCTTGGTATCTCACAAATCCTGGGCCAGAGAAAGTAACTGTATTCATGGTCATATCCATTGGCAACTTATGAAGACAAAAGATTATCACTACAAAGGTGATTAGAGAAAATGTTTAAAAACTTTGATTACTTATATTCACAAAAAAGTTTAACTTTTAATTATCTACAGATTTCATGGGAAATCCCATTTTAGTGGTAAGCAACAAGGACTTAAAGAGGATCCTTCAGGTCCTCATGCACATGCGGTTTTATATACCACTGACAGTGACAGTGTGCTGAATTCCTGTTGTGTACCCCGGGGCTGGAGACATCAGTGCCATTAGTTTAGGCACCGATCTCTGCCCACTGTCAGAAGGGCATTCCTGACAGTTTAGCTGGGCTGTTAGGAACACCCCACTGACAGTACTCGTCCATAGCCCTGTACTGTCAGAGGGGGCGTTCCTTACCACCCAGCGATGACTCTGAGCTGTGAGGAACGCCCCCCAATATAAGTCTATGGATGAGTACTGTCAGGGAGGGGCCTCACAGCCGAGCTAGACTGTCAAGAACGCCCTTCTGACAGTGGACAGAGATCGGCGCCTATATCTCCAGGACCTGGGCACATAATGGGAAAGCTGAATGCGGCTTTCTAGCGGTATATAAAACCGCATGTGCATGAGGACATGAAAGGTCTTCTTTAAATGATCTAACTTTTCAGGCAACTTAGTCTCATTTAATAGACCATGTGATTCTGGACCAAAATGTAATGAACTTCATTTATAAATGTTGCTGTTTTCTTCCCTATTACTAGGGAAGTCCTGTCCTTAGTTACCTTCAAAAGCAAGACATCGTCACAGTGACCCAGAGAAGCTGTAAAAGTGGTTACACCTGGACCCTGGCAGATCCTATTGACTATAATGCAGTCCGTCGGGTGTCTGTCGTTTTAAAACTGAAATTGGCAGAGGAAAAAGTCCTCTGCACAGGACGATTTCAGGTGGACATTGATGTGAACATAGCCTTACATGTAAATAAACCTGTTGTAACCGAGGGCATACTGCAATGTATTGTATGTGCCCGCTGCCTCAGTTAAAAAAAACTAAAATGTGCAGAAGCCAATAATGGGGCTATTAGCAGTAGAATAATTGATAGGACACTACGTATAAAGGCTTAAACAGCCATAGAACAGACTGACCATCAATACACTGCAGATATTTAAACTTGTCATGAAAACTCAGGTACCCTTTAACACTATCACCATATTCTCTATTGCCTGATAACTTTTATGGTTAAAATGACAACTGATCACGTTTACTAAAAATAATGAGAGTTTTTAGTAATAACTCTGCTCCATTTTACCTATTGCCTGAAAGTAGGCAAAGATTCATTTAGTCATCAGCAACTTGAAGAGACTAATAAGTTGCAGCCAGAAGCCTTTGAAGTCCAAGATGCCCAATCCTTGTCAGGGAAGAGGTGGAGAGGCCTCAAGGCATATTAAAGAGTGAGATGATCCACCTGAACTAATGGGGTTTCGCCAACTTTCATGTAATATGTATGAAAACTTTTATGATGGGCATGCACATAAGTTATCCATTGTCTAAAAAAACAGCTATCTTTCCCAATGGTCCCAAAGTTGGGAGGTTTCATACATATTTGGTAGGTGGGTCCTAGCAAATTGGCAGGTTGGGTCAACATACATCTAATGTGTATGGCCATCCTTAGGCTAGCTATAACCAAGGAAGATTGGACTTCATGGGATACTTGCAAGTTATCATCATTGCATTCTCTTTGAATAAAGTTTGAAGCAGATAATGGACAAGAAGAATTTTAGTGATAGATTGAAATACAAGAAAACCAGCATCCTGAGCATAGGGTAATAAACCAGTTGTCAAAAGATGAAGACTCAGGATGAAACACTGGATAAGCACATTTCTTTCCAGTAAGAAAGTAGTAGGATAATAGTAAGAACTCTGCAATTCCATATGTCTGTGCTCTGCCTACAAATGTGTGTGATCAAGGAAAATGTGGAGGCGGTATACCAGACATTTAGATGACTATGAAAACATTTCCACCTACTGAACATTAAGTGGTGGTGCTTTGTTTTGTTAAATACATTGTATGCATTGAGGAAAATAAAAGTTATGTACACATTTGGGGGAATTTTTACTGAAATGCATGTATTTTTGGCTAAAATAATTTTTGCATCAGGGTTTTATTGAAAGCTTTCAACCATTTGACTTCTGTAGCTTCTATGTATCACAGTTTATTCAGTAGCAAGATTTAGAATGACATTCACAGTTAAATCTGTCAGATGACCTCTCTGACGGCTTGGTCTTCAGCCCCTTCTGTAGACTCCTGAGGGATTATCTAAATTCAGTTATGATTAAATAAAAATTGATCAGCTTCCATTTGATCATAACTGAGCTTAGATGATCATTCCGGAGAAGGAGGGAATAGCTGGAGATCAAGTCCTCAGATGAGCTATCTGATGGATTTTGCTGTGATGCTGTATATAGGATTTTCAGAAACCAAACAATTAAGCATTTTTAATAAAACCCAAATTTATTTTTAGCCAAAAATACATGCACTAAGTTAAAAATGCCCCGAAAGGTATCCAGTGGCATAAATAAAAGGGTAGCAGCAGTAGCGGCTGCCACAGGGCTCGAAGGGGAAACGGAGGCAGCTGTGAGCAGGAGCAGGGGGCTGTAAGTGAGGCCGCGGGCCTGCAAACCCCAACAAATACTACTATTATAATGATCGGAGGGCCAGGGGAGGTGAGAAAACATAAAAAACACTGTTACTCACCTCTCCTGCGCTTCGGCATTCTCCGTCAGTGTTCGGGCCTGATTGGTGACGTACCAGACGTCACGTGGGCCAGGCCAGCGTCATTATGCGTTGTGACGCTGGCCTGGCCCACATAATGTCTGTACTGGGCCAAAAGCAGCAGGGAGTGCGCTGAGCCCGAGAGAGGTAAGTAACATTGGTTTTTATGTTTATCACCTCCCCGGATCTCCGATCATTATAATCTGGGGTCTGAAAATACCCCAGAGTATAATAATAGTTCAAGGGGGATCCAATATGGGACATAATATTGTGTGCAGGAGCCACTGTGGGGCATTATACTGAGTGCAGGGGCCACTTTGGGGCATTATACTGTGTGGAGGGGCCGCTATGAGACATTACACCATGTGGATGGGCCACTATGGGACATTATACTATCTGGAGGCCATTGTGGGATATTATAGTGTGTGCAAATGGGGCGTTATACTGTGGGGGCCAGGAAAGGGGGTGCTGTGCCGTAGGGGGCCCCCAAATCTAAAGTTTGCTGGGGGGCCCAGTCTTTGCTAGTTGCGCCACTGCATCCATAGCCTTTAGCTTGTTCCCACACCATGCTGCAAATGAATGGCAAGTAGCAAGTTTGGACACCATGCTGTACACTTACTATGCTGTAACATACAGCTGACAACCTGCTGTAGTGCTTGAGATTGAAGATAACCCTAATCCCGAGCACCTAACCACGTAGCAACCACAGCATCCAAGTGTTTCCCATCATCGAATTTACCTGCATCAGAGGGCTTCAAAGCATTGACATGATAGTTTGGGTACCTATTTAGAGCTGAAAACATTGTCATCCTGAATGCAATAGTCTAGCTGTCAGCGTGTATCCAGATTGCCATAATACACTGTAAAACAATGGTGTTCTGGGACTAAAAAAAAGTTTTAAGAATTGTATTAAAATATTAGAAAAAAACAAAACTAAAAATCAAAAATCATCTTTTCCAACTTAAAAACCCTTTATAAGGTAAAAGACACAATAATAAACAAAACATATTTGGCATTACCATGTCCATAGCAATCTTTAATATAAAATAAATGCATTATTTATCTCACTTAGGGTGGGTTCACACTACTCTTGTTAATGTCCGTTGCTCTCATCCTGTGATGAATGAGAGCAATCGACATTAAATGACAGATGCAGATAGAGCCCGCTTCATCTGGTGTTCGTCTGTATTCACCTTAATGTAAAAAAAAAACTGATGGAAGCTTTCTTCCATCATATTTTTTACTTTTCCGATGGAAGAAAAAGTCATGCATGCAGGATTTTTTTCTGTTACAAAAGTAAAAAATCATGACAGAAGACTGTGTCCGTCATGTTGTTTACATTAGTGTCAATGGGAACGGACACAGGGGCTCCGTCTGTACGGACATGGAGACAAGAGGACTCAGTTTGCGTCTGTTACTCTGCTACAGTTAATGTCTGTTGCGGTCATTCTATGACGGATGACAGAAACAGACATTGACAACAGTAGTGAGAACCCACCCTTTGTAAACATTGTAAAAAAAAATACAATACAATAAAAATGATCAAAAAGTTGCATGTACCACAGAATCATTCCAATAAGAAGCACAGATTGTCTCACAAAAAATAAGTACTCAACTATCATGGAAAATTAAAAAGTTGAAACAATGCCAGAAATAATTATTTTCATCCTGCTCAGAAAGAATTAATAAAATATAAGTCATAGGCAGGCCAAAACTCACTGAAAAATACAACTCTTCTCACAAAAAACAAGCAATCAAACAGCTAAATTGATGGAAGAATAAAAAAAAGTTATAGTGTCTATGAAAAACTTAAAAAAATTGCAGTGTCCTGAAGTTTGGTCTGGAGGTCTCCTGAAAGGTTTGGACAAGATAGGGTCTTGACTTGGGTCTTTCTCCAACCTTATAAAAATGTTACCATGCCACTATATGCAGTAGTCTACAAAAACTAAACACACAAAAGAAACCAAATGTTTTTAATTAAAAGATGTTTTCAAAAAAGTAAGAAACACAGAAGTCTGGAACAAAATAATATCATGCATAGTACACCAACATAAATATTGCTTCTCCAGCATTGTTCATAGTTGTGTATTTTTAAAGAGCGTTGCTATGTAAAATCCTGCCAAGGTTACTAATAATATGTAGTTGAGGTTGACTGTTTAGCAATTCAATTTTAACTCACAAGAAAACAAAATCCTTTCACGGTATGGATAACAATTATGAAATAGACGACTGCACATCAATATCTGAAGGAAGATTTGTGTCTATTAGACTAAGACTACTCACAGCTAAATGTCACTGTGGAAAAAAGCGTAGCGAAAACACTGTTTGCATTTTTGCCTCCCCCTATTTAAGTCTATGGAGAAAATGCAGCAATTCACAGGTATTCCACAGCAGTTTTTGCCACAATGTAGGGATGAAAATAAATAAAATCTAATTCACTTTGCTAGGATTTTTCTACTGCATTTACTCAAAGGCCCTAAGCTTTGCATACCTGCCACCACCTACCACCACCAGAGTCTACCATCACCAAAATTGCTTCTAAACCACTTGTGTACTATTCTTTGTATCCAGGACATGGCCACGACTACCAATACATCTGATTTTGTCTGTGTTCACCACCCTGCCCTGTCTCATAACATAAAAATGAACTGGTTCCAATGTGGAGTCACCCAGGGCCAAAAGGTGCTTTGGCAGATGCAGCTAGGCCCCAGGTCCGTCAAACAGTTCATTTGCATACAGATTAAAAACTGATCTTCCAAGCAGAAAGGTTGCAATTTGACTCAATAATGGTTTGCTCCTAGGTCACTAACTGCCCTTACAACAATGTATCCAACAGTTAATGGTTCTGCACTCCATTAAAGAATCTCAGGGCGCTATCAGAAGGCCTTGTCATAGCCATAAAACATATCAAAAGTATTCCAGGCACTCCATTTGCAGGAATGATGGTGTGTTTATTTCATGAATTGAAGACGACCAAATCCAGACAGCCTAAATATATCATGTGAAATCACAGTAATATAGACAACAAGGTCATGTAGTAAATCCCACTGGTTTATTGTATGCCAGTCTTAATGCTCAGACGCATTAGAGTAAGGTACGCTATAATTATTAAGTGGCATAGGACTCGCAATAATTTTAGTGGGTGGTCTGTGAGAAATTTAAATCTATGCCTTACATATATTTATTTGCACTAGATTTCTGGCACAAATAATGTTAAATTTGACAGGGTGAAAAGCCTTACCCACTCTCCGTCCATGTCCTGACCCTAAAAATGCTAGTGATACAAGACTTGATAATTCAGTCCCCATATTTTCCAATGTATTTATACCACACATACACAAGATTGGAACAAATACTTTGATAAATCTCCACTATACAGCTCTGAGTGGGAAAAGTTACTGCCTGCAGCCAACAATAGGGGCAGAACTTCAGCGCTAAGCCTTCTCCTCCCACAGGTCCGATAGCAGCTGTTTGGTGTGCCTACATAGTAAAAAACAGAAGAATGTTATTGGTTGCAATTGTCTTGTTTAGTGGCTTACAATGAAGCCCATTAACTAGCCATTGTTGATAGTCTAATGTAATTTTGATGATGACATCTCTTAAATGCAATGGAAATATACACATTATTAGCTGAAGCATTATATCTGACCAGGTACATAGCTAAAATGTCAGGGGCCCTGGTGCAAAGGTTCAGCTTAGGCCTCCCCACCCCCTCTTACAACTTCATTCATGGCCACAGTCCCTGTCTGTAAAGCTGGGGCTACATGGTGGCTGGATGTGACTCCCGTTATGTGACAAAAGATTGCAGTGTCACACAGTAACTTCTTCACTAATGGGATGTTGTGAAAAAATTATGCGCTGCTTGATCTTTATGCGACTAGAAGTCACAGTTGCTACATTCCCTAGGTTGCAGTGCGACTCTATTCACGTACGTTTGCGAAGGATTTGAGTGACGGGAGTTGTTGCCAAAGTTGCTGTGTAGCCCTAGTCTAACTTTCAGCTGCATCGCTGGGTCTCTTACATAATCCATTGATGGAGAAAATCAATAGTATCCAACTTGTTCCCATCATATAGGTAATAATCATCCCCCCCAGTAGGTAGTAGTGCCCTAATAGTCCTCCTGACATAGGTAAATATCTCTAATAGTGTCCGCCCCCACTGGTAATAGACCTCCACATAGGTAATAGTGCCTCTCTACAACTAATAGCTATCTCTAGTACTTTCATTGAAGTCAATAGAAGAGGGGGTGTATCTGTGTCCACCAGGGGTTTGGCTGCTTTTCCAGTGGCTGCATCCACAACAGGGAGAAAACAACCCCATCCTTTGGATTGGTGGGAGTCACAGAAGTTAAACCACCACCAATCAGCAATGGATAGAGGAAAAATATTGTCTATATCTATAAAATTGGGAATAAGTGTCACATCGCTAGAGTTCCAACCACTGAAAGTCCCCCATGCCTCCCATGTGAATGAAGTCCCCCATGTGAATTCAACGACACTAAGGTTGGACTGCTAGGACCCATAGCAGCCCCTTTAAATAAAACAGCACCTCCACAAACATGCTTACCTGTTCTCCCCAGCTACGCTCCTGCCACAACCACAACACAACACTCAGCACAAATCTAACCTGCTGGACAAAAGGCAATATTCGCAATCTTAATGTCACAGTGCCACACGTCACTGTGCAGACCTTTCCTTAGAATGGTGACCTACATTCTCTGAGGTGTCTTTATAAAAAATACTTTGTACAAACATCTGATATTGGAAAATCTAATGCACCTACTGTATATTAATAAATCTGTATGTGGGATCTGTAAAAAGAGAATTACTCACTGGGGATTGGGGATGGGGATTGAAATGTTAGGGGGATATAGATAAAAAAGCATTCTGGGAACAAAAATATATTACTCTGATCCTGCTCTTCATTATCACTGAACCTGACTTGGTTTCTAAAACAGTACATGGCGACTTTGGCCTTGACTAAAAGTCCAAGTCAAGGCCAGAAATACCGAATCAACAACTTCTGGTTATTTCCATTGATAGATAATATAACAAAACCATTCCCCTTGTTTGCATAATATGGCAGACTTTTATGTTCCCTCCATTGCAGTAGTGTTATAAAATACATGGATAACTTTCATTAAAAGCAAAGTGTTTATACCAGGAAAGCAAAAAGCTGTCTGTTTTTTCATTGACAAAAGACTACACATGTCCATGGGTTGTGGCTGGAGTAGCTCAGCTCCGTGCAGACATGTTCGGGGAGAAGTCTGGAGCCAATAAGGTGATGGTTCTCATGTAGTGTCTAGTATAACTGCAGTATGGCCTACGAGCATACTTGCCAACAAGCCTGAAATGTCTGGCATGACAGGCATATTTTTTTGGCCATATCACAAAAAGGAGCGTGACATGCAAAAAAAAAAAATGGCTATGCCACATCTCCAAAGGGAGCAGAGCTTTATAAAACAGAAAAAAAGGGGAGTGGTCAACTTACAATTTTTGGCATCCCAGAATCCATTCAGAAAACATTGCCAAGAAAGCCTATTAGGCAGGCCTAAGGCCTATCCAAGTTGAGAATTGCAGTAGGCTGAAGCCCACGTAGGCTTGATCATTGGGAATAGCAGTGGTGGACTAGAGGATGGAGCGTCTTGCCTATTGCAAAGTTGGAACAGGGCTGAAAGCGAGGAAGCGTAAAGTTTGAGCTGATGTGCTGTGAGTGTGAGTGTAAAGTGTTAGCTGTGCAAAGGGTCTCCTGGTGTGCTTAGATGAGCCACAGAAGGGGGAATTGGCTAAATCTCTGAACAAGGCCTAGAAAAGGGATCTACCTCAAAGAAGTGCTTGAAAGCTTGGTTGTGAAAGAGGTTGGTTTGGGGACTCCAGAGACGTCAGCCAGGGGCATGAATGACAGATTGTGACAAAACTGGGAGTGACCTTTTCATGGTCTTTCTAAAATGGCACAGCTCAGTACTGTATATTAGGGCAGTACAGTGGCTCAGTGGTTAGCACTGCAGCCTTGCAGCGTTGCAGTTGTGGGTTAAAATCGTGCCACGGACAAGATTTGCAAGGAGTTTGTGTGGGTTTCCTCCCACACTCCAAAGACATACTGATAGGGATTGTAGATTGTGAGCTCTATAAGGGATAATGACTGACAATACCTGTAAAGCGCTTCAGAATATGATGGCGCTATACAAGTAAGCAAAATAAATAATTAAGACCCCAGATTCTTACTGGTTAAATAAAATAAGCAACTACACAATTGATTTACATCATTAAGTGATCACTAGAAATATTGTGTTAACTTTATTGTGTGGTTTGTAATGGTTACGGCAAATATACCTATGTCACTTACTATGTTTTGTGACATTTAATAAAGTGCATTACAAAAATGGATTTATTGTAATTTACTTTCCTATGTTAAAGTTTTAGTAATTTTCAAAATATACAGATGTAACATAGTTAACCCGAACTTCTGCAATTGGTTATACTGCTACAACGTGATATCTTATGACAGAAGACAACAAAAATAATGAGAAATCATTGAAAAACATTTTTCAATGACTTTTCATTGGCTTTTCTTTTATCACACTGCAGCAGTTTAACCAATTGCAGTTGTAACTCTGCTACATCTGTATATTAGGTGCCCTAATATTCGTGCTACAGTCATAATGGTTTTCAATAAGAGAATTTCTGTAACCATAACTTCAAAGCATGTTTTGTTTTATAGAGATATATCTTTATATGCAAGTATATTGTATGCTTAAAAATATCTATACATATATTTTTTATTTCTTTATTTTTGAAGCATATGATGTGCTGCATATAGTCATATCTCTATATACCAATACATTACGCATGCAAACAGGAATGCTATTAAATCTTTAGTCAGAGTCTGTTGCTCAACTGTTAGGCTACCTGCCTTACATATACAAGGTACAAATAAAACTTCAACAAGGATCTGTCACCAAGTGCTTAATGACATGCCTCATATCATTGACATAGTGTCCCTGATGAAGACCTGTCACCAAATGCTACATGGCATGCCTCAGTTCATTGATATGGCGCCCCTGTTGAATTTAGTGGTTTTTATAAAAAAAACAAAACAAAAAAAACATCTACTCATACAGGAGAAATGGCCCCAAATAGTTTATATTCCTCAGGGGAAAAGCCACTCACATGAGGTATACCATTTGGCATTTAGTACTTGGTGACGGTCCCTTCTTAAATGACCTCCTCAATAGTATTCACTGCACTGCTGACATCACAGGGCTAGCTGCCGGTGATAGTGAATATTCACCGGGGACTGTGTGAGGGAGGAATGTCTGGTACTATGTGCAGGAGCTGCTAAATCTGCATAGGCTAAGTGAATAGTAGTATAATGTTGTACCGTGTTAGCCATTGAAAGTAGTGGAAGAGTGAAGAAATCAGGCGATACCTTTTAGAGGCTAACTGAGTATATTTATAAGTAAGCTTTCAGAAGTGCAAGCTTCCTTCATCAGACATGGTGTTATACAAGTTGGCTAAGTGAATTCAGCCTTCTTGAAGAGTCTGAAAGTCAACCTAACTAAGTAGTGCTGAGGCAGCAGCTAAATGTAGTTCAGAGCTGTGAGAGTAACCAGCTCAGTGTGAACACTGTATTGATCTGTATCAGAGACATGGCCCAGAGGTCCAAGTGTTGGTCTCGTCGATTCAGTGCAGCTGACTGAACCAAATCAGTAGATGTAAAGGACTTGTGGCAAGAGTTCAGGGCCTGGGTTAATGGAGACCATCTACCTATTAGGGTATGTTCACACAGAGTTTTTTCCAGACTGAAAAAAATCTGCTTCAGGAATTTAGGCAACTTTTTTTGACACTTTTTTACATGATGTGGTTTTTGATTCATTTTTTGTCTCCTGCACACTGTATGGACTTGGAAACTTCACTTTTAAAAAACACTAGTGTTTTTTGATGCAGTTTTTTCATAAATTGCATCATAAACCACGTAAAAAAAGTGACGTGTTTTTCCGCCTCCCATTGATTTCAATTGGTTTTTCAAGGCAGAATCCACCTGAAGATAGGTCATATTGCTTTTTTTCCCCCAAATGAGTGGGAGGTGTTTTTTAGGTGAATTTTTGAGGCTTAAACCGGGGCCCCACATGGCATAAATGCCGCTGCAAAAACCGCAGCGTTTCACTGCAAATCCCATGCACACATTGCAGAAAAATACGTGCAGCGGAAAAGCCATTGCGGTTTTGGAAATCTCAGCATGTCAATTATATCTACAGAAACACTTGCAGTTTCCCTATAGATATAATGGAAGAAGAAAGACTGCAGAGATTTTTCCCGCAGCACTTTTTTGCTGTGGCCTGCTTACGTGGGGCCTTAGCCTTATTCTGCCTCAAAATCAGCCTGCAAAAAACTCAGTGTGAACATACCCTTACACAGTGAGCAGTCAATGCCAAGTTGTTGCTTATGTGAATTCTTGGAGTGGAGCTCCTGCACAGTTAGCAGGAGTGATGTATTCTATGTTCAGTAATTTTAAGCAAAGGCGCCACCTAGTGTGTATAGTAACTGTTAACATTTCATGCCACATTTGAGTATTATCACTACAGTACTATACTTTCCGTAAGTATAAAATTACATTGATCTTTACTCCACATAAATTAGAGATCCTGTTTCTTTGGTTGAATTTAATGTTTCTTATTTATTAAATCATTACCAGAGGCCTGTAGAGCTTGACAGAGTTGATTTACTTGGGTGAGTACTCAGACACCTACCTGATGTGCAATGCCAGGATATCATAAGTAGGGAAATAAAAACATGGTCTATAGATAATAGCTCATACTTTACCATGTGGTAGGCTTACTGACACATAAGGGATTACTTGATGTCAGGAGGACATTTGGCCCAATGTTTAGTCTTAAAGCATAACCAAACTTTCAAACATTGCATCATTGACAAATTTTATAATACACTTTATTAACAAATTTTGTCCCCTTTCTGTGAAATACTGCATTTCTTTATTATTTCCCTTGCTTCTCTATTGAGAGCTGAAATCTGTCCCCTGCTTCTCACTGTCTACTGTATACGGGCTTGGTGCGTAATATACAGAAAATAAGGGTGAGGGAGGGTCACTTCACAGTCATATCTGGGGTATTATAAAATGTAGAAATGTGCTTCTGGTGTAGATGAAAGAGAAGACTTTCATATTTCATATGACACTTAAGGTACAGTTCTATCTATATGATTTCCAGAGACATCATCAGCTGAAAATCGGGATTGGGATACTTACTGTATATGCACCTGTATCTGCTCTCAACCCCGACTGTGTTTTCAACTGGTGATATCTCTGGAAATAATACAGCTAAAACTGCACGCTTTTGGCTTATTCACACAACAGGGTTTGATGGCTAGCAAATGGCCAGATTTTAGTTAGTATATACAGTGGGGAAAAAAAAAGTATTTAGTCAGCCACCAATTGTGCAAGTTCTCCCACATAAAAAGATGAAAGAGGCCTGTAATTGACATCATAGGTAGACCTCAACTATGAGAGACAAAATGAGAAAACAAATCCAGAAAATCACATTGTCTGATTTTTAAAGAATTTATTTGCAAATTATGCTGGAAAATAAGTATTTGGTCAATAACAAAAGTTCATCTCAATACTTTGTTATATATCCTTTGTTGGCAATGACAGAGGTCAAACGTTTTCTGTAAGTCTTCACAAGGTTGGCACACACTGTTGCTGGTATGTTGCCCCATTCCTCCATGCAGATCTCCTCTAGAGCAGTGATGTTTTGGGGCTGTCGCTGGGCAACACGGACTTTCAACTCCCTCCAAAGGTTTTCTATGGGGTTAAGATCTGGAGGACCGTGAAATGCTTCTTACGAAGCCATTCCTTCGTTGCCCTGGCGGTGTGCTTGGGATCATTGTCATGCTGAAAGACCCAGCCATGTTTCATCTTCAATGCCCTTGCTGATGGAAGGAGGTTTGCACTGAAATTCTCACAATACATGGCCCCATTCATTCTTTCATGTACACGGATCAGTCTTCCTGGTCCCTTTGCAGAGAAAAAGCCCCAAAGCATGATGTTGCCACCCCCATGCTTCACAGTAGGTATGGTGTTCTTTGGATGCAACTCAGCATTCACTCTCCTCCAAACACGACGAGTTGTGTTTCTACCAAAGAGTTCTACTTTGGTTTCATCTGACCATATGACATTCTGCCAGTACTCTTCTGGAACATCCAAATGCTCTCTAGCAAACTTCAGACAGGCCCGGATATGCACTGGCTTAAGCAGGGGGACACGTCTGGCACTGCAGGATCGGAGTCCCTGGTGGTGTAGTGTGTTACTGACGGTAGCCTTTGTTACGTTAGTCCCAGCTTTCTGCAGGTCATTCACTAGGTCCCCCCGTGTGGTTCTGGGATTTTTGCTCAACGTTCTTGTGATCATTTTGACCCCACGGGGTGAGATCTTGCGTGGAACCCCTGATCGAGGGAGATTATCAGTGGTCTTGTATGTCTTCCATTTTCTAATTATTGCTCCCACCGTTGATTTCTTCACACCAAACTGCTTGCCTATTGCAGATTCAGTCTTCCCAGCCTGGTGCAGGTCTACAATTTTGTTTCTGGTGTCCTTCCACAGCTCTTTGGTCTTTCTTTTATACTGATAACAATGTCAAACAGGTGCCATTACTACAGTTAATGAGTGGAGGACAGAGGAGCCTCTTAAAGAAGAAGTTACAGGTCTGCTTGTAGGTGACCAAATACGTATTTTCCACCATAATTTGCAAATAAATTCTTTAAAAATCAGACAATGTGATTTTCTGGATTTGTTTTCTCATTTTGTCTCTCATAGTTGAGGTCTACCTATGATGACAATTACAGGTCTCTCTCATCTTTTTAAATGGGAGAACTTGCACAATTGGTGGCTGACTAAATACTTTTTTTCCCCATTGTATGTAAGGAGGTATTAACCTCTGGAGTATTGGACTGTACAAATTTAAGGAGGCATTATTGATTTAAGGGGTCATACCGAAGTATTATTAATTAGGGGGACATAGGGGCATTATTAATTCAGGGGCACTATTCAATTTAAAGGGGTTGTCCCAGATCCTAAATTTTATTGCAGGCAACAGGGGGCGGTTATAATGTGTATTCCCCCTCCCTTTTACCTGCGCTAGGCTGACTTTCACCTTTGTTTGTATACAGAGCCGCTGCAGCCATGATGTTACGTCTGGTTTCATCTGACCATATGACATTTTCCCAATACTCTTCTGGAACATCCAATGCTCTCTAGAAAACTTCAGACGGGGGGGGACACGTCTGGCACTGCAGGATCTGAGTCCCTGGCGGCGTAGTGTGTTACTGACGGTAGTCTTTGTTACGTTAGTCCCAGCTTTCTGCAGGTCATTCACTAGGTCCCCCCATGTGGTTCTGGAATTTTTTCTCACCATTCTTGTGATCGTTTTGACCCCACGGGGTGAGATCTTACATGGAGCCCCTGTTAGAGGGAGATTATCAGTGGTCTTGTATGTCTTCCATTTTCTAATTATTGCTCCCACAGTTGATTTCTTCACACCAAGCTGCTTGCCTATTGCACATTCAGTCTTCCCAGCCTGGTGCAGGTCTACAATTTTGTTTCTGGTGTCCTTCCACAGCTCTTTGGTCTTCACCATAGTGGAGTTTGGAGTGTGACTGTTTGAGGTTGTGGACAGGTGTCTTTTATACTGATAACAATATCAAACAGGTGCCATTACTACAGGTAATGAGTGGAGGAAAGAGGAGCCTCTTAAAGAAGAAGTTACAGGTCTGTGAGAGCCAGAAATCTTGCTTGTTTGTAGGTGACCAAATACTTGTCTTGCACCATAATTTGCAAATAAATTCTTTAAAAATCAGACAATGTGATTTTCTGGATTTGTTTTCTCATATTGTCTCTCATAGTTGAGGTCTACCTATGATGTCAATTCCAGGCCTCTCTCATCTTTTTAAGTGGGAGAACTTGCACAATTGGTGGCTGACTAAATACTTTTTTTCCCCACTGTATTCACACGACTGATGTTTCAATGAAAGCACAGAACATGCCATTTTCAGGGCCGTTTCCATGGATTCCTCAACACATAAAACTTATGTGGGAGCCCTGAAAATGAATAACCCTCAGGGTACACTCGGCCATGAAAGAAGTATGTTTTCATGGCCGACTGTATTGCACGGTGGTGTGAATGAAGCTTTAGTGTCATATGAAAGATGAGAATCTCCAGCACGTTTCTACATTTTATACTGTTTGATGTGATCCCCTCATTTTCCCTGCATTGCACACAAGCCTGTACATCATACACCATATGAAACAGAGTACCGCTCTAAATAGAGACATTGCACATAGGATCCAAGGGGTTGCCATGGCAGCCAAGAGGCCGGGCAAAGGCTTCCTCACTGCCTTTCCCTATTGCACTTAGTGAACCTATGTGCAATGTCCTGCAATACAATATAATGCAGAATGTTAAACTGAGAATCATCAAATCCGAGGTTCAAGTCTACTTGTGAGGCAGAATAAAAGTAAAAAAAAAAAAAGTTTAAAAAGAAAGTATAATAAATAAATAAATAATAAAAAGTTCAAAAACCTCACCTTTTAATTTAAAAAAAATGCATAATGTAAACAAAATAAAGTAAACAAACATGTTAGTTCTCCCCATGTGTGTGGAAGTCCGCACTATCCAAAAACAGCGTTATTTATCCCAGACGGGAAAACACCATAAAAGAAAAATAGCACAATGCACAAATTAATGTATTTATTTCAACTCACCTCCACCCCAAAAGTGATCAAAAAGTTATACCTACCAAAAACTGGTACCAATAAAAACTACAACTTGCCCTGCAAATAAGGAACCTTGACATTCAACAAAACAGTACCAAAGTTATAGGCATCAGAATACCTAGGCAAATTGTTCGTAAAAGAGGTAAAACATAATAAAACCTATATAAAAATGGTATCACCATAATCGAAATGACCAGCCGGCCAAGTTGCCATGTCATTTTTAATGCAGAGTGAACGCTGTAAAAACAAAATGAAAGCTAATTAAAACATTATTTGCCCCCCCGCCCCAAATAGTGCCAAATGAATTAGCCCTCACATAGCTATGTCAACAGAAAAATAAAATCGCTATGAATTTTGGAAGACACAGAAGGAAAATATGAAAAAAAGTTGCCGAGCATTAAACGTCCAAACTACCCTGCTTTCATAAAGGGTTAAAACCTTTCAATAGGTGGTGCTAGATGCACAGTTCTCCTTTTCCATCCTAGAGAATTTGCATATCTATATGGCTGTCTCTACAAGGTGACACAGTACTCCTGACCCATTCCATTTTCAGTTATTTTTTTACTTACTGCAATAAGGAAATCTTCCACACGAGGGCAGCAGTGTATTACTCTTTAACAGGATATTAGCTTTCTAGTCTAGCTGAATAATCCTGCCAGACTGTTTTCAACCTCTTAAAGGGAGTCTATTGTTCGCAAAACAGTTTTAAGCTAATAGCACCTTGGAATGGCCTTTAAAAAGGCCATTCTTCTCCTATCTTTCCTTGTTTTCTTCTCCCAGCCAATTCCAAGATAATTTGTTTCTTCGTGTATGTAAATGAGCACCACGGAGCACCCTGGGCGTACCTTCTTTTTGGCGAGCACCCATCGCGTCATCACTTCTTACCGCCCCTTCGACCGTTGCAGTGACTCCCTTCTTGGTCTTCTTTCTTCTTACTTCTCTCTCTCAGCGAATTTTCGCAACTGCTCCGTGGTGCTCATTTACATATACGAAGAAACGAATTATCTTGGAATCGGCTGGGAGAAGAAAGCAAGGAAAGGTAGGAGAAGAATGGCCTTTTTAAAGGCCATTCCAACGTGCCATTAGCTTAAAACTGTTTTTGCGAATGACAGACTTCCTTTAAGGACAAGGCTTATTTTTGGCCTCGCAGAGATTATTTGGGGAATGTTTCAGGGTATTTATTAACCTTTATAAATATGTATGTAACACCCCTTTGGGCCGACCTCTGTATACAGGGTGTGTTGTAGTTCTCACTTCACTATGGTGCAGTGCCTCCACCCGAATCTTGCTAGGAGCTCTATAGGAATTCAGGAGGGTCTTCCTCTTCTGCTAGGGATCGACTCGGGAAACCCCCACCTAAGCTCAGTACACACTCACAAATGTTGAGGGTAAAACTACTTAACCGGTTTATTATGGTAAGGGTAAACAAGGGCAAACTTAATAAAATGTGAACAGAGAAATGTTTCAGTAATTCACATGACAATGCACAGGTACATCCTATAGTATTAACCCCCTAGTGGTAGGAATGGACTATGTGCTAGGCCTGGTGGGTATAATAAACTATAGTGAATAGCACAGGGTTAAGATAGTGACCCACAGATGATAGTCATCACACACATGCAATCATACTGCAGGTAACAGCTTGCACTCCTAAATAACATCACCCAATGCAGAATTACTAATGGCTGCAGCAATAAACAGAACAGTCCATCCGTTGGGGCCCAGTTGCCGTGGAGGATGGCGCACATTCAGGAAACGTTGGTGCACTATAGACACAGCAGGTCTTTTCTACCACAGTTCTCATAAACCTTCTAACAGCAGTACAGAAAATTCCAGCAAAGTCTACTCACTAACTCTTGCAGGGAATCTGGTGCCAGCCTGGAGTCTCACAGGGTGCTGGAGTCTCACAGGGTGCTGCAGCTTTCAGATGACAGGACACTAATGGAGTATGAGGCAGGAGTCTTCTTGGATGCGGCCCTGTGTACCTTTTGGGAGTCTGATCACTCTAGACAGGTGATACTGCTACTGCTGCAGGGATGCTGCTTCTTCCCTCAGAGTGAGCTGGTGGGCTGGCAGGACTGTCTCTATGTCCTGGGTTACCCAGTGCCAAGCTATATGCTCCCTGGCAGTGGCTGGAAGAAGCCCCTTCTGTAGCCCATGTGGCTGTCCCCCCTCTCTCCTGTGCAGACCTTTCCCATAATTCCCTGTGCAGCCAATCAGTCCCTTTCTCTGATACTCCTCCCCCTGGAGTAAGGGGTGGAGGGATATGTAATCCACTGTCCCTCAGCATAAAATGGCTGATGTCTGCTGTAGTGGGTCCTGGCTTGGCATTAACAGCAGCATCTGCTGTATGCAAAGTGCTCCTTGCAGGGGTTACATGTACAAGTGATTTGAATTTCAAAAGGGTTTCCTAGAATTGGTTAAACAATAATACTAGTAAAAAAAAAAGTCAAAGTGTCTGCCCTGAATACCTGCACCCACTTCAGATAGGCCGGGCAAGATGAAAAAAATGTAAAAAAAAATATACTCACCTGTCCCTGGTGCTCTGGTGTCTCCCAGCACGGTCCAGTCCTGCTGCTCCGCTGTTTTCTTGTGGCGTAAGTCCCTGCTACACTTTGATGTCCAATGTTTTCTTGCGGCGGAAGTCCCTGCTGCACTGTGATGTCCGGTGTCCCTTTCCTTAGGCTGCTGATTGGCCTCAGCAATCACGTGACCGCTGAGGCCAATCAACGGAATCAGCAGGCTCAGTAGTCACGTGCAGCAGGGACTTCCACCGGAGCACCAGGGCCAGTGAGTATGTTTTGTTTTTTTTCACCTTCCCCGGCCTAATATAAAAAAATGGTTATCCTGGACAACCCCTTTAAGGCTGAGGCCCTATGTTGAAGAAACACAGCTTTTTTTGTTGTAGATTTTGCTGCAGTTTTTTGAGCTAAAGTGAAGAATGGCTACAAAAGGAACAGGAAATATATAGGTAGCTCTTATATGTCTACCTTCTGCTCAATCCACTCCTGGCTTTGACTCTGCAACAAAAAAGCTGCATTTCTGCAACGTGGCGCTTCAGCCTAAGGCTAACGCCCTATGCAACGAAACGCTGCAGAAAAAAAAAAACGCACACGAAATCACATTTTTTTCCACATCTTTTTTCATTGCATTTTCACAGTTTCCCTCTGTGGACTTTCTGCCCTTATTATACTTACCATATTTTTCGGACTATAAGATGAGGAAAATAGGGAAAAAAATTTTGAAGCAAAAAAATGTGGTCAAATATTTAATAACATATGGGAGTTGTAGTTTTGCAACAGCTGCAAAACTGACAGGTGGCTCTGCAGCTATACGGGGATGCATAGGGCGTCTTTTTTTGCGGGGCCAGGTGTACTTTTTAGTTGTACCCTTTTGGGGAATGTCTATTGCTTTGATCACTTTTTATTCAAATCAGAGGCGGTACTTATGATCTTTTTTTTTTCCGCAACGACGTTCACCCTACAGGAAAAATATTTTTCTAAGTTTGTAGACTGGCGTTTTTGGACACGGGGATACCTAATGTGTATGTGTTTCACAGTAATTTTCTCCTTTTATATGTATTCTAGGGAAAGGGGGTGATTTAGAACTTTTAGTTTTTTATTTATTTATTTAAACTTTCTTTTTTTTTTTTTTTTACACTATTTTATTAGCGCCCCTAGGGGCTGTCACAGGAACAGGTCGGCTCCTGCGATCTCGCCGTGCAGGAGCCGGCCTGCAACGAAAAAGGTACCATCGGTTTCAGGGGCATTTTCTTAACTTTGGAGGAGAGGCTCAAATGCCTGATCGCGGGCATTAGCTCCGGGTCTTCACTGTACATTACAGCAGAGACTCGGTAGCTATGGCGACTGCTCTGCGGCAGAGCGGCTGCCATTATCTTTACAGACCCGGCATCTGCCATAACAGCACGACGAATGCCGGGACGGTTTCACACCTCCGTGACACCCGCTGCTCCAAAACCAGGGCCTGCAACATCGCCCCACATCTCCCGCTGCAGGAAGCCCAGGTATATGGAATATGGTATATGGAAAACGCCAGGGTATCCATAGGTATAATTGACACACTGCGATTTACAAAAATGCAACATTTTTTGAAATCGCAACATTTCCACTGCAGATTTTTTTCTGCAATGTGTGGTTGGGAGTAGCCAGAATCCCATTTACTTTGCAGGTACTGTAAAACGCAGCGTTTTTTTTTTATTTTTAATTTTTTTTTGCGGTGGCACTTCCGCTGTTTTAGCAACTTGGGGCTTCAGCCTAAAGGAGTTTTCTCATTAACATACCCATATTTAATTTGTAGACAATTGAAAGTTAAACATAATATCAAATATAAGCAGTTAAATAATGCAGGGTATTAAAGATTTTTTCTAACCATCTTAGTGGTGATAATCTTTTGTCTTGATCGGTAGCCAATGGATAAGACCATGAATGCAGCAAGTTTCTATGGTCTGGCACTTGTCAGAAACCTAGTCATGATGCATTGGACAGGTTGTGAGGCCCGTATACTACATTTATGGGAAGACAGCTCAGACTCAAATTTTATATATAGCTATAAAAAAAAAAAACGTTATCATTGAATGGCGTAAATAAAAATGGTGTAATTGTTTATATTAATTAACCAATAACAATCTGGAGTCTAATATTATTATATGGGGTCTGGATACATGTTGGCTCCGATCCTGCTGCTTGGCTGCCTTCTTGCACCGGAAGTTCTTGCCAGCTGTGATGTTCCGGGTCTGTGACCGCTGAGGCCAATCAGTCACAAGTAGTGACATCCCTGGGTCTCTTCCTCAGGCCGCTGAGGCCACTGATTGGCGACAGCGGTCACTTGCGGTGGGAATTTTCACCAAGAATAAACAACGAAGCTGCAGAACCAGACGGCGCTAGGAGATGCTGTATGTAAGAAGGTATTAACCTCTGGAGTATAGGACTGTACAAATTTAAGGAGAGCATTATTGATTTAAGGGGTCATACCGGAGTATTATTAATTAGGGGGGCATAGGGGCATTATTAATTCAGGGGCACTATTCAATTTAAAGGGGTTGTCCTACAGTAGATCCTAAATTTTATTGCAGGCAACAGGGGACAGTTATAATGTGTATTCCCCCTCCCTTTTACCTGCGCTAGGCTGACTTTCACCTTTGTTTGTATACAGAGCCGCTGCAGCCATGATGTTACGTCAGCAGGACCACAGCAGCCAAACACTCTTTACATTTTAAAGGGTCAAACCCTTTATGGGGGCACAAAAGAAGGTATTATTAATTAAGGGTACACACAGGGGCATTATTAATTAAAAGATACATGCAGGGGAATTATTCATTTATAGAGGATTGTTATATCATGTATTTTATCACTGGGTATAACAGCAGGATGGGGATTTTGTGTAGGTGAGGACAAAGTGGATTGAGTGCCTGGAAAATTGAGGAGCTAAAGATTTCTGTGTTGCAGAGACAAGTTACGGCTAGAAGTAGTCATGGTGGTCCAGTCCAGATGGAAGAGATGAGAAATATGAAAGATTACAGTCAGAGATGTCACCTGTATGTCACTACATAGTTCTTGTATTTACTTAGATCAGAAGTATCCAAACTTTTTCCAAGGAGGGCCAGATTTGGTGAGGTGAAAATGTGTGGGGACCAACCATTCAGCCTGATATTCTTTTAGGCCAGGGGACTCATGTAGCATAAACTCATGGCAAAAAACGTGATGTATTACAGTACCTGCTACAATACCTGGCTAATCCCATTCACACATTGCAAAAAAATATCTGCAGCGGACCACTGCGTACAGAAATGTTGACATTTTCCATATAGGTATAACTGAAGCAAAAAGTCTGCAGCGGAAAACTCTATGACTTTCTGTGAAAAGCTCTGCGGGAAAAACCGTGATACAGTTTTTCCTGCAGCACTTTTGGCTGCGGCTCGCTACGTGGGGCCTTAGCCTTAATCATTAAAAAGAATCTTTCACGTCCTCATAGATGTGCGGTATTACATACCGCTAGAAAGCCGAGAGTGCACTGAATTCAATGTACTGTCATCTTTCTAGCAGTATATAATACCGCACGTCTATCAGGACATGAAAGGTCCTCTTAAACATTAAATGCAAATGAACTATTTTATGAATTTTTTTTATTGCAAATGCCATACTTTTAATTTCTTCACACTCAAAAATTAGCCCCCATCACTGCCCCCACACAATATAATAGCCCCATCACCGGTCCCCATGCATATACAGTAGTACTGTCAGTGACCGACTGCTTCACCCTAAGTGTGAGAAGGAGCCCTATCTTGATTGATTGTAAACTCTTGCGAGCAGGACCCTCAGTCCCATTGTGTGAATTGACTGTTTTTTTGTAATGTATCTTTTTTGTCTGTACTTGAACCCTACAAATTGTACATTATCGGAAGTCTTTCCTCCCCGCTGCGGTTAGACTGTACAACCAACACCAAGCTAAGCTGAGATCATTCCATACAGAGAACTGAAAGATCTTTAAGTTGTGGTATCCCTTCTACTACTTTTTCTATCTGTACCTACTGTCACTGTAATGCCTCTACCTTGAAGTTTCTGTATATATTGTTTTTTGTGTTTGCATTATCTATGCTGCTGAATTTCCCCATGGTGGGACTATTAAAAGTTTATCTTATCATATCTTCTATAGCAGGGGTAGGCAACCTTTTTTGTTTGCCGTGCTGATTTTAATTAAAAAATCAAAGATGAGGTACTCAGAGTGCCGGTCAATAATTGTAAGTCTGACGACCCCTAAACTAAAGTCATATACCACAAATCGTAACACAGAAGTGCTGCCATCAGATGCTTTAGGATGCATGTGCTTACTGCTATTTCCTGTACTTTCCGATTAGAAGCAATGAAAGTCCATGTGCAGCCGCCAATTAGAGGTAAATGTATGTGACTAGGAGTATCGTATGGCAGCATCCTTATTGTGAAAACACACTATGTACCTGGATGCAGCTATATTCTTAGGCCACTGGAACTTTTACTTCAATGTAAAACTACGTTCACATGGTGCATTTTTGCACAAAAAAAAAATGCCTGTTTTCTGTGCAAAAACACATCTTTAATACAGAAAACACACCGTTATATAGAATAATGTCCCATAGCGGCCCCTGCACATGGTATTATGTCCCACAGCGGCCCCTGCACATGGTATATGTCCCATAGTGCCCCCTGTACACGGTATTATGTCCCATAGTGGCCCCTGCACACGGTATTATGTCCCATAGTGGCCCCTGCACACGGTATTATGTCCCATAGCGGCCCCTGCATACAGTATTATGCACCATAGTGGCCCCTGCACACAGTATTATGCCCCATAGTGGCCCCTGCACGCAGTATTATGCCCCATAGTGGCCTCTGCACACAGTATTATCCAGCATAGTGGCCCCTGCACACAGTAGTATGCCCCATAGTGGCCCCTGCACACGGTATAGTGTCCCATAGCGGTCCCTGCAAACGGTATTATGTCCCATTGCGGTCCCTGCACACTGTATTATGTCCCATAGCGGTCCCTGCACATGGTATAATGTCCCATAGCGGCCCCTGCACATGGTATTATGTCCAATAGCGGCCCCTGCACACGGTATTATGTCCCATAGCGGCCCCAGCACACAATATTATGTCGCATAGTGGTCCCTGCACATGGTATTATGTCACATAGTGGCCCCTGCACACGGTATTATGTCCCATAGTGGCCCTTGCACACGGTATAATATTCCAACTTTTATAATATTCCAATTGTCCCCACTCACTAGCTATTATTATACTGTGGGGTCTCTTCAGACCCCACAGTATAATAAGTGCAGGGCCAAGAGAGGTGACAAACATAAAAAAAGTGTATACTCACCTTGTTTCCTGCACTCCACAGGCGCTCTGTTCTCTTCGGGTGCTTCTGCCTGTAGTCAGCGACTGCTGATTGGGTCTCTGGGGTCATGTCGCGTCATTATGCGTAATGACGCTGGACGTGACCCCTGAGGCCCTGTCAGCTGTCAGAAGCGCCTGCAGACCACAGAGTTGCCACGGAGCGCAGGGAACAAAGTGAGGTAACATTGTTTTTTATGTTTCATCACTTCTCCTGAGTCTTCGCTTGTTATACTTTGGGGTCTGAAGAGACCCCACAGTATAATAATAGCGGTTTCGTTTCAGCCATGTTTGGTCCGATTGAAACTGCTGGGTGAGGACTCGGGCTGCCGTGCCAGGGAAATAAGCCTCACGTGTCACTCTTGGCACACGTGCCGGGGGTTGCCGACCCCTGTTCTACAGTATGGGTGACCAGTGAAGGTGGGTTCACACTTGTGCCGGCACTCCGTCCGCCGCGAATCCGACCTAAATTTCGGAAAACTGGATAGGCACTGGATAGGGAAAGGTTTGTGACACTTTGCTTAAAACCCCATTCGATTCTATGGGTTTTTAAAGCAATGCGCGGGTGTGCGCTTACACCCTCTGTGCCGTGAAGCCGTCAGACATGCAGGACTTTGTGTCCGATGCAAAAAACTGGCTTTACGGCGCAGAGGGTGTAAGCGCAGCTATGAGTAAGGGGTTGTTTTTCTTACCCCGAAACACGTAAGCTACTCTCTCTCTTTTTTCATGGATCCTTGATATTGTGGATATTTTATATTCCTTTTTATATTATGGATTAAAAGTTATTTTTTAACAAAGTAAAAACAGCTTTTGATGCTGGAATTTTATTCGTGAATTTTGACCATACGTCACACATTCCCGTAAGTTCAGGGGATTCCTCCGTGCATCAAAGTGGTCATTGTTCATACTTCGTGGACTAATCTGGTGTAGCTGTGAGAACATTTTTGCTTTTTTTGGTGTAATCGCACACCCGCGCATTGCTTTAAAAACCCATAGAAGTGAATGGGTTTTTAAGCAAAGCATCGCAAACCTTTCTCTATCCAATTTTCCGACATTTAGGTCGGATTTGCAGTGTGAACCCACACTGAAGTGGTCACTGTATGGGGGAAAATATGGTCCACCCCCATAGCAGTATTGGGTCATTACTTACCTGTCGACTCCCTGGTCCCGCTCTGTCTCCCTTCTCCAGGCGCACTGGAGAGCAGACAGTACTTAGCTTGTAGTCGACAGGCTCAATCTGACCTGTGGCCTACAAGCTCTACCAGCAGCAGAACCAGGTTGGCGGCACCACTTCTCCCCAGGTCTGCTGATCTGGTTTTAACAACCGGATTGGCAGAAACGAAGAACCAGGATGCATTCACTTACCGCTCCCCCGTTCCTGCTCGTGGCCTCCTCCTCCCTCTTCAGCCTTCAATGATGTGCGCCACACATCAGGTCGCGAGGACGTAATGTCCGGCACATAAGTGCCCCCTAGTGGATGAAGAGGGAAGAGGAGGCCGCAAGCAGAAATGGGGATAGGTAAGTTAATAGGGGCCGTTACCGGACCTCCACTGCCTATTAAAAAAAGCAGCTGGCGGACCAAATAAAATTTGAACATGGCCACATTTAGCACACGGGCCGGACTTAGATGGTCCCTGTGTAGAGCCGGTATCTATCACTTTATGGTCACTGAATAGTGATAATATCAGTATACTGGGCATGGGGGATCACTTGTATATGTTTGCTCTCCACGTGCAGAACCCCTAGCTATGCCTTTGAGTGACAGGTTTTGTATGTGCTGGGATTATTTCTATAAATTCGGGATTGTTCGGGATCGGAATTTCGGGACAGCTGGCAACTGTGGATACCAAAATTAATTGTTGTGGCTAGATGTTAACCATGACAAGCAAATTTATAGTCAAATGGACCATATGAGTCAAATGGATACGATAAGATAAATAGGTCTTTAACTTAAAAAGACAGCAACACTAAAACCTGAATTATTGGAAAGATTTCTCTTTACATTGCGGATCAGTTGTATTTTCTGTGTGTGCCACTCAGTCGCTGTATTTACCCCGCTTTACCTTGCCATGAAGTAAACAGCACCTGTGCAGAACTCAGGGGACTGGTGTGTATTATAATGACAGGCTGCCAGCAACAGTAACAGGCAGCCACATTTATGACACAATGAGTCAGTTATCATTATTTTCTGCCTATACTGTATGCATGGAGGAAGAATCATGAGAATGCCGACTACACCCACACTGCATATTACTAACACCACGTAAAAAACAGACATTCAGTATCGCGGATCTCCGGGTCTGTGTGCTCAGCAGTAAGCACACGGCCCTCTCATCAGCTGAGCGCTTTCGCGTTTGCACTGTTTTGGTCCTCTTCCGGCTCCGTATAGTTGTAGCGTATTCTCCCGTTTTGCTGTACACAGCGGATCTGTAATACTGCTATAGTGACCTCCTTGTATACACAGCGGCTCAGGTAACCGGTCAGTGTGAATGACGCGGGCTGGGTGCTTGAATACCGATGACTGGGCTGTCTGCTGCCAGGACAGAGCTATTTCGTCAGGTCCGGGTGAGTAAAGTCCGGACAGCAATGATTGTTTATCGCATTCCATGATCGCTTGGAGATGTATGAAAAACTAATGCAGAGGGAACCTGGCGAGTGACCATGGCAACCAATCACAGCTCTGCTTTTATTTTGACGAAGCGCTTTAGTTAAGAAAAGGTTGCAGTCTGAATAGTTACTAAGGGCTACTGCAGTATGCTTCAGTGCACTGGGGTATATACAAGCCAATGCTGTCATCCCTGGTATTCAGGATGTCTGTGTGTACATAAGATGTGTGATTGTACGTAGTAAACAGTATGGCCTGCCTGGGATACACTGTAAAGCTGCAGTCTGAATAGTTACTACTGGCAGCTGCAGTCTGCTTCAGTGCACTGGGGTACTTACAAGCCTAGGGTATGGTGGGCTACTCACTAAATTTTACCCACCCAATGAGGGACAAGTGTAGCAATAGGAGCTACATGTTGTAGGACACTAAGTCTAAGGCCCCACTTCGCGGAAAAGCTGCTTTTTTTATTTTTTTGTTGAAGATATAGGCCATGGTCATACCTGCGTTGGGTGACTGGGGACTCAATCCCCCTTTCTGCTTAAAATATGTGGAGAGAAAAGTCCTGCAAGCAGGATTTTTCTCTCCACCAATTTTAGGCAGAAACTTGGTGGACCCCATTATAGTCTATGGGGCCCACGGATTTTTAAGTGGATAGGGTTACCGTTTTTCGGATCGTCAAGCGGACCTAAAGAATGGAAACCCGAACGCTAGTGTGAACATATGATTGGTCCGGGAGACACATTTCGGCCCCCTATCAATCATATATTTATAGCCAGTCCTGAGGATAGGCCATAAAAAAAATAAGTCTTTAAAATGCAGGATTTTCAATGTGCTTTAAAGGGAGTCTGTCGCCAGAAGCAGATGGATAGATTAGGGGTCACCTGAATCAAACTGTGTTCTCCCCATTGCCCCTGCTGGGGCTTTGCTCTCTTCTCTAGAAAACCACCCCTAGCTGCTGCCTAGAGCTCCCCCCGTACCAACCATTGCTTTGGCTGCATTCAAGGGCGTTTAGAGTAGAGAGCATAGCCCTGGCAGGAGAAGAAATGCCCCTAAAGCCCTTTTCAGCTAATTTGCATAAGAATTTTCATGAAAATGGTGCTGCAATCTAGAATAAGAAAAGCATTTTTGACAAGTGTAGAAGCTGCTGACAGACTCCCTTTAAACCTTGCATAAACAACAATATGGTTGCATTCACACCTGCACTTGTTGCCTGTTCGGGCATTCTGTCCACCATTCCGATTGAAAAATGCATTTTTCCGAATTTTTCGGGCAGAAACCGTGCAGACCTCATTATAGTCTATGGGGTCCATGGGTAACTGCTTTTTAAACTGATTGGGTTTGCGTTTTTGAGTTCCTCAAGCGGACCCGAAGACCAGAAACCCAACCGCAGGTGTGAACCTAGCGTAATTCTGCTTTTCTTCAGGATCTTTATGCAACAAGTCTGCTACATTTTCAGTGTTCATGGGAATCGCTTCATATGTTGGCTGGGTTATATACTTGTGTCCAAGTACCTGGCAAAGCTACCTAGTCGCTAGTCATCCATTTTCTGACATCCTTGTAAATCATATTACTGAAAGAAGGCCACATTTACCTGATGTTAGGTGAAATAATATCTGAACTAAATAGGTTAAAAATATATATTTTTGTTTTTAATTTAAAACTAACTTTCCTGTCACAGCTCCTCCTTACCAGCAGCTGCTACCAATACATGATGACGTCTGCTTGTGCATTCTAATAGGGTCACCGTTGAAATCCGATGTGACCTCTAGACAAATGACTTGTGACCTCTGAGGCCAGTGATTGGCTGCACTTTGACCTGAATGGAAACATAACATTACAAGCAGATGCCATCAGACCGGGCTCCTGGCGCAGAAACCGAGGAGCTGTACTGTTGCCTGAAACTGCAATAACTAGGACTCAAGGTTATTTATTTTAAAGCCCAAAATGTAATTTTCTCATGTGTGCATCTCAAACTGTTTGCTTTATGCCATGCACATCCATCAGATTTGTTCCGCAATGTACACTGAGAAGTCTCTAAGGCCAACCCCTGTAAACAGACTGGGCTACTTCGCAAACTGGTTCTCTTCAGGTCACATAGAGACTGTACATAGAAACATACATCTAAAGAGTGTGCTGTAGGCAGCATTAACCTGTGGCTATGGGGAAGCAACTCCCAATGGAAATACTTTATACCCTGAACTAACAAAAGTATGTATGTATGTATACAGAAATGCATGTTCTTTATGTGTGCATGACCTGTGATGATATTGGCATCCATATCCTGCGCAGTGTCACCATTGGCCATGAGTGGGTCTGCTCTGCAATTCCCTGCCCCACCAGTCGCCAGGATCCTTGCTGTGCAGGAAAAATCTGTATTGGAACTGCAGTGCTAAACCAATGCTGCAGCTCCTATATTTTCAGGATTGGTGATGAGTCTAGACAGCCAGACCTACCCCAATAAGAATGTTATAGGAAAACTCCTTCGTTGGAACTTGATAAAATAATAATGCCTTGTAGATGTGTCAGCTATTGTATGATATAGAAGGAGCATGTACACAGGGGACTACGTATTCATTTGCATGAATTATTGTGACTCTTAAAGGGGTTGCCCAGGGAGCAGTAACTTACTTTCCTGGTCCTTAATGCATACAGGTGCATCTCAATAAATTAGAATATCTTTGAAATGTTTATTTCTTTCAGTAATTAAATGAAAAAAGTGACCTCCTATATTTTCTAGATTCTTTACACACAGAGTGTTCTATTTCAAATGTTTTATTTCTGTAAATGTTGATTATGGATTACAGGTAATGAAAACCCAAATCTAAGAAAATAAGAATATTGTAAAAAAAAAGTTTAGTATTGTGAATTCAGTGTGTCACCTGCCAAGGTTTCCTAAGCCATTAAATGGTCCCTCAGTGAAATGAATGAACGTTTCAAAGATATTCTAATTTATTGAGATGCACCTGTATGTCAGGGTCAGGCGGTTGACTCCCCATGAAGGGCATATGGAAAAGCTGAGTTGAGGGGAACTCTGAATGGGGAGTTGTTGCCATTACAATGGGAAATTCAGCCTTTTTGTTTTGTCCAGAAATTTGTGTGTGTTATTCATTCAGCACCTTCTGATAATTTATTTTCCTTTATTTCTGTAGGTTTTCAGAAGCAGTAAAAGGGTATCATTTCAGAAACTAGAGCCCAGCATGGGAGACCAGGAAAACTCCTTAATGTATGCAGTCTGGGCCAGAGCAAGCACTGTGAACTGTGGACGATTAACCCTGCATTGAGCATAATGGATGTCATTACAGAGTAGACTTTTCCACAACTCTTTTATGGCACCAACCAGTTTTTCCCTTATTATTTACCATTATAAGTTACAAATACTATAAACTGTTGCTGCTTTTGATATTCATGAATCATTATATCCAGAAAGGCCCCAATGCTTGTAAGCCAGAATACTCCATTCTGGAAGAAATATCAGTAACTTATCTTCGGGTCACAAGCATCCTGCAGGCCCCAAACTACATTGTTTCTGGTAAGTTCTTTTTTACATAACACTCTGAGTGTTTATAATAAAGGAATTCCAATATATGCTTTAAGATCAATGTCAGGGTGAATTTCCAAAAATATTGTTACAAACTCAAGTGCTCATGTTGGAATTGTAAGGGTGGGTTCACACTACTGTTGGATGTCTGTTATAATAGTGTCCGTTAAAAAAAAACAAACCAAAAAACGGACACCTATCATCGCAGACATTAATGGACACTAACTGATGTTAATGTGTCAGTGTTTTTTTTTTTTGTTTTTTTTGTTTCTGCTTTCTGACAGCAATGTCCATTACCCATAGACTTTAATGGTAAAAAATAACTGGCGCTTGACGTCCGTCATGAAACCATTTTTTTTTCGCAGATGCAGAAGTCCTGCATGTCAGATTTTTTTTTTGTCCATGAAAAATAACGGACATGTGACAGATTTAGTGTGAAACAGGCACTAACGGTCACTAACGGACACAAGATAAAATCTCATTGAAGTGAATGGAAATTTTAACGGATTTGTGATGGTTCTGCTAGTGTCTGTTGCTAAAATCTTGTAACGGACATTAGTAATGGACGCTACTGACGGTCACCACCAGTGTGAATGACTCCTTACCTGTAATGTTTGCAGAAGACCTCAATTTTTGATTATTAAGGCTAATGCCCCATGTAGCAGGCCGCAGCAAAAAAGCGCTGTGGGGGAAAAAACACGGCAGAAATGCGTTGCGGTTGTTCCCGCATTGATTTTCACAGTCCGTAGAGGTTTCTTCTGCGAACTTTCTGCTTCAATTATACCTATGTAAATGCCAGTGGTTTCCTTATAGGTATAATTAACATGCTGCGATTTCCAAAACCTCGATTGTTTTGGAAATTGCAGTGTGTCCGCTGCGCGTATTTTTCCGCAATGTGTGGATTGGATGCAGGCACTGTAAAACGCTGCAGCCAAACCAAGGCGTTTGGCCCCGGCCTAAAAGGGTTTTCCCGGACTTTTTAATTGATAGGTCATCAATTAAAGATCTGTGGAGGTCCAACATCTGCAACCCCTGCAGATCAGCTATTTGAAGTGGCTTCCTGAACGCAGTTTCTGCTTCACAGGCTGTGTGATGTCACATTGCCTGATCACAGGTCACTCACATTCATGTAAATGTGATGAGCTGTGATACCAAGCACAGCAGCTGTGCTCAAATACTGCAGCATCTTCAAATAGCTGATCGCTGTGGACACCTGCCGATCTTTAATTGATGAGGTCATCAATTGATAAGTTGCAGGAAAACACTCTAAGGCTAAGATCCCACGTAGCAGGCCGCAGCAAAAAAACGGTGTGGGAAAAATTGCGGCAGCAACGCATCACGGTTTTTCCCACAGCGCTTTTCACAGAAAGTCTACAGAGGCTTCCTTTACATACCTATAGGGAAACTGCTGGCGTTTCCGTAGGTATAAGTGACATGCTGCGACTTCCAAAACCGCAGCAGTTGGAAATCGCAGCGTGTCTGCTGCAAGTATTTTTCCGCAATGTGTGGATGGGATTCACAAGAATCCCGAACACTTTGCAGTGACTGTAAGACCCACGGCCTGAGGCTGAGGCCCCACTTTGCGGAAACACAGCTTCTTTTTGTTGCAATTTTTTTTTTTTTTTAACCAAAGCCAAGAATGGCTACAAAAGGAGTGGGAAATCTATAGGAATTACTCTCTACCTTATGCTCTGGCAACTCCTACGTGTGGCCTCAGCCTAAATGAACATTTGGTAAGTCTACATAAAAGCTTAAGGGCCCATTTACATACATGGGAATGGTGAAGGAAGTCAATTAGTGCTTGTTTTCTTCTGTTTACATGCCGTTATCATCCTCAGCAAGGGAAAGCTCACACAGTTTTTTGCTGGCTGTTTTTAAGGCGGAATCTGCCTCAAAAATGCCACCTAACTCCTATTCATTTCAGTGGGAGTCACGAGCATATTTTTTTTTCCTCTAGCGGATTTTTCTGCTAGAGAAAAAAAAAAGCATCATGACCTCTCTTCAGGTCATTCCACCTTGCAAACCCCATTGAAATTAATTGAAGACAGGAAAAACCACTAGCATTTTTTGGAATGGTTTTTGAGCTTTTCTTGTTTTTCCTAAAAACACTTAACAATTTTTCCCCCATTCATTTCAATGGGGTTTGCAAGGCAGAATCCACCTGAAGATGGATCATGAGGCTTTTTTTTTTCCTCTAGCTGAAAAAAAAATTGCTAGAATCAATAATCTGCCTGACTCCCATTGAAGAAAATGGCAGAGTTGGGAGACGTTTTTTGAGGCGGATTCCAGCTCAAAAATACTCCTACAAAAAACTGTGTGTACCTACCCTAAGAAAGAAAGAATGTTAAATAACAGCACCTTTCCTTTTACCTAGATGACCATCTGCAGAAAGCCATCTGGTAAGACAGTGCCCGACAAAGAGGGGGAGGGCACCATAACTGAGCCCCCTCAACACTTTCGGAAGAATGGTTGGAGTTGGCCTCCACATCCATTGCAGTTTGTGGCCTGGTTCACTTATCTTCTTTTCACCATCATAGGATTTGGCATTCTTGTTCCGCTCTTGCCTCGGCATTGGGTGGCCGCTGGTTATGTTGTATCCTTTTAATACAGAAGACTATCGTTCAATTATTTTTATATAAAAGATGAAGAATTTAAAAATAGAATACCATTGAAATATGCAAATTAGCTGTTCACTAATGTTATAGTATGAGAAGTCGTCCTACTGGGTATGTTCCTATAATAATTTTTAGGGCTCAAGCATGCACACTTGCTGTTATTACCCTGCAAGACATTCAGCAGACTTGGGTATTCTGGAATCCAGGCTGACAGGTTATAGGTTGCTGTAAATGGCAGTTTATATTCTGCTGACAGGTCAGTAGGACATTGCTCCCTATTATTATCAGGAAGCTAAAGGGAGTGCCTTATAATAACAATCTATTATAGAATTACAGTGACTTTAAGAGAGAAGACAATGCAGTGTGTAAAACTGTAACACAATATTGCGTGTGAAACCTAACTACAAAGGTATTTTCACAAGTCCAGAGTAAGGCTAATCTAAGCATCTTTACAAAGTCCTAGTCACCCCACAGATCTCCTGCCGCTCTGGATCCAGCACTCCCTGGATTCCCTGCTGATGTCCTTACTTCTCCAGCGATGATGTAACAGACTTGTAACCACAACAGTCCATCACTACCTGCAGTCGTCTGTCTCAAAAGGAAGCAGGACGTAGAAAACGGCAAGGGTCAGGACCAAGAAAATATTGGATGCTGCAGGGCATCAGTGAGGCATGTAAATATTTGGGAAAACTTTAGAAGCTGAGCCAGGCTGCTGATGCCAAGGCAAATTAAATCATGGGATACATCAAGAAAGGCCTATGCTTATCATAAGGATATAGTTTTGCCTCTGTGCAAATCACCAGTTAGACTTTACATGGAATACAGTACAGTTTGGCCACCTGTATATACGAGGGATATACCTGAATTGGATCAGGTGCAGAGAAGGGCAAACAAGATAATTAAAGGGATGGGCAGATTTGAGTCCAAATACAGGTTATTCAATATGGGAAATAATGATTTAGGGGCGACCTAATTACAATGTACTAATATATGAATAGACAATAGAGGGATCTTTATACACCTAGGCCTGTATTCATGACCAGGGGGCACCTTCTACTTCTTGAGGATAGAAGGCTTCTCTATAGTAAGAGCACTGAAGCTATGGCATTCACTATCACTGGGTTTTGAGCTGGTTGATACATTGAACACTTTCAATAAGGGCCTGGATGCCATTTGTGAGAAAAATAATATAAGTTATGGGAAGTAGATTTTTGAGATGGGACATTGATCCAGTAGGATAATAGGTTGGGCTTGATTTAGCTATGTGCTTTTTTTTTTTCCTTATCAATTATGATTATGTTACTATGAGTAGCACTTACGCTAGGGTCACACCTGCGCCTGGGTTCCTGTTCCTCGGGTCTTATAATGGGGTCCGCCAGGTTTCCGCCCAAAAAATGTGGAGAGAAAAGTGCTGCTTGCAGGACTCTTCTCTCCGCATTTTTCAAGCAGATTTAGGGACGGAAACCCCCGAACGTGAAGCAGGCACAGGTGTGAACCTAGCCTTATTTGTTATGACTGTTTGCTTTTTTTAACAGCTTAAAACTCTGGAAATAGAAGTCACCCTCTTTGATTGTTATATTATGTCAGAGGTTCCCCATCACATTTATTTATATATAATATCCTTGCACTCCCCATCTGAGAAGTAGGCTGTAAAATAGTGCCCTTTAGGTCTGTATGCCATGCCTGGGCAGCTATGTTAAGCACTAACACCAGTGATGTCGTCAGAACCCCTATAATGTTCTGTTAGCAGAGTTGCCTGCACAGTTGGTGTGAAGGTACAAAACACAGGATCCAACCTCCTATGATTTCAATGGGATGCTGATTTTTTTCCTAGCGGAATATCTAAGCATCATGCTTGATCTCCAGGTGGATTCCGTCTGACATCTCATTGAAGTGAAAGGGAGGTGTAAAAATACCACCTATCAGGGCTGGAATTGGACGGGGAATTTGGTCAAGTGGAAAAATTCAGCTTCAAATTCCTGAAGCTGAATTTTTAGCTAGGAAAAATTCTGCTATATTCTGCTTTTCCTAGCTGAAAATTCATCTTCAGGGACCTAGTTTGACATCGGTGTGCTTGGCTCAATAGAAACCACCTCAAGAAGAGTTAGAACTGAAAGAGATGTCCACTATGGCAAAAGGCACTTGACTCTAAGACAGAATAGTGAAGGATAAAGCATGGAGAGAGGATGAGTGGTGATGGAATGAAGTTTCCCATAACCATGTACCAGTTTAGTCTACATTTGACCTTGAAGTCACAGGTGGTTTTTTTTTTTCTTTTGCATGCAAATGGGTGTAGTTTGTTTCGTGACTAATAAAGAAGAGGGAAATCAATTTCTGAGAGTTTGGGGGAATATTATCAATCCACTTATTCAATAGGGCTTCCTAGGGATTCTTTCAAACATTGTGGCCATCATTGACTGGATAAGATAATAACTATAATAATGAACGTTGGCACACCATGTTTTATATTCTGATACATAGCTTTGACATTGTTCTTCCTTAATCCCCTTTATACAGTGTATGGGAGTGTTGTTCACTTTACATTGTATTGTCCATTTTCTGGCTGTAACTATCGATCCAGCAGATGAGAATGTACGTGCCAAGAGCTCCCCTGGTCCACTTCCTGTGTTCGATAGGACAAAGCATGCTCATGTCATTGAAAACATGCATTGTTACATCTGTGAGGTGGATGTGTAAGTAGAAGTTATTGTGTCTTGTATGTGTACTAGTCTTACAGGTGAGAGGACATGTGAACACCACTTCTCCTACAAATGAGTTCTGTGTACCTCTCCAAGAATACTTACATATACATCACAGTAAAAATACTCAAAATGTAGTCATCTGAAGTAGGCATTATTGGGGAACATTTGTCCCCATGCCTTTAATCGGTGGAGAGATCTTAAGCCATTGTTTACTAAAAATCTGTAGTGAAAATCTGAAAGTGACAATCTGCCCCAAAGATGGCTGTAGATATATGCTAGGGCTGCACTGCAACTATTTGTAGCACTACTGATTGATTTTAATTAAGTGACATCTACAGCCCACAAGATTGCATACAGTCATCTGGCATCCCGCATTCATACAGCCAAGTTTCAGCTGTAAAACTCAGTCCGTGTGTTGGCCGGATTTACTGACCTGAACAGTATGTAGGGAGCAGGATTCCTAGCAGTATAGTTATCTATGCTGGTAAAAGTCCCTGCTTCTCAGGGACAAACTGTCCCCTACCAATTATAATACAGGACAGTCTGTCACTGGGAGGCAGGGACTCCTCGCATCATAGATGACTATACTGCTAGGAGTCCCTCTCACGACTGAAACTCGGTTGTGTGAATGCTGGGTAACTCTCTCCCATTTCTCACCACTTTGGCCTGGATAGATTGTTGGGGGAAATATCTCTGCTTTTAAGGACCTAATCACACATCAATGTTTTCAGTCAATTTGTAAGCCAAAACCAGTACTGGAGACTACACAGATATAAGGTATATTACAATTTACACTTATTCTGTGTTTTCAACTCTCTCTTGTCTTTAGCTTACAATCACAGATGCAAAACATGAACTAAAACACTAAGATATAAGTAAGGTCTTATTCACACATCAGTGTTTTGGACAGTGATTTCCATCAGGGATTATGAGCGAAAAGCAGGTGCAGGTTGAAAACACGGAACAGGTGCAACAGGTCTTTCTAATATACTTTACCTCTGTGCAGTCTCCTGCCCTAATACAAAAGGCTAGGGGGGATCCCCGCCCACTTCTATAAAACACATTATGCTAGTAATGGGGCGAAGGCCCAGGGGTATGAGAATATACGAACATCACCTGCATAGAACCAAAGGACAGACAAAACAGACCATGGAAACACACAGCTAGGACAAGCAATAGGGAAGACACATGAGGCGGGGGAAGGGGAACATCCGGGGAAGGGCAAAACGACCAGTATCCGCTGATTCATGTGTTCTTGATAATTGGATTACTGTATTATTTCCATTAAAGAGTTAACCAGAAACATGTTATGTTTGTCTACATTAAACATCCATTTGTGTCTTGTTTAAGTGTTGGGTCACTTTCATGTGCATGAATTGTATGTCACTGTATCCATAGTCTCTTTCTATTACAGGTAAAGCATGTTTTTCTATTGTCTCCACAGGGGCGCCAAATCAAAGCACTGCAGTTTATGCAATAAATGTGTCAGTAATTTTGATCACCACTGCAAATGGCTTAATAACTGCGTGGGAGGGAAAAACTACTGGTGAGAGAAACATGCATTTGATTCTACCAAGATCTCTAAGTCAATTCTCAGGCCACTCCACAGGAGAAGCAATTTATTACTTGTAGATCAAAGCAGGATTGCTTATGTAGGAGGCCGTATCTTCAGCCATATCTTATTAAATGAGGTTCTGTATAAGTATTAACGAACAGCTAGTAATGTTTAATGACATAACAACCTCTTAGCATTCCTAACATGTCTATTTAAAGGATTCCTAGTGATGACAAGAACAGGCTCCCGTTTCTCCTCACTGCACCTTCACAGTGAGGAGGAACTTTGATATAGTGGTACTTGAGAAATGTGCACTGCTGCTGCATTCAAAGTGCTGTGTACAGTGCTCTGCTATCTTTGTCAATTCCACAGTTATTGAATGGTGTGAATGTGTGCATACTGTGCCTCAACACTCAGCTTTTTATACTCGATGACTTCCCCTGCGATCAAAAACTGTGAACAGGTGAAAAATCTCAAATTTTGGAAAGAAAACAATTAAACAGAACCGGGAGCTTTTTTGACTTGTCTCTTCACGTGCTAACAGTATCAGGATATGTAGAGAAAAATTTGTTTGACATGGGTAATGAATGGTAAGACCTAGTTTTCAGTTTATTTCTAAATTTCTCATTGACACAGCGCAGTGCAGCGTTATGAGAAAAGATGCTCCGATATTGTTATTTTACTAAAACAGACATGAGAAGAGAGCCAAAGGGACCTCTATAAATGGACTACAAGCAAATTCTGTGTATTCTGATCCTATACAGTCTTACTCCCATCCATCTGTCCCCATACAATGCTTACATATATTTGGTAGGATGAGTAGAGGATAGATGGGTGGCAGTGCGACTTCAGTATCATACTACACTAGGTTTGTCTGGAACCATGAAGGCATATATGTCCATATAGCTACTGTAGAGGACTGTTTTAAAAAGTTGCTTTGGGTCAATGAAAGAATACTAGTTGCAATGGCGAAAATACCATTCAAGAAGTTGTTCTCAAAAGAATTGATCTGCAAGTCCCTTTATTACATCACTGTAGTCCTGCATAATCTATACCAAAGATTAGTGCCAGTTACCCACACAGAGGCTCACTGCGCATACCCTGCACATCAGGTAGCTGCTTTAGTCTGCCTTGGTATCATAGCTGGGTGGTAAATATTATTTTAGGCCATGTCATTCTATCCTCCCAGCCACCTAGGAGAATATTCCATTTGTGTTTTATAACTTTTTCATACATGTATGCCTTTATGGATCCAAACATAAATCTATGTACTTTAAGGATATACTATATATCTACCAATTTTATTGTTACAGTTCAAGGTATTAGAATTCTGTCTGCCTATATTCACCCCATGTAGGAATTTTTCTTCTGTTATAAAAGTAAACAAACCTGACGGAAGAACGTGTCAATCATGTTTTTTATATTAAAGTCAAGGGGAATGGAAACAGTCAGAGGGGGCTCCGCCTGTGTCCATTACTCTGCTGTCATTAAAGGGGTTATCCAGTTTCCAAAAAGTATCTGCAAATACATCTACAGTAGTGCTAAGTACTCACTGTTCCCTTGTGCACCCTTTACTTAGTTTAATTTTATTTGTTGCTCCTTGAATCACTGTTATTTAGGCCCAGTTCACATCTGTGTTCGATTCCCCCCGAACGGAAACCTATACAAATAAAAAGCTCGGTTTCCGCATGAAACATGCGGAGAGGAAAGTGCTGCTTGCTAGGTTTCTGTTCAGGGGGGTCCCCAAGTGGACTCCCGGAACAGAAACCCAAACGCAGAAGTGAACCGGCTCTTACATGCAGTGAATCTGTGGACAAACTACATTTCCCATGATTCATCTGCCTGCTCTCTCTCTCTGTGTACCCCTCCCTTCTCCATTCTCTCCTGCAATGAAGTCACAGTCATATTTCTTTTGTATAATAATGTGGTTTAGATAAAGTAAGTGATAAACATAAGAGAAAGTTTGGAATTTTATATTGCTCTTGTTTTATCAACATTTTAGGCTTTTTTTCAACTGTCTTATATCTGCATTCCTGGGCACTGTATTGCTGAGCACAATTTCATCCTACGTATTTGTTGCATACTTCGTGGCCCCAACAGCATTAAGAAGCGACCAGCACTTTCAGGGTGATTTTTTTTTTTTTATATTTTTTTTCTTTGTTTTTTTTTTTTTTGATGTTGATTTCTGTCGTATAAAAATCATTATCCCTTTGGATCCTTTTTAAAAACCGGACAGGAAAAGGAACCATATTGCATAATTTTGTTTCCATTTGTAGTCTGTGTTAATGGTGAATTTGTCCTACAAAAAAAAAAACTGCCTTTCAATAGGATGAAGAAATGCATGTGAACCTAGCCTTAAAGAGCTGTGCCACTGAAGACACTGATTACCTATCCTCAGGATAGGGGAGAAGTGTCTGATTTGTGGGACACCCAGTGATCATAAGAACCATGTGTGAATGGAGTGGTGATACCCAAACGTGGTCACTGGTACATTTACTTCTATGGGACTGATGAGAAAGCAATCTCCCGTAGCCCGTGTAAGAGTGAATGGAGTGGTTGCCACACATGGGCCAACTGTTCCATTCACATGGAAAAGTTGCAGACCTCCAGTCTCCTGGCTGCTGGGGGGCTCCTATGGTCAGGCCTTTAGTGACCAGACAGCGATTATCCACTGTACTACAGAAGGTGGGAAAACACACATTGAGGATTTTGTTGCTTTTTTTTGCTGCAGATTCACTCCTGGCTTTGGCTCAATAAACCACAGCACAATATGCACCAGTAAAAGCAACAAAAACTTAATGTGTGCCTTAAGCCACTGAGCACAGTGGCTCAGTGGTTAGCAGTGCTGCCTTGCAGTGCCTGGGGTCCTGGGTTTGAATCTGACCAAGGGCAATATCTACATGGAATTTGTATATTCTCCCAGTGTTTGCGTGGGTTCCTTCCCATTTGTTTTTTTTCCTATATTTTTCCTGGGTGTTGGAGATGAGCGCCAGTATGGCAGCCACTAACTCCACTACTCCACAACGCTCCCTGCGCTTTGAGTCCCTTGGTGAGAAAAGCACATTACAAATGTTTGTCGTGGTCTTTATCAAGTCTTAAAGAGCTGATTAACAGGCTTTTAATTAGGGAAGATGAGCACTTAAAGGGGTTATATATTTATAATTGGGCGTACCCAAAGTTCATTTCTTGTAATGTAGCATACAGTATATATGAGCACACTTCAGAGTGACTAGGATAAGCAAGTAGCAGACATTGTGCTCCAAACAAAATCTTTGCCTGCAGCTTTCTTGATGGAGATGCTTATATGTAAATTAGCAGTTCCATCCTAAAAGGGACCCTGTCAGCCGATATGAATTTGGAGTTTAGGGTCCAAAACCTTTGGATATAACAGCTGCCTGTCCTGACAATCTTTAATAAGCAAAGTTATATCCTACCCAGGAGATGAGTCCCGAAATTCGCTTTGGAGCATGCACATTGTGCCCAACGAAGCCTAGGTTAGGGTACCTCGCTTCACTGAACATTTCCTGCACCAATGTACTGAACCACACTTCCGGACTTTTCTCCCAGGGTAGATATAACTTCATTTACTAAAGATTGCAGGTTGGGCAGCTGTAACATACAGTTTTTGGACTCCAGTTGCATAATGGCATGCTGATGGTTTAGTGGCACCAAACCAGCTTACAGGTTCCCTTTAAAGCTGCAAGTATAAATGTTAAGAGCAGAATCCCTATAGCCTTCACAACACTTGGAGCAGAGTACAGCACCCTGTAACTTGTAAAATGTGTGTCACTTTCTCACCAAAAGGAAACTTGTTTTTTTTCTGTAAACCACTCTAGTATCCTGAAGCCTGAAGTAGAAGACTAAGACAGCTTCATTTTCCACCGCCGGAACTTTCGCCGCGGTCTGCCGCGTGGGCGGAATCCGCCTGAAGATAGGTCATGTTGCTTTTTTTTTCCGCTAACGGAAAAAAAAACGCTAGAGGAAAGAAAACGCTACTGACTCCCATTGAAATGAATGGGAGGCATTTTTCAGACGGATTTTGAGGTGGATTCCGTGTCAAAATCTGCTGCCAAAAAACTCCATGTGAACACAGCCTTAAGGGTGCAGAAGAAATCCCATTCACAGCGGGTCAGTGACCACATGATGTTGGGGGGGTTATACCAGTTTCACCCACAACACTGTGTATACATTGATCCGCTACGTGGGCAGAGTTTTCACTGCATGCTGTCACTGTACAGCAGCCAATACGTGAGTTATATCCACTGAGGATGACAAGCTGTTAGGATGCTATAACATGCGGCCGAGTCACGGTAACCGCACATGGAGGACTTTTCTCCCCGTCTCTTTCAATATGAAAACGGCAGACACACTGTGGACCCTGTTATAGTCAATGCTGTCCGTGGGTAACAGCTGTTTTAGCGGTCCAGCTCTCCGTCATTCAGGTCCACTGGGGGACCAGAACAATGGAGAGCCCGCCGCAGATGCAAACCTAGCCTTACTGAATGTAAGCTCTATTTACCGCACGGGACACTTAGGTTTAATACCCCAGACAATAACTTCATTCAAGGGAGGCATTTTTCCCTTCTCTCCTGAAAGCAGTGTGGGCTCCACTGGTTTCCTATGGCCTTTGGTGTAGAATGGCAGGGGTAGGCCAAAAGTTAGACATGGATACAGTGTGTATGATGACCATGTAATGTATACTCCTACAAAAGGGATTACACCTGTTGTGATATAATATATCTGGTTGTAATTTCATATTCATGTTTTCCAGGGGTCGAGAACCTTTCAGATGTATGGTATGTGTTCCTACCTGCAGCCCCAGTGGAAACTCAAGCATCTGTCATTTTGGGCCTAGCCGCTCTTGTTTCAGTGATGGGACTCATTACTATACTGCTGATAGGACAACTGCTCTGCTTTCACATCTACCTCTGTAAGTATTGTTCCATTAGGACGCCACACTTCAGTATAGAAGATTGGATTCATTTTCATGCAATAAGCAAGTTGTCAAATTTACAAAATAATAACAAATTGAAATATTCAGACACATACACATCTTAAAGGGAGTCTGTCGCCAAATTCAGCATATCAAAACATCCCACAGATTGGTTAGGGCAGTGATGGCGAACCTTTTAGAGACCGAATGCCCAAACTGCAACCCAAAACCCACTAATTTATCACAAAGTGCCAACAAGGCAATTTTACCTTAAATTAACCAGAATCTATTTTATAGTGACCGTGCAATGTTATTACAGCCTGTAATAATATCACATCTGCTATAAAACAGATACTGTGTGATATAAATAGTGAAGGGGCCCCCACACAGTACAATTCGCTCTGAAGTGGCCCCCAGACAGTACTATATGCTCCAGAATAGCCCCCATACAGTATTATATGCCCACAGTGGCTCCCACACAGTATTATATGCTCCACAGTGGCCCCCGTACAGTATTATATGTTCCACAGTGGGCCCCTGCACAGTAGTGTATATGCTCTACTTTGGGCCCACCCACAGTATTATATGCTTCACAGTGGGGCCCCACACAGTAGTATATACTTCACAGTGGGGCTGCACACAGTAGTTTATGCCACTTACCTAGTCCCACGAAGAGCATCCTCCTTCTGCTCGCGCGCGCTGATGACTTACGTCATCACGCCTGCGTCGGGGCAGAGATTACACTCTGCAATCAGTGTAAGCCTGTGGACCGCGGCCTACACTGACAACTCAGCTGTATCTGCAACACATACAGCTGAAAGAAGCGATCGCTCACTAATAGAAAATCCTGTACCGGATTCCCTGTTAGTGAGCGATCATGGCGACGGCGTGCGTGCCAACTGAGAGGGCTCTTTGTGCCCTCTCTGGCACGCGTGCCATAGGTTCGCCATCACGGGGTTAGGGTTACCTGAATCAGACAGTGTTTCCCCTATGAATTAATGCCTCTGTTGTCAAAATATTGCTGTTTTTGTCAATATTCAAAAGAGCACTTTTTGGGGTGACAAAGGTGTTGCTGTTTACCACTTTGGAGCAATGGCAACAACCATGTTCTATAACCCCAGATATAAACAATTTTTCATGAATAGTACAGGTTAATATAAGGAATTTTAATATATCTTATTAAAGAAATATGTTTCCTTCTCCACTTTTCAGGCTGAATTACTTCCTACATACGAAACTATGAATAGGGGGAGGGGGAGACTGCTAGAATAGACACATGGATAACTGTTGCTGCTACACTGTGCTACTATGTGAGTGAGACAGAGCTCATTTGACTCCGCTATATCTTCCAGATAAGACTTTATTGCTCCACAGAATGAAGCAATAGATCATTTAACCAGCCGGCAGCAGCCTCCTCCTTCTCCCGTTATAGAGTTCTGTAAGGGAAGTTGGATAGGAATCAGATTTCTATGTAAACAACAGTGTGAGTGAAGATATGGAGGAGGAAACAAATCCCTTAAAATAGATTACAAAGTTTCTTATATTCATGTGTACTGTTCATTTCTGAAAAGTTGTTTATAACTGTAAGTACACTGTAAGTAATCCCCAGTGTATGATTTTCGTGAGTTTTATAATTCGCTGGGGATCCATGCAACATTTCATGAGTAGTTCACATATCCAAAGTGAACTACATTATGTATCATAAAAGTGATATAAATGGCATCATAACCCCATAATAAATTCATTTATTGTACATTTCTAAAAGTGACTGTGACTGTGTTTTTGTCTATTCCAGTGTGGAATAAACTTAGCACTTATGAATATATAATGCACCAGCGGCAGAAGCAGGAAATGAAGTCAAACTGCAGAGAACCAGAGGCTGGAGGGACACCGCCTACAGGCCGGGCTCAGGTAAAAAAAAAAAAAAAAATATTTAGTAATTGGCACTTGCATTCTTCTAACTGCACAAAGTATTTTATTTTTCTTATCATTTTTGTTTTTTTCTACATATGTTTTCCTCCTTAGAATGAGAGCTATGGTGGAAGTCTCATTTACACTAATCCTGATGTTCTAATTGAGGGTCCTTCGTCTGGATCTCTTAACACAGAGTGAGTCTACAGAACACGTTTATTGCTCCATAAAGAGGCATATGTAGATAATTGTTTCATGATCACTGTAGAACCAAAAATACAGGACTTTTTAAAGAATTGTTTATTTCTAAGTAGCTTGTTACCAGGCAGTGCACCTGTGTATTCATCACATGACCATGGAGTGATTTTTATACCCTAGAAGTGAGCAGAATGAATGACAGCAAGCAGAGATCTAGAAATTTTTGAGAAATTGATATATTGAAAGGATATTGGAAAATTGGATAACTTTTCACTAACTTTTTTCTCTCTATAATTGTCTGAAATTAGACAACTTCTTTGTCTTGTTAACAGAGGGTATGGTATATCTCTTGAATTCACTCTTGTAATTTTATCTACTGGTTTATGTATTGTAAATTGGTGTATGATATACTTTGTACAGTGGTTATACGGTTGTGTTAAAAAGTTTACATACCCTGGCAGATTTTTTGGGGTTTTTTTGGCCTTTTTTCAGAGAATATGAATGATAACACAAAAACTTTTTCTCTGCTCATGGTTAGTGGTTGGTTGAAGCCATTTATTGTCAAACTTTTGTGTTTTCTCTTTTTAAATCATAATGACAACCAAAAACATCAAAATGACCCTGTTCAAAAGTTCACATACCCTGGTGATTTTGGCCTGATAACATGCCCAGAAAACAAACCACGGTCAGGTAGACCAACCAAAATTTCTGCCCCAACTGCCCGGAAAATAGTTCGGGATGCAAAGAAAAACCCACATGTAACATCAGCTGAAATACAGGACTCTCTGAAGACTATTGGTGTGGCTGTTTCAAGATGCACAATAAGGGCTGCATGGTCGAGTTGCCAGAAGAAAGCCATTACTGCACAAATGCCACAAAGAATCTCGCCTTCAATACGCCAAGCTTCAAAACTTCTGGAACAAGGTAATTTGGAGTGATGAGACAAAAATCGAACTTTTTGGCCACAACCATAAACATTACATTTGGAGAGGTGTCAACAAGGCCTATGATGAAAGGCACACTATTCCTACTGTAAAGCACGGAGGTGGATCTCTGATGTTATGGGGATGTGTGAGCTTCAAAAGCACAGGAAGCTTGGTCAAAGTTGAAGGAAAGATGAATGCAGCACGTTATCAGCAAATACTGGAGGCAAATTTGCACTCATCAGCCAGGAAGCTGCGCATGGGACATACTTGGACGTTCCAACATGACAACGATCCAAAACACAAGGCCAAGTCAACCTGTCATTGGCTACAGCAGAAGAAAGTGAAGGTTCTGGAGTGGCCATCTCAGTCTCCTGACCTCAATATCATTGAGCCACTCTGGGGAGATCTCAAGTGCACAGTACATGCAAGACAGCCCAGGAATTTACAGGAACTGGAGACTTTTTTCAAAGAAGAATGGGCAGTTTTACCATCTGAGAAAATAAAGAGCCTCATCCACAACTACCACAAAAGACTTCAAGCTGTCATTGATGTTAGAGGGGGCAATACACGGTATTAAGAACTGGGGTATGTGAATTTTTGAACAGGGTCATTTTGATGTTTTTGGTTGTCATTATGATTTAAAAAGAGAAAACACAGAAGTTTGACAATAAATGGCTTCAACCAACCACTAACCATGAGTGGAGAAAAAATGTTTGTGTTATCATTCATATTCTCTGAAAAAAGGCCAAAAAATCTTAAAGCACCACACACATTTATGGCACAGCAGTGGTGCAGGTACAGCAGGATGACTTATGAATGGCCAACATTGGATAAAGCTTCAGTAACTGCCTTTAACCCCTTGCGATGCAGCAATCACCAGTGACTGCTGCATCAACAAAAGAAGGCAGAAAAAGAAAACATATGGCTCTTAAAATGAGATGAATCAAAAATGACCAAAATTAGCCACTTTTTAGACATAGTTAGAGTTAGGGTATTTTTTTTTTCTTGGCAGCATTGTTGTGTCCATTGGAATACTGCTTTATTCATTTGTATTATGTCATTTTGTATTTTTATAAAAGTTAAAATTGAATCAAATGGATAAAAGAGAAAACTTTTCAAGATGTAAAGATGTAGCAGATATGAATTTGTTGTCTACCTCTTCTAGATGATAACTATATTCTGTGTCTGTGTGCAGCTCACCAGTGCCCATGAATGCTGACCATAGGAACAGAGAACCTGAATTTGAGCCTAAGACATCACCAGCAGGAGAGAAGAAACCAAAGAAGGTTGGTACCAAGAACAAATTGAGATTTCTCCTTGAGATAAGTAACGCTGAACTTAAAAATGGACTATGTGTATATATGTCACACTGTATAATACATGAAATTCGTGACTCTTGTTTCTGATTTTACTTCCAGTTGATACTAAAGACACTGTTTATTAAATACTATTAATAACAGGTCTCAATTAGCCAACCAAAGCAATCATACAGAAACAGATACATTTTTAGCAGACCCGCAGTGTAGTGTGCTATCGTTCTCCTAAGTCCTGGCAATAATGTGGGGCTGTGCCTGGGAGCTGCAACACTCCCACCCCCCTGGGCAGAGCCAGCAGGAGAGGCCACCCTACTGGATCCATGTATTACCCTGGAAGGCCACTCCCCAAAGGATAGGTCATCAGTAAGTGATCTGTGGGGGAAGTCAAACAATCCGACGCTGCACAGATCAGCTGTTCCAGCAAACCTTCAGGCATCGGAAGCTGTTGTTGTGGATGTGGAGCACGTGCAGGCTGCTCCTATTGAAGTAGTAGAAGTGAAGCTGCAGCCCTGTATAGAAGTGGTTCTGGCAAATTGCAGTGCTGGTCTTATGATATGAATAGGAGCAGCCTGCAAGCACTCCATATCCACTGCGCCAGCTTCTGGCACATGGAGACTGCCAGAACAGCTGATCTTTGTGGGGTTTGACTGTCGAACCTAACACAGATATTGAAGACCTATCCTGTGGATAGGTCATCAGTATAAAAAATCCATTTGATGCCAGAAAACCCCTTTAACCCCTTCCTGATATATGCCGTAATAATTAAAGCTGTGTGATCGCCAAGCCCAGCGGGTGTCAGTCATTACATTCCCAATTAAGAATTTGCAAATGGCACCAAGAATTTTAAGTTTTGGAGCCATTTGTGACTATCCCAGGCGCTGCGCTGCCGCTGTAATAAAAAGAAGTTGCTTATACATTTAGCAGACAGCCGTGGAATATAGAATAGAATGTAATTTTTCATTTTCCAGGCCCAATTTTGTGAAAGACATTTAGGACCAAAATACTCATTATAGCCTATATATATTCCTTAAAGGGTCTAGTTTCCAAAATGGGGTCACTTTTAAGGGGTTTCCACTGTTCTGGCACCTCAGGGGCTCTGAAAATGTAATATGGCATCTGAAAACTATACCAGCAAAATCTGCCCGCCAAAAGCCAAATTACACTCTTTCTGTTAGGGGTCTAAGTGCAGAACTATGGGAGTGTTGTATTTTTGAGAGATGTACTATGTGAACTGTGTAACTAAAACAGTTGAGGGGACATTTTAGAAAACGCAGAACACTGGAAGGACATGCCTGTGGTCGTCATTGTCTGGAATAAACATGGATGTGACGTGTTATATTATACAAGTGGTCCCAGTATGCCATGGAGAATAGGACAGCCCAATTTTACAACAAGTGGATTCTTCAAAATAAAACAGATGAGTCCACTGAGTCAACATGAGAGGTTAAAGGGATTTTTCAGACATAATAATTGATGACCTATCCTTAGGAGTCTGACACGTGGGCCTCCTGTTTGGGTGAACGCTGCAGCCTCTTCAGTACTTTCCAAGTACAGTGTCGTACATTTGTACAGTGGCTTTGCTTGGAAAAGAAAACAGCAAAATTAGCTGCAAAAAACGCAGCTGCAATAAAACAAGTTGCCCCAACCTAAAAATATTCACGAAAAGGAGCAGTTAGAGATTTGTTGTACATACTGCAGATTTCGTGTATGCATTTTCTTTGGCCAAAAGTATATCTAAAATATAAAATTGCACTGACTTAGGCCTACAATCATCCTTCCCCAAGCGTGAAATGGATGATAACCGGGAACAATAGAATGTATTTACCTAAGCAGAAAATCTAGAGGTAATAAGAGGTTGTCTGTTATCCAAAAACATTACTAAAATCTCATGGACTGTATATGGCATTTCAAATCAATCTATAAGCGTCCATACACCTTTAAAAAGGGCCTTTCATGTCCCCTTAAGATAGAGATTGTTGCAAATCTGCACTGAATTCAGAGCACTTTCAGGTTTGCTGGCATCTGCCCTGGATCCAGGGGAGTTCATTCCCCAGACTAGCATGTGTCATTGACTGTATGCTATCATGACTACAGAAAAGAACTGAAAATTACTTATAGCCTCCTATCCAGTTGCAGATTTGGTCTTGTAATATTTAATGCCACAAAGGCTAAGTTCATATCCACATCAGAGTCGAAAAAGTCCAGAAAAGTCCTGCAAGCGCAGGTTTTTTTCATCCACCATTTTCAGTCTAAAAACAAGGGTCCCCACTATAGCCAATGAGGTCTGTCGGCTCCGTATGTAACCGCTCTTTTAGCGGTCCGTTTGTCCATTGTTCTGGACCGACTGACAACCCTGTGCAGATGTGAACGTAACCTAAAATGTGCTTTTTGTTTTTTTGTTGCAAATTTCTTTCCTAAGAATTGTCAATTGTTAATGCTCCTCCAGTAAATCCAATTGTTAATAAAAAAAAATTATAATTTCACACAGTTCTGCAATTCTTTTTCAAAAAATTTCGAGACAATTCCATGAAGTCCTTCATGAAATTTAAATTCTAATTATATGTGTGTTTTTGTTTTGTTTTGTTTTTTTTTTGTTTTTTTAATTCTCTTACCAGAAAAAGAAAAAAAAGAGGACAAAAGGCAACAAAATCTCCCCAGAAGACTCAAATAAACATTCTGGGGATATACCAGGTGTTTGTGTCTTTCCTCCATCCAATGGAGAAAATGGTGAGACATTGAAGTATATAAATCTGATATAAATGTTGTTGTACTTATGATTTGTTAAGGGAATATATTGTAGGCTGGTGAAAAACAAATTAATGTCTGTGTATTATGGATTATTTTAAGTATACTTAACATTCTTGTGTATTCTGTTAGGCCCATAAAATAATCCAGTTATAGAGGCAGTCCTTATGCAGCAAGATTTTCGTGCACATGCCATGATATAAGCCTTTTTCCATAGGCTTTTTTAATAGGACTTGAAAAAAAGAAACCGTAAAAATAACTTGGAATTCGTGGCTTTTTTTTTTTTTTTTAAAGAAAAAAAAACACAGTAGACAAACTGTGTAAAGGAAGTCCATATAGTGATAAACTTGTTTGATGTATATTCATAAGTACCTTTTTATACATATAGAAACGCCACACAGGATAAATGTTACATGTCCGGTCTTGGGTCATGGGCAGACCTACCGCTAGAGCAGCCGTATCGGCTGCCTGCTTCTGTCCATGGCCTTTCCACTTTGCCTTCAGCCGCTAAGTGGCGCCTCACATTATGCCCCAATGCTGAACTGATCTGAATGCCTCACCCTGCTCGTGACTTAATATGCAGCAAGAGGCTACAGCTGAAGCAGAGGAGGTAGCTGGGATGGGTTTGTGAATATTGTGCGCTACTTTCTGGAGTAGTGCAGTAGGTAGCGAGGTAAAGTCACTATGTAGAGGCCAGTGTGGGGGCAGTATATTGTGTGGGGGGTCAGAAAAGTGGGCATTTACACTATGGGGACAATAAAGGGGCAATATACTGTGTAGAGGCCCACTAAAATGGGAAGTTACTGTGTGGGGAGCAGTATACTGTATGGGGACCAATAAAGGGGGCAATATACCATTCAGGGTGCCAGTAAAGGGGGCATTATACCATGTGTGGGCTAATAAAGGGGGCTGTACGAGCAGTCAGTCAAGGAGGCGTTATTCTGGGGGGGGGGGGGCTTTTTGTTTCTAGTTACGCCCCTGGCTGTGCTTATCTCATTCACACTTGAAGATTTAAAATACTTGTCCAAATGCAGACATAAAATGCATATATGTTTGAAGCTTGGATGTTAATGGAAAAAATGACATGAATAAATTCCTACAAACCTCCCAAAACTACAAAGTATTAGGAATATTGATTGAACAACTTTTTATGTAGTTTAAAACTGTAAAAGGATTATAAATTTTTTTTTTGTTTTCTCTTTCTAGAAGAGTCTTCATCTCCTATAGGTCTGGCCATCCATTCTCCAAATTTCCCATCAAGGTCTTTACCTGTTTTGGCTCCCATAAACTTGCATCCAGTTCAGGCTGCTGGACCACCTGCAGAATATCACTCTGATTCTGCAGAGTCCATGGAAGAAATTCCAGTAGCCCAGACACATCTTGGCAGCTGTTCTATGAGTGAAAACCTGTTTCTAACACCAAGGAGTCCCAAAGACATAGTAAGCGAGTGTGAGCATGGACCAAAACAAAGTTACTTCTGGCCTGTCACATCACAAAAATTTGAACTGCTTCCAAAGACTCCGTCTGTATTTGTCAGTGAGAGCAGTGGAAAACCTATGTCCAATGGACTGGTCAATGATCCCAAAGCACAGGACAGTCACAAGACATGTTACAAAAAGATGTGGGTGGCAAAGGGCATGGAAGGAGAGCAGGTTCTTTCCATCTCTAATGCAGAAAATTTGCCCTCCATCAATTCTAATAAGTAGTTATACCACTATTTTCTATGAAGACTTGTAAGCATTTATTCTTAATAAATTCTTTTTATATTGATAGTTTTGTGTTTTACTTTTATTATGTTTCTCTGATAAATTATAGTTGTTGCACAATGCAGTCAAGAACAGATGTCAAGCTTCCTTCACTGTAGAATACATTTCTAATTGTCGTCTTTTTTTTACATCTCTAACTCCAAAAGGGGGATCACTACCTGCTATGATTCTCTCCCTCCACACATGAACACTGCACCCAACCCCATAGTCCAAAGTTCTGTGCCTGTTTCTATAGTGAACCAGAAGAAGATTCCCCAACCAGCTGACTGAATGGGCTGTACCACACTGAACAATTGGGGTCCCAGGAGTCAGACTCCGTTGACCTGATATTGATAGCTTATCCTCAAAGCCTCAGAAAATCCCTTTACACTCCCACAACACTTTGATCAATCATCTTTTTCTCCAGAAGACATAAGAATTGGCAGCCCTCTTCCCTCCGAACAAGTTCTGATCAATAGACACGTCAGTCAGCGCTCATTTACATTGGACTATTACACACTGACTGGTGCAAAGTACATGGGGAAGAAGCAATTTCTACTGCGATTGCTCCTCCATTGATCTGTATCGGCAGCACATCCCCGGACACACAGGTGATGTGCCGCTGATAACATGCATGTTTTTTACTGCATAACACATGCAGTCAGCTGATATATAGTATCAGCATAACATCGGCCAGTTATTGGGAATGAGCATTTTTAGGGTAAGGACTTATGTTCAGGTTTTGTTGTTGCAGTTTTTGAAGCCAGAACCTATAGGACAGAACAGAAAGGTGTAGAAATTGTACTTCCTTTCCCCTTAGGATTTCCCTTCATGAATAAACACCTTTTCTCAAGTTTGGGCTGTTGAAACTGCCCCCAAGAACTTTAACCCTGGTGATGGTTATTGCCCCCTTCTGGCCAAGAAGCTGGTGGTTCTCCTTGCTTCAGAAGCTTTTAGTTGGAAGTTGCCAGAGAGGGTAGATCTCCTATCCCAGGGCCCAGTTCTATACCCAATGGTGAGGAATCTGCATATTCCTTGGCTATTGAGAGTCAGATAATAGAAAGTTAAGGTCTTCTTTTTCTTATTTGCTAATAAGCCTAGCTTGCCATTGAGCCTCAACTTCCTTCAGGCAGGGTTATCAAAAAACTTCAAAGGAAATTTGTTGTCAGAAAATGACCTATTTTTATAAAACAAGTTTTATGTTAAATGAGAGAAAGTACCTGGAGTTGTCCAGGTATAAAATGTGGGTCTAAAGGATCCCACCAAAGTCATGAAGATCACCTGGCAGCTGCCTCCTCTTTTCAAAAGTCATGTCCGTAACTTTTTTCATGTTTCTGTGGGCATCTTTTTTTTTTTTTTTATACAGGGCTAGATATACCATTTTGGTAATTTCTTATGAGAGAGTCGAAATGGCGATTTGGCCATTTTGATTTTTAGACCTACTATTTTCAGATGTGGGGATGCATTTTTTGTTTAAAATCCAGGGAAAGGGGAATACTGTGTGTGTGTGTGCGTGTGTGTGTAATATGTATATACACAGTGGGGAAAAAAAAGTATTTAGTCAGCCACCAATTGTGCAAGTTCTCCCACTTAAAAAGATGAGAGAGGCCTGTAATTGTCATCATAGGTAGACCTCAACTATGAGAGACCAAATGAGAAAACAAATCCAGAAAATCGCATTGTCTGATTTTTAAAGAATTTATTTGCAAATTATGGTGGAAAATAAGTATTTGGTCAATAACAAAAGTTCATCTCAATATTTTGTTATATCTCCTTTGTTGGCAATGACAGAGGTCAAACGTTTTCTGTAAGTCTTCACAAGGTTGGCACACACTGTTGCTGGTATGTTGGCCCATTCCTCCATGCAAATCTCCTCTAGAGCATCGATGTTTTGGGGCTGTCCCTCCAAAGGTTTTCTATAGGATTGAGATCTGGAGACTGGCTAGGCCACTCCAGGACCTTGAAATGCTTCTTACGAAGCCACTCCTTCGTTGCCCTGGCGGTGTACTTGGGATCATTGTCATGCTGAAAGACCCAGCCACGTTTCATCTTCAACGGCCTTGTTGATGGAAGGAGGTTTGCACTCAAAATCTCGCGATACATGGCCCCATCCATTCTTTCATGTACACGGATCAGTCGTCCTGGTCCCTTTGCAGAGAAACAGCCCCAAAGTATGATGTTGCCACCCCCATGCTTCACAGTAGGTATGGTGTTCTTAGGATGCAACTCAGCATTCACTCTCCTCCAAACATGACGGGTTGTGTTTCTACCAAACAGTTCTACTTTGGTTTCATCTGACCATATAACATTCTCCCAATACTCTTCTGGAACATCCAAATGCTCTCTAGCAAACTTCAGACGGGCCCGGATATGTACTGGCTTAAGCAGGGGGACACGTCTGGCACTGCAAGATCTGAGTCCCTGGCGGCGTAGTGTGTTACTGACGGTAGCCTTTGTTACGTTAGTCCCAGTTTTCTGCAGATCATTCACTAGGTCCCCCCGATTTTTTCTCACCTTTCTTGTGATCATTTTGACCCCACGGGGTGAGATCTTGCGTGGAGCCCCTGATCGAGGGAGATTATCAATGGTCTTGTATGTCTTCCATTTTCTAATTATTGCTCCCACAGTTGATTTCTTCACACCAAGCTGCTTGCCTATTGCAGATTCAGTCTTCCCAGCCTGGTGCAGGTCTACAATTTTGTTTCTGGTGTCCTTCCACAGCTCTTTGGTCTTCACCATAGTGGAGTTTGGAGTGTGACTGTTTGAGGTTGTGGACAGGTGTCTTTTATACTGATAACAATGTCAAACAGGTGCCATTACTACAGGTAATGAGTGGAGGACAGAGGAGCCTCTTAAAGAAGAAGTTACAGGTCTGTGAGAGCCAGAAATCTTGCTTGTTTGTAGGTGACCAAATACTTATTTTCCACCATAATTTGCAAATAAATTCTTAAAAAAATCAGACAATGTGATTTTCTGGATTTGTTTTCTCATTTTGTCTCTCACAGTTGAGGTCTACCTATGATGTAAATTACAGGCCTCTCTCATCTTTTTAAGTTGGAGAACTTGCACAATTGGTGGCTGACTAAATACTTTTTTTCCCCACTGTGTATATATATATATATATATATATATATATATATATATATAATAATTTTTTTTTTTTTTAAAGCCTCACTCAGGGGACTTGAACTCGTGCTCTTTAGATCACTCGTCTCATAGACTGCAATACTTGCCACAGGCAAATTTCAATAGGCATATAGTAAAGACAGGCCTGGGAAACTTGAAAAGGCTCTCATGACACCTGGACGGCTCTCGTGATCTTGCTGTGCGGTAGCTGTACCGGTAGAATAACTGTAAGAGGTGGTGGGGGCACTACAGGTAGGGTACTTTTTTTTTTTAAACTTTGGAAAGGCTCTGATTGCGGATATTACCGCAATTTCACGGATGTCGGGGAAAGGGTTAAAAAATCCAGGTTTTAGAATTCAGTGCTTTGTTTGATTCCCGCTGCTTATCCCTCTGATTCAAAAGGACAGCAGGTAGAATCTTCCCCTCTTTTAAGTCCAGGTCACCATCATGGGATTTAAAATTAGTGACGTTTTTTTTCCTCTTTGAGCCTCTGGATCAGATTTCATTTGTCTCCTTTTATCTGCCTTTCATTTTAGCCATTACATCAGCCAGGAGAGTTGGAGTAGCCGCAGTCTTTTCAATGAACCTAGATAGGGTTGTCATCTCTCCAGATCCTGCTCTCCTGTCTAAAGTTGTGTCAAAATTACATTAGTCATGGGAAATTGTATTTTCCTTGTTTTGTGCAAATGCTAGTACAGATGGAGAAAGAGTGTTTCACACGTTGTTTGCGCCAATATCTTGAAGTCATGGAGAGTTGGAGTAACTTCTCAATTGCTTATTCAGTTCCTGGGTCCAAATAACAGACTGCATCGTCCCACATTATTGCTAGGTGGATTAGGAGGACCAGCTCTCTAGTATATTCTTCTCCAAATTGCCTAGTTCTGGATTGGCATAATCTACCAAAACAGTGTAAATTTGTTGGGCTGAAAAAGCGGAGGCTTCAATAGAGCAGATTTGCAGGGCGGCCACCCGGAGTTCCCCTGATACCTTCTTTAAGCATTATAGATTTTGAATGATGGATTGTTTTTTGGCAGGAAAGTTATTATTATTATTGTTTATTTATATAGCACCATTAATTCCATGGTGCTTTTACATTTGAGGGTTAACATACGGTACACAAGATATACAAAACAGATAATACTAACAGTGACCAACTGGCACAGTGGGATAGAGGGCCCTGCCTGCAAGGGCTTACAATCTGTGAGGGAAGAGGGATAGAGACAGAAGGTGGAGGTAGAGGCTGTTCAGGTGGTGGTGTGGTGACAGTAGCGTTATTGGAGGCTGTAGGCCTTCCTGAATAGGTGAGTCTTCAGGGCCTTCTTGAAGCTTGTGATTGTGGGGGACAGTCTTACATGTCTTGGTAGTGAGTTCCAGAGTATGGGGGATGCACGGGAGAAGTCTTGGAGACGTTTGTGTGAAGAGCGGATAAGAGCAGAGCGGAGTAGGAGGTCTTTGGAGGATCGGAGGTTACGTGCGGGCAGGTAGCGGCAGATTAGGTCGGAGATATATGGAGGGGACAGTTTGTGGATGGCTTTGTATGTCAGCGTTAGTAGTTTGAACTCTATTCGCTGGGCAACGGGTAGCCAGTGAAGGGATTGGCAGAGGGGAGCGGCCGATGAAGAACGGGGCGAGAGGTGTATTAGGCGAGCAGCACAGTTTAAGGTGGACTGGATGGGGGCGAGGGTGTTAGCTGGGAGGCCATGGAGAGTTTTTCAGGCAGCTGTCCCTGCCGAATACTATGCTAGCCTATTCTCCAGGGTTGCTGTCCTTAACAAGGAGAAATGCTGGGGGTTACACTTACTAATAATCTTTTTTTTATTTAGTCAACACCCAAAAGAATTCCGTCCATTTGTCTGTCCTGCCTTGTATATAGGATTTAGGGCACAACAGTGTACAGCAAAAAAATGAAAAAGACATTATATATTTTAAATTCCTTGGATCTTGGAGAGTTGGCTTGGTCCATCCTTTAAAAAAGAACTCCTAGTTCCAGTTTCCTGTTCAGTTGAAGGAAGAGGCGATCATTGCCGTTGGCGTTGTCATTGCCTCAAGGAAAAAGGATTACTGGTAAGTGTAATAACTGACTTTTGTCTCTTTACCTGTGCTGGTATTACCCTCCATTGGAAATAGACCATAGTACCCTCCACATTTGGATGTTTTCTGCTGGACCATTGTGTTAGGGCCCACAAGAGGATCCTCTGGTACTTGGTGGACCAGACTGACACTGCTATTGCTGCCGCTGCCTTGAACAGCGGTAAATATTGATGGAGCAATAAAACTGACATTGCACCACCAGACCCAACCTCTTTATGATGTCATGGTTCTAACTGCTAGGGAGCTTCATTGTGAGACAATCAGTGTTCCGTCTGTGTAAATTAGCCTTACTATTTTGTGAGGGCTGCCATCTTGGTTTCCGATTGCCATTTGTAGGCCACAAGAGGGAAACTACAACATAAAAAATGTCAAAAAACACATACAAATGGTGCTGCCCTCTCCCTTTGTTTTTTATACCTATCTGAGTTGAAATTCACTTTTAGGATCTGATGTATAAACTGTGAGATTGTCATAAAATGTGTCAGAATTGAAGTAAGAATGACATTACTAAAGTTAATAAAATAAAGAAAATGACACAAGCGGGGAAGCTGGGAGCCAATGCAGTTTAAGCAAGCATGATGAATCAAGGGATATTCCCAGATAGATGCTTTAGCTGCAGACAGATCTGCCAATTCAAAAAATCAGTGTTACCATTTGTTGAATTAAGAGAGGTGAACAAGTGACCTAGCATCTCTCCCTGCATGGTGCGATGGAGACGCCCCCTGTTCTAAATAGCCATATAATACACAGCGGGGCACTCACTAAAATCTGATGGTCATCCTGTCACAAACAAGTCACATGACCTGACTCCTTTTTATGTAATAATACTCTACTGTAGGCCTTAAATTTGCAGAAGACTACCTTTTTGTATTTGCTTCTGTAGCTGTGTTATTTCCTGCATCCTAGGATGAATGTGTCTGCACACACCCTCCACTGCTCAGTGTTGGGCTTAGGTTCCCTTGACCCACCAGATAAAATGATTCTGGGGGCCCACTCTCCAATAACCCTTTGGAAATAAACCATAGTACCCTTCACATTTGTCTTCTGATGGACCATTATTGTGTTAGAACGTAGGACCACCAGAATAACCTCTGGTATAGTGGTCCAGCAGCAGCTGCTGCCTTATCTGTAAAGATTGAATAAGCAATGAAACTGTTATGGCAGCCTTCAGAGCCAATCCCTTTATGATGTCATGGTTCTAGCTGCTAGGTAGCTTCATTGTGACATGTGCAGTGTTCTATATATGCAAATTAGTCTTACCATTTTGTAGAGGCTACCATCTTGGTGTCATCAAAAGCCGCCATTTGCAGCCCGCAAGACGGAAAGAGCAGAAAAAATAGTTTTCTTTGTGTTTTCACCTACCTGAGCTGAAATCTGCTTATATGATCTTGTGGATAAAAAGTGTTTCAAAATGTTGCTGAGTCAAAGTAAGAATATGTATACTAAATGTATTACCTCTTCCATATGGTGAGTTGTAGTAAGAAGATTTAAGATGCACAACCCTCCACTGTCAGAAAGTAGAAAAATTAACCTTTTCATGGCAAAAATAGCAGTTCTTAGTGTAGTAGGGAAGCCTGTGGCACAAAAGGGTTGTGATGACTATAAATGGGGTTACTGACAGGAGATGGGAATGAAGGGAAACTTGTGTGCATAGACATGTTGTCAATAAGTCTTCATGGTAGTCTGAGCCGAGATACAGAAGGAAGCAGAAATATAAATCTGCTAAGATTTACAAAGGGGAAGTAGCTGATGGCTGTGAGGAGAAGCTGTTTATTCTGGAAAAGATCATTTAGCAGCTGAGCCCTGATAAGGGCAAAAACAATACATGATCAGTTTAGGGTGGAAAAACACTTGACAGGTTCCCTTTAATTGGCAGGATACTTGAACACTTGAATCATGGAAAAAATACCAGTACATAGCGAGGAGTTTTTTAAAATTATTTTGGCATTATTCTGCCATTTCTACAGTGACATGGTGCAACCAGTAGTCTCAGAGGTTACATCATTGATATTAAAGGTGTTGTCCAGTTTTAGCAAATACATGTTATTGTTCGTATAATGAAAAGTTGTACAGTTTTCCAATATATTTTCTGTATCAATTCCTTACAGTTTTCTAGATCTCTGCTTGCTGTTAGTCTTTGTTCACTTCCAGTGGATAAAAATCAGTCCATGGTCATGTGATGAACAGGTGCACAGCTCGTTACAAGACGTCTTACAAGGTGTCTGATTACTGTGCTGTAACAAGCTGTGCACCTGTGTGTTCATCACATGACCATGGACTGATTTTTGGTGGGAAGTTTGAGGCCAATAAGGAGATGACCTGGGCAACTCTGTTGTTGGCAAAGGATTAAATGTATATGTAAAATAGGAGAAAACATAGTTCCTTCTCTTTCCTCCTGATAGAGATTCTAGGATTCAGCCCCATAGTATGTGAGATTGAAGTCTAGTTTTTAGTCTTTCATTTCATGCCACAATGTTGCTTTATTAATTCTAGGGTAATACAAACAAATTCCACTAGATGGCAGTGTTTAGCAAATTATAATTAATTTGTTTAACCTGTATTTGCATATATTATACATACCCTATGCAGAAAAAAGCCACACAGTTTCATCAGTGCTATACTTGCATTCCATAATGCTTTCTATTTATGTTTCCAATTAAAAAAAGTGTAATTCTGTAATTATTGTTTGTATAATATGTATGTTTGTGATACTAGCCCCTACAGGCCAGTATCATAAACCAGTGGCCACCCCAAGCGGTACTGTATAATATTAGAGGTGTATTATGGGTACATACAAAACGAATCTGTAATGCAGCCAAGTGCATTAAGTCTAAAGAATAATATTTCTTATTTTAAGGCTGAGGCCCCACGTTGCGGAACCGCTGCTTTTTTTGTTGCACATTTTGCTGTGTTTTTTTGAGCCAAACTTAGTAGTGGCTACAGATGGAATAGGAAATATATAGGAAGTACTTATATATCTACCTTATGTTCAATCTACTCTTGGCTTTGGCTCAAAAAATGCAGCAAATTCTGCAACAAAAACAGCCACTTTTCTGCCATGCCTTAGCCTTAGGCTACATTCACATGACAGTGAAAGCTGGCTGTGTGACATCTGTTTTTTTTTGTTTGTTTTTGTTTTTTGTTTTTTTAATGGACGTCACATGGTAGCATTAATTTCACTGTCAGTGAATGGGGGATATTCACATGACAGTCATTTTGATGATCCATTGTCACAAACCGTCAAAATATAGGTCATGTCCTGTTTTTGATCCCTCTATATACTGGATGTATAGGGGATCCATGAAAACAGGTGCCCCTTGGGTCCAAGTCAGCTGTGAAAAATGGATGTTTTTCGCGGTCATTTTGCACCTCTTTCGTGTGAATGTGACTGAAAATTGAGATATGAACATGAAACTATCAGGTATCAAATCCTTTCCTTTTGATGCCCTTGATCTGTTTAGAGGTCTGAGAAGAATTGTTATTATTATTTTCTTGGGTGGATGAGAAGAATTATTCACCTGGAGCCTGGGAAGACTATTATTGACCATAAGAGATAGCTCTTTCCTCCTTCTCCATGAGAAGACTGAGCAGCTCCACTCTAGTCACTTCTTTTCCCACATTATCCAGTTTCTTCTGATGGATTTCACCACGCCAGTAGCCAGAGATGCCCTTTATATACAGTGGGGCAGATTTATGAAACTGTCTAAAAGAAGAACTGTCCTAGTTGCCCATAACAACCAATCACAATACAGCTTTCATTTTTCAAGATCAGAATATAAAATGAAATCTGCGCTGTGATTGGTTGCTATGAGCAACTACGACAATTTTGCTTTTAGGCATTTTTAATAAATCTCCCCTTATATGTTTATATGCTATATTGAGCCCGATGGTCTTTACTACACATTTTCATAGTTGTTTCACTGTGGGAAAACTGAACATAACCATTTCCCTGCAGCATAAATTATGGCTTGAAAAACTTTTTGACATTTATCTGCTGATTCCAGATGATCCTAATACTCAGATCAGTAAAAATTGAGATAAATCATCTGTATTTTCTGATGCACATTCAGAAGCTTATTATGGAAAATTTGGTTAAATTAGAAACAGTAACTGTCTGTTGGTGCGTGTGACATTGTACAGTATCATATACTGCAGCATTTGTTTTGTATTAGCTTTTAACCCACCGACATGACATGAGAGATATCATTCACCCTTTTATCACCTTCTTGACATTCTGCTCATTCCTACAAGACAATGGGTGGGGAATGCAACAATTTCAGAGGCAAATAGGTACAATGACAGGTTACAAGACATCCCTACAAGTTAATGTGAAAAATGGGAATTAGACCTACTGGTAATTGGGTTTCCAGGAGTCCTTCATGACAGCACCACAGGAGGTTGCCCTCTTGACCTCTGAGCGGGACAGGAAGTTAGAGAGGTTAAAGGTCCCCAACCCACCTCCCCTCTCCAGTGTCTCTTCCAAATTACCACACCAGAGTTTCAACAGAAATATACTGAGATATATATAATTAAATCATCATAATGTGTGGATACCCACTTATATATATATATATATATATATATATATATATATATATATACAGTCATATGAAAAAGTTTGGTCACCCCTATTAATCTTAATCATTTTTAGTTCTAAATATTTGGGTGTTTGCAACAGCCATTTCAATTTGATATATCTAATAACTGATGGACACAGTAATATTTCAGGATTGAAATGAGGTTTATTGTACTAACAGAAAATGTGCAATATGCATTAAACCAAAATTTGACCGGTGCAAAAGTATGGGCACCTCAACAGAAAAGTGACATTAATATTTAGTAGATCCTCCTTTTGCAAAAATAACAGCCTCTAGTCGCTTCCTGTAGCTTTTAATCAGTTCCTGGATCCTGGATGAAGGTATTTTTGTCCATTCCTCTTTACAAAACAATTCCAGTTCAGTTAAGTTTGATGGTCGCCGAGCATGGACAGCCCGCTTCAAATTATCCCACAGATGTTCAATGATATTCAGGTCTGGGGACTGGGATGGCCATTCCAGAACATTGTAATTGTTCCTCTGCATGAATGCCTGAGTAGATTTGGAGCTGTGTTTTGGATCATTGTCTTGCTGAAATATCCATCCCCGGCGTAACTTCAAATTCGTCACTGATTCTTGTACATTATTCTCAAGAATCTGCTGATACTGAGTTGAATCCATGCGACTCTCAACTTTAACAAGATTCCCGGTGCCGGCATTGGCCACACAGCCCCAAAGCATGATGGAACCTCCACCAAATTTTACAGTGGGTAGCAAGTGTTTTTCTTGGAATGCTGTGTTTTTTTGACGCCATGCATAACGCCTTTTTGTATGACCAAACAACTCAATCTTTGTTTCATCAGTCCACAGGACCTTCTTCCAAAATGAAGCTGGCTTGTCCAAATGTGCTTTTGCATACCTCAGGCGACTCTGTTTGTGGCGTGCTTTCAGAAACGGCTTCTTTCGCATCACTCTCCCATACAGCTTCTCCTTGTGCAAAGTGTGCTGTATTGTTGACCAATGCACAGTGACACCATCTGCAGCAAGATGATGCTGCAGCTCTTTGGAAGTGGTCTGTGGATTGTCCTTGACTGTTCTCACCATTCTTCTTCTCTGCCTTTCTGATATTTTTCTTGGCCTGCCACTTCTGGGCTTAACAAGAACTGTCCCTCTGGTCTTCCATTTCCTTACTATGTTCCTCACAGTGGAAACTGACAGGTTAAATCTCTGAGACAACTTTTTGTATCCTTCCCCTGAACAACTATGTTGAACAATCTTTGTTTTCAGATCATTTGAGAGTTGTTTTGAGGAGCCCATGATGCCACTCTTCAGAGGATATTCAAATAGGAGAACAACTTGCAATTGGCCACCTTAAATACCTTTTCTCATGATTGGATACACCTGGCTATGAAGTTCAAAGCTCAGTGAGGTTACAAAACCAATTTTGTGCTTCAGTAAGTCAGTAAAAAGTAGTTAGGAGTATTCAAATCAATAAAATGATAAGGGTACCCAAATTTTTGCACCGGTCAAATTTTGGTTTAATGCATATTGCACATTTTCTGTTAGTACAATAAACCTCATTTCAATCCTGAAATATTACTGTGTCCATCAGTTATTAGATATATCAAATTGAAATGGCTGTTGCAAACACCCAAATATTTAGAACTAAAAATGATTAAGATTAATAGGGGTGCCCAAACTTTTTCATATGACTGTATATATATGCATACAGTGGGGGAAAAAAATATTTAGTCAGCCGCCAATTGTGCAAGTTCTCCCACTTAAAAAGATGAGGCCGGCCTGTAATTGACATCATAAGTAGACCTCAACTATGAGAAACAAAATGAGAAAACAACTCCAGAAAATCACATTGTCTGATTTTTAAAGAATTTATTTGCAAATTATGGTGGAAAATAAGTATTTGGTCAATAACAAAAGTTCATCTCAATACTTTGTTATATATCCTTTGTTGGCAATGACAGAGGTCAAACGTTTTCTGTAAGTCTTCACAAGGTTGGCACACACTGTTGCTGGTATGTTGGCCCATTCCTCCATGCAGATCTCCTCTAGAGCAGTGATGTTTTTGGGCTGTCGCTGGGCAACACGGACTTTCAACTCCCTCCAAAGGTTTTCTATGGGGTTGAGATCTGGAGACTACCTAGGCCACTCCAGGACCTTGAAATGCTTCTTACGAAGCCACTCCTTCGTTGCCCTGGCGTGTTCTTGGGATCATTGTCATGCTGAAAGACCCAGCCACGTTTCATCTTCAATGCCCTTGCTGATGGAAGGAGGTTTGCACTCAAAATCTCACAATACATGGCCCCATTCATTCTTTCATGTACACAGATCAGTCTTCCTGGTCCCTTTGCAGAGAAACAGCCCCAAAGCATGATGTCGCCACCCCCATGCTTCACAGTAGGTATGGTGTTCTTTGGATGCAACTCAGCATTCACTCTCCTCCAAACACGACGAGTTGTGTTTCTACCAAATAGTTCTACTTTGGTTTCATCTGACCATATAACATTCTCCCAGTACTCTTCTGGAACATCCAAATGCTCTCTAGCAAACTTCAGACGGACCCAGATATGTACTGGAATAAGCAGGGGACACGTCTGGCACTGCAGGATCTGAGTCCCTGGCGGCATAGTGTGTTACTGACGGTAGCCTTTGTTAAGTTAGTCCCAGCTTACTGCAGGTCATTCACTAGGTCCCCCCGTGTGGTTTTGGGATTTTTTTCTCACCGTTCTTGTGATCATTTTGACCCCACGGGGTGAGATCTTGCATGGAGCCCCTGATCGTGGGAGATTATCACTGGTCTTGTATGTCTTCCATTTTCTAATTATTGATCCCACAGTTGATTTCTTCACACCAAGCTGCTTGCCTATTGCAGATTCAGTCTTCCCAGCCAGATGCGGGTCTACAATTTTGTTTCTGGTGTCCTTCCACAGCTCTTTGGTCTTCACCATAGTGGAGTTTGGAGTGTGACTGTTTGAGGTTGTGGACAGGTGTCTTTTATACTGATAACAATTTCAAACAGGTGCCATTACTACAGGTAATGAGTGGAGGACAGAGGAGCCTCTTAAAGAAGAAGTTACAGGTCTGTGAGAGCCAGAAATCTTGCTTGTTTGTAGGTAACCAAATACTTATTTTCCACCATAATTTGTAAATAAATTCTTAAAAAAATCAATGTGATTTTCTGGATTTGTTTTCTCATTTTGTCTCTCATAGTTGAGGTCTATCTATGATGTCAATTACAGGCCGGCCTCATCTTTTTAAGTGGGAGAACTTGCACAATTGGTGGCTGACTAAATACTTCTTTTCCCCACTGTGTATATATATATATACACTGTATATATATATTTTTTGGTATATGTTACATCACATACACCCCATAAATATATCTTCTAACCAGAAGTAACGCAAAGGGGAGGGAATATCAGGGTGCTGTCATGAAGGACTCCTGGAAACCCAATTACCGGTAGGTTTAATTCCTATTTTCCAGGACGTCCCTCATGACAGCACCAAAGGAGCAGTACCAAATTACTCCAGTCAGGGGGGGGACTACTTCTTGTAGAACTTTGCGTCCAAAGCCAGTATCCTGACTGGAAAGAATGTCCAGTCTATAATGTTTAATAAAGGTATGAAAACTAGACCATGTAGCAGCCTTACAACATCAACGGAAGCTTCCCCCTCTCTGCCCAGGAAGAGGCTACTGCTCTAGTGGAGTGTGCTTTGATTCCCTCTGGTGGAGGGAGATCTTGTGCAATATAGGCTCGTTGGATTAAAGTCCTTATCCATCTTGACAGAGTGCTTTTAGATGCCTTCTTACCCTTGTTTTTCCCTGAGAAGAGGACAAATAAGTTCTGATCTTCCTGCAAGGGAGCCGCTTCTTCCAAGTAATGAAGAACTATTCTCCTTACATCTAGGCAATGGAACGCTTCCTCCTGCGGGTTTTTGGGAGGTCGGCAGAAAGAGGGAAGCACAATCTCCTGATTTCTGTGGAAAGTAGAAGCTACTTTCGGGATAAAGGATGGGTGTATTCTAAATATAACTCTGTCCTCCAAAATTCTTAAATATGGCTGCCGTAAAGACAAGAAGTGAATTTCCCCAATTCTCCTAGCAGATGTAATTGCTACCAAAAAGCTGTTTTTAACGTTCTAACGTTTTAAGGTCTCGACAATTTATAGGTTCGAAAGGGGGAGAAACTAAAGCTCTAAGGACTAGGTTTAGGTCCCAGGATGCTATAGATCTCTTAATAGAAGGCCTCAGTGTAGAAATCGCCTGAAAGTATCTTTTGACCCATCTATGTTCAGCTAGACTAGAATCATAGAAGTGACTTAATGCAGAGATTTGTACTTTTAGGGTACTGGGAGATAGGCCCTTATTAAATCCTGCCTGCAAGAAATCAAGGATATTTGCTATATTTGGATGGAATAGATCCGGGATATTCGGAAGCTGCCAGGAGGAGAACTTTTTCCAGATCTTTTTATAGATGGCCGAAATTACATCTTTATGACTTTGTTTAAGAGTGGAAATAACTTTGTCTGATAATCCTTTCCTCCTCAGGATGGCCCTTTCAGGATCCAGGCCGAAAGTTTCAAAGTCTCTAGATCTGGATGTAGTAGCGGCCCCTGAGATAACAGGTCCGGTCTCAAGGGAAGAGGAACTGGGTCCTCCAGGGCCAGTTGTTTTAGGATGGGAAACCAACTTCTCTTGGGCCAAGATGGGACCTCCAGGATCAATTTTGTCTTTTCCCTTAATAATTTGTTTAGAACCAAGGGAATCAAAGGAAACGGAGCGAAGGCATACGCCAGCTCCATGTCCCAATCCTGAGACAGAGCATCAATTGCTGCTTCTTGTCCCTCTTTTTTGATGGAAAAGAAGAGCCTTACTTTGGTGTTCTCTGAAGAAGCAAAGAGGTCTACCTCTGGGATCCCCCACTTGAGTGTTAGTTGGGAGAAAACATCCCGAATTTAGAGACCAAGCCCCTGGATCTAACCTCTTGCGGCTGAGGAAGTCTGCAGACAGGTTCTCTGAGCCCTTTATGTGCACTGCCGTAAGGGAGGGAACATTCAACCCTGCCCAAGAGAAGATTTCTGTGGTTAATGCCTGAAGGAGTGCGTGCCTGGTTCCTCCTTGGTGACAAAGAAAGGAGACCACCATGACATTGTCTGACATCACCTTCAGGTGTGATCCGTGTAGAAGATCGCCTGACTTTTTCAGAGTCTCTCAAACCGCCCTCAACTCCCTGTAATTCGAGGAGCGGCTCTGAATGAGAACAGGCCAAAGACCTTGGAGATAAAATCCTTTTACAGATGCTCCCTAGCCTATTCCATTGGTGTCCATGACTATGATAGTCTGAGGACCTAGGTACCACAGCACTCCTTTGCCCAGGTTTGCTGGATCGAGCCACCATAGAAGGGAAGATTTTACTTGTTGGGGAATCTGAATCTTGCTGTCTAGAGAATTCTGATCTCCGTCCAAATTTGAGAGCAGAAGATTTTGTAAGGGTCTTGAATGATATTGGGCCCAAGGAACTGCTTGAATACAAGAGGTCATGGGACCTAAGACTCTCATCCCGTCCCTTATGGAACAGCTCTCCTCCCTGGAAAAATTCTGAATTTTCTGGAGAACGTTCTCCTGTTTTCCTTTGGGGAGAAAGTCTGACGAGTAGCATCTAACAGTACACCTAAAAAGGTTACTTGAGCTGAAGGTAACAGGTGTGATTTTTCCCAATTTATGATCCATCCCAGAGACTGAAGTAGAGATAGAACTGAATCCCTCTGATCGATCAGCTTCTCCCTGGAGTTGGAAATCAGGAGAAAGTCATCGAGATAGGGAACAATCAGGATATTTTGAGATCTTAGGAAGGCCATAATTTCCACCACTATTTTTGTAAATACCCTTTAAGCAGATGATATCCCAAAGCGTAGGCTGCAGAACTGATAGTGAAGGGTCCTTCCTTCTATCTGAGCTGCAAACCTTAGGAACTTCTGGTAAGATGGATGAATCGGCACATGATAAGAAGAGCCTTGAATAATGGCTCCTGAAATATTCTTCCTTTGGGACGGGGAAAATCGCATTTAGGCGCAACAGTTTTCTTATGTCCAGAGGCAAGGCTTGCTGTAAATTCTGGGACGGGAAGGAGGTGAGCACAAATTTTTCTGGAGGAAGCTCCGCAAATTCTATCCTGTACCCTTCTGCTAGGGTATTTAATACTCTTGGGTTCGAAGTAATATGGGACCACTGGTTGGAAAAGGTTGCCAATCTTCCTCCTACTGAGCTGGCGTCATTGTCTCCCTAAAGGGCCGGGGTTGTTGGGGTTAAGCAAAAACCCTCGGCCCTTATCTCCTTTTGGATAGCTCCAGCGACCAGTCTTCCCCTTCCCTTTATAGGAAGTGGAGATGGTAGAGGGAAACTGGCGGTTCCTCCAAAAGGACTGCCTTTTAACTCTTTCCTCAGGAAAATTCTTTTTCCTATCACCTGTCTTTTCAAGGATGTTATCCAGAACAGGTCCAAACAGAAAACCCCTGGTAAAGGGGATACTACAAAGCTTATTCTTTGAAGCTGTGTCTCCTGAACACATTTTCAACCATAAGGCCCTTCTGGTGGAGTTTGACAGTGCTGCGTTTCTGGCAGCAAAATGGACTGTTTCAGCTGAGGCATCTGCCACAAACCCTGTTGCCTGTTTCAAGAGGGGGATGGAGCTCTAGATCTCTTCCCTAGAGGTTCCTTCTTAAGATGCTCTTCTAGTTGACTCAGCCAGAGAAACATGGATCTGGCTACAGAGGTAGCCGCTATGTTTGTAGAAATAATGGCGGATGAGTCCTCCCTTGATTTTTTTAAGCAGACCGTCCGCCTTTCTCTCTATAGGGTCCTTTAGCTGTGAAGAGTCTTCAAAGGGAATAGCAGTTTTCTTGGCTACTTTAGCTACCGGAATATCTACTTTGGGTAGCTCATCCCATAATCTGGAATCCTCGGGATTAAAGAGCAGACAATTTTTAAATTCCCTAGGGATAAATAAACCATTTCTCTGCGTCCTCTCATTCAGACAAGATTAGGCGTTTAAGGTAATCATTTACCGGAAATATCATTGACTTTCTTGCCACCAGGCCACCAAACATCTCATCCTGAATAGAACGAGGTTGTTGTTCATCAGGTATATTCATTGTGGCCCTTACTGCCTGAATTAAAGTTTCCACATTCTCGGAGGAGAAACAGAATCTTCTGTTTTCCTGGGAAACTGGGGGGAGTGAATAAGCTCTCCTCTTCTTCTAATTCCCCCTCAGAGAGATAGAAGCACTCTTCCTCTGAATCGGACCCCTTAGTACTCATATGAGAGCTCAGGGGAAGATCAGAAACCAGCCATGGTCTTTTGACAGGAGGTTCTTTCTCAGACACAAATTCCTGCGACTAGAGTAGGGAAGAAACAGAGCTTTTTACTTCGTCCCTGATTAGTGTCCTTAACTCAGACATAAAGGCAGGTGTTTCATCTTTAATCAGTTTAGTCAGACAGTCCTGACATATCTGCTTCTTATATACATCAGGCAGGGGCTTGGCACAATTAACACATTTCCTATGTTTTTTAGAGTCGGATATCTGTGGTATCTCTTTATCCTAAAAAACACAACAAAGTCTAGGCTAAGAACACCACAACACAATAACAGGGCCAAGCCCCCTTGCATAACAGTACTTACATGCCCCTGGTCCAAGTCAGCCTCAGGGCGAGGTTTTTGGGTTCCCTCCTTTCTCTGCTCCATTACAACAATGTTAAACAGTTGTAACACACAGTATCACGAAGGCCACATTGCTGTGGCATCCTACTTACCATTTGAAGTCTTCAGGCAGGTGAGCAGTAGGAGGTACCGATGGTGCGTCACCTCATCTGGCCAACACAGCAGCCTCCGCGCTCCAATCTGCCTATCCGAAGTATGCCACCTCCAAGATTGAGTACGCAACACTTCCGGTCATGTGATGACGTCATACGGCAAACCGGAAGTGCGCAGAGCAGAGCGGGGAACGCCGGCAGGCAGGACGAGAACCCCAGACAGGGGGAGCAGCTGCCGCACACATGGGGGTCCAGGGAGCAGAGGAATTCCTGCAACTGCCCCCGGACCCCCTGGCTAGGGGACCCCTATCCTGAGGGGTGCTGGCCATGGACCAGGGAGTTGGAAAGGAGGACAGACAGAGACCGTCTTCGTGAGAATCTTTTCCACGTCCTGCCTCTGAGAGGGACAGAAAGAACACTGGAGAGGGGAGGTGGGTTGGAGACCTTTAACCTCTCTAACTTCCTGTCCCGCTCAAAGGTCAAGAGAGCAACCTCCTGTGGTGCTGTCATGAGGGACGTCCTGGAAATAAATATTAAATTTTTCCAATATAATTCAATGTATTCAATGTTGTATTTATCACCCAACAATATTTCCAAATGTAGGTACAGTTGTGCTATCCATATGTTGGATCGACTATATGAACAGAGAAAATCCATAAACGATTTCTTTATGATCCAAGCGGACAGAGGTACTCCCCTGTGTACAGTTGTGCTAAAAAGTTTACATACCCCGGCAGATTTGTTGGTTTTTTGGCCTTTTTTCAGAGAATATGAATGATAACACAAAAACTTTTTCTCCACTCATGGTTAGTGGTTGGTTGAAGCCATTTATTGTCAAACTTCTGTGTTTTCTCTTTTTAAATCATAATGACAACCAAAAACATCAAAATCACCCTGTTCAAAAGTTCACATACCCTAGTTCTTAATACCGTGTATTGCTCCCTCTAACATCAATGACAGCTTGAAGTCTTTTGTGGTAGTTGTGGATAAGGCTCTTTATTTTCTCAAATGGCAAAAAGTCTCCAGTTTCTGTAAATTCCTGGACTGTCTTACATGTACTGTGCACTTGAGATCTCCCCAGAGTGGCTCAATGATATTGAGGTCAGGAGACTGAGATGGCCACTCCAGAACCTTCACTTTCTTCTGCTGTAGCCAATGACAGGTTGACTTGGCCTTGTGTTTTGGATCGTTGTCATGTTGGAACGTCCAAGTACGTCCCATGCGCAGCTTCCTGGCTAATGAGTGCAAATTTTCCTCCAGTATTTGCTGATAACATGCTGCATTCATCTTTCCTTCAACTTTGACCAAGTTTCCTGTTCCTTTGAAGCTCACACATCCCCATAACATCAGTGATCCACCTCCGTGCTTTACAGTAGGAATGGTATTCCTTTCATTATAGGCTCTGTTAACACCTCTCCAAATGTAATGTTTATGGTTGTGGCCAAAAAGTTCGATTTTTGTCTCATCACTCCAAATTACCTTGTTCCAGTAGTTTTGAGGCTTGTCTCTGTGTTGTTTGGCGTATTGAAGGCGAGATTCTTTATGGCATTTGCGCAGTAATGGCTTTCTTCAGGCAACTCGACCATGCAGCCCATTTTGAAGTTTGACAATAAATGGCTTCAACCAACCACTAACCATGAGTGGAGAAAAAGTTTTTGTGTTATCATTCATATTCTCTGAAAAAAGGCCAAAAAAAACAAAAAAAATCCGCCGAGGTATATAAACTTTTTAGCACAACTGTACACGTTTGAATGAAACAATCTAACCAGTGCAAACTATTCTGCACATTGCTAAATGATGTGCCTCACAGTATAGGTATTACAGGCTTACAGTCTGTTCATATACCATAGTTTCAGTTTATAAGGCTGTACAGGGGCTATCTAGTTAAAGCGGTTGTCCAGCATAACTTTCCTATCCATGCCCCCCATTAATTGCTGCTGCTCTAGAAGTGTTCTCCCTGTGTTTGTGTGGGTTTCCTCAGCGTTCTCCGGTTTCCTCTCACACTGCAAAAGACATACTGATTGGGAATTTAGATTTTGAGCCCTATATGGGACAGTGACTGACAATGCCTGTAAAGTGCTGAGGAATATGATGGTGCTATATAAATAAGCAAAAAAAAGAAAATATAATAATATTGAGGGCTTGTCACAGCTGCGGCCACAGGTTTCAGCAGTGACCTTTACAGGAATGGCACATCACTGCCATATGTGTAGTGGTCACCACAGTGACCAATCTCAACAGTGACAAGCCCCTAAATGGTTGCTGAGGAGCAGTGGCGTAAATACCGGGATATTAGGGGGCCCGATGCGCCCCTGATGGTTTTTTTTTTTTAATAGGCCGTTACCTGCTGGAGTAACCCTAGCAGGTAACAGGCCCTATTTACTTACCGATCCCCGCTCATGCTCATGCCTACGATTCCCCTTCTGCGGAAGCGGAGGCGTCTGTGAGCAGAAGCGGGGATCAGTAAGTAATGCCGCGGGCCCGCGAACCCTGCTATCTTTATACTCTGGGGTCTTTTCAGACCCCAGAGTATAATGATTGGGGGCCAAGGGGAGGTGAGGGAACATAAAAAAACAATGTTACTTACCTCTCCTGCACTCCAGCAGTCTTCAGGCCTCTTTGGTGACGTCCCAGATGTCACGTGGGCCATGCCGGCTTCTTTATGTGTAGCGACGCCAGCCTGGCTCACGTGATGTCTGGTCCAACATTGAAGAGGTGCGAAAAAAGCGGAGAGTGCACCGGAGCCAGGGAGAGGTAAGTAACATTGTTTTTTATGTTTGTATCCTCCCCTGGGTCTCTGATCATTAAACTCTGGGGTGTGAAAAGACCCTAGAGTATAATAATTGTTCATGGGTGGTCCACTATGGGGCATAATAGTGTGTGCAGGGGCCACTATGGGGCATAATAGTGTGTGTAGGGGCCACTATGGAGCATAATAGTGTGTGTAGGGGCCACTGTGGGGCATACTAGTGTGTGTGCAGGGGCCACGGTGGGGCATAATAGTGTGTATGCAGGGGCCACGGTGGGACATTATACTATGTGCAGGGGCCATGGTGGGACATTATACTGTGTGCAGGGGCCACGGTGGGATATTATACTGTTTGGAGGCCATTTTGGGAAATTATAGTGTGTGTAAATGGGGTGTTATGCTGTGTGGGTCACAGGAAAGGGGGCGCTATGCCATGGGGGGGGTGGGCCCAAGTCAAAAATTTGCTGGGGGACCCAGTCTTTACTAGTTACGCCACTGTATAGGATGGACACTGGAAGCAGCTACATACAGCTGGTGCAAGGGGGCTGGTTGTGGGCCCCCTACCGATTAGGTATTTATGGTCAGGAAAGCGTTTTCTTACATTAACTAATATAAATATTGTGAGTATGTGAACCAGAGGGCGCTGTTGAGCGACCCAGACCCAGGCCAGAAAAGGCTCTCAGCCACGCCTTTATGGGGGGGCGTGTAACTCCAGCATGGAGAAGGAAATGGTGGACCAGCCTAGGACAGAGAGGCAGTCTGTCCCAGAGGGCTTGAGTCCAGAGAGGACTTACGGAGACTAAGTCAGGCTCTTGTTGCCCCAGAGGCTAGTTAGGGGCTCTATGAGTGAGTTAGGGCCCTAACGGTGGCCTAGGTTTTTTGTTGTTTTGTTATGTTGCAGTTAAGCTGAATAAAGCCACTTTTATTTTACGCTTGGACCGTCTGAACGCTATCTTTCCGGCGCCCAGTACCACAAACCACCGCTGTCCGGACCAGGAAAAGCCGCCATTTGAGTCCTAATTCCCCCAAGTTGTCACATATGGTGGAGAACGCGCGCATAAAGAGATCCTGGAAGACAAGTGGTTTGTGATTGCAGTACTGCTAAGTGTGCATTGTGGCCTACAGCGGGAAGAAATCTGTGATTTCAACTGAGAAACCCAGGAAGGGGTGAGTGAATTGCAACATAGCAAAGTGTGTGTAAAAACTGGTGAAAGTAAAACTCTGGAAGAGGAATCCAGGGAATGGACTTTGTGTATACTGTGGCACAGAAGTCTGTGAAATGTTTGCTGATGGCAAGAAAGTAAACAATGTGTTTAGAAGCTGGATATTGCAAACAGTCTATGTGAAAGGCTATGGTGCCATGTTGGTGTTTTCTGTGGAAGACAGAAGAAAATGCTGGCTGTTGTAGTGCCACATAAGTTAACTGTTTGAATACATGTGACTGCTGAAGATTGCAAAAAAAGTTGCTGCTGGTTGAACCCAAGGTTGCTGTGGAATATTGTGTAATCTTGTTAGTAAACCATGGGCAAGAAAAAGAGAATTTCAGCTTGTAAAAAAGCAGAGAAGTTATGCACAGGTTTATTAGTGCAGCAGTCTGAATGCAGAGAGATACCAAACCCGGAACAGATCATGTGGAATGCAAGTAAAGATAATGTGTTGCATGATGGTGACTCAGTTTTTCTAAAGCACCTCTGTTCTATGAATGAATATGTCCCTGCTGACTGTATGTCTATGACTATGACTATGTCTCATACTGGAGTGCATCAGAGCGCCAAAGATGAAAATATTATGGTGCAGCAGCTTCAAGATGAGATTAAAGCCATCAGGTTCATTTATGAAGATGAAATATCTGATTGGAAATGGCAACTTGAGGTATCAGAAAAAGAGAACCTTAAGTTAAAGAAAGAGCTTGAAACTATAAAGAGTTCATATCCTAGTCATTATGAAAATGTGGTACTGGGTTTGCCTGGAATGGACTGTGTCACTAAGAAGGAATTTGCTGAAATGAAATGTGCTCTATATAATAAAGTTGTACAGAGTGTAGAGCAAAAGCAAGGGCTTGAGAAGCAATTGCAGGATTTAAAGGAGCAGCATGTCCAAGACTCCATTGCCAAAGAGAGTGTCATTGAAAAATTAAGAGATGACCTTGAAACTGCTAAAACGTGAGAGAAGTGAATTTTTGCAGTGTCAGTCAGAATGTCTGGATGACCAAGTGAGGAAGTGTGAAAAACTTTCGGCTGCATTAATTGACAAAGAAAATGAAATTGCAGAGCTGAGGAAGCATGTCTCTGACCGAGAGAGTGATTTAGAATCGGTGGTGCAGACATTGCAGTCAGAGCAAAACTTGCATGAACTAAAGCAGGTTTGCCTAAATAGTGAAATTCATGAATGGCGAAGCAGAGCTGGAGTTCTGGAACAAAGAGAAAGGGAACTCGAAGCTAGAATATGTAGCCTGGAGAGGGCGCTCTCAGGATCTTGTGAAGATAAAGAGAAATTGTCTGCAGGTGGAATTGAATAATGTCACAGGGCTTCTTTCTCAAGCAGACAGCAAGTTTATCAAACTTTTCAAAGATTTTTCTACACTAGAATCTCAGCTTCAGGACACTCAGGAACTTTTGCAAGAAGAAACCCGTCAGAAGCTTGATCTTAGTACAAAACTAAAACAAATGGAAGATGAGAAAAATGGTTTCCTTGAGCAACTAGAGGAAGAGGAGATAGCAAAAAGAGATTTGACAAAGCAGATTTCAACACTACAGGCTCAGGCGATTGATATGAAGAAAAAAATGGAGGATAGTATTGGGTCCTTGGACTCTGTTAAAGAACTAAAGGAAACGTTGCAAAAGGAGCTAGAAGCTACAAATCAATGTTTTAAGGAGAAGTTTGCTGCTTATGACAAACTTGAGAAGATGAAAATTAGACTGCAGCAGGAACTAGAAGATGTAGGTGTAGATCTTGATCATCAACGTCGGATTGTGTCAAATTTGGAAAGGAAGCAGAAAAAGTTTGATCAGCTGCTTGGTGAAGAGAAGACTCTTTCTGCTAGATATGCAGAAGAACGTGACCGTGCTGAAGCAGAGGCCCTTGAATTGAAGGCTGAGTTAGAGAGGCTCAACAAGCAACTGCACACTGAAATGGAGGATTTGGTTAGTTCCAAGGATGAAGTTGAGAAAAACCTGGAATCTGTGCAGATATTGTATGAGAACAAAGCTAATGCTTATGACAAGCTGGAAAAGGCCAAGAGAGAATTGGACCTCCAGACAGAAGACATGAGGATTCAGTTTGAGGGAAACCTGTCTAATTTATCTACTGAGATTGTAGATCTAAAAATGCTTGTTGCTAAACTAAAGGTGCAAGTGAACAAGCAGGAGGAAATCAAGAAACAGCTGGAGTTTCAGATGGATCAAGTGAAGCGTGAGTCAGAAATAAAGTTGGAAAAGCGCACTTTTCAGATTGAACAGTTAAAAACCGAAGTGGAATCTAAAAGAGAAGAATTGGATTGATTGCAGCAGTCTTTATCCAATACTGAACAGTCGGCATCTGCACTATCTTCAAAGCTGGCAGCACTAGAAGATGAGAAGGACTCGCTGCAGAGCCTGTTAACCTCTAAAGAATTAGAGCTGTTATCGATGAGAAACATGACTCAAGAGAGAGATTCTTTATTCAACCAAGAGCAAGATAAGAGACCCACTGAGATACAGGACTTGAATGAAAGACTTGACAAAAAGTCTGCAGATGAGCAGAAGCTGTATCTGAATGAGCTGAAGGATAAGCAGTCTTTAATAGATGCTGACCTGGCAAATGTTAGAAGAACACGGCAGAATATCCTTGAATTAGGAGACATGGTGGATAAAGAGATGGCATCTACATCTGCTGCCATAGAAGATGCAAAGCGACAGAATGAGGAAGATCTGCAAGTTGCAATAGTAAAAACTGAGATGGAGGCTGCTCAGGAAAATGTGGCAATGAAGAAAGTTCCGGAACTGGAATCAGAGATTTGTGCGCTACAGAAGGCGGTAGAATTGAAGAAAGCTGCCAGCATAGAGGCAGAGAAAGCAGAGCCATTAAGGCAGCCAGAACATGTAATTAAAAAGCATCTGGGTACTGACAGAAAAAACTGTGATGGTGAAAACTCAGTATTCCAGTCCTCCGGTGTTAGCACAGGGAATGAAAATAACTTGAAGAATGTTGAGATGACACCAGCTCCTGTACTGTCAGAAAAGGGTTGGCATGAAAATTCTTGCAATCTATCACAGTATCGTAACATGCCTCCAGAAAGTTATACGTATGAGAGAGAGGAGGTAAGACTAGAGTGTGGAAGTGGTCCTTCTGCTGCCGTACAGGTGCGGAAGCATTATACAGAAACCATTCCAATATATGATGTGGCAGTTGTTAAAGACATACCAGAAAATGTAGTTCAGCGTGAGCTATTATGTGAGGGTGTACTATATGGCCCTTGTGCAGAAGAAGACATTGCGGAACAGAGCTTGTGTATCTCAAACAAAGAGGAGAGCAAGCAGCCTATGTCTCCTAAACTTCTAAGCCGTGATAGTGATGGCAAAGTTTGCTTTGAGATGAAGGTTACAGAAAAAGTACCCGTGAAACATTTATACTCTAAAGACATTGAGGTGCATGAAGTACATGTTAGTTGGTCTCTGAGCTCCTATGGATTTGTGATAGGTGAAGATGAAGATTCTTACGGCTATTTACTAAAGGGATCAAAGTCATGCAATGGGATGGCTGAAGACTATGGCGAGAAATATGATGAAAATGATGTGATCCCCTGTATGGCGAATTGTGAAGGTGATGAAGTAAAGCTTGCCTTTGTACAGAATGGCCAGGATCTTGGCGTAGCAGTGAAAGTGATGAGAAAATGGAAAATTCGACGGAGCGGAATTTGGAAGAAAAGACCGCCAGATTGGGACTTCTGGAGAGACACTGGACAGGCATACTTGGTTGAAGAGGTCAGGCTCTTGTTGCTCCAGAGGCTAGTTAGGGGCTCTATGAGTGAGTTAGGGCCCTAACGGTGGCCTAGGTTTTTGTTTTTTTGTTATGTTGCAGTTAAGCTGCATAAAGCCACTTTAATTTTACGCTTGGACCGTCTGAACGCTATCTTTCCGGCGCCCAGTACCACGAACCACCACTGTCCGGACCAGGAAAAGCCGCCATTTGAGTCCTAATTCCCCCAAGTTGTCACAATATGATATAGCATAATTAAATGATAAAGATGTTTGTTACCTTATTCTTAATCTAGTAATTTAGTGGTTGTCGGGAGCGCGGTGGTTTTATGGGGAATGTGGTTTTGTGCGGGGGGGGGGGACATGTCAAATGTTATGCCACTGCTGAGGAGGCAACAGCAGCAATTATTAGGCGGCCACCATAGGAGTGAAGGGGTTATTTATATATATATTTTTTTATTTAGTCCAACACATTGCCGCATTAAAGCAGCATATTAGATGAGGACAATAACATTACAGATATGTCATTTTTCCTGGGAGTCTCTCAGTTTTCTGGCTAATGCAGCCACTTATTGGCCAGCATTGACTTTCCCCCAGCCAGCCACTTCTTTAGTAGTCATTGCACTAAGACGCCAGTGTAGCTGGGGAATCCATCATCTATTTAAAGATTTATTCTATTTGATTCTTCATTATGTTTTTCCCAGGTTTTAAACCCAGGTCCACATGTATGAGAGGTAGGCATTCTAATAGTTGAGCCACAGACTCAAATGTTCTTTTAGACTTTTAGGCAGAGAAAATATTGCCATTGACAGCAATTCAGTCTAAGACTAAGGTGTCTGCCTCCCCATACAGAAGGTCCTGACACCTGGTGAAAAAATAAACTTTAAATGAATGAAACTTTAAATAGGTGGGGGGATCTCCTCATCTGTAATGTACTTATTTGTAAGGTTTAATCATTTCTAATAATATAGATAGATATGTGTGAATATAGATATATATCAGCTTCCTGCTCCACCATTCAGGGAGCTATGTCTGCAGCTCAGTGCAGACCAGCTGCATCGAGCCTGAGACCAGTGGAAGAGAGCAGGAGAGAGCAGCTGAGGAACATGGCTGGGTAAGTGTTACTGTTTCTTATTGTATGGCACACTGAGGAGCATTATTACTACTTTATTTTCACTTCTTATATAAATGGGCCCTGGGGAGCATGACTTCATATCCAGAGGCCACAGAGGAGCATTATTACTTGCCTTGGTGCCACTGGGGAACTTTATTAGATGCCTGGGGACCACTTGGGAGCATTATTGGATACCTGGGGGCCACTGAGGAGCATTATTAGATGCCTGGAGGCCACTGGGCTGGGGAGCATTATTAGGTGTCTTGAGCCAAAGGGGGGAGCATTATTAGTTGCCTGTGGGCCACTGGGAAGCATTATTAAGTGTCTGGGGGTCACTGGAAAGCCTTATACTCTGTGTTGAGCCACTGGGGAGCAGGAGGGTGTCATAAGGGAGCATGGTGATGGTTAAAGATGAATTTTTATTTGTGGTGGTTGGGTGGGAAGCATAGGATAGTGTAGCTTAGAGGGTGCATTCACACGGTGCAGATGTGGCACTGCATGGGAAAATGCATGCAGGTTTGATGCAGTAAAGTGAAAAATGTATTTAACATTGTTTCAGCTGTAAATTTTAAGTCTGAAAAGGTTGGGAAAACACTGATATACACATGTAGCAGAATTAACCCGAACATCTGCAGTTAAACTGCTGCAGAATGATATTTTATCACAGAAGAAAACAAAAACCATTGCAAAGTCATTGCAAAAATATGTATATGAAATATATTTTGGAAATGAATAAAGCTTTAAGAGTACATTCACATCGTGGAATTTTTAGAGAAATTTGGTCTTCCACCTCAAAATCCAAAAACCAACCGGAATCTGCTTCCTATTGTTTTTAATGGGTGGCAGCACACTGAAGAAAGAATCGACATGCTTGATCTTGCTGCGGTTTCCATAAGTCAATGACCATGGGAACTGTGGTGTGAGGCCTGACCCTTTATTAGCCCCAGTGTATAGAGTTCAATCTCGTGTGCAAAGATTTGGCTACAACTTTAGACAAACAGGTTCCATGGGGATGGTTTTTGGAGATGAATTTGAGATGGAAGACTGCTTCAAATTCCTCTCTAAATTCCGCCATGTAACCATACCCTAATGTAGGAAAGTAAACTACAATAAACCAGTTTTAAAAATACGTTTTATTAAATGACTGTCACAAAACATAGTAAGTAAAAAACAAGGATGTATTTGGTATCGCTGTAAAAGTTATATGCAATAAAATTAACACAATAGGGAAAACTTGCTATGCCTTACACACTAGAAGACATATAATGGTTAATAACATGGCTTTGTGCAAAAGACAAAAGTTGCAACTTTTTAAAATTTGCGCTGCCTTCTCCACTTTCCTGAAAACGGAATGTGGTGAAGATGTGCACATCAGAAAACTGGCATAAATGACAGGGGAATGCAGATGGCATACATTTCACCCCAGGCACACAGCTATGCTGAGGGTGCATCATTTATGAGGAGGTGTGCGCATTATCATATATAAGACACATTCTCCAGTTGCTCTAGGGACATGAATATTTACAGTGAATGTTTCATGACATTAAAATTCTTATTTTATTTATTGTATTTTTTTTATTTAACCAGTAACACTCTGGGGTCTGATATTGTTATATGGGGTCTGAATATATTTAGTCTTTTGCTCTCCCAAGTTGACATCTTTAGGGGATCCATTAGCACTTCAGGGAAACTTTTTAGCTATACCAAGAATGGGTCCAAAAATCAGAAAAGTTCAAAATACTGACTAAGGCTAGGTTCACATCTATGCTAGGCTGTCTGTCGTTCAGGTCTGCCGGGGTGGCCCAAACAAGCCGGACTGCTAAAACAGCGGTTACCAGTGGGCACCAGCAGATCCCATTGACTTTAATGGGGTCTGTCATTTCCATACCGAAAGGGGCAGAGAGAAAAATTTCTGCGGCAGAGGCTCCGCCACAAATGTGAACTTAGCCTAAAATATGCCCTAGAGACAAAAATGGTTCAGACTCCAAGGCCTCTTTAGGACAGTACAGTAGGTCTGACAATATTTTGCAGTTAAGAGCTGGGTATGGAATATTTTGCCCCATCAGATCTCAGGGTGGTCACAAATTTTCATGGCCTATTTCTGACCATCACCTATTCCTATCTAGCTACGGACTGGAGCTTTTTTTTTTTTTTGCACAGTATGGTATTTTTTCCTTTTTTATGGGACTTGCATGGGCCCACTACTGTATCCCAACATCTTAAAACAACAATCTACATACATTTAAGCACATACAGTATATTATGTTACATTTTACACTTGTAAAAAGTGTGTATAATGAATATATGTTTCTGATAGTTACAGCATAGCGCAGAGTAACGCAACTTTGTGTATTTTCATCAACATGAACGTCTTGGTAACAGTTTAAGGATACAAATGGCAGAGAGAAGCACTGACAGTCCATATCAGTTTTCAACCTTCTTAGAAACAGTCACAGTCTGTAGCCATACTGTTCACATTAGACACATCAATCAGAGAGCAGTAGCGATGTATAATCAATCAACGTAAAACAATAGTCAAAGGAGACTCTGTATAATATTTTTGTATGAACAAGCTGAAATATAGAACTGAATTATATTCACAAGGGAGCACAAATATGCTTGTTAAAATGTCTGAATTTGGTTATATCATGAGAAGCATTAGGCTGCTGGCTTCCTCCTAATCCAACTTAGCAACCAGATACAAACACAGTAAAAAAATATAGAACTGTGCACGATGACTGCATTGAAATATGATGATTGCTGCCTTTAATCTTCACCTTGAAGTCCTAAATGACTGGTGGAAACCACACGCAAATCTGAGGTGTCTATACCATCATGCAGAGCCAGCAGGAGTACATTCAGTGACCATTCAGTGGACCACTGGGTGACAACTCCATGGCTTTAAAATATACAAAATTATCCTTAGAGATCTATTGGCACAGATGTTCCATTTAAACAGTCATACAAAAATAGCCCTAAACTGAAATGCTGTAACAGTACTCACTTCATCTCTAGGATTTCTCACACTTGTCCATCATATAGAACATTTCTTCATAATGTACAATGATGATCATGACCAAGATTTCCCACTAGATGGCAAGACATATAGATATAGTTGTTCTGTGACTAATGTGTTCATTTGTCATTTGCTAATCCAAATAAAATGCACTTTTTCTTGCTCTAGTTAGAACCCATTAAAATGTTGCACACTTTTACAGGGCTACAACTTAAAAAAGGTTCACAGGATATGCCAGAAATGTGTCATAGAAGAAGGTCCCACTTCTAGGACCCTACTTAATGAGAAATTGGAGGTACCCTGTATTCCTATTTAGCATCCTAGAGAGAAAGTGATAAGAGGACTCCTGTGCATGTACATAGAGCGCCTTCTCTCTGGAATCAGATATCTATGGTATATCCTGTGGACATACTATTAATATGTCAGATGGAAATCAGATCAGATGTAAATACCCTTTAAAGAAACACTCTGGATCCTCATTGTTGGGGGCTGCATGGAAAGACATTGCATATTGTACTCCCCTATTTTAAAGGGGTTTTCTCATCTCAAGAACAGTGGTCACTTCTGTTTCATGGCCTTCTCCATTCACCTCTGTGGGAGTTTCAAGATGGATATACCTGTGGATATGTTTTAAATACCTTAGATGGGAATTACCCCTTTGAAGACAGACCGGTGTAATAGACAGACAGTGAGGCCGGACCGAGGACGAAGGATGGAAGGGGAGGCCTGCATGACAGGAGTTTAGCCAGGAGCATAAGCTGAGGGTACAGGAAAGGGTTAAGTTGGCCATTTAGAGGAAGCGTAGGGGAGGGAACTGGGAAAGGGGGGGTTGGGGGAGGGAGTATTTAAAGTGAAGGCGGGAAGATTCCCGCCACTTTAGAGAAAGCAGGGAGTGAGTGAAGCCAACACACCTCTGCGGTTTTCTTGCTTGCCCAGGATGTCTGAGGTTGAAGATATGCTGGTCCAGCTCAGGGCTGAAGCGGATCGTAGGGGCCGCAATGGTTGCAATCCCAGCTGCAGGGATTGATACAGGGGTCTGGAGAGTCGGCTAGCCGCCCCTCTCCTTCTGGAAGACGGCCGCGGAGGACCAGGCCTCCGGCGCGCCTCAGCCCCGAGGAGACCCCTCGGGTCCGGCGCCGGATTAGGAGCCCCTCACGGGACCCTCCGGTTCAGGGCACCGCTCGGCGCGCTGCTGAGCGGCAGTCCCAGGCCGGGAGGAATCCGCGGCAACGGCGGGACCCGCAGCGGGGGAGGGGGAGTCGCCCCTCCTGCATCACTGACCTCGTTGGAGTCGGGATTGGAAGCGGTGGGCCTTCCGGCGGCAGCAGTGACTCCGGCTCGGCCTGTGGTGCGCAGGAGGATCTCCGGTGCAGCCCCTGTGCGCGGGGGAGAAGCGGGGCTGGCACCTTCAGCGTCAGAGCAGCAGGCTGGGCCTAGCACAACATCAGCCCAAGATGGCGCCCACAGCGCGGGCGCTGGGGGGCGGAGCGTCGCGGAGGCCTTGTCCAGGAGGCCCGACTTGGATAGCGGCGAGGAGGACGACAGGACCAGGATTCAGCGGCCGCTGGGTTCACAGCACCCAGGCGCCCAGGTGAGCATTCATCTACTGTAACAGGGCCCTTGTTAACGGTTTCAGGGGGGAGGGGTTTAGATGGGAACCGCGAGGAGCTAAGCAGGGGTATGTTAGCCTTTATGGGGGTGTTGGCGGAAATGGTGCGGGGAGCGGGGAGCGGCGGGGGGGACGTCGTCGTCCCCAGCGATGGCGTGGGGGGCGGGAAGTTCGCCGGCGGTATCGCTAGGGGGGACTTCCTCTGTGTCGGGGGTGTCTGTGTCGGTGCAAACGCAGAGTGAGAACAAAGGGGACGCGCCGCGGTTAGACGATGCGGCAAAGGGGGGAAGTATATGTCTGCTTTGAGGGGCCTTTAGGGGCTCACTTGAAGCAGGAGGTGAGGGAGCGCATTTGGAAAGGCGAATATGTTGATATATTTTCGCTTTTGCCTTTGGAGCGCTTTAATTTGGACAAGCCTAGGAAGGAAGAAAAGAAGGAGGAGGAGGAGAAGAGGCGGTACCGCCTTATTCCTCGGACGTTTGCTAATTGGCTGCAAGCGTTCGCCATAATGGCAAGTGTCATAGGGGAGAAGGCGCCGGAAAATTGTTCGGCGCTTTTCTGTTATTTGGACGCAATAGGGGAGGCGCATAGGACGTATGGGGGGCAGGCATGGCTCCGGTATGACGAACAATTTCGTCAGCGGAAAGCGATTCGGTCCAGCATTCGCTGGGACCATAAAGACATTGGGTTATGGCTGAGGATTATGGCGCAAGCGAGGGCGGGGCCGTCCTTTCCAGGGGGGGACCGGGGGCCCCGAGTCTTCGGGGCGCTCGGTCGCCGCACAGAAGGGACTCTGTTTCTCATTTAATGAAGGGGGGTGTAAGTTCGGCTCCAAGTGTAAGTTTAAGCATGAGTGCTCCTCTTGTGGGGGCACCCATGGAGCCAACCGGTGCTTCCGCTCCAAGCAGAAGGGTTCAGATGGGGCTGGGAAGGGGGGCGACTCCGGTGCGGCTGGAAAGGATGGCGCCATTTCTAAATAGGTACCCAGATAGGGAGGCGGCGGCCTTGTTGTCGGAGGGGTTCGAGTCGGGTTTTCGGATACCGTTTGTTGAGGCGGCGGTTTCAGGGGTGGTTAGGAATTTGAGGTCGGCACGGGAGCATCTGGAGGTGGTCTCAGAAAAGCTGAGGAAGGAGGTGGACCTGGGGCGCATGGCGGGACCGTTTCCCTTGCCGAACTTGCAGGTATCTCCTTTAGGGGTGGTCCCAAAGAAGGAGCCGAATAAGTTTCGGCTTATTCACCATCTGTCATTCCCAAAGGGGGCGTCTGTTAATGACGGGATCGACCCCGAGTTGTGTTCTGTGGAGTATACTTCATTTGATGCGGCGATTTTCTGGGTCCGGCGTTTTGGCCGGGGGGCGTTGTTGGCGAAGACTGACATCGAGGCGGCATTTAGGCTGCTGCCGGTGCATCCAGATAGTCAGCACTTGTTGGGTTGTTTTTGGGGGGCGGGGTTTTTTTCGACTGTTGCTTGCCAATGGGCTGTTCATTGTCGTGTTCCTATTTCGAAAAGTTTAGTTCGTTTTTGGAATGGGTCATCCGGGACGTTTCTGGGTGGGCCTCGGTCATTCACTACTTGGATGACTTTCTTTGCATTGGTCCGGGGGATTCCTCCGTTTGCTCGGTCTTGCTGCATTCGGTGGAACGGGTGGCGGCAGATTTTGGGGTGCCACTAGCGCGTGAAAAAACTGAGGGTCCGGCGACGGTTCTCAGTTTTTTGGGTATTACCATTGACACGATCCGTATGGAGTGTCGTCTTCCAGAGGATAAGTTATGTGGGTTGCGGACGGAGGTTCAGAGGGCATGTCGGCTAAAAAAGCTGCGATTAAGGGAATTGCAGTCTCTTTTAGGCAAATTGAACTTCGCGTGCCGGATTATACCAATGGGGAGGGTGTTTTCTCGACGGTTGGCAGCGGCAACGGCTGGTGTGTCCGTTCCCGCGCATTTTATCCGGTTGGGGTGGGAGTTGAGAGAAGATTTGCGGGTTTGGGATTCGTTTTTAGAACAATATAATGGGCGGTCACTGTGGATGGAGGAGGGAGTGGTAGCAGGGGAATGGGATCTTTTTACGGACGCGGCCGGGAGCGTAGGGTTTGGGGCATATTTTAAGGGTAGTTGGTGCGTAGGTTCTTGGCCGGACGAGTGGGTTTCGGGGGGGCTGGTCAGGAACCTGGCTTTGTTAGAATTATTTCCTATTCTGGTGTCGGTGGTAGTGTGGGGGGAAATTTTCCGTAATAAGAAGATTCGCTTTCATTGCGACAACTTGGGGGGTGGTGCAGGCGATAAATCGGTTGTCCGCTGCGTCGCCGCCGGTGGTTCGGGTTTTGCAGCGATTGGTGTTGGAATGTTTGAGGTTGAATGTTTGGATTGTAGCGGTCCATGTCCCAGGGGTGCAGAATGATGTGGCTGACACCCTCTCTCGTTTGCAGTGGGATCGTTTCAGGAGGTTGGTGCCGGAGGCAGATGAGAACGGCACGCGGTGGCCGACGGAGTTGTGGACCATGCCGGTCGGGCGGCGGAGTGTTTGATTCGGGCATCTTTGGTGGACGGTACATGGGCGGCCTATACGAAAGCCTGGGAACAGTGGGAGCAGTGGTTGGGTTCTTTGGGGGTGGAGACAGAGGATTTCGAGATGCCGTTATTATTATTCGTGGGGCATTGTAAGGAGTCGGGGTGGACAGTTTCTAGGTTGAATACGTGTTTAGCGGGTTTAACCTTCGGGTTTAAGAGTAGGGGGATGCCGGACTTTACGAAGTCATTTCTGGTGCGGCAGGCGGTAAAAGGTTGGCACCGTTTCAAGGCGGCGAAGGACACGCGCAGACCGGTGTCCTTTTCCATACTGCTGGGCTTGGGCTCCGCTTTGGGGATGGTGGGGGCGAGCCCGTGGGAGGTCTTGCTGTTGAGGGCGGCGTTTTCGCTCGCCTTTTTTGGAGCCTTGCGGTTGGGGGAATTGGTGAGTGGATCCCGGACTCGTCCGGGGGGTGTGTTTTGGGAGGATGTGAGCCTGTACGAGGACAGGGTGGAGTTTAGGTTAAGGCGTTCGAAGACGGACCAGGAAGGCCGGGGGTGTGCGGTGCGGCTGTTTGCGGTGCCAGGGAGTTTGATGTGTCCTGTTAGTTGCTTGAGGTCTTATTGTTCGGACAGGGTTCGGGCGACAGGCCCCCTCCTGGTCCATGAGGATGGGTCGTTTTTGTCCAGGTTTCAATTCTTGGGAGTTTTTCGGCGATGTTTGTGTTATCTGGGTTTGGGGGAGGAGTATTTTAGTGGTCACTCCTTCCGTATTGGGGCAGCTACGGAGGCGGCCCGGAGGGGTTTGGGGGAGGACGTAATTCAGCGCATCGGCCGATGGGAATCAGTGCGTTTTAGGTCATATGTCCGTTTGGGGGGGCTGGTTTGAACAAAAACACATTTTGTATCGGGAGAGGTCCGCAGGTAGGTGGGTTAGGAAGAGGGGGTTTTTGTTCGAGCGGGTGTGTTAGTGCCTGGGGCCTGTTATTGTTATGTTGCTTTTAATGTTTTACAGGTGCTGAGCCGTGCTTGGTTTGGTTGATGGGCCATTCCTTTGTGTTCTGGGGCGCAGTGCGGGCGGCGGTGCGACCAGACGGTAGGCAGTTGGGTTTTGCGCGAGGGGAGGTGCGGTTGCGCTGGTTAGGCTTAAGGGGGATGGTGTGGGGCAGGGTGCTCGCGGAGTTTCATCGCTTCGTGAGGCTGGATAGACCTCCAGACATACTGGTACTGCATGTTGGAGGTAACGATTTGGGGGTCCGCCCTTTTCGGGAGCTGATTAACGATATCAAATTCGACTTATTGCGGCTCTGGGCGATGTTTCCGGGATTGGTAACAGTATGGTCGGATATTGTGCCAAGGAAAGTGTGGAGGGCGGCCCGGTCGGTGGAACGTGTGAACAAAGCCCGTATTAAGGTGAATAGGGCAATTGGGAGGTTTATGGCACGGAATGGAGCGGTCTCAGTGCGCCATAGTGAATTGGAATCTGGGGAGGGTGCATTTTGGAGAAGGGACGGGGTTCATTTGAACGCCGTGGGTATTGACATGTGGTGCCTGGGATTGCAGCAGGGCATTGAGACGGCTCTAGGGGTGTGGCGGGACACCCGCCGATAAGGAGGTCATCGGTGGGCGTTGTGGCGGTGGGGGTCCTCGAGGCTGGGATATCGGAAATGGTCGTGGTGGGGAGGGCCCCGCGGTAGGGGCTGGACTCCCCAGACCATTTGGACTGTGGCTGGATGGCTCCGGTAGGGTTAAAGGGTATTAAGGGCTTTATGGCCTTAGGAAATAGAGCACCGAGCAGATTTATTTAAATAGGTGCCCCTGAGCTGGTGTGGAACGGCTAGGGGTAACAGCTGGTGCTCAGGAAGTATGGGGTTAACATTTTGGGTTTTGGGGCCTCGAGGTCCTCCGTCGTCGGGTCGGGTTATTTACTGTGTTTTGGGGAATATTTGTTGTGGCATTTAAATGGTTAAATTATTTTATTTAATAAACTGGCTGCTGTGGCCAATTTAATCCAACATCGGTGTCAAGTATTTATTTTAGGTAAAGAAAACAGAGAAGAGCGGGCGACTTGGAAATACCCTGGTCATGTGCTTTCAGTCACTTTATCTGCATTAACATTGAATGCACACATGTCTAGATACAGTCTCTGATACAGAAATCCGTGGATATATTGCTTATTTTAGTTGAATTTATTATTGATAATGATTCTGTTTTTGAAAACAGTAGAATTTTTGATACATATTGAATTGAAGCCTTTTCACCTATATTAGCAACTGAAAGGTTTCAGAACCAAGACGCTAGCACATAATACAATATTTCCTTTCAGATATTTGTTTTAAGCACAGTGCCATGCTATTGCTTCCACGGCATGTACAATGGTGGAAAGTTTGTGCCAATCTATTACATATTCCACCCTTTACTATGAGTTAATTTCATAGTCAGTCATAAATGGTTTACTATAGTTGTTGCCAAAACATTATTTTGTATATTCTCTTTGTTAATAGAGGCAGCACTGTTCTAATGCAACTGAATAGCTGCTTGAAGCAGAAAAGCTCCATTGATTTACTAGGTCATGTCTGCCACAGGGCACAATATTTGATCACAGTCCTTTAGGTATCTAAGTAGCAGGTCCTGTTTATACATCAAAGACCTGAAAAACATAGCACAAATTACTGATGGGAAATTGGCTGCCTTTGTTGCACTTGTGATGGAATTATTTTCAGTAGGAAAGAGCTCATTATCCTTTTCTAACTATTTTTATGGCCACTTTCACCCACTAAACTTTACATTTACTTTGCTACATTGAATTAATTCTGTTTCAAAACACTCTTTTCATGGATGAATTAAAGCACAGATTTGTATAATCATATCAGGGTCATTTCCAGGTTTATGTGGGCCGTAGTTAGCTCTTATTCTACCCCATCCTTAGCTTAGCAAACATACTGCATGCTTACCCAGATCACCTTATTACCCTAGCATATGCTTACATATTATTACAAAATTACATTTTTTTTTTTTTAAAAGGTGACTTATACTCACCTTCACTAACCCCATGCTGCAGCCATTCTGATGGTGCTGAGGTCACTGCTGCACTCTTCATTCCGTCTCTGTAGGAAGTGACTGAGAATGCCTCTTAGCCAATTATGGCTACAAGAGTGACCTGCCTCAGCCAGTGATTGGCTGAGCAGGTATTTCCAGCCATTTCCTCTCATGTTGGGATAGTAGAAGTAAGTGAGAACAGCGGAGTCACGGGCAGTCACAGTGGCAGCAGCAGGGGATCAGTGGATGTACAGTAATGTGCAAAACTTTAAGGCAAGCATGGACAAAAATGCTGCAAGGGAAGAATGCTTTCAATGATTACAAGAGGTAATATTTTATTTTTGTCAATTTTTGTTGGCAAAATGCATAGTGAATGAACAAGAGAGAAATCTAAATCACCTCAATATTTGATGTGACCGTCTTTTGGAGAAGGAGTACTGGAAGTGATGATTCCTACAGAGTCCTGATCTCAACATCATCAATTCTGTCTGGGAATAAATGAAGATAAAGAAGGATTTGAGCCAATTTATATTCACAGATGAGTTGTGGTTAGTTCTTCAAAGTGATTGGAACAACTTCCATGCTGAGATCATTCTGAAACCGTGTGCAAGTGTATCTAGAAGAACTGATGCTGTTTTGAACCAAAGCATAGGTGTGACTTCAAGCTCCAATGCTAAATTTGTAATGGGACCCTTACTTCCCTTTTGCCATTTAGAAAATTGGTATATTCTATATGACAGAGGGATTTTGGGACACCCTTGGGGCCTTGGGGTCCAGGGTCCAGAAGCCACTTCTACCATGTACCCTCAATAGCTATGCTCCTGAAGCAATGGGCAGTCACGCCAAATATTGATTTGATTTAGATTTATTTTTTGTTCGTTCATTACAGTTTGTTAAACTTCTATTTTTGAAGGCATTCTTACATTGCAGCATCTTTCCCATGGCTTCCTAATACTATTGCACTGTATAGTTTTTAACCTATAGTATAGTTTGGAGCTGTTATTAAAGTTCTGCTCATTGCTACTAGAAATAGTCCACAAACAGAGGCATAACTTGAGACTCATGGGCCCCAAAGCAAAATCTGTACCTGGCCCCCAACTTACTATCTATACCACCTTTCTCTCTATTATACTAATGTCTTATTACATTGTAGGGAGGCCTTCAGACCCCCCTAGGCTCCAGGACCCTTGTAGTGACTGCTACCTCTGCACACCCTATAACTATACCCCTGTCCAAAGAAATGTACAGTATAAAACAGTTTGAAGGTTAAGCCCTTCAGTTTGTTCCCTTATAGTGTAAATTGGCTTTTCCTTTCTCTGGATCAACAGGAGGAATTACATTTACCATCTACCCTGTCTTTCATCCACATTCTGCCCCTTCCTCTTTTCAAACTCAATGGACATATGTCTTTCGACAACGGTATTACTATGTAACTCTGTAACTCAGGATCATCATCTCTAAAGGGTACATTATATGGAGGGACAATTCCTGATCTTGATCTAAGTATTTCTCTAATTTTCTGTTCTGAAAAGTCCTATTCCTTTGAACTGATATGAATTCTAACTGCACATAAGCATGATAAAATGGGCATAATCTGTTACATAATCCTAGACTGTCTTCTGCCTTTTTAGAGTCACCATCATTTTGTGCGTCTTCTGCCAAGATTTGGAGATATGTTGTCAGTTGTGATCATTGGGGGCTGAATGCCTACCAGTCATGTAGTTTACCTTGCTCTCTTGGATAGCTGAGTATGGGCCTTGGACAGTATAATACCTGCACATGTACTTGGTTCTCTGTGATGGGCTGAGGGTAGCTAGTGAGAGCTAAGAGACATTGTAAAATCACATTACTACTAGCAAATCCATGCACATGAGACATTTATCAAATTCATTTAACTGGCCACTTAGAATAACAAGGCCATGTTTTCTCTATATTACATTTAAAATATAAGGGTTTACCCCTTTCCTTGTATTATGTTATATACTGACTTCCACTGTTTTATAGTCTACCTGTTTTGTATTTCTGTTATTTTGCACTTTTATACTAGCATTACGATTATCTTGCTTGAACTTTTTTGGTTGTTGCAATATTTCAATAAATATCTTTGAAACTAAAATATAAGGGTTCAAAGGATATGTGTTAAGTGCCTGATCAGTGGGTGTTCCACTACTGGGACCCCCATCTAAATGGTGCAGCAGTTACGCAGGGACTGCTGAGGATATCAGAATGCTATAAAGTTGGCACAACCCTATTCAGAGAATATAGCTTTCATAAATTGATAAATCTACATTAAATCAACTATTATAATTTTACAAAATGGATCGGGTGATTCAATTGGCTGTGCTCCATAAGCTTACAATTGTGGTTGTTTCATGTTTGTTTTCATGGATGACGTGCAATTAATTACAAGGCCTATGGACGCCAAGATAATGTCAGTCACTATGACAATCCTCCAGTAAATATACACAATCAATAAAAGGCTTGTGTGATAGGCTGTCTACAGACGTTCAAAGTGGTCGTGTTTTGGAAGGTTACACACAAAGAACAATCTGTGTGTAATTGAAGTCAGTGCTTAGTAATCTGCTGACTCCACTACATATGGGATGTTCAGTTTTATACTTAAGCCTCTTCAATTGAGAACAGGTTTTGTTACTTAAATGTATCATAGCTACAAAGCCAAACTGTAATTTTTGTTGTCACCAAGTATCGGACAGGGTTAATGAAGAACTTTGTGCATAAAACAATTCCTCAAAAAGCTGAGAGAATGTCCTGTTGAGATTGCCCATCTCCTAACTACATGTGTTATTTGGCCAAATATAGTTTAATTTTTCATTTTATTTCACAGATTGAAGGCTTTTTAACCCATTTAAGATTAAAAATGCATCCCTGAGAATGTATGGAAAAAGTACAAGGTGCCTCTGACATGATACCTTGGTCAACCATTATAATAGTTATCATTATATATAGTTCATCTTAAAAGGACACATGTTTATCAAGGGGCAGAGAGGATGTGGATGACAGGAAGGAGGTAAAATAGGTCTAAGAACTAAATTTATTGTTGTTGATACTATTAGAAAACATTTAATGTCTTCATAACAGTTCTTGTATGTACACTTGTTGGTTCTAGTACATTAATCTACTCGTAAACAGTTACTAAGAACATCTATGGGTCATAGTGGGGACATCCTAAATTGTTCTCACCCTGCAAAGCTGCCACAAGGCAGGAAAATATCTATAGAAATAAGAGACCTTCTACACTGTTTGTTCACATACTTTCTAGACCTTCTGGATATGCAAAGTGCTTGGTATCTCACCATAGATGACCCAGCATATTGCCCTATGGGGACAAAAATTTTCATTGTGTATGGGTAACTTTACAGTTTAGTTCCAAATGTTAATATGAAAACAGGTTGATTGATGATAACCAGGAAAAGAGGCCAAAGTAATTGTAGCAATTTATCATGGCTTCAGATAATGTGTGATTAATTATCTGTTCCCGATGTTTCGTGTCTCTATGGTGATCTCTCGTAAACAAATGCTACAAACAAAAAAAGCGTTTGTTCATCATTTTGCGAAAGAAACACAAGGTCTGGCATCAACAAGACTACGACCTTTCTTGAGGAATCAGTTGTTGAGGGGAAGCCAAATCTCAGAAGGTCAACTAGGTCTGAGTTGAATGTTATTTTTTAACTAGAAGGGACAAATCAGGTGATTCAAAGCATGAAAACAGCTTTTTCTTATTGAAAATAACAAACATCTAATGAAATATATACTTTACTTCCTCTAATGTGAAATATACATTGCAAACTTCAGCCAGATGTGGCCCAGAGGCATTACCTCACATTTACAGCCATTGTTATCAGGTAAGGAGGCATATTGGTCTGGGGGTAGCCTGACCAGGTACGGGTACATGTCTGTCTGAATCTATCACTAAAGAAAAGTTTTCCAATGGTACCTTTCATAATTTCCAAGATGGTTTTATTACTTGCACATAGAGGCTTATCAACACAACAGAACTACCTGGACAGCAGGGCATATAAAACAGTGCCTGTATTTTGTAGACAATCCCTGCAGGATAAGTGCAGCCATACAGTTTTATTGTTTACATGGTTTCTTACGTGATTTCAGGGCAATGCAGATTTTGAGGCTGAATTTTTTTAATACAGTATATTCTTTCAAGATGTGTAACCTAAATTGGAGATTCATTGACCAACCTAGACCATAGTTCAACATAACATAATAGGGTCCCTACAGTTATCAGTAACAATAGTGGGTTCTGCTAAAAGAAATTCTCTGGTATGCATATATCACATCTAAAAACAATACATAAAAGAGTGTGAAGGAGGGACTCTATTTCCAATGTAGGGATTAGCATTACCTGTGTACTGAAATCATCATTTCTATTGTATGTTAGATGTTTCAGAAGTTCATTTATTCCATGCAATATGTGTGTCAGAGTCATTCCTCTATATACAAAATGACTGGTTCTACATTGTCTATTTGCACCTAGCCTTCCATCACTATTTATGTCCACTAATATCAATTTTTACAATTTAGGTCTTCTAATGTTTCATGGTTACTGACATTGACAGGCCTTTGGAAGATCTATTCCTCTCCAAACATATACAGGTGAAAAACCATCATGAGAAAAACAGGTAATCTTATGGAAATTTTTCTTTGTACCTAGTGATGGATTGTCACAGCAGTGTTACACGTTGTCCCACCATTCCAGCCCTTTGCTTCATTATTTGGGCTTTTGACACAAGGAAACCAGATGGCACCAAATTGTAATAATAATCTTAATTTAAATGGGGTAATCCCATCTCAAAAATGATGACATATCACTAGGATATGCCATCACTTTATGATTGGTGATGGTTCCACTTCTAGGACCTCCCAGCAAACCTGAGAATGAAGGGGTTACAACTCTGATTCAGTGCTGCAGTCCCTTCACAGCCTGCACATGTGAAGAGGAACTATAACATAGCTCCATTCATTTGAATTGGGCCAGCTCTGAAGTTAAGAGACTACAACACAGTATAAGTGGGGTCCCCACTGATCATGGTGTGTGTATACAGTATGTATATACGTCAATATATAAAAGGTGGGAATACCCCTTCACAACCATGATGCCCATGACTATATGGAAGTCATGTTCAGGACAAGGCACAAAAGGGTTGATTTATCAAGATTGTTTTGTTCCATGCCAGTCTTAATCCCTGACTTGCCAGAGTTTGTGTCTATGTTATGACCAGGTGCACATCTCGTCATAAACTAAGTATATCCTCCAGGGTCTATGCCTAACCAGAAGTCTATATAGTGTTTGTATGAAAGGATGGACAGCACTCAAGATGTTTGAGCTTGCTTGTTAAGTTTATTCACACAGTACACATTCCATGTTAGGAAACGTGGTTCCAACCACAATAAATAATACAAGATATCACAGAAACATAGATTTTCAAGAGCAACGTTTTGGGCTGCTCAGGCCAGAAGTATGGAGGAGGTAACGCGCATGTGTCAGCAAGCTCCTGGTGGCCACGTTTGTGTATGTGGAATGTGTACTGTGTGAACAAACTTAACAAGCAAGCTCAAACATCTGGAGTGCTGTCCACCCTTTCATACAAACACTATATTGATTTGGTGGATTTTGGTCAGCCATCTGTGGAATCGAGTACCCATTTACAATCTATGGAGAGTGCTGCTCACACCAACAATGGATAACCAGAAATCTATGCCAGCTCCTTGCTGTTATAGATTTCTGGCATCATTTTCACCAGAAAACTGGGGTAATTGATAATCTGACTGGGATGAGGTCTACTCTGGTTATGCCCCTTTAAAGAAAATGGATGTGAGTCACAAAACTTAAAAAGTCACAATTTTTGTTCAAAGAATCTAAGTAGGGACTTTTTCATAGCTTTAAGCTACTTTTCGAAATTAGCTTCAAATGATGTTTGGGTCAAGACTTTACAATTACTAGTTTACAAAGAACTCCTGCTATCTGGGAAAGTGAGCATATCCAAAACAAGACATAGGTCAACTATTCCATAATATTTAGCAGCAAATTCTTACAGTTATAAGGAGTGAACAAGATTAATAAATGACTCAGTGGGAGCTAGCTGCGCTATATAAACTCCTGTATCCAGCAGGACTGGGTGTAAACAGGGAGCTGCAGCTGTAATAGCACATTTTCAGGAATATGTTGGGCATGAATATGTTTGGAGGTATGCAAATTAGGCAGCGAGAGATTCATTTCATTTATGGTACAGAGAAATCCTTCACCTGTTAACAATTAAGACTGTGAATTCCAGCTCTGAGTGTTTAATACAGCAACTGTTCCCTAGGAAACCACACTCTCCGGCCATGCCAAGGATCACCAGGGCATTATCTAACAGCTGATGAAGATATGTGGCTTTAAAGGAGTAGCGCTTAGATTTAATAGCCATGACATGGTTATCAGGTTATATTTAGTACACAACATATACATAGGACACACAACCCTATCCAATACTATATTGTCAGCTACTGGTAACCACAGTGTCATGGTAACTTGGCAGAGCAATGATCTCTAGCTTTCACTTAACTACAAACCTTCTACACTAATACAGTAAAATATCATTTACCAGGTATTGGGAATTAAGGAGCTTGCTGTATATTGTATATTCAATTAACTCAATAATGAAGCAGTAAGCTCCCCCTAGTGGCAGCTACAGGCCTCCAGAATTTTATCATTTAAAGGGAATGTGTTATATTCTAATTGAAGAAACTAGAGTAAAAGACATAAGTATATCAAAGCGAAATTATGTGTTTATTGGTGACACACACTTCCTTCTTACCTTGTCCATATAGATAGTGCTGCAAAATGAGTACTTTATGGCAGATGAAAGAAATGAGTCAAGTAATGATAGTAGTAATCATAATATTTATTTACACAGCACATATCTATCTATCTCTCTTATTTAACTAATCTGATGTCTCTCTGCCTCCACGTGTCTCCTTTTCCTATCCCTCTGCATTGCAGAAAAATATGCGCTGCGGACATGCTGCGATTTCCAAAACCATTGTGGTTTTGGAAATCGCAGCATATCAGTTATACCTACGGAAACACTGGCAGTTTCCCTATAGGTATAATGGGAGCAGAAAGTCCACAGAGGAAAACTCTGTGGACTTTCTGTGAAAAGCGCTGTGGGGAAAAACCACAATGCGTTTCCCACAGCACTTTTTTGCTGCAGCCGCTAAGTGGGGCCTTAGTCTAAAAGTTTGCAAGATTGCACTTTGACAAAAAAAAAAGGTATGTTCACTATGTCACTAACCCCCTATACAACAGTATATAAGTGGTTTAGAAGTTATTGTGGTGGGGGTATTTTAAGTTGGCTTAAAGTTGGCTTGGCTTCAATTGGTAGACTCTCTTTAAGTTGCCTACAGCTATGATGCTGCTTGCTGAATTACTGCAGATGTGCCTGGCATGTCCCTGCTGGAACCCTTGGAAGCTCAGACATGCCCACATTGCACTTGAGCCTCATTTGCATATTTCTAAAGACAATGTTTTTCAAGGAAATGCTGCATCTAAGATTATGATGTTGTTCAGGATAATGTCTCCTACAGCTCAATGTGGCTGGCTTGAAATTGAGTTTTCTGGTGACAGATTTATTAGAATATTTCCCTTTTATTTTTGACACATGAAAGTGAATTAGATTGTAGTAAATCAATATATTATTTACTACATATGCATAACTGTTATGAATATGTTTTTTCTTGCTCAAGGTGTGACAAATGGAGAACTGTCCAAACTGTGCTGTAAATCCTCTGCCCTGTTGTTAGGTGTTGGGAAGAGCTTACATAGAATTTTCCATACACAATTGATGCCATTTTCACCAAGGGTAATGTTTTACTTGCCAGAAGCAGATGACAGATGTTTAAAAACATTCTAATTGAGGAATTATAAATAACAACTGGTATAAATATTCTCAACATTCCCGCTCATTTACTGGGCCAAAAAGACTTTGACTCTCTTAAAAGGCAAAATATGTTATTTCTAAAATTAAAGTATACTTAAAATATGGCAGAAATGAATGTGGGTGATAAGAAATGATAAATAAAAGTAATCAGAAAAAAATAATAATATTAATAGTGAAAAATTGAAAAATAAAAAAATAAATTGTTAATTGTATAGTATTACCATATGGCGCACAATTCAGTCTAATGCAATGTAAAGTAATGTTTTTCGACTTTAGTAGCTCTAACATGACAATGGCCATGAACAGCAACTATACACATCTAAGTATTTCCATGGTTACAGACAGTGGCGTAACTAGGAATGGCTGGGCCCCAAGGCGAACATTTGACATGGGGCCCCCCCCAACCCGCCGCCCCCAACCCTCCCAAGTCGCCCCCAACCCTCCCATAGTGGCCCCTGCACACAGTATTATGCCCCATAGTGGACCACCCATGAACGATTATTATACTCTGGGGTCTTTTCAGACCCCAGAGTATAATGATCGGAGACCCAGGGGAGGATAGAAACATAGAAAACACTGCAACTTACCTCTTCCTCGCTCTGGTGCACTCCCGTGCGCTACTTCGGCCATCTTGTCGGACCTCGCGCGATCCAGGCCGGCGTCGCGACGCATAATGACGTCGGCTGACGTCTGGGACGTCACCAAACAGGCCCGAAGCCTGCGGAGCGGCGGATAGGTGAGTTACAGTGTTTTTTATGTTCGCTCACCTCCCCTGGGCCCCCGATCGTTATACTCCAGGGTCTCAAAAGACCCCGGAGTATAACGATAGCAGCGATTGTGGGGTTCGCGGTAGCGACTGCCACAGGGCCCCGGGCCCCGTAATGTTCCGGGCCCTGTGGCAGTCGCTACCACTGCTACCCCGGTAGTTACGCCCCTGGTTACAGACTACAAACAAAACAAGTGTAGTCTGATCCTGCATATAGAAAAGAGACTTTGAATATAGGATCATGCTAAACAGGGTTAGTTTATAGCCTGTTGCACATAGGAAATTTCAGAGTTGCTTTATTTTCTATTTTAGTTAAAATACATATACAAAATGCAAAATCTAACTCTGTTGAATCATCTCCGACAACTCAATATTTGTGTGCAATGAAGACAATTCCTCATTGTAGTTTCAGCTTCCTATTAACAAACCAGGAAGAACTGCATGAATAGTGCTAAAGATCCAACAGATGACTCCAAGGTGAGAATATAATACAGCTCCAATGCATCAGAACTGATCCAATGGATCGGACATGTTATCAGATGCATCAGATGCTGCTTACAGGCTGTTTTTATGTGCTTTTTTATGTGCTATTAATATCATCATCATATGCTAGTTTTTGACATGTACTACTAAACCCCCCCCCCCCCAAAAAAAAAAAAAAAAAAAATTATAAAAATAATTCTGAATACAATGCTGTGAAAGAATCTGTATGGTTTGTCCTTGTGAACTGCTTCATGTACATGTAAGAGCGGATTTCAATACAAATCAGAACTAGGCCATGTGGAAGCTTAACCCTTTAGTGACTGGCCACTTCTAGCCCTTGATGACCAAACCATTTTTTGCATTTTTGCGACATCACATACCAATGCCTATAGCTTTTTTATATTTCCATAATATAACTGTTTGAGGGCTTGTTTTTTGCAATGTCATTTTGGGGAACATAACGTTTTTGATTGCATATTGTAATGCTTTTTCAGTCCAACGGACAAAAAAACAGCAATTCTGGTAAAAAGATTTTTTTTTTTTTTTTTTTTTTACGCCTTTCAACATGTTGGTAAAATAACAATATAGTTGCATTGCTCAGGTCCTTATGTACATGACAATACCCAATATGTGTGTTATGTTTTTATTTAGTATGTTTTATTATTTATTAAACATTTTTGGATTAATGTGGTGTTGTGATTTTAAATTTGTTTTTTAAACTTTATTTTTAATAGAGTTTTTTTTTGTCCCCCTACAGGACTTTAACTTGCGATCCTCTGATTGCTTTTATAATGCATTATACAACCAGTCATTTTCTGACAGGCGTTCTATTAGGCCTAAAAGGTATGTACATTAGGCCCTGGCTGCTATGTAAAGGAATCGGACCCTTACAATTTTGTTTGCAGGTGTTCCGATGCCTCCAGGAGACAGCCCCCTAATTTATTGATCTAATCTACTCTTTCTGACCTTAGGAGTCCAATGGGTGTTTCTAACAGTGATGGATCACTGCTTATACAGGGAATGTTGTCAGTTATTGAGTGAGACCACCCACTGGAACCCACTGGTCAGAAAGAGCAGATTAGATCAAGTTATGCTGAATCTTTACTCACAAAATTGTATACTAATCTCTCCCTACTCTATTAAACACCGCCTGCAGAAAAAACTGTGTTACAAATTTGACAGGTTCCCTTTACTGATCTCTAGAAGTAAAGTATTAGATCACAAGGGTTCATCTTGCCTGGCTAGACCAAAAATGTCAGTTTGGCCAACTATAATGTTCTTCCTGCCACTCACTAGTCAGTCTGAGCTGTTGGATTTGGCCGTACATGACAAGCATTACTATAATTGTCAGTGTAGCTATAGTCTTTATACAGGAATTTTCCCAGAGACAGAAACAGGAATTCAATGAAACACAAACATTAGATGGAGCTAATAAGCTCTAGTTGCTATCTGCCTATACAAGAAAAAGCTCTGTAAAGCTAAGACAGCTCCTCCATTAAACTCCTACTATCGAACAGATCCAATGTGATGTTAGATAAAATGAATGGGAAAATAATGTACTAAGTGAAAAGGGAGGCTGATATTATAACTCCTGCTTTTACAGTAGGGCCATGGTTGCTTTCACATTCCAGAAACTCTTCAAGATCATTATTAATGGATGGATTTGCCTCACTGACAGATGCATCTCCTCCTCCCTTACAACTAATATTTCACTTTTAGTGGGAATGTGACTTACTTCAGTGCTGGCTATTTGGAGAGAGTTTACAAACTGAGGCCAAAGTTTTTGGGTTTTTTTTTCATTTTCTTAAATAAACATTATCTGTATGGTAATTTGAGCAGGCCAGTGATCAGTTACAGTGCCTTGCGAAAGTATTCGGCTCCCTTGAACTTTTCAACCTTTTGCCACATTTCAGGCTTCAAACTTAAAGATATAAAATTTTAATTTTTTGGTGAAGAATCAACAACAAGTGGGACACAATCGTGAAGTGGAACAAAATTTATTGGATATTTTAAACTTTTGCAAAAAATAAAAAACTGAAAAGTGGGGCGTTCCAAATTATTCGGCCCCCTTAAGTTAATACTTTGTAGCGCCACCTTTTGCTGCAATTACAGCTGCAAGTCGCTTGGGGTATGTCTCTATCAGTTTTGCACATCGAGAGACTGAAATTCTTGCCCATTCTTCCTTGGAAAACAACTCAAGCTCAGTGAGGTTGGATGGAGAGCATTTGTGAACAGCAGTTTTCAGCTCTTTCCACAGATGCTCGATTGGATTCAGGTCTGGACTTTGACTTGGCCATTCTAACACTTGGATACGTTTATTTGTGAACCATTCCATTGTAGATTTTGCTTTATGTTTGGGATCATTGTCTTGTTGGAAGATAAATCTCCGTCCCAGTCTCAGGTCTTTTGCAGACAGGTTTTCTTCCAGAATGGTCTTGTATTTGGCTCCATCCATCTTCCCATCAATTTTAACCATCTTCCCTGTCCCTGCTGAAGAAAAGCAGGCCCAAACCATGATGCTGCCACCACCATGTGTTCAGGGTGATGAGCTGTGTTGCTTTTATGCCAAACATATCGCTTTGCATTGTGGCCAAAAAGTTCGATTTTGGTTTCATCTGACCAGAGCACCTTGTTCCACATGTTTGGTGTGTCTCCCAGGTGGCTTGTGGTCTGATACTCCTTCCATTTCAATATGATCGCTTGCACAGTGCTCCTTGGGATGTTTAAAGTTTGGGAAATCTTTTTGTATCCAAATCCGGCTTTAAAACTTCTCCACAACAGTATCACGGACCTGCCTGGTGTGTTCCTTGGTCTTCATGATGCTCTCTGCGCTTTAAACAGAACCCTGAGACTATCACAGAGCAGGTGCATTTATACGGAGACTTGATTACACACAGGTGGATTATATTTATCATCATCAGTCATTTAGGACAACATTGGATCATTCAGAGATCCTCACTGAACTTCTGGAGTGAGTTTGCTGCACTGAAAGTAAAGGGGCCGAATAATATTGCACGCCCCACTGTTCAGTTTTTTATTTTTAACAAAAGTTTAAAATAACCAATAAATTTCATTCCACTTCACAATTGTGTCCCACTTGTTGTTGATTCTTCACCAAAAAATTAAAATTTTACATCTTTATGTTTGAAGCCTGAAATGTGGCAAAAGGTTGAAAAGTTCAAGGGGCCGAATACTTTCGCAAGGCACTGTATATACCTTCATCCTATGGAACCAAATGATGTACTCAGTCATATCGGTTATCATATTTTTTTTATCTAAAAAAAACCACAGCAAAATCTGCAACTAAAAAAGCAGCGTTTCCGCAATGTGGGTCTTTAACCTTAAATGAGGTTTCAACTAACATAGTCATATGATCAAATTTGATCTAACAAATGAATAACATCCAGTCATTTAAGTCTACTGTCTAAATTCATCTTTCTGTAGTGAATCTGCTCACTTTTTCCCCATGGTCCAATTCTGTGTTACTGGTGCTTGTGTCTCTTTATGGTCCTCTGCACACTCACAAAGCTGACACTTCCTGTTTTAGGCATCTTGGTTGCAATATCATTTTTCCTCGCCTGTGCTCTCTTCACCATGGGCCTATAGGCATTCGGCAACGCACCATGTTTTCATCTGGCATCAGGTAAATGTGGCCTTTTCAGTGATAGCTCTAGCTTCCTCTGAATCTTTCCCTAGATCTATTCCTTAACGCTGACCTTAACACCAGGCACCACTGAACCTTTCAGTTTGTAAGAATGAGTGACATTGTTCTAGAAGTAATCAGCCCCCTTTTTATCCTAAGTAACCTGTAGCCCTAGTTTATTAGTTACCTGTCCCCTAGTAATGTACCCTAGTAACATGAAATCTATCAGAAAGTAGTATAAAAATAAGCTTCCAATAAGCCCTGACCTCACATGCTGACCATGTCTCCACCATGACATACAGTTTGCTCTTATTCACAGAACCCCCTTAAACAGTGCAAACCAGTGAATGCCCCAAACACCAGGGCGCACTGACCATATGTTTTACAGCGAAGATTCCCGGGGGCTGCTCTATTTATTCACACATTGGGTCATCTGGCCTGCATTACAACTCCATGTATAAATCATGGCTATGATTTCTACTTCCTCCATGGCATCTTTTATGAAGACTTTGGCCAGGATTTCAGGTTTTTTGTTAGTAGAGGTCAGTGAACTTGAATTCTGAGTTAGTAAGGAGTCAGATATTAATGTCCTGCAATTCTAACCTCTTTCCACAAAGAAGATATGTGCATCAAGTATAAATCTATGTATATAATCTTAATATAAAAACACTTTGATATCTAAATCCAGTGATCCCCACTGACTTCCTGCAAAGATAGCAGCCCTTCTTGGACCTGTGAATGGGAGACAGCACCTCCGTCCCTGCTTTTAGACACTTCTCCTCACAATCTGCTCTGCAGTGAGTTTTGTTGAGGTAGAGGGAAAGGGGGGTTGAAGGTGTGAAATAAGTACTCTGGGATATGTTAGATAGACCTCTAATTCTTAAAGAATTAGTGGGCTTTTCAGTGTGCTGTACTGTTTGCAACTGGTGCCAACTGAATTGAGCACCCCTGCATGTGAGTCTGTATAGATATCCTTTATGTTGCACAGGCAAAGGGTGGATTTACACAGTGCTTCTTAACACAAAATGCATAGATTTTTACATGCATGTTAGTGCAAAAAAGTACCATGTAAATCTATCCTAAGAGTGAGTGGGGTTAAAATTTTGAGCAGCAATGTTTATATACAGTGGCAGGAGGATTGTGTTATTGCCCAAAATGTGATTATGTGTATTACGGAAAATATTATTCATTGCTTCATAATGGACTTTCTCCCGAATTAATGAAAATTATTTTCTAAAAAACAAAACAAAAAAATAATTATAGTAATAATACTGCATTGAGACCCCATTGAGGTTTTACTGGCTTGGACTTTACACCCCCATAGGCAACTATCATAATAATAATTTTAACCCCTGCATGACAAATCACATACAGGAATGTCAAGGCTCAAGATCACATCCTATTTTCTACTCCTGCAGATCTGGACAGTAAACAGACAGACTGTTGTCTGTTGTTTTACTTCAATAGGAGGCACAAAATTTAATGGTTACAATACATCTCTCATTGCAGGAATACAGCATAATGGTTACAGTCTCTCATAATCTTGAACATTTAGCCCGTATAGTCCATGGTTGAAGACATTTTACCCAAACTATCCCGTTTCATACATACAGTGCCTTGCGAAAGTATTCGACCACCTTGAACTTTTCAACCTTTTGCCACATTTCAGGCTTCAAACATAAGGATATAAAATTTTAATTTTTTGGTGAAGAATCAACAAGTGGGACACAATCGTGAAGTGGATCGAAATTTATTGGATATTTTAAACTTTTGTAAAAAATAAAAACTGAAAAGTGGGGCGTGCCAAATTATTCGGCCCCCTTAAGTTAATACTTTGTAGCACCACCTTTTGCTGCGATTACAGTTGCAAGTCGCTTGGGGTATGTCTCTATCAGTTTTGCACATCGAGAGACTGAAATTCTTGCCCATTCTTCCTTGGAAAGCAGCTCGAGCTCAGTGAGGTTGGATGGAGAGCGTTTGTGAACAGCAGTTTTCAGCTCTTTCCACAGATTCTCGATTGGATTCAGGTCTGGACTTTGACTTGGCCATTCTAACACCTGGATACGTTTATTTGTGAACCATTCCATTGTAGATTTTGCTTTATGTTTGGGATCATTGTCTTGTTGGAAGATAAATCTCCGTCCCAGTCTCAGGTCTTTTGCAGACTCCAACAGGTTTTGTTCCAGAATGGTCCTGTATTTGGCTCCATCCATCTTCCCATCAATTTTAACCATCTTCCCTGTTCCTGCTAAAGAAAAGCAGGCCCAAACCATGATGCTGCCACCACCATGTTTGACAGTGGGGATGGTATGTTCAGGGTGATGAGCTGTGTTGCTTTTACGCCAAACATATCATTTTGCATTGTGGCCAAAAAGTTGGATTTTGGTTTCATCTGACCAGAGCACCTTCTTCCACATGTTTGGTGTGTCTCCCAGGTGGCTTATGGCAGACTTTAAACGAGACTTTTTATGGATATCTTTGAGAAATGGCTTTCTTCTTGCCACTCTTCCAAAAAGGCCAGATTTGTGCAGTGTACAACTGATTGTTGTCCTATGGACAGACTCTCCCACCTCAGCTGTAGATCTCTGCAGTTCATCCAGAGTGATCATGGGCCTCTTGGCTGCATCTCTTATCAGTCTTCTCCTTGTTTGAGATGAAAGTTTAGAGGGATGGCCGGGTCTTGGTAGATTTGCAGTGGTCTGATACTCCTTCCATTTCAATATGATCGCTTGCACAGTGCTCCTTGGGATGTTTAAAGTTTGGGAAATCTTTTTGTATCCAAATCCGGCTTTAAACTTCTCAACAACAGTATCACGGACCTGCCTGGTGTGTTCCTTGGTCTTCATGATGCTCTCTGTGCTTTAAACAGAACCCTGAGACTATCACAGAGCAGGTGCATTTATACGGAGACTTGATTACACACAGGTGGATTATATTTATCATCATTAGTCATTTAGGACAACATTGGATCATTCAGAGATCCTCACTGAACTTCTGGAGTGAGTTTGCTGCACTGAAAGTAAAGAGGCCGAATAATATTGCACACCCCACTTTTCAGTTTTTTATTTTTTACAAAAGTTTAAAATAACCAATAAATTGCGTTCCATTTAACAACTGTGTCCCACTTGTTGTTGATTCTTCACCAAAAAATAAAAATTTTATATCCTTATGTTTGAAGCCTGAAATGAGGCAAAAGGTTGAAAAGTTCAAGGGGGCCGAATACTTTCGCAAGGCACTGTATATGTGAAATATTGGCAAAAAATAGAATAGAAATATAAATGTCAGATTTGCTGCATTGTTTGTCATGCTGTTATGTCTCGGGCACATATGGTTACATGTGTTGTCTGATTAGACTCTGGGTCTTGCCACAAGATGGCTCAAAAGTGCTTCCCCTGCTGCTCTATAAAAAGGCTCTCAGAGGCTACTTTTTGGTAGTGTCCCTTTAGGCGAGAAATCATTGACTGCCAGACATTCCTCTGTGACGCACTGAAAGACATTTTGTCCTGTTGATAGACTTTGACAGGGATGTATCATTGGACTGAAAGAAACAGGATGGTCCTTTTGCTAAATTGCCAGCCATCCATGACATTCTATTAGGGGGTATTGGGAGCAATGGTTATGAAAGAGCAGACAAACACAGCGAATAGGCCTTGGATGGACCAGTAGTATAGAGGATTGTTTGATCCACTGAAAAGCAGAAGATGCTCCCACAGTTTCCTTGTCCACCATGCATACAAAGGTAGCACCTTTATTACACACCACTGTCTCTGCCCAAACCATTTCCAGGTGCTTAGCAGAAGGAAATTTGGTGTCACAGTGCCCATTATGTACACCGCCTTCATTTGCAGTAGTGTTGTGAATGAGAAACCTGGACTGATGGCAGAGGGGGTTTGAGTATGGAGGCTTCTTGGTAAGCGCTTTGCTGTGGAGAGACACTGCTTCAACCGCTAGTGTTATGATCTGGGATGCCATGACATAAGACAGTTGGATAACCTTTGTATTGATATGAGGGACACTAACAGCTCAGCAATATGTGCAGGATATCCTGCGGCTACATGCATTGCCTCTCTAATAGCAGGGCTTCCAACTGGCATTTTTCAGTACAATACTCACCTACAAGAAGAGTTTGCAGGGATGTCTCCGCCGGACTGTAACACTTCCATGGCCTGCCCAGTCGCCAGAAAATTTATCGCCAATCTAGCATTTATGGGACAGGCAGGAACACTAGCTTTGGCAAGTTACGAGTGTGCAGGATCTACAGGCCCAGTTTCAATATCTGTGGGAAAATGTGTTGCAGAATACCATATAGAACCTTTAGTTCTCCATGCCCAACCATATCTCATCTTGTATCCAGACTAGAGGTGACTAGAGCAGGACACTAGAGCCTTGCTTAAATTGTACAGTTTTCCCCAATAAAGATTTACATATATTATTACATTCACATATACAAAGTGACAACTCCTTGTTATCTCCTTATTTTTTTTTTTTAAATATTATGTATTAAGCCTTATAGCTCTCTTCAGTATAGCTGATAGAAAATAGTAGATACAAAACAATTAACTTCATTTTCTTTGGATTTTCTGTATCTCATCAATTAGAATTTACTTCTACATAAAAAAATGAAAAAATGGAAAAGCCTGAATGTAGACCATGTGCCTCTTTTGTTGACCAGCATAACCTTACAGCGAGCAGTGTAGCATTTATTATTTTCAAGCTTAATCCAATACTAAACAGGGCAAGCTTTCGAGGCACGTCTGGCAGGCACACAAGGCATTAGAGCCATTGACTCTTTCATGTTTCACCACTGTCTGCAGTAATCCACTTCCTCGTGATAAGCAGACTTTAGCCGTCTATGTTCTGTACAAGAGGGCAAGTTATGATATGTTGCTGTATTTAATAACAGACTCAGCCAGCTTCCTAGCAACACACTTCGGCGCTCGAATCCACAGGACTTCTTAAAAGTCATTAAGGAACTTTTTGGTCAGATGGTTTGCGACCAAAACTAGAAAAGAGAGCGTTTAAAAATATTACCTATAGAAATTGTGTGGTCATACACAATTCTCATGCACAGCATTATCAAATATAGCAATGCACAGTTCAAGTGCGCATAACATTGCTTGGCTTGCCTACGCTGTCAGTTCTTTTCCTGTATATTATAGAGTAGTAAACCTTCTATCTTCCTATATTCATGTTATAGGCAATGTGTGATATGCAGGCATTATAGAGATATACACACCTGGACAAAATTGTTGGTACCCCTCATTTAATGAAAGAAAAACCCTCAATGGTCACAGAAATAACTTGAATCTGACAAAAGTAATAATATAATATATTATATATTTTAATATATTTATATATTTATAATATATAAAAATTCTATGAAAATGAACAAGTGAAAGTCAGACATTGCTTTTCAAACATGCTTCAACAGAATTTTTTAAAAAAGAAAACTTAACTTAATATTTTGTTGCACAACCTTTTGAGGCAATCACTGCAATCAAACGATTCCTGTAACTGTCAATGAGACTTCTGCACCTCTCAACAGGTATTTTGGCCCACTCCTCCTGAGCAAACTGCTCCAGTTGTCTCGGGTTTGAAGGGTGCCTTTTCCAGACGGCATGTTTGAGCTCCTTCCAAAGATGCTCAATAGGATTTAGATCAAGGCTCATAGAAGGCCACTTCAGAATAGTCCAATGTTTTCCTCTTAGCCATTCTTGGGTGTTTTTAGCTGTGTGTTTTGGGTCATTAGCCTGTTGCAAGACCCATGACCTGCGACTGAGACCAAGCTTTCTGACACTGGGCAGCACATTTCCCTCTAGAATCCCTTGATAGTCCCTTGCACAGATTCAAGACACCCTGTGCCAGATGCAGCAAAGCAGCCCCAGATCATAACAGAGCCTCCTCCATGTTTCACAGTAGGGACAGTGTTCTTTTCAAGATATGCTTCATTTTTCTGTCTGTGAACATAGAGTTGATGTGCTTTGCCAAAAATTTCGATTTTTGTCTCATCTGTCCATGACATGACATTCTACCAGAAGCTTTGTGGCTTGTCAACATGTAGTTTGGCAAATCCTAGTTTTGTCAGATTCAAGTTATTTCTGTGACCATTGTGGGTTTTTCTTTCATTAAACGAGGGGTACCAACAATTTTGTCCACGTGTGTATATATATACAGTACAGACCAAAAGTTTGGACACACCTTCTCATTCCAAGAGTTTTCTGTATTTTCATGACTATAAAAATTGTAGATTCACACTGAAGGCATCAAAACTACGAATTAACACATGTGGAATTATATACTTAACAAAAAAGCGTGAAACAACTGAAAATATGTCTTATATTCTAGGTTCTTCAAAGTAGCCACCTTTTGCTTTGATTACTGCTTTGCATACTCTTGGCATTCTCTTGATGAGCTTCAAGAGGTAATAACCTGAAATGGTCTTCCAACAGTCTAGAAGGAGTTCCCAGAGATGCTTAGCACTTGTTGGCCCTTTTGCCTTCACTCTGCGGTCCAGCTCACCCCAAACCATCTCGATTGGGTTCAGGTCTGGTGACTGTGGAGGCCAGGTCATCTGGCGTAGCACCCCATCACTCTCCTTCTTGGTCAAATAGCCCTTACACAGTCTGAAGGTGTGTTTGGGGTCATTGTCCTGTTGAAAAATAAATGATGGTCCAACTAAACGCAAACCGGATGGAAAAGCATGCCGCTGCAAGATGCTGTGGTAACCATGCTGGTTCAGTATTCCTTCAATTTTGAATAAATCCCCAACAGTGTCACCAGTTAAGTACCCCCACACCATCACACCTCCTCCTCCATGCTTCATGGTGGGAACCAGGCAGGTAGAGTCCATTCGTTCACCTTTTCTGCGTCGCACAAAGACACGGTGGTTGGAACCAAAGATCTCAAATTTGGACTCATCAGACCAAAGCACAGATTTCCACAGGTCTAATGTCCATTCCTTGTGTTCTTTAGCCCAAACAAGTCTCTTCTGCTTGTTGCCTGTCCTTAGCAGTGGTTTCCTAGCAGCTATTTTACCATGAAGGCCTGCTGCACACAGTCTCCTCTTAACAGTTGTTGTAGAGATGTGTCTGCTGCTAGAACTCTGTGTGGCATTGACCTGGTCTCTAATCTGAGCTGCTGTTAACCTGCGATTTCTGAGGCTGGTGACTCGGATGAACTTATCCTCCGCAGCAGAGGTGACTCTTGGTCTTCCTTTCCTGGGGCGGTCCTCATGTGAGCCAGTTTCTTAGTAGTGCTTGATGGTTTTGGCCACTGCACTTGGGGACACTTTCAAAGTTTTCCCAATTTTTCGGACTGACTGACCTTCATTTCTTAAAGTAATGATGGCCACTCGTTTTTCTTTACTTAGCTGCTTTTTTCTTGCCATAGTACAAATTCTAACACTCCATTCAGTAGAACTATCAGCTGTGTATCCACCTGACTTCTGAACAACACAACTGATGGTCCCAACACCATTTATAAGGCAAGAAAGCCCACTTATTAAACCTGACAGGGCACACCTGTGAAGTGAAAACCATTTCAGGTGACTACCTCTTGAAGCTCATCAAGAGAATGCCAAGAGTGTGCAAAGCAGTAATCAAAGCAAAAGGTGGCTACTTTGAAGAACCTAGAATATAAGACATATTTTCAGTTGTTTCAAACTTTTTTGTTAAGTATATAATTCCACATGTGTTAATTCATAGTTTTGATGCCTTCAGTGTGAATCTACAATTTTTATAGTCATGAAAATACAGAAAACTCTTGGAATGAGAACGTGTGTCCAAACTTTTGGTCTGTACTGTATATATATATATATATAGAGAGAGAGAGAGAGTTCCTAGTATTTTTTGGCAAACTATGAAATAAGATACTTTTATTCTGACATTATATCCTTTATTTACGGATATTACAGAATGCCGAGTTATTCTATAGAATGTGTAGCATGACATAATACGCAATAGGGATTCTTTATTAAAGAGATATTCCCATCTATTGCACTTTTATGGCATATCCGGTGTCCATTGTTCTCCACCGATATCTCTTCAGTCTTGTGCTAGTGACCCATTTCCAGAAGTCCTGTGCCTCACATGATCACTGAGACCTATCAGCAGTTGCTGGAGAATGACTGGTGACGTCACTCACATATGTCACCGGTTCCTTACCAGCAACTGTTAAGGTCACTGATTAGCCTTTAAAAGCTAATATTGTGTCGGTTCCACTCGTACTAACCCAACAAGGCCTGGACTCTACAAGATCTTTAAAGGTGTCTTTTGGTATGTGGTACCAAGATGTTGTCAGCAGATCCTTTAAAGAGGACCTTTCATGTCCTCAGGCACATACGGTTTTACATACCGCTAGAAAGCCGACAGCGCGCTGAATTCAGCGCACTGCCGGTTTTCCGGTATGTGCCCCAGGGTTGGAGATATCGGCGGTGTAAGTTTTACGGTTTACTGTCAGAAGGGCATTCCTGACGGTCTAGCTGCGCTGTGAGGAACGCCCTCCCTGACTGTTCTCGTTCATAGACTTGTACTGGGAGGGCGTTCCTCACAGCTCAGTGTCATCGCCGGGCAGTAAGGAACGCCCCCTCTGACAGTACAGCGCTATGGGCGAGTACAGAGAGAGGGGGCGTTCCTTACAGCCCAGCGATGACGCTCAGCTGTGAGGAACGCCCCACCAGTACAAGTCTATGAACGAGAACTGTCAGGGAGGGCGTTCTTCACAGCGCAGCTAGACTGTCAGGAACGCCTTTCTGACAGTAAACCGTGAAACTTACACCGCCAATATCTCCAGCCCCGGGGCACATACCGGGAAAGCCGGCAGTGTGCTGAATTCAGCTCGCTGTCGGCTTTCTAGCGGTATGTAAAACCGCATGTGTCTGAGGACATGAAAGGTTCTCTTTAAGTCCTGTAAGTCACCTCCATGAATCAGACTTGCTTTCCAGCACATGTCACAGATGCTTTTGGCAAGTTTTTAGGCTAACACCTTGAACTCTTTTTCAAGTTCCACAAACTATTCATGTACAACTGTTGCAGTGTGACAGGGCATTATTCTGCTAAACAAGGCTACTGCTATCAGGGATTACATCACCATGGAGAGATCTTTACGTAATGCATTAGACAAGTTCATCTTCCATTCCTTTGTGAATTGTTCTGATGCTCACATGCCCATTGGAGGCACTTCTTCAGTGGACAGAGGCCAGGTCACAGAACAGTCCTGGAAGAGACTTGTTCTCCATTCTAACAAAGTCTGATAGGTTTCTATGTACAGGGAACTTTGTCAATCAATACATATGGGATGGGTAGGTATAACTACCACCATTTCCCCTGTGAGTCAGGATTTTTCTCTGCTTTTTGCAAGTTCCCTTTCATTTTTAGTGGGTATCCAGTACTCAGACCCCCACCAATCACTCACTGATGGTCTGAGGAATGCTATCAAACAATATTCCCAAATAATTCCTTTGAATACTGAATGTATAACTGACAACATATTAAAGTCACAATAGCACAGGATCAACTAATTTCTGCTTCTTTTTAGGTGACACATAGGGCTTTATTTTTATGTTGTTTTTATTTCTGCATGTGTTTTAATTTTTTTTTTTATATCTGGGAAAATCTAAACAAAAGAGGAGGGAAAACGTGTCTGTTTTTCACTTTTCATTTTTTTAATTTTTTATTTAATAACTGAAAGTGCTACTAAAAAACTTTTTAAAATAGTTTTCACTCTCCATTATGATAATTTTTATTTTGTATGGTGTCGTCGGGGGTGGGGCTATAACCTGTAATAAGGTCGTGTTATTTTATTTATTTTTTAAATTATTTTATTTACTTTTTTTTTTTAGACCTTTGGGGACATAATAGAACTTAATAGACCTTTTAGACCTTTGGGGACATAATAGACATAATAGACCTTTGGGGACATCTGATTACTTTTATTTTTTGTTGGGGAGGCTGATTTCCCCTGTAACTGGGGCTGGTAGATTTAGCCCCAGTTGCAGGAGGAATACAGCCTCCTGCATGTTACTACAGAGTTGATCTGGGTCCTGTAGGACCCAGCAGCTCTTACAGATGCTGATCCCGGCGGATCACGTCACCGCCGGGTCAGAGGGCAGCCGCAAGATGGCAGTGCCCATAGCGTTGTATACACAGCAATCGGGATGGCAGGGAAGGTAATAAAGCTTCCATGCCTTCTCTCTGGGAGCTCCGGCTTAAGTTACAGCCGGCTCCCAGTTTCAGCATCTGCACGATTTTGTGCAGCTCCTAAATTCTGCTTGGACGTATCGGTACGTCCTTGCAGAACAAGGCAACAACCTCTTGGACGTATATAGTCTATGGATGGTACGGAAGTGGTTAAGATTGACTACATATTAAACCAAATATACTGATAGGTAAATTGGTTTCCTGTACCTTTGTGGGTGTTGGGGATGAGCAACTATATGGCAGCCACTAACTCCTGTACTCCACAATGCTTCCTGTGTTTTGAGTCTCTGTGAGAAAAGCGCATTAAAAATGTTTGTTATTGTCATAAAATAAATATAAATATAACAGATCAATCAATTTCATAATGTACTCCTGAAAGAGATGAATAAAGCTTTTAGATACTTTTTTTTTTTAATTATATTTGCGTGCCTGGGAATACTTTATTTCTCATATGCATGCAATATTGAATATAGTCTATGAGTAAAGCTGTTGAGGCTTGCTCTTATTCTTGTAATTTTGCATAATTTTATGTGCAATGATGCCCTATAATTAGCACATTGTTATACATTGTTATTTCAGATATTACACCGAGAGGCGTTGTAGTTCTCTAGTTTTATAACTGCTTGTTCAACAACAAGCTATTATTATTTGTGATATACAGAAGTAGCAAAGTTTAACTGACACTTAATGCATTAACATTGTGGATTAGAAGGTTAAAGGCGTTGTAACGTTATAGACACAGATATTCCATAAGTATCTAATAGATGCTGATTCTATCTCTACAACTGAACCCCCAAACCTAATCCCAGCTCAGCCTTTAGTTTAAGGGTCATTATGACTATGGCAGTACCAAATATGTACGGTAAATACTCCTTTTTAAACTTTTCCACAAACAGACAGATTTAGCTAGTTTTAGCCTTATAAAGCCAATCAGCCATATAAAGTCTTATTTTTTGCAGGATTCTTTGAAGTTTTTATTTGCATCATTTTGGATTACTATACATGGTACATTTATTCGGATTTTATTTCACTCTTGGGGTATATGGGGAAAAAACTAAGATTCTGCAATTGTTTAGGAAGTTTTTATTTTCAGAATCTACTGTGTGGTTGAAATAATTTGTAAACTGTATTTTTCAGGTAGATATCACCCTAATACCTAGTGGACTGAGGGGGGAAGCCCCCTCCTTCTCTAAAAGACCCTTAATTGTGCAGTCGCCACTAACTATGACATCTAAGATATTAAGCAGCCGGCAGATGGATGATGTCTGTATAGTGCAGCCAACATGTACAAGTGATGGGAAAAAGTTAAAAGGGAATCCTCAGGAAAAAAGTTAAAGGGAATTATCAGGATGTACCCTGTTGTTTAAACATATTTTTTAGTGATAGTTTTTCCAGTTTTCGATGTTCAGTCTATGTTCAGTCAATGTTCAGTCTAAAACCTTTTTCACAGTTATCTTATTATCACTACTACCAGGATTGAGTGAAATTTAATACCTCTATTCAGAGGCAGATAACACCCTCCCCTCTCACACACACACATATATACATACAAATACATACACAGTGACTTTTACAAATGAGTAATGCCGGCTGCACACAACTGTGTGCTAATCGGCAGCTGTGAATGAATGGCACGGGCGACACGCGGATGTAATCAATGAATAGGAGCCGCGAAAGCAGGGCTGCAAAATTGGACAGGAATAGGACCTGTTACATATTTTGCAGCCCGGAGTGTCGGCCCACACATGGGACCCGTGTAATTCACAGTCATGTGTATGGGCCCAGTGTGTTATCAGTGAAAAATCCGGATAGCACACTGACCATTCATACTTTCGAATGAAAGGGGCTTTAGAGCATGCCTACAAGACTCATCTATAAAAGTCAATAGGTCATCAAAACAGCAACTTGGGCAATATGGCTGTCTCCATCATTTGTAAAGCAAATAAAAATACACAATAGGTAAAAATAAAGATGACACATTCCCTTTTAAAAGTAAGTGTCTCACAAGTCCATGCACTGCAGATCCTTCCAGGATCTGCCACCAATATATTGTGCACATGATGTCACAAACGGGTCACCAAACAAATAGCGTTTATACTTATTTAATCTTCACTACATTTTATGAAGTGGGCATTACCTTCATAATATAGCAAATTATATTAAGAAATATCAGTAAATATCTTCAAAACCATCTGGTGATATTGCTCAACTTAAGCCTGTATCCAACAATTATGCAAGACACACATGAGATGATGTGTCTTAGGAGTGATATAAAAAAACTGCAGACTTGACATTTTATAAACTTGACAAAAATGTAATGAAAAGTTCTGCATTTGTATGATGGAAAGAATGAAGAGTTTTCTATTTCATTCAAAAAAATCTGTGTACAGAGACAAACTGATTCTAAAAGTGGGAAATCATTTAGAAGACGGTGAATAATCTACTAGATATTCTCGTAATGCAGAAAATAAAAACTACATGGCATTTATTGAGGAAATATTGCAGTTTTATTATGTAACTTCAGGCAACCAAAACAGGTTGTAAGTGCAAATATTCCCTATATAATCTTGTGTATAGACACAAACAATAGGTATCTGAATTCTTTAGTGTACTTTAGTTATCTGCTTCATAATCTAATAACCAGTTACTGAACAGCTAGGAGAGAGACTGTACTAAATCCACCAATGCTTGGTCAGTAGGATCACATATTAACCCCCATCAAAATAAAATAGGACAAGTCTTATCCAGGGTGTAGCATTAGCAGTTGCTATCTGGCCCTGGATCCTGTGGGGGTTCCAAAGGTCCCTCGGCCATATAAAATATACCACCATTCTAAATGGTGCAAGATAGGTAGTTATCCCATTACAGATTTTACAATTGGCCCAGGAGCTTCAAGTTACGCCTCTGGTCTTATTCCATTTGCTTTATTACCACACAAATTATTACTTGCCATTAAAGACTACATTGGCCTCTTTAATAATGAATAATGAACAGAAGTTACACAACAGTCGATTATTTACAGTGAAGAAGCTTGGTAGACAAAGAGCCTGGTTACATGGTTATGAAATACATTTAGCTCCATGTAATGACATGTCCATTTGATAACATCACCATGGATATGTTTGTGGTTGTATGAAAAAACAAGTCAAGAATATGTAAGAAGTAACTGAATGAGCAAGCAATGACTATGTAGATGGAAGTTACACAAGCAAAAAATAATGGTTGTGCACACCCCACAGGCTTTGTAAACAACAATCCTTTGTGTATGTCACTTGAGTGGTTGTCCAAGCCCATACCTGACATGGAAAATAACTCATTGATAAGAGATCAATTTCTGTTATTCCCTCCATGGGAATGTTTTAGAAAAAGTTTCCTTGTATAATGCCAGAGCACCAACTTAGGTCACTGCTGCCAGGCGTAGTTATCTCAAATAGTGGAGAAAGAAATGGAAAGTGACTGTGAATATGCAGTTATATTAGGCACCAGCAATAGGATCTCGAAGTAGGTAAATGTTGTGTATGTACGCTTTGAGTGTATCAGTATCTACTTTATAACTAGCTAATATTGTACTATTATATACATTATTTTTTGGCTAATAGGAAATCTGACCTGTCCCCATATTATGCCACCCTTACATGAGGCAGTTTGGTGACATATCTACTTTAATACCACTATACACCTAACCACTTAAGACAGGAGGAATGCAATTTTTGGTTTGGGGCCTACTTACTTCGATTAATATCTCTCTACACATGTACAAAATAATACTTTGGGTTAAAACAACTTCATTATTAGACAAACTCTATGGAAGAGTGAAGAAATCAGGCGATACCTTTTAGAGGCTGAGTATATTTGATGGTAAGCTTTCAAGAGTACTAGCTCTCTTCTTCAAACATGGTGTAATACAAGAAACTGAAAATTCACAGACTTTTTATACACAAAAGACATGGATCTTCAAAGGATCTTAGAATCTTTAAAAATAACAAAATGCAATACAAGTAGAGAAGTTATTTACAACAGGTCAAGAAATAAACAATCTGGAAACTTGTGGGGCGTGATGGAGGGATCAGTACAACATTACACTATAGGAACTCTAAGAATCCAACATCCAATGTAAAGGTAAAGGCTTGATTTCAAAATTACATTAAAATCCATCTGTACATGCAAATCATTTCTTGCTTCTTGCATGTACCAATAGATTTTAATGCAGTTTATGCAGTAAATAGAGCATTGGGAATTTACGAATGCTAGATTTTTTTTGCTTGCTCCCTTTATGTTCACACTGCCCAACACTTTCATGCATGTCTTATAGGTGAAATGGACTTTCCTTCTCTTTTGCTATAATTTCATTTTATTGCTATATTTCTTCTATACAGTTAAGTGGAAATAAGGCTGGTAGTTCTGGATACCTTCAAGTCTAAAACACATTAGATGTGTGGTAAAAGGAAGAAAGAGATCACTCAGTTAGTCCTGACATTGGGTGGAAAACCATAAAACATAGACGTTGCACAGTAAACAAAGAATAATACAAGTCTAGGGACAAAAGCCAGAACTTTCAGGTACTAAGTTAAACCACAAAGTGCTAAATACAGTATACTATGTTACCCAGCCTTTAATAAAAGGGTCTCTGTCTGCATTCCCTCTAATTTACCTCTCTGGAAAGCACAAGACATCATACAGGGGAATAATGTTTCCACCAACGTTGTGATATGTTTTGGTTTCTAGGTGGGTGTGACCCCGCTTGATGTGCTTGGCTGAGTGTGCATGCTGGAGGAAAGAGTCCTTCCTCTCCGGAGAGAGGTGGAGATGGGGAAAAACAGGGAGCGTACTTCAAATGGATCAAGTGAAAAAACAGGACTTTATAGTAAGCAGTAAGAGTGTCATATGCATCATGTCCTTAAGATGTTCTTCTCACTTTCAGGATCATTTGAGGGAGTTATCCCTGTAACACAATGAATAAAGCAACATATGGAAAACAGATATATTGTTAATGTGACCATTAAAAGATTAAGGAATTTGCGTTTTCTTCCCATACATTGTAAAAAATATCAAATGCACAAGACATGTGGCTGCCATTCAGATTATACTAATCTGTTTTGTCCAATTCCTAGATGCAGATTTTCTCACACCCAATAAAGAAACAGAAGAACCCTGCTCGGTGATATGTAGTAAAGTCCATGGCTTAGAGATGCTATACTAGATGCCACTAACTACTCATACAAAACCTTCTAAAATGAAAACATACACATTTTGGTATGTAGGTTCAGCCTGAACAATACTTTTATTGAAATATGGTGAATATTGCAGTTATCAGAATACAGTTATATTCACATTTGCATCAGGGCCTCTGTTGCAGAATTGATAGGAAGAATATAGTGCTGAAGGATTCTATTGCAAATCAATAGGGCTGGGGGTTGTAGCATGAAATGGATTTGGCACTGGAGCAGGTTATACTGGAAAATTCCATTCTGGAATACCTGGGCAGGGGGGCCTTGGGAAGGTCCCCCCTCAGAAGAAGGTTTGGGGTCTACTCTCCAGACTTCCCGCTACCAATATATGTTATAGTCCTAATATCTAAGTCTCTTCATAAGGAAGAGCGTTTCCAAAGGGACACCGGGAAGTTGGTCACATCCTTGCTCCAAAGCAATGTTCTTGTCACTCTCAACCTAAAGGATGCGTATTTACAAGTTTCAGTTACCTTCCTCACAGAGGGTATCTGAGAATTGCTGTTTCTATTGCCACCCACAGGTGACATTTCCAGTTTGCGGCCCTGCCCTTCAGCATTTCCTCGGCTCCCCACACCTTTACCTAGGTGATGGCTCCATAAACAACTGCACTCAGACCTCTAGGTCTGTTCATAGTGCCATATTGGATGACTGGCTAATAAAAACCAAGTCAGAAACCATCCTGCTCCAGCACCTGCAGACAACTGTGTCTTTTTTTCCAGCATCCATGATAATAACCGGGAGAAGTCAGAGGTGATTCAAAAATCTGCAAGGAGACTGTATTTTTTCCCCATGTTTGTGTGGGTTTCCTCCGGGGTCTCCGGATTCCTCCCACACTCCTAAGACATACTGATAGGGAAAGTGGATTGTAAGTCTTATATGGGACAGTGCCCTATATCTGTCAATGTCCGTGAGGGCGCTGCAGAATATGATGGCGCTATACAGGTTATCATATCTTCTCAAGATGTGTTGGATGTTCATCAGAAAAATTATGAGAGTCCTGGCCTCATGTCAGCCCTAGTCAATTCAGTTCCTTGGACTTTATGGCATATGCGTCTCCTCCAGTCGGTAGTACTAGGGGTCTGAAATCATAGCCCTCTGAGTCTTGACAAGAGGATCAGACTTTCTCCCAGAATCCGTCTTTCTCTCAATTGGTGATACACCTGAAAGTCGGATGTCCATGGTCCAACCTCTTTGGACCCTGTTGACCGATGCATCCTTTTCAGGATGAGGAGCCCATCTGTACAAGAAAACTGTACAAGGAGTCTGGAGCAGGCTAGAAAAGATGACATCATCCATCTGGAGGGAATTCAGAGCAGTTCACCTGGCACTCCTCCATTCTTCTCCTCTTCTCAGAGGAAGAGCTGTCAAGATCTGGTCCATCAACATGGTGACTGTAATAAGCAGGAAGGCATCAGATAAATCTCCCTCCTCAGGGAGGCAGGTCTGATTTTCACCTGGGCAGAGAAAGATCTGACCCATCTCTCCGCAGTTCACATCAAGGGCTCCTTGAACATAGTAGCGAATCAGTTGAGTCGGGGTCTTACCGTATCAGGAGAATGGTCTCTCAATCAAGAGTGTTCCACCAGATCACCCTGAAGTGGGGTCTTCCAGAAGTAGACCTTATGGTGACCAGACTCAATGCCAAGGTAGAGACGTTCTGCTCACTACATCAGGAGGACTATCCCTTGGCAGTGGATGCCCTGTCCATCCCTTGGAGGTTCAGGCTGGCATACATCTTCCCTCCACTTTCCATGATACCAAGGGTATTAATGAAAGTCAGACAGAACCAAGCCTATGTGATAACCAAAAAGAGCTTGGTGTTCCCAACTCATGCTCATGAGTCGAGGGATCTATTAGAGGCTTCCCCCAATCCAGAACCTGGTTTCCCAAGGAACTCAGAAGTGCCAGGATCTGAGGAGATTCAACCTGACAGCCTGAAGGTTGCTCAGTCCCTAGTGGACTGTCAGAAGTCGTCCTGAAGACCTTTTTTCTGTGCAAGAGCAGAATCCACCAATAAAAGATACCTAAGGATAGGTATTGTCTTCAAGGAGTGGTTCTCCAGACAGGAAGTGAATAGTTCGAATCCTTCTACGAGAATGATTCAGAATTTTTTTCAGGACCGCTTGGATAAGGGCCTTTCCCCTGCCACACTGAAGGTACAGGTTTCAGCCCTATCCACCTGCTTAAGCAAAAGATTGTCTCAGAACCCCTTAATTCCCAGAATTTCTTAAGGGTGCTATGAGACTTAGGTAAGTAGTTGCAGCTCCCGTTCCACTCTGGGATCTATCCACAGTTCTTTCTGGCCTTTGCGGCCCGACATTGGAACCATTTGAGAAGGTGGATCTTAAGTTTCTGGCTTGCAAAAAGAATACCAGAGTTGCAGGCTTCTTTTCTGAAGAGCCATATATTTTTTTTTTCTCATTAGGGTCCAGCTCAGATTTCTTCCTAGGTTTAACCCTAAGGTGCCCTCTCGGGCTAATATTAACCAGGTAGTCTCATTACCAGTTTTCTTTCCCAGCTCCTTCCTCTAAGGGAGGGGGAAAACTCCATACTCTGGATATAGTATGGTGTCTCCAAAATTTATCTTCTGTGTACATAGTCTTTCAGAGGATTGGGAAACCCTCTTAATTTAAATTTATTTTGCTCGGGTTATTGCCCGAGTTTATCAAAGTGCTGTGTCATCCTCCTGGGCTGAGAGTCGGTCTTGCTTTTTGAGCAGTTTGTGCAGCCGTTTTTGGTCACCACCAACTAACCTTTGTTAAACACTATCAGTTAGATGTCTGTAGTTCAGAGGCTACTGCCTTTGCACATTCATACGGTACTGTAGTGAGTGAGAACCCTCCCTAGGGGATCTACTTGCTACGTCCCCATATTGTGCTGCTGTTGGACGTAAGGGGAATCGTTGATTATGTAGATAATCTGTTTTCCCTTAGTCTGAACAGCAGCACAAGCTTTCCCCCCTTTAGGAAGGATTGTTGTTTTTTTTTTTTCTTTTATTCTTTATAACTAACACCGTGAGGGGAGGTCTCCTTGGCCTCTTATAGGGGTTTATCATTTAATTAATTATGTAAATTAAAAATTCTGCCTGTCCTACCAGCACACAGGGGCAGAAATACCCCATATTGTGTTGCTGTTCGGACTAAGGGAAAACAGATTATCTATATAATCAACGATTAAACATGAGGACATCTCAGTGCAGATATCAGAATCTCACCCTACAAATAGTGGAAAGTCCCACATGGTAAGGGTATCACAAATCAGAGTGGTAGGATAATGGAACTGAAAGATAATAATAATAATAATAATAATAATAGTCCTTTAATAGTCCCACAATGGGGAAATTCAGTGTGTTACAGCAGCAAAGATAAGCAGATACAAATACAAATACAACATGTACAGGAATGTTCCAAGGTGAGAGGCATTACATTAATAGCAGACAGACAGATAGGAAGTAGCGGGAGGGGGGGGATTTAACAGGCAGAGAGATATTTCAGTTCTCTGTATGTAATGATCTCCGCTTAGGTCGGTGTTGGTTGTACAGCCTAACCGCGGTGGGGAGGAAAGACTTCCGATAGCGCTCCTTCTCACACCTAGGGTGGAGCAGTCGGTCACTGACAGTACTGCCCAGCGCAATCACAGTCTCATGCATGGGATGGGAGTTATTCTCCCACATGGAGCTCACCACGGACAGTATCCTTCTGTCACCCACCACCTGCACTGGGTCCAGTGGGCTCCCCAGGACAGAGCTGGCCCTTCTAATCAGCTTGTCAAGTTTATTTCTGTCCCTGGTTGATATACTGCTCCCCCAGCAGGCCACTCCAAAGAAGATGGCTGATGCCACTACAGAGTTGAAGAAAGTCCTAAGAAGTGCCCCCCGGATTCCAAAGGCTCTCAGCTTCCTAAGCAGGTAGAGCCTGCTGTGGCCCTTCCTGTACAGGGCCTCCATATGATCTGCCCAGTCCAGCTTATTATTAAGGAGCAAACCCAGGTACTTATAGGTGTTCACAATCTCGATGCCCGTCCCCAGGATGTCCACTGGTTTTGGAGGGCATCTGCCTTTACGGAAAGTCCACCACCATCTTCTTGGTCTTTCCCGCGTTAATCTTCAGGTGGTTCTGGTGGCACCAGTCCACAAAAAAACGGTTCAGTTCTCTGTACTCCCTGTCATCATCGTCTGTGATGAGGCCTACTATTGCAGAGTCGTCAGAATACTTCTGTAGGTAGCAGCTGGATGAGTTGCACCTAAAATCAGCAGTGTACAGTGTGAAGAGGAAAGGGGCGAGAACCGTACCCTGAGGTGCCCCCGTATTACACATAACGGTACCTGACACACAGTCTTGGGCTCTCACGTATTGAGGTCGATTTGTGAGGTAGTCTAGGATCCAGTTGGAGAGGTGATGGTCCACTCCAGCAAGGCCCAGCTTGTCTCTCAGTAACCTGGGCTGTATGGTGTTAAAAGCACTGGAGAAATCAAAGAACATTATTCTCACCATGTTCCCTGGTTTTTCCAGGTGAGACAGAGCCCTGTGCAGAAGGTGGATGATGGCATCATCTACCCCAAAGCCCGGTCGATAAGCAAACTGGAGAGGGTCCATAGCGGGGCTCACTAGAGGGCGAAGATGTGTGAGAACCAATCTCTCTAAGATCTTCATCAAGTGGGATGTCAGTGCTACAGGTCTGTAGTCGTTTAGGTCCATAGGGTGAGGTTTCTTTGGAACTGGTACCACACAAGAAGATTTCCATAATTCAGGGACTATTTCCTGCCTCAGGCTCATATTATACATGTATGTAATTTTTCCACACAGCTGGTCCCCACAAGTCTTAATTAGCCTTGCACTGATGTCATCTGGCCCTGCGGCTTTCCTCGCCTTGATCTTTTTCATCTCCTTTCTCACCTGGGCCCGTGTGAAGGTCAGACTGTGGTCAGATAAAGACAGATTTCTGGATTTACTGGTCTATTGGGAAGTAGCCACATGGAGTGAATGGGGTGAAGTCATTGTGGTGAGGGGAGCTGAAGGACATGCTGGGGTGGGAGGAGCTGGTGTGTGATCAAATCTGTTGAAGAATAGGTTTAGTTCATTAAGCCAATTAACATCTGCCTCAATCTGGTAGACAGACTGTTTATGACCCGAAATTGACTTAAGCCCCTCCCAGACCCCCCTTATGTCTTTTCTTTCCATTTGCTTTTCCATTTTTTCCTTATAACTGGCTTTTCCTTGCCTGATTAGATGCCTCAGCTCCTTTTGCACTTCCCTCAACCCCTCCTTATCTCTTGTCCTGAATGCCATCTTTTTCTCCTTAAGTAGTGTTTTTATATCAGAGTTAATCCATGGTTTGTTATTGGAGAAGCACCTCACCACTTTTGTGGGTACTGTGTTGTCCACACAAAAATTTATGTAGTCTGTTATGCAGTGTGTGAGTCCTTCTATATCTTCTCCATACGAATCCTGCAGAACTTCCCATGCGGTTGTGTCAAAACAATCCCTCAGAGCCTCATCACTCTCCTCGGACCATATCCTCACTGTGCGGGTGACAGCTGGTTCTCTACGTACAAGTGGCTTGTACACAGGTCGGAGATGTACTAGGTTGTGATCCGATCTTCCCAGGGGCGGTAGGGCTGATGAGTTATATGCCTCCCTCACGTTGGCAAAGAACAAGTCCAGTGTTTTGTTGTCTCTTGTGTGGCAGGTTACATACTGTGTGAAACTGGGAAGTGTGGATGATGGAGAGGCGTGGTTGAAATCGCCAGACACAAGAAGGAGGGCCTGGGGGTGCTGAGACTGTAACTGGCTCAGCGTGGCTTGTAGGACCTCACAGGCAGCGTCAGCTTTCGCAGAGGGGGGGACATATGCAGCTATCACGATGACATGTGATAGTTCCCTTGGTAGATAGAAAGGTCTCATGCTCACAGCTAATAGTTCAATGTCCTTACAGCAAGTTTGCTCCTTAATCACAATGTGCCTAGGATTGCACCATCTATTATTCACAAACATTGCCAGCCCCCCTCCTTTCCTCTTACCGCTCTCCCTTGTCCTGTCTGCCCGAAGGAGTTTAAAACCATCCAAGGAGACCGGAGAGTCAGGAGTAACTTCAGTGAGCCAAGTCTCTGTAAGTAGCATCATGCTGCACACCCGAAACTCCTGATGATGCCTGGTGAGGGCTGTTAGTTCATCCATCTTGTTTGCAAGAGATCTCACATTGCCCATAATGATGGAGGGAACAGTTGGTCGGTAACGCCTCTTTTTAATCCTCTGAAGAGTTCCTGCTCTGCAGCCCCTCCCCCCGCTTTTTCTTTCTCCAGAGTTCTTGGGGGATGGGTGGGCAAATGGTATGCAGCCCTGTTGTTGTGACTCTAAGCTGCAGTAATTTCTCTCTTGTGTAGACAAAAGAAATGCCTGCACACACAAGAGTTCCCATTTCAGCAGGACAAAAAGACAGATAAAAACAAAAAAAAAGTATCACAAAGGTCCAATTCCAAGTCTTTGTTTCTTCATTTCTTCATAGTGTAAAGTCCATTAAGTAGAGAGATAAAAAAAAAAAAAAAAAACAGACAAAGAAAAATAAGAGAGAGAGAGTCTCAGAGCTGCCTAACAGGCAGCCACTTCAGCGGCGCCATCTTGGAAAGATGTGGAAAGTCTTGAGATTGTGGAAGGAACACTTTCATTTATGGTTTTATTAACCCAACAATCCAGCTATATGAAGAACAGGAAAACATGGTAAATATATATATAGAGATAAACCCAGAAATCACTCAAAACACTGCTAAAGGTATTTGGGAGCACTTATTAACCCATTAATAGCACTAAAAGACCTTTTTTAAAAAAAGATTTTTTGCCCGGAAAACCCCTTTAAGCTCTGTAATGTCAGACGAGCCAGTTGATAGGGGTAGGAGTCTTGTTCCACCAGGCATGTGTCATATGTACCCACTGTAGCCATTATCTTTTTGCCATGAGATAATGTGATAAGGCCCAAAAATGTGCAAGGAAAACAGTCAGATGGTTTACTATTCTACATTTCATAATACTTTCCCCTGCCATCATTCACTGTCACTATCGCTTTTCTTATGTTGACAACATGGAGTGGATGATATTGAAGAGTAAATTACATAATCTTTGTTTAGTGTCCTCCTGACTGGCTCCTGGCTTTTCACACATTGACAAATGTAGATGAGTTCCAGTGCAAACTTACTTCTTAGTCTGCTTTTATATGGCCATGTTTGGTCCAGGAAATACTGTCCATGTGACAGTCACATCTCATGTACCAACCATGACTTCGTTGGAATTAAAGGGGTTGGCCACTTTCAGACCAATATTGAGAGACCAAAGTTATTGTTTGTATAATAAAAGCTATACAGTTTTCCAATTTTAAAAAGTTTTAAAAATGTTTAAAACTTAATTTTAGCCCCCCTAGGGGCTTTGAACCTGTAATAATTCGATCACTTATACCATAAACTGCAATACCAAAGGCAGACCTGAAACCCTTCAGAAGGCTTCTGGCTGCCATAGCAAGGGAAAGTGCAGGAAAGAAGAGAAATGAAAATGAGCCTTCATATGCCACAGTCACGGCTGCTCACAGCATCTGATGGGATAAATGCCCTCAATCAGAAAGCCATATTTAATGACCTGATGAGCTCAGTATCATTACAGTGCTTATTGGGTAGGGGTTAAATGGATCTGACCAACAATACCAAACACAGCCACTCATAAGGACAAGCCACTTCACATGCGCACACAATGAATTAGATACTGTGCTCACCAGAGCACTGGCCCCATTACTATGCTGACCCTCCAACCTCCAGGACCACACCTATTAAATGCCCTAAGTCCCAGAGAACCCCTAAGTGTATTATGTTATTAATGTTTTATCATGGACAGGACTTGATATACAATTCATCTCTCATTAATATTGATTTGCTTACTTATATAGCACATCATATTCTGCAGTGTTTTACACATTTTGGCCACACTGTCCCAAGTAGGGCTCACAATAATTTCCCTATCAGTGTGTTTTTAGAGTATGGAAATGCTGAAGAAATGACGCCTCTGATTCCATTTAATCGATGGATGGAAAATCATGTACAGCAGGCTGACTAGTAAAGCAAGGTTCACACTACCATTGGATTCCGTTATGAAGGTGTCCGTTAACAAAAAAAAAATGGACACCTATCATAACATTAACGGACACTAACTGATGTTAATGTGTCCGCTTTTTTAACTGATCTAATTAATGGATCAGTTAAAAGAAACGGACACATTAGCATCAGTAAGTGTCCGTTTTTTAACACTGTCCATTTTTTTTGTTTTTTTGTTTCTGCTTTCTGAGCATGCAAAGAAAAAAAACGGACATAAAATAACTGACAGTAACTAATGGCTTTCAGTTACTGTCCGTTATAAGTCCGTTACCCATAGACTTCAATGTTAAACAAATAACGGACACTTACTGTTTGTCAAGAATCCGTTTTTCCAAACGGACAAAAAAGTCCTGCATGTAGGATTTTTTTGTCTGCAAAAGAAAACGGACTTCTGATGGATTGGGTGTAAACGGACACAAACAGTCACTAACGAACACAATATGAAAACCCATTCAAATGAATGAAAATTTTGACGTATTTCTGACGGTTCAGCTAGTGTCCGATGCTAAACAATAGCAACGGACACTACTGATGGTCACCAACAGTAGTGTGATCGCCCCCTAAGAGATACGTGAGGGTTGTAAGGATTCATCCTTTCTCTTTAGCTGTTGATGAGCATTCTGTCTCCATTAACGTGTCCTGTGGATAGATGCCTGGTCTTCTTTTTCACATAGTGAAGCAATTATGAAGTGTTTATTGGGTACAGATTTATTCCAAAGAGTCTCCCATGCATTATCTCACTGACACCACCATGAATAACACTAATAACTGCCTCTCCGTGGTTTGCTTTGTTGATTCTAATATATCACATATCCCTTACTTAATGGAAGATACTGCTACAACAGTACTGCATGTTGTCATTAATCTTATATTGTTATGGTAGCGAAATAATCATCATTATTACCACCATCACCATTAAATAATTCTTGGCATATTTACGTAGGGCACTTTTCCAACAAATCTATCACCATTGTTGTCCTGTGTTCCCTAGCCAAACCTCTTAAAACATATTGATTTTCTTATGAAAACACCAAATTTTTCTGTATACAGAATTTATATCTATAAGACCCACATCTATCTTGAGAAGGGGGGTTCCAAACCCTTGCTTTGCAGATGCAGTGAGCAGAAAGTATGCCATGCATCCGTGGCTCTGAACTTAAATAGCTGAGCCTCCCTGCTGTACTCTCTTCTAACTAGAGCCACGAGACAAGGGTAAAACATGCCTGTTTAGACAGATGTGGGTCCTGTTAGACATTTATGACATACCCTGTGCCTGTGGATGCCATAAATATCCCAGGTGAGAATATCCTTTTAAACAAGACATACATATTAGATCAATGTTGGCCAACCATGCCAATTTTAGCAGCACTATCCAAAAATCAAGAATGGGGCACTCTCAGCAGCAGATGTTAGCAGAGAGGATAGGTCTGTTGGATTTTAACAGTCCGAATTATTTTGTTCTCACGGAAAATAAGTCATTGCCAGAAACATAACAGTCTTGCAGTAAAGAGTAATTTGTCTAATGAATGTTGCAGAAAAGCAGGACTACTGAAGATGGATGCTTATCTATATAAATACTGCGCTGTGTTATCCCTATGTTTTCCTGAGTGTTCATGGAGTTATAATAGGAAGACCATATCTATGAATTAATGAATTAACTATTATCTAAATATCTGATTCTTTTTAACAGATGTTGACGTCTTATGGATTGTTCCTCAACATTCTTGCAGATGTTTTCCCCTGCTACTCCGAAGACCCTATAATAACTCTAAGTAATGGCCCAAGAGTGTCAATTCTTCCTATAAATTAGTATTATTATAAGCCTGTTTTTCTTCTAATGTCAGAAAATAGCTTACTAATATGGCTAAAACTGCTAATAGACCCTGTCAAGAAAGATAATACATTTGTTTAGAGAGGTTTTCAGTAATTTTACTTTATTAAACAAAGTATTGTTATTCCTAAAGGATTTCAAAGGAGAGTCCAGCAATATGGATACTTCATTACATTGTCCCAAGTGGGAGAACAGGATTTCTCTTAAAAAACAAACATATTTTGGGATCAGAATTTACTGGACATCTGTTTATGGAATACTTGTTTGGTAAAATAGATAATAATGTGTATATCAGGGCTTCTGAAATGGTTTTACTTGGGCCTCACTAGCCAATCCTTGGTAATGCTGAGGCTACACCAGTACAGTTCTCGTATTATCTCAGAAGTAATAACTGGTGGCGGAAGTCGTGCTATTTTCCAGATGCATGACAGGTCACCTGTGTTTGCACCCTGGCATGTTTTATCAGGTATTTCAGAGGTTTGAAAACACATTGCCCTCACATGTAACTTCTAGGTCATTGTTACTAAGCAAGACTGATGGCCATACCAATGTCCAGACTGCATCTCAGACTGGCTGCAAATTATAAAGGGATAGACCTTCTTCCAGTCATATTCTGGGCATTAATATTTCCTGAGAAGGTGGGGGATACTAAGTGGGCATTACACTGTGTGGAACAGTCCTGTCTAAAATATGGATGGATGCTGCATAAAGAGCCTGCATTTTATCAAACAAAATTTCACAGAAGTCTGCACTATTTGTCGACATTTTTTGACCTGTAAAAAGGGGATATCATAGAAAAAAGGTGTGTGGTATGTACAAAGGGCATGGCCTAAAAGTTTTGCAGCAAGCCAACCATTATTTGTCCATGACTAGTTTATATTTTTTTAAACCTTGCCCACTTTAAAGGGGTAGTCTAATAGGTAGTGGATGGCCCTCCAATTCACTTCAGTGGGAGCGACAGTGATAGTCAAGTGCTGTACTTCAGATATCTCCAGCGAAGTGAATGAGAGCGCTGGAGATAGCCGAGTGCTTTACTTCGTCTGTCTCCAGCACTTTCATTTAAGTGAATGGAAGCACTGTCTACCACCAGTCATGTCCACGTGTCCGCCGAGAAGGAAAATATGAAAAAAGTTGCAGAACATTAATGTACAAACTACCCTGCATCCTTAAAGGGTTAAAAGGTTTATCCGGGATTTAATAAAAATTTATGCAGGCAGCAGGGGAGGTGTAAAAAATAAATATGCATTTATACTTATGTGCATCCTTTCCTCTGTTCCTGCACTGGAGAGACCATCTCTTCTGCTGCTTTGTATGTATACAGAGTGGCTGCAGCCACTTACAGCAGTGGAGAAGATGGCCGGACCGGTTCAGGAATGGAGGGGAGGATGCTTGCATATATTTTTTTTAATCCAAAGCAGCCCCTTTAATAATGCCTCCTAATGCCCCATTATAAAAGAGTTCTCTTTAAATGTCTCCCTTATATTAATAAGGCCCCCTAAATCAATATTGCCATCTTTATAAATGAGGCCCTCTTATACTATTATTGCTTACACAACACACTAATAATGTCCCCAAAGTGTGGAAGAAAACAGTAATAAAAAAATTACACTCACCTACCCATGATCCCCTGATTCAGGGCACTTGAACTGCCGAGGCCCCCTCTTCTTTTTCTAACCTGTAGGCCTTAAACCACTTCAGGCCTGCAGCCTGTAAAGCACCGTGACACCTCTGCTTCCAGAAGCATAGATGACATTACGCCCGTCTGCTCAGGGACATAGACGTGTTGTGGTGACAGCACCTTGTAGGCTGCAGGCCTGAAGTGGCTTGCAGCCTACAAATTAGGAATGGTAGAACAGGAAGGCAGCAGAAAACACCAATACAATTGACATTGCTGGTTTCTTAATGCTGATGTTTGTGGTGGTCCCAGGGTGGGCCAGTCAGTGGGCCTGGAGCTGCCTCCCCTCTGACCCCTACTAGCTCACCTCTGGTTGGTAACTATGCTCCCATAGTGTACCATATCTATTCACCATACAGTACTCTCAATGCACTGGACTGAGATCTTCCACACAATCTGTAGCAACAGCTAATATTTGCCAGACTAGCATTGCAGTAAACAAAGCTCCTTCTTCAAGCTCTGGCACCATCATCATGGACAAACCTCTGTGCTAAGAGCTGCTCTGTGCTTTATGTAGCTTCATCTCTCACTAATGTTGTATAATAGGCAAAAATGACTTTATATGGCTTGCATCTGGGGTTTTGCTGTAGTAATTTATACCTTCAGATGTGAATGTACTCAACAATTGATCATATAGAAATACATCAGGATATCAAAAATGTGAATTTGACAAAGTTAGATAAGTTAAAGCATAGTTAAAACCATCCTCCAATGTAGTGTCATCTACAAGATGCTAAAATAGTGCGGAAAGCTTTCCATTTACTTCTCATTACTCACTACTGCTCATTTATGGCTACATTTTATAGTAAGCCTCACAGCACTGTAAAACAGGGGTAGGCAACCTTTTTTGTACAGCGTGCCGAATTAAAAAATAAAATCAAAGATGAGATGTTCGGTGTGCCGTGTAATAATGGAAAGGTTCCCTAAATGGAAGTTATATAATGGGACTTATGGCTGTAATACAGAGCGTCAGTACATCAGTATTACAGTCCTGTGAAGCTGGCCTAATGCTGCGTTCATATGTTCACTGGATGCTATTAAAAGCATCCGTTATTGGTTTAAAAAAAAAAAAAAAAATAGTGCGCCATGCTGTGCTTTTTGTGTGGTAAAATGACATGCATTCCTATGATGCACCGCACCCCTCCATCTCCTACATGTGTATGGAATGAAGGGGATACAGCAGTGCAGGCTGCAGCAGTCCTATGCAAGTAAAGAAGGGGGTCTAGTATTTACACAAGGCTGGGGTAACCAGGAGTTAAGCTCGCTCTCTTTCACTGTTGCCGGTCCCTCCATACTTTACAGAATACCCATACCAATAAAAAAAAAAATCACTTAGCTGCTGTAGCTGTATACAGACTGGGCTGGGAGAAAGCAAGTAAAATCCGGCAAGGGTTAACTCCATTGAGTCCAGCAACACAGGGTACAGTGCAAGCTGACTGAAATTATTTGAAGAATCCCATCACTGCGTCAGGTCAGGGGCCAATGATTTACTAATTGGTTTGTTCCTTCCCTGACCTGACGCAGTGGCTAGTGAGGAAGTTCTCTTGAGATCACTCATTGTTGGCTTGCTCCTTCCTGGTCTGGCCATTGTCAGTAGAATTAACCCTTGCTGGAGTTTACTTGCTTCCTCCCAGCACAATCTGCTGTGCCAGGCAAATATAGCTCACGTGCCACACCTGGCACGCGCGCCGGGGGTTGCCGACCCCTGCTCTAAAAATTAAGGCGCTTTAAGGGATTTTCCAACATAACCATATTTATATTTGAAGACAATTAAACATGAAATATCTTTGTAATATAAGTAATTAAACATTTTCCCTAACCAGCTTAGTAGTGACAGTCTGTTGTCTTTATCGGTTTCCAATGGATACAACATGAATGCAGGAACTTTCTATGGCCTGGCACTTGTCAGAAAGCCAGCCATGATTTCCTTAAAGGGATTCCATCATTGAAAAAAAACCTTTTTAAAGCTAAATGCACGTAGGAATAGCCTTTAGAAAGGCTATTCATCTCTTACCTTTATTTTGCAGATCCGCTGCCGTTTTTGAATTTTTGTCAGGAACAGAAGACAGAGGCGGTGCTGGAATCGATGACAACGCTGTGCTCTGAACTCAGGGGGAACGCCCCCTGTGCTTTCTGAGCACAATTAGCATAATGAAGAAAAGAAGAAAAATTCAAAAACGGCGGCGCAGACCTGAGAAATAAAGGTAAGAGATGAATAGTCATTCTAAAGGCTATTCCTAAGTGCTTTTAGTTTAAAAACATTTTGTTTTTTTTTAATGATAGAATCCCTTTAAGTTCTAGAATATAGAAAATTCCTGTATTCATGGTCGTATCTATTGGCAACTGATCTTAGACAATAGACTGTCATCATTCACAGCCACTAGGTCTCATTGCTCAAAGTTATTTTATTAATGGTATATCTTCACATAATCAAGCTATCCTATCACTGTCACAGACTTTATATCACTATATTACCTGCAGAAAAAAAATTAAAAGGGGTATTCCAGTTATTCGTTATCCATAGGACAATAAATTACTGTTTAAAGTGTAACTCTCATTTTATTTTATTTTTTGCTATTGTGTCAGGGAATGTTTGGTGATATCCTTTATTAACCTATCTAATGTTATTTTAATAGAAAACAGGCTGTAAAGTTCCCACTAGCAATGCTCTAACTAACTATAGCAGGAGAGAGTCAATCTGGAGACATGTACTCAATGCAGTATATAGAGCCAAAGGGTGATGGTCAATTCAAATGACTGTATCTCTGGTTTTATACCACCTATAAAAAAGCTTCTGATATCACATGGAAGCTGAGATTCTCAATGCAACACTGTCTATAGAGGGACTGGAGATGTCACTAGTTAAAGCCACTGTCAGGTATATGATTTTTATTTGCAGCATGAACTGCTGCATATAAAGCATACATTTCTGACTATGTTTTTAACTAGTGATATCTCACTATATCGAGAATCTCAGCTTTCATTTGTTACCAGAAGTATTTTTATAGGTGGTAAAAAATGTTGATACAGCTATTTGAAATGTCCATCCCCCTCCATTTGACAAATGATATATCTGTACACACTGGCAATACAAATGTGTATGGATTTGCTTGGTAATAGCTCACTTAGATGCTTGCTAGGGGAAATTTTTTAGCTGAGTGCTGTGCTCTGCTTCTCTTCTGCACCTACATATAGATTAATGGAACAGCACAGCCCATGTGAAACCTGTCATTCTGTTCATATGGGGTGCATGGAACCTCTGTTTTTAAAATCAGTGGGGTTACCAACAGTTCTACTGTTATCCTCAAACATGTGCACATGGGATAAATTCTAGTAATCTGAATACCCTTCTAAAAGGAAAAGCCATGTTATTGTGGAACTGTAGCATTAAATCTGTGCTTGGTCCATGAGTATGGACAGAGCAGCTCTTTAATTTAGCTAATAGAGGTGGGCCCATGAAGAAGAGCCCTCTCTATGACAGTCATATGCCCTAGGAGCATTTAGACAGGAATTGATTTTCTCAGACAGTCCCTCAGACTAAGTGTTTAGTGTTTCTCAATATACAGTCATGGCCCCGAGTCCCCCAGTTTGAATGAAGTGGAAGTTGTGCATGTGAGATGCCACGCCATTCATGTGTATAGGACTGTAAAAGTCAAGTACAATGTTCAGCTAACATAAAAATGAATGGAGCTGCATTGTGCAATACCTACTTTAATGTTACTGCCTGCTTATGGTGGAGGCACTATTTAATATTCATTTTAATTAATCTTTTTGTAATGTTTGCTGGGTATAACATTCTGCTTTTATTCAAGCATTTGTTGCTCTGCAAGCATATGGTTCTTCTCCTGCAGACATCATGTTGGTATGAATCCCCAGATATAAATTATTCAGAGATGATAATGCCTTGAAGAAAGTCTTGTGGACTTTTCCATTATGGTCTTTTCCATTCAAACATCATATAACTTGGAGATGGTTCCCTAGACACCAGGAGCTTAGTAGAGCTCACATAGACACTTTAGCAATTATGGAGTTAAGAGATTACTTAAACCCTGTGTTGTGTTTCAGATTTTATCAGCAACTGCTTTATCGTTCTATGAGAAGTTCATAAAACTTCAATGCATTTCCCTGTAGCAGGATGGGCGCCTTAGTGACAAAGTTTGCTTTCACAACTAGCACAAAACATATTCACTTGTCTTGCATTGTTCGAAATGTTTGTGCTCTTCTTGGCAGCGTGCTTTAGAGAAGAAAAATAATAACGTTCGCTTGGGTGTGCGCTAGATGTAATTTAGTTTCATTTACTGTGTCCATAAAACCTATTGTAAAAAGTCTAGCCTGAGAGTAGAATAAAAGTGTATAATACTTTATAGGCAATAAAACAGAAACTTCTTCAAGAAAACAATATTGCTTGCAGATGGTCATTCTTTATAATACAGGATAGTAAAATGGGCAGAAAATGATTCATTTGAAGTATTTCAATAATGTATATTAAAAGAATTATCTGGGATTAAAAAACAGAATCAGTTCCACTCCTGTCCATAAGCTGTGTATAGTATTGTGACCTGTCCCCATTCACTTGCACAATTGCACCCACTATTTATTTCTGCTACTTCCAAAGCACCCACATCCTGTGCAGATATTCCACAGCATATTGTATAGAGACTGTCGTCATTCAAGTCCCTGTACCCAATGGGCCCACAACCTAAAATCGCTATCATATATTCACATAGTAGGATCAATTTCTTTTGAAGCCAATTATAAGTAGTATTTTCATGGGAGAAAACCAGAATACCACGAAACAATACAGGAGAACATTCAAACTCTGTGCATATGTTGATGTTGACGTGTTTCTCATAGGAATGCATAGCAGACTGACTTGTGGTCCCTACAAGTCAGAGTGCGGGTCATGTGAAGTAATAGCAATAGCCGCAACTGGGGCTCATAATTCTGCAATAAAATGGATAGTAAGTAAATTGACTACACTATTGTTTACAGTGTGTACTTTACAAATGGGGGGGGGATGCAGGGGTGCTTCTTTAACATAAAGACTTTATTTTACATTCCCCTTCTGAACATTTTTCATCAACATTAGCAGGACAGATTCATGAAAACCTAATGCCGCTAGTGAGTTATATTGTTTATACTGGAAGATTTATATGTTAATGGGATAAAGGTTCAGAAACTCAAGTATGAAAAACTAATTTTATCTAGTTTTTACAGCTTTGTTTATAGTTTATGGATACCATTTACCAATGTGGACACACTGAAGCTACCTTTCCATTTCTTTGGGAGCCAGGTTTTGGAACAGGGGTGATGTCTGGGTCGAGACCATCCAGATGAAAAGTAGAAGCCCCTCCAGTATTGAGAGGTGATACCCTCTGTCTGACCAATCCTCTAAGGCTAAGTTCACATCTGCATCAGAGTCTCGAACAGTGGACTTTTCTATCCGCCGGTTTCAGTATAAAAACGTCGGACACCCAACAAACACTCGGCAGACCCCATTATAGTCTATGGAGCCTCCGGGTGTCTGTGGGTAACCACTGTTTTAGCAGTCCGGCTCGATTATTACAGGTCCCTTGTTGACCTGCTAACTATCGACCATTTCTTTGGCTTTCTAGAAAATGAGCTATGACTGGTAATCGTCCATGTATTCCAATCTATTAAATAATAATGGGAGCTATTAGAAGAAAAATATTAGTAGCAGTGGACCACCCTACCTGTAGGGCTTCATTTACTGCTGGATAAGTCACACATACAGGATGTTTACTCTGGATTAATCTTCCCTAAATCAGTCATGCACTTGGACTATAGAGTCTGAACTGCAGCCTTTACTGTTTTGTTTACACTGGACACTAAAGCAATATCAAATAGAAGATATTGTCCATTATGTCAATAGGACAATATTTATCTACTGGACTTCAATGCAGTGTATCTCTTCATGAGACAGTGTATTTGTAATGGGTGTACACCAACCACCAGGCCTCCCAATTGTTACACCATCTATGCAAGGATCAGGACAGCTAGGGAACCACTCTCACTTTGCAATTGTTAGGGGAAGTTAACATTGCAGATTTTGCTTTAGGACCCACTATGTAAGATCTGCAGCAGAAAGATTTCCTACTCCCATTCACTTCAGTGGAAGGTTAGAGTGGAATCAGCCAAGGATTGAGCAAGATTCTTCTTTTTTCCTGTTAGCTGACTTTTCCATTTAAATTAAAATAAATAAGAGGTAAAATTTTTTGCGGTGATTTCAACCTCCAAATTTCTGCTATATGAACTTACCCTTAATGAGTTGTGGCAGGAATAAACATGCAGAGACTCACTGGACTTGGTATCACTTTACAAGAGGTAGTTTCAGGTACAGATACACTTCACAGCAGTTTGGCATTGGTTTCACAAAACAGCTTTGTCGGACGCTGGCCAATGGCCTTCTCCAACGGCATGAGAATTGTAAAGCTGAGAGAGGCCCAACAGCATTTCTAGTTTGCACAGGAGTTGCATGCTAAGCTGGCACAGACCTTGCTGCTCAAGGCTATCACATCAGTGTGCTCCTCTAGCTTTTGGGATGGGTTGGGCTACCGCTGGTCGAGCTTTTAAACTAACATGGACACTCTGCATAGACTGAAAACCTGGAACCGGCTCATAAAACAGAGGAGGAAAGCTCTTAATATAGGGAGTTTTTCCTACCCCGCATGACAGAAAATGCCAAGCTGCAGTATGAAAGGCACCATCCGCGGCACAACCTATAAGCAAACAAGAGTTCTGCCAGTGGAATCATGGCACTTCCTCCAGAACTTGATAGAAAGAGAAACAGTGTGAAGACATAAAGTGACAGTGACAAAATACCATTACACAGTATTACAGGGCAAGCATATGAGTCAACATTTTATTGGTATGACGAACAGTGGCAATACGCTTAGAGGTATAACACAAATGCGTGCAGATAGTGATACCAGATCTATCCCGACTGGGGATTCCTGACTACAAACTAAAGGCCCCCCATTTAAGGCACAGCTGGAGCAAAACTGTGGAAGGGGGTGGCTTTCATCTTCTTACATATTCCAAGGGGTACACTGTGTAGACCTAGCTGTATTTAATCACCATGGATGTGAAGAAATTTTTTAGATCATTTTACGATCCCAGGCAGGGATCATGCATGTTACAATTACTAGCACCTATCATTTACAACAGAGAACATCAAACTAAATAGATAATCCCTTACCGCACATTCCATGCCCACCATCAGAATCTCAACTGAATAACAGATATTGCTACTGGCTATGGGTAAACAGTAAATTAGGCAAAGTACAGTAGTTATCTGAGATCACATTAGCATAGAAACAACATGCTCTGCAATGTCAATAAGGTATAAACATAATATTGCACCGTGAGAGTCACTTATTATGTGCAAGCAGAATGTCACAAGTCATTGTATAGATCTCAATTTGTTTTAAGTTCTTTTTGGCATGCATGTGTATATATATATATATATATATATATATATATATATATATATATATATATATATGTTCATAGGGTACAGCATAGTTATGACAAAACTACAGTAAAAGTAAGTAAATAGTTACCCCTTCTTATATATTATGTTTCATATATGTCTTTTACATAACCCAGGTGTATAATGGTAATGTAGTATTACTATGAACCTGTCTTACCATTATTCCTGTATGTAAGAATGAATTCATTTTATACATAAACTCTGTCAAACAGAAGAACAAGGCAGCTTTATCTCATTTCAGTATTGTCTTGTTATTGCACCATTGATATCTATAAATCCATTGTAGTCCATTGATTTTATGATGGTGTATCCCCATGTAAAGTATATCTGATTTTCTATATACTTATTATTATTATTATTTATTTATTATGCTTAATTGTATAGTGCCATCATATTGCGCAGCACTTTACAGACATTGACAGTCACTGCCCCATAGGGCTCACAATCTACATTCCCTATCAGTATGTCTTTGGAAACCGGAGTACCCGGAGGAAACCTACGCAAACACGGGGAGAACATACAAACTCCTTGAAGATGTTGTCCTTGGCAGGATTCGAACCCAGGACTCCAGCGCTGCAAGGCTGCAGTGCTAACCAATTATTAGTCTTAAACTGGCCATACACATTGAACAAAGTCTACTGAACCTGCCAATTTAGATTGAGCCAAGCCAAGTACACGTTATTGATGTAGTCAGGAAGTGGCTGCATCCCATATCACATTGCTGGGGTCCCCTGGAAGGAAGAAAGGAAAGCGGAGGCGACAGTGAGCAGGGGCGGGGATCGGTAAGTAAGGCTGCAGACCCGCAAATCCCAACAAATACTGCTATTATTATACTCTTAATGATTGGAGGCCCAATGGAGGTGAACGAACATAAAAACCAGTGTTACCAGCATAACCCACGTTTGTAATGTCAATAAGAGTGCTGAAAACAGCAAGAAGTCATGCTGGAGTGCAGAAGAGGTGAGTACCACTGGTTTTTATGTTTGTCACCTCCCCTGGGCCTCCGATCATTATACTCTGGGGTCTGAAAAGAGCGTTGGGGCCACGATGGGACATAATACCGTGTGGAACTATGGGACATAACACTGTGTGGATGGAACACTGTGGGACATGATACTGTATGGAGGCCGCTATGGAACATTACACTGTATGCAAGGGCCACTATGAGACATTATACTTTGTGGAGGGGCTACTATGGGACATTATACTGTGTGGAGGGGCTGCTATGGAACATTATACTGTGTGGAGGGGCTGCTATGGGACATTATACTGTGTGGAGGGGCTGCTATGGGACATTATACTGTGTGGAGGGGCAGCTATAGAACATTATACTGTGTGCAGGTACCTCTATGGGACATTATACTGTATGTAGGGGCCGCTATGAGACATTATACTGTATGGAGGGTCCGTTATACCACATTATACTGTATGGAGGGTCGGCTATATGACATTATACTGTGTGCAGGGGGAAGCTATAGGACATTATACTGTATAGACGGTCTGCTATGGGACATTATACTGTGTGCAGAGGCTGCTATAGGACATTATACTGTGTGGAGGGGCCACTGTGGGACATGATACTGTATGGAGGCCGCTATGGAACCTTATACTGTATGCAAGGGACACTATAAGACACAATACTGTGTGGAGGGGCCGCTATGAGACATTATATTGTATGAAGGGTCTGCTATATGACATTATACTATATTGAGTGTCCGTCTATGACATTATACTGTGTGGAGGGGCCGCTATGGAACGTTATACTGTGTGAAGGAGCCGCTATGGGACATTATACTGTACAAAGGGTCCGCTATATGACATTATACTGTGTGGAGGGGTCACTATGGGACATTATACTGTGTGGAGGGGACGATATGTGACATTATATTGCATGGAAGGGCCGTTATATGACATTATACTATATGAAGGGTCCGCTATATGACATTATACTGTGTGCATGGGCAGCTATGTGACATTATACTGTATGGCGGGGCCTCTATATGACATTATACTGTATGGTGAGGCCACTATATGACATGGTACTATGTGCAGGGGCCGCTATAGGACATTATACTGAATGGAGGGTTCGCTATATGACATTACGTTGTGTGCAGAGGCAGCTATATGACATTATACTGTGTGGAGGGGTCACTATGGGACATTATACTGTGTGGAGGGGACAATTTGTGACATTATATTGCATGGAAGGGCCGTTATATGACATTATACTATATGAAGGGTCCGCTATATGACATTATACTGTGTGCATGGGCAGCTATGTGACATTATACTGTATGGAGGGGCCTCTATATGACATTATACTGTATGGTGAGGCTACTATATGACATGGTACTATGTGCAGGGGCCGCTATAGGACATTATACTGTGTGCAGGGGCCACTATGGGACATTATACTGTGTGGAGGGTCCAGTTTGAGACATTATACTGTATGGAGGGGTGTTATGGGACATTATACTGTGAGAAGTGGCCGCTATGGAATATTATACAGTTTGGAGGCCACTTTGAGACATTATAGTGTATGTAAAAGAAGCGTTATACTGTGTGTGTGCCAGGAAAAGGGCTCTATGCTGTGGGGGTGGGGGGCAAGTCAAAATTTTACTATGGGGCCCTGTCTTTGCTAGTTACGCCCCTGGTCTAACTATTACTAAATCTGGGCCATTAGGCTTTATTTGGATGAAACATAAAAAAACCCTTTAAGGCCACAAGGGTGAAATCCACAGCCGACCCACCTGCAGCAAAAAAAAAAACTGCTGAAATTAACATACTTATTGTTTAAAACCCGCAGAGCAAAACACTTTACTGTGCAGTTTTTTCCTGCTGTGAGTGGATGGAATTTTTCCATTCCAATACACTGCCACTGTATATCACAGTGGGTTAACCAGTGGCGATTACACAGTGTTATCCCTGCCGTGAGTCCCCATTCTACATTTACACAACCATGGGTAAAGACGACTTTGAAAACTTTTTCATGGCCATTTTGCACCCAAGGGGCGACTGTTTTCACAGATCCCTCATACACTGCAGTGTATTTAGGGATCCATAAAAATGGACAAAAATAGAACATGACCTATAATTTGACAGTCACACGGCTGATACTCATTGTCATGTGAATATAGGTTTAGGGCTTATTCACACAAAAAGGATAACCAATGAAATGCATCAGTTTTTTTCACTGACAGTTAAAAACTGATGCAAAATGGATCAGACTTGGCCATCAAAAGCAGAAAGAAAAGGTATTCTGTTTGTGTCTGTTTAAGCCTAGTTGCAGACGACCCTGTGTATTTTGCGGTTAGCAAACTAGTGTTCAGTGTTCCGTTTTTGCGGCCCTTGTGTCATCAATGTGTCTTCAGCATCAGTGCCATATATCCACCAAAAATGGACAGTATAGCTTCAGCGTGTCATCCGTTTTTGAGGATCCGCAAATACAGATGACGCACTGAAGCAAAAAAACCCTGTGGGTAGCTAGGTAACAGTTCCACAAATACAGATGACACATGGAGTACATCCGTGTGCCATCCATGGTTTTTAGTCTCCCATAGGCTTCTATAGGCGAGTCCGTGCCGCAAACACTGAACAGAGTAGGACTTGCTCCATATTTTGCAGCACGGACTCACGAAATCACAGTTGTGTGCATGGGCCCATAGCAACGCTTTTCACAGAAAGTCCACAGAGTTTTCCTCTCCAGACTTTCTGCCTCTATTATATAGGTATATTATACCTATAGGGAAAACGGAAGCATTTCCGTAGGTATAATTGACATGCTGTGATTTACAAAAACGGTTTTTGAAATTGCAGCATATCCGCTACGGATATTTTTTTGTAATGTGTGGGTTGGATTAGCCAGAATCCCATCCATCAGATTAATTGGCTTCCAACTAAATTAGACCTAGTGTGCATGTATGTTACATTTAGGCCCCTTGCACACAACCATGGGCTATGTCAGTGTGCCATCCGGGTTTTTTCCAGACATCACACTTACCCATTCATTTCTGTCAGCCCACATACATGACCGTGTATGACACGGATCAGTATGCGGGTTGACAGCCTGGGCCGCAAAACTCAGGACAGGTCCTATTCCTGTGTGGTTTTGCAGCTGTGCTTCTGCGGCTCCTATTCTTTGAATGAACGGGGCTACAGAAACATGGTTTGTGCACGGGTGGCACACAGATCCGTGATATCCGTGTACCGCCCGTGCATCGGCCGAGCCGTTCAATCACAGCCAGCAGACGGTCATGTGCAATTAGCCTTACAGGTACATCTCAATAAATTAGAATATCATTGAAACGTTTATTTCTTTCAGTAATTCAATTAAAAAAGTGACCTCCTTTATTTTCTAGATTCTTTACACACAGAGTGTTCTATTTCAAGTGTTTTATTTCTGTAAATGTTGATCATGGATTACAGATAATGAAAACCCAAATCTAAGAAAATTTTAATATTGTAAAAAAGTTCAGTACTGTAAATTCAGTGTGTCACCTGCCAAGGTTTCCTAAGCCTAATGGTCCCTCAGTCTGGTTCAGTAGGACACACAATCATGGAAGACGCTGATTATGAATTGTAATATTGAATTACTGAAATGAACGTTTCAAAAATATTCAAATTTATTGAGATGCACCTGTAGCTGTAAACACCACTGAATACAGGAAGAGATGATAATCTCTGTAAAGTGCTACAGAATGTGCTGGAGCTATACAAACAACATGGAATAACTGTACACTTGCATACTAGAGATACTCCCACTTCCTTCTATACTAGTAAATCACACTAGGTTAATTGGCTAATTTGGCTTCCTGTAAAATGAACCCCATTGTCTATATAATAGATAAGATTGTGAGTCTCATTGGAGACAGAAACTACTTTGAGGAGTTAAAACCCATATACAGAACTGTTGAATATAGAAAGAATAAGTAATGCAGTGAAGGAGTAACCACTGGTGTTAGCTAATGGGCAGCAGCTGTGAATACTTAATACTCGATTTTTTTATTTTTTTAATTGTGAAAATATTTTTCTCTTATTTTTGCTTTATAAATCTGGGTTAAACTGAATTATTGCTTAATTTGTCCCCCCAAAATGGCTTGCATGCCTGTGCACCACATTTAATATGTGTTTTAGTCTAAGGCCCCAACGGAGTGACACACAGCAAAAAAAAAAGCTGCGGAAAAAAACGTAGCATTTTTCACAGAAAGTCCACAGAGTTTTCCTGCACCTATTATATACCTATACAGAAAATGCCAGTATTTCCGTAGGTATAATTGACATGCTGCCATTTTCAAAACCACAAGCATTTTTGAAAACGCAGCTTTTGCGTTGCAGATTTTAACCAGCATCCCATCCACTTTGCAGGTAATGTAAAATGCAGCGTTTTTTGGCCTGGCCAAAACACTGTGTTTTTGCAACGTGGGTCACGGTTTTTGAGACTATTTTTGCTTTATCCAACAAGAAGCAGTGGCTAAGGAAAAAAAGGCGGCATGGCTTACTGAAAGGGGGTGGATTTGTATGCAGAATTCTTGCAAAACTAAGCCAACTAATAGGTGGTAAAACACTTAGACTAGACAGTCTAAAGATGCATCAAACTTTAATCCAGCATCAGCCACTGATAAATTTGGTGCATTTTTAGATATTTGTCTAGTCTGTGTTTGCATTGTCAAAGACTTTGGTGGATTAGTAAACCTGCCCCAATTACTAAAGGGAATTTCTATGGCTATTTTCTTTTCTTTATAGGAACTGTCTTTAGGGAAAACTTACATAAAAATTCATATAGTGCTCAGTCTATGGTTCAGCATCCACAGTTATGTAAGGTTCTTTCTGACTGTTCCTTACTCCTAAAACAATAGGTGCTTTAAGTGCAGCAACCCAGTAGAGGGGTGTGTAGAAGTTCACGGTGGTGGTAACCTCTACCAGACCATCCAAGCCTCTATAAGGACTGGTACAGTGAAGAAGGGGCATGGAGTATGGAAGATAGTGTTAGTTCTATTTCCCGGGGCACTTCTTTGTAGACATCCTCCCTAAGCCACATGGTGGTTGGAGTCCCTTGAAGGTGAATGCAAGTCTCAGGAGACAGTGGTGAATGATGAAGTAACTCATGGTTTACTTGGAACAAAACAGGTAACATAAACAGCAGCTTGTTCCATATAATGAAGGTACAGTTCTTAGGAACACCAAAAGGTTGGAGCTGAGTGATGGTACCCCCTGCTGTCAGTCAGTTTCTTTCTTGAAGGGCAGGCTTCTCTCAAAAAATGTGCCTAAGGCCGGGGCCCCACGTGGCGTAAACAGGCGTACAGTCCCTGCAAAGTAGATGGGATTTGCTACAAAAAAATCTGTGTAGCGGAAATGCTGCAATTTCCAAAATTGTTGCAGTTTTGGAAATCGCAGGATGTCAATTACGCCTATGGAAATCCTGGAGGTATCCATATAGATATAATGGAAGCAGAAAGTCTGCAGAGGAAACCTCTGCAAACTTTCTGTGAAAAGCGCTGCGGTGGCAACACATTGCATTTTTTCCCGCAGCACTTTTTTGCTTGTGGTGCCTTAGCCTAAAGGGGTATTCCCATCTGAAGGGTCATATTCAGATTTGTAACTGAAGCTTCAAAGCTAACTGAAGTGTTTTACCCAATACATTGCTTTATCTATCGTGCTCTGTTAGCCAGATACTGCTAAATTTCTCTCCTCATTGTTTACAGCTGGTTGCCTAGGTTACAGTCCTGCTCACAGTTCAGGATGCTGGCCACTCTCACTCGCTATGACTTTCAGTTTTTAAGCCTTGATAAGGGCTAGATACATTTCTTAAGCAGTGCTTCTGTTAAAGAGGTTGTCCGGGCAAAAAATATTTTTAAAATAGGCCAGGGGAGGGGAAAAAAATTTAAAAAAATCATACTCACTTGTCCCCGGTGCTCTGGTATCCTCCCAGTGCGGTTCGGTCCTGCTGCTCCAGTGTCTTCTCAAAGTGAAACTGTTTGCCGGCTGTGATGTCCCAGATCCCTTCCACTGAAGCTGCTGATTGGCCTCAGAGTTCACCTGACCATTGAGGCCAATCAGCGGTCTTAGGAAGAGACCCTGGGATGTCACAGATAGTGACGCCATGTGCCCTTACCCTAGGCTGCTGATTGACCTCAGCGGTCACACGCGGCTGGGACTTCCTCCAGAAGATAACAATGGACTGGGAGGACCGGACCATGCTGGGTGGCACCGGAGCACTGGGGAAAGGTGAGTATGATTTTTTTTTTTTTTTTTTTACTGCTCCCGGCCAATTTAAAAAATATTTTTTTGCCTGGACAACCCCTTTAAGCAGAGTTAAGCAGAGCTCAATGCAAGAATGAGTTGAAAAGCCCCTTTAAGGCTAAGGCCACCCACGTAGTGAGCTGCAGCCAAAAAGTGCTGCGGAAAAGACTGCGACAGAAACGCATCATGTTTTTCTCTGCACCGCTTTCACAGTCTGCTTTTTAAGGATAGCAAGGGGAAGAGGAGAAGAAATAGCACCAGCGAATGATACACTAAATAAGCATTTTAAAAAGACAGGGAGAGAGCCAAGAGAGAGTTGTGTACTTGAAGCCAATACTACATACTTATCAGAAGTTGGTGGTCTACTGTGCCAAATGCTTCTGAGGGATCCAGAAGAATAAGAAGTGAATAGTTCCCTTTAGATTTAGGGAGATCATTGGAGACTTCTGTAAGGGCCGTTTCTGAAGAGTGTATTGTAACCAGATTGTAAAGGGTCCAGAAGAGAGTTAGCAGAGAAATAGTGAATTAAGAATAGACCAAGTGTTCCAGGAGTTTAGAGGTGAAGGGGAGGTTAGAGACAGGTCGGTAGTTAGCAGCACAGGATGGGAAGAGGGAGGGTTTTTTTAGTAGTGGGGTTATGAAGCATGTTTGAAAAATGAAGAAAAGATTCCAGAAGAAAGAGAGAGGTTAAAATTTTTAGTAAGGTAAGTAGTAACAGCGGTGGACAGAGACCAAAGGAGTTATAAAGGGAAAGGGTCGTTTGTGCAAGTGCAAGAAGAAGAATGGCGTTGGGAGACTAGAAAGAGTCCACAAGAAGGAGCAAGGGAGGGGGGGGTGATACTGCTTAAGTTTGGGTTATCTCTTGACAGATGTTGTCAATTTTGTCTATAAAGTACATGGCTATGTTGGTTAAAACTCAGTGGGTGCTGATACTGCTTGAGTTTGGGTTATCTCTTGACGGATGTTGTCAATTTTGTCTATAAAGTACATGGCCATGTTGGTTAAAACTCAGTGGGTTCACTGCAAAAGCATGGTGTGATGATTATAAAAGAGATGGTGTGAAAAGAGGGCTACCCATCAGACCATTGATCAGGCATAAGATTATCAAGAACAGAATATAAGAAGAAAGTGTGACATTTTGAAGTCAATTCTGTAAGTGCAATTATTAGTATGATGGTTTAATGAAGAATATTGTTTTATAGTTCTAAAATAAATTTTATAGTCTTGTCCTTGAATTGCTTTATTAGCATATCTATCCTAAATAAATGGAATGGAGATTTTCTTCCTCAGGAATCGGGTTCAACCAGGAATAACTACTGTACTGTTCTTAGCTTAATTGACATGTTCTTTTTCAATCAAATTTAATATATAAACTATGTAGCAGCTAATACTGCTTTAATAATAGAATACTTGAAATGTTCAGCCCCTCAAAGCCACATTCACCTAAATTCTCTACTAACTTTTTGGTGTGAAGAAATGCACCTCCTTGCTCAAGTCAGAAGACAAATATAGGGACAGTGTCATTTGGCAACTTCACAGAGACCTAATACATCTGATTTCCCGGATCTATCCTGGCAGCAAAAGCTGAAAGGCGGTACAAAAAATACATGCAAAATACTGACACCTGCGATGCCAAAGGTCAAAGAAAAAAAGACTCAATGACAGAATTTGTTGCATTTCACAGACACGGCAGATATTCAACATTCAACAGGCTTAAAGTGGGTTCACGCTACCTTTATTTAATGTCCATAGTTCTCATCTGTCACAGGATGAACTCAATGTCAGACATTAAACGTCAGATGTAGACAGATCTGCATTCACCCCCATGTAAAAAAAACATGACGGAAACTTTCTACTGTCATGTTTTTTACTTTTCTTACTTTACTTTCATGACTTATACTTCTGTCACAAAAGTAAACAAACTTGATGGAAGAAAGTGTCCGTCATGTTTTTTACATTTTAGGCAATGGGAATGGACGGAGGCGAAGGGGGCTTTGTCTATGGCCGTTACTCCACTACCGTAATGTCCATTGGCAGTAATATCAGTAGTGTGAACATAACCTTACTTTACTTATTACAGAATGTAACACAGTAACATCATTCGTATGGTTGAAAAAATCCAGAAGGTTCAACCAGGGGATGGGGAAGGGCATGACTGAAGGAAATAAGTATTCTATGCATTTCCATAACATGAATGCTATTTTTCTATAAAAAGGCATCAAATCCTTTCTTGAAGCTGTCGGCTGTTGCTGCTGTGACCAGCTCATGGGTAGGCTATTCCATAAATTCAGAGTCCTTACAGTGAAGAAGTCTTGTTGCCTCTGGAGATTAAACCTTTCTTTCACCAGATAAAGAGAGTTCTTCCTTGTCTTTTGAGAAGATTTTACATGGAACAGCTTTTCCCCATATTTCTTGTAAGGGTCATTTATATATTTATATAGGTTTATCATATCTGGACTTTTCTTCTTAAGATTAAACAAATTTAATTCCTTTAATCTCTTCTCATAACTGAAGTCCTCCATGCCCTTTATCAATTTAGTGGCCCTCCAATTAACCTTTTCCAACTCTAGGACATCCTTTCTATGAACTGGTGCCCAGAATTGAATTGCATAATCCAGATGGGGACCAATGATCTAACCTCTGAGACCTCTAACAACTGTTAGAATGAATTGTTGGTGGTACCCCCAAAAAAATCTCTGAATTCTTGCATGCACAGAACCACTCAGTGCTTGTTTGGGAGTGGCTTTGTGCATAGAAAATACATAGAATTAGGGCAGTATGGTGGCTCAGTGGCTAGAACTGTTGCAGTGCTTGTAGAGCTTAGTCTTGAGGTGGAATCTGGCCACCACAATTTGTATATTTTAATGTTTTCATGTTTTTTGCACTTTCTGATAGGTTTGTTGCTATTTTATAAACATAGTATTCAAACCCCCTGGTCACAGGAATGCATTTCCATTTGTATGGTACTAGGTTGGTATTGTGGTTTTTGCATGTGACATGGTCAATAGCTGAGAAGCAACTTAAGTCATGTAAATATAGTCAATAAATCTGTTTTCAACCGAACACATGCAGACAGACAGCATCTCATAAAAGGTTTACTTTGGCCTCAGTATAAGCTATCCAATCTAGCAGAGTGATATTAAATTAGAAATGATTTATTACTCCTATCCTGCAGCTTCTTCCAGGAAGTTTAATGATATTATCCAGCCAATACTTACATTTAACCACCATGGACAAAGAAAGTCAGAGATAATGGGAATTTCATGGCAGAATGTCAATAAAATCTTAGCTTCCCAAAAACAGTCTGTCTCTGTGTTTTATGTGTATATGCAGATATAGTTATAGTCTATACTTCTGGACAGAATATCTAACCTGCACCAAATGTATTTTATCATATTGAAATATTTACAGTTTATTTATCTACTGTTCCCTCTTGCTTAAGCAGTTTTTGGCTATTTACTTTTAATCCTATCTATATATCTATCCATCTATCTGGTTTATAATTCTTTAAAACATCTCATTTATTAATGGTTATTGCCTAGTAATAGGTGTCGCAGCCAGTGAGTGACCACCCTGAATCTCCATGTTCCAGTGCACAGTCACACAGAACACAGCGCACTAAGTGCTGATGTTGGATATTGACCAGGAACACTTTTGGCCTTCTCCTGAGAAGAAAGGTGCTAGTCATCTGTGCCAGACAGTAAAATATTAGCAAACCTAAGCAGAGTGATCACGGGGCAGCAGATACTATTCAATTAATATTTTATATGTGACTGTAGATTTGGACAGCAATGACCTTAGAAGAGCTGGATTTATATTTACGGTGCCTATAGTTTGGGGTATAGCTGACGGAGGGCATACAGGGCATGTCAGGAAGCACCAACAAGCCACTTTTATGTATTTAGATAGTAGTATAATGTTGTACCGTGTTAGCCATTGAAAGTAGTGGAAGAGTAAAGAAATCAGGCGATACCTTTTAGAGGCTAACTGAGTATATTTGATGGTAAGCTTTTGGGAATACAAGCTCCCTTCATCAGACATGGTGTTATGCAAGAAACTGAAAATTCACAGATTTTTTTATACCCTAAAGACATGGACCTTCAAAGGATCTTAGAATCCTTAAAAAAACAAAATGCAATATAAGTAGAGAAGTATTTACACCCAGTCAAAAAATAAACAATCTTGGAAACTTGTGGGGTGTGAGGGATGGATCACTAATTCTTGCTATCTGTTTGCTGTCACATGGTGATTTGTGACCCTCACAGTTCATACATAGTGTGACATAAAACTGGCATGAATATTAAGTCCAAATTGCAGAGTTTGAAATTTTTGCATTAGCTTACATTCCCATTCTTTCCTCTCCCTCTGTGTCTTAAAATGTCCCATGGGTAGTGAAATGAACCTTTGACCCAAGTGACAGATAGCCTAGCTACAGCTCTGCTATAGGCTGCACTGGCTGGGAAGTATACATATACCGTAGGACACATGGGCATCATTATGCGTTGCGAACCCGGCCTAGATCACGTGAGATGTGGTACAACATCGAAGACGGCCGAAGTAGCGCATCAGATTGCATCGGGGCCAGGGAGAGGTAAGTAGCATTGTTTTTTTATGTTTGTATGCTCCCCTGGGTCTCCAATCATTATACTCTGGGGTCTGAAAAGACCCCTGAGTATAATAATTGTTCATGGATGGTCCACTATGGGGCATAATAGTGTGTGCAGGGGCCACTATGGGGCTTAATACTCTGTGCAGGGGCCTCTATGGGGCATAATACTGTGTCCAGGGGCACTATGGGGCTTAATACTCTGTGCAGGGGCCACTATGGGGCATAATACTGTGTGCAGGGGCCACTATGGAGCTGGGGGTGGCAGCGGTTTGGGGGGACCCATGTCAAATGTCCGCCTTGGGGCCTAGCCATTTCTAGTTACGCCACTGGCAAGACATATGACATACAGTGAACCGTGTGCATTCAACTATATGTATTACTAGAGGAAGGACCCGGCTTCGCACGGGTATATTTCATTTTTTGTTTGTGTAGTGACCCCATAAGAATTGGCCAGTTTTGCACTTGACATCCAGTATGGCAGTCCAGTATAGGTATAGTCTATTTATGGCTGTGTTGCTATGGAAACCTGGTAAATGAAATGTGAACTTACATTGGCTAATACACGTCATATGACTGAATATTTAAGGACCTGCGAACTGCTATTGACTCATACAGGACATAAATAGCTTGGTTGCTATGGAAACCTGGTGTAAAGCTGTGTGTATGTCAACACTGAACCTGCGATTTTCCATTGGTCCATAAGTGTCATGTGATCATGTGCATCTAAGTTTGGATATCAGTGAAAAACCTGCGATCGGTTATTATGGAAAACCTGGAGTAAAGCTGTGTGTATGTGACCTTGTGTAACAGTGTCATCCACAGCGCCCTGCCCCTTTAAAGCTGACCTACAGCAGTGAAGAAAAATAGCTGGGTTGTTATTGAAACCTGGAGTGCAGCTGTGTGCATGTGGCTGACAATGCTTTGTCAGATTGGAGACGGGCTTGGGTCTGCTGGGGAGTTTCAGCAGCTCGCTGTTGTCTGTAACATACCTTATCAGATTGGAGACAGGCTTGGGTCTGCTGAGAGTTTTCATTAGCTTGAGCAGCAGCCATGCGTTTTGCTGCAGGGGACATGAGTAGTTTAAAAAACATTTCAATTTATAAGAATGCTGAAATCCAGTATGGCAGTCTAGTCAGTGGCGTAAATACCGGTTTAGCAGTGGTAGCAGCTGCCACAGGGCCCGGGACATTAGGGGACCCGGCAGGCCTCTGATGTTTTTGTTTTTTTTTAACACCAGCAGGTAACGGGCCCTATTTACTTACCGATCCCCACTCCTGCTCATGGCCGCATGCACTTCACCTTCTGCAGAGGCGGCTGTGAGCGGGAGCGGGGATTGGTAAATAAGGCCTGTGGGCCGTGAACCCCACAAACACTGCTATCGTTATACTCTGGGGTCTTTTCAGCAGACTTCGGGCCTCCTTGGTGGCGTCCCAGATGTCGGTGGGCCAGTCCGACGTCATTATGCGTTGCGATACATGCCTGGCTCACGTGACATCTGGTCCAACATTGAAGAAGTAGCGGGAAGTGCGCATAATACTATATGAAGGAGCCACTATGATACTGTGTGCAGGGGCCACTAGGGGGCAGAATACTGTGTGCAAGGGCCACTATGGGGCCTAATAGTGTATGCAGGGGCCACTATGGGGCATAATAGTGTGTGCAGAAATGCAGTTTGTGTGCGTGGGGGGGTTGCGGGGGGGGGGGGTTCCATGTCAAATGTTCGCCTTGGGGCCCTGCCATTGCTAGTTACGCCACTGAGTCCAGTATAGGTACAGTCTATTTATGGCTGTGTTGTTATGGAAACCTGGTAAATTAAATGTGAACTTATATTGGCTGATACAAGTGATATGACTGAATATTTAAGGTCCTGTGAACTGCTATTCACTAAGGGTGGGTTCACACCTGCGCTTCAGTCCGTCCGTTGCCAATCCGAGTGAAAATCTCGGCGAACGGGATTGGCATCGTATACAGACAGGTTAGCGACGCATTGGTTAAAAACCCATTCATTTGAATGGGTTTTTAAAGCAATGTGAGGGTGTCCGATTGCACCCTCTGCGCTGCGAATCCTTTTTTTTCATCGGAAACAAAGTCGGACATGCAGGACTTCGTGTCCGAGGAAAAAAAAAAAACGGTTTCGCAGCGCAGAGGGTGCAATCGGACACCCTTGCATTGCTTTAAAAACCCATTCAAATGAATGGGTTTTTAACCAATGCGTCGCTGACCTGTCTGTATCCGATGCCAATCCCGTTCACCGAGATTTTCTCTCGGATTGGCAATGGACGGACTGAAGCGCAGGTGTGAACCCACCCTAATACAGGTAATACATAACTTGGTTGCTATGGAAATCTGTGTGCCTGAGGAGAGTATGGGGCATAATAGTGTGTGCAGGAATGCAGTTTGTGCGGGGGGGGGGGGGGTCCCATGTCAAATGTTCGCCTTGGGGCCCTGCCATTGCTAGTTACGCCACTGAGTCCAGTATAGGTACAGTCTATTTATGGCTGTGTTGTTATGGAAACCTGGTAAATTAAATGTGAACTTATATTGGCTGATACACGTGATATGACTGAATATTTAAGGTCCTGTGAACTACTATTCACTAATACAGGTCCTACATAGCTTCGGTTGCTATGGAAACCTGTGTGCCTGAGAAGAGTAAGCGCCTGCGAGCTGTTATTGGCTGATAAGGGACATGTGACCGTGTGTATGGCAGTTGGAATATGAGTGAAAGACTTGCAGGCTTGTATAGACTAATGCTGGTCATTTTTTGGGAATACTGTACCTCAGGGACGGTACGTCTAAGAGAGCTGAGACCCAGTCTATAATATTCCCGGACACCTGATGTACATGTGTGCCAAATTTGGTGAGGATCGGTCCAGTCATTTGGTCGCGCATAAAGAACAGACAGACAGACAGACAGGAACTCATTTTTATATATATAAGAGATTAATATATTGCTGTGCGTGTAGGAGGAAAACAACAAGGAAGGAAAAGAGAAAAGCTTGAGTGGATGTTGATGTTTTGAACTGCGAAACTCAATGTTCTGCTATAGTTTGGAAGAGTCGACAAAGCCATACATGATTTAAGGTGTGACCTATACAATGGGTGGAGTCTAGCCAAACATTCTGTGGCTCAGAACCGAATCGTACATTCTTAGTCCTATTTACAGTGGGATCATACAAGCCCCAATCTAATGACCTGGAGGATTTTCTTATTAGGTATACCAATAATTCCAAGATATATTGGTCAATATGATCAATATGTAGTTTTAGCTTGAAATAATTACTACCTTCTAGGGTAGAACTAATATATCTATATACATTAACAAATATTTTAGTGTAGAATTTTAGCCACATAAAAATCTATATCCCATTAAATCTGCCTGACTTTGAAATGAGATCTTTATGAAATGATGCCTACTGCAATAAAGAGATTGATACAAACAGTCCATAAAACTGCTTCTTTGTAAATGTCAAAGCTGAAGCAAGTCACAGAACGAGAGGCTCTGAAATTATGCCAGCATGAACAGTAAAGTATAGTAGCAGACTATATCTGTATGGTAATGCAGGACTGGTCAGGACATTACCCCTATGATTTTTAATATCATATGTAGACACTATATACACATTACTTCATACTCATTGCTGACTTGCCATTCACAGTGTACACCATGGCTCGGCCTGATTCCTGCTGAATTGCGAAGTGATATGGATGGCCTAGACTGGAAGCATTCTGTCAAACCTCTACACTTATCAGGTCTATATGTGATTTCTGTGAATGAAGGAGAAAAGTAAAAAGTGGTAGAACTCCACTATAAAAGTATTAGGCTTTATTCACATAAAAGTGTAATAATGTAAAACTAGTGGCCCCGACAGAGACTAAGAAGATGTTTTTCATAATGGTATTGCTAACTGGTAATGTATCATGTTCCGGTAGTTCTGTGGTTCTTTGATACATTTTCCAAAGGAAATAATTTTAGTACAGATAAAGACAAGTAAGCCTGCAAGTTAAAAGAGGTGAAAATGTCCATAAAATATGCTATAGCTTCAGTTTATTTAGCATTCTTTATTTTACTGACTTTTTTGAGTACTTTGGATCCAAATTGTTGGTGTAGATTTGGTGGGAATGGGGCCAGTGGCAGGCATTACAGTTTAAGGCCTCATTCACACATTCGTGTGCATGTGCTGGGTTCGTGGTTAAACAGAATGGAAGACAAATGGATGATATCTGTGTGCCTATCTTCTGACCTATCCTGAGTTTTGCCATAGGGTCACGGCCCCATACATGGGCGTGTATGGGTTCATAGACTATAATGGGTCAGTGACAATGTCCTAGCTGTGACAAACTGGGCAAGCACACTGACACTGCACACAGTCATGTACATTAAGCCTAAGAGGAAGGAGTTTTCACTTGGATGTAAAGACAGGACTAAGTAACAAAACATTATATATAGCGTAGGCTAAGTTTACATCTGCGCTGAAGTCTCCGTTGGGGACACCACCTTAGAAACCTCTAGAAATTTGCACAGAGAAAAGTCCTGTATGGAGGACTTTTCTCTCCGGAGGTTTCAGTATAAAAATGGCGGACATCCGGCAGACCCCATTATAGTCTATGGGGTCTGCCAATGTCTGTGGGTAACCGCTGTCTTGGCAGTCAGACTCTCTGTCATTCAGGACCCCCAGCAGAGAGCCCAGCGCAAATGTGAACCTAGTCTAAGTGAGTTGTGTATGCTAAGTAGTCATTAAAGTGGTTGATTTGGATAACTCCTAGCTGAACGAAAGATCCCTAATATGTTGTCATGGAGGGTCCCAAAAATCTGATTAATAAGGCAGGAAAAAAATAGATATAAACATCTGGTTTGAGTGTAGTCAAGCATGTTGTAATTTCTTTGCCCACAGAAGATTAGTTGCTAGGTAAAAGTTGTCTGACAACATATTTAAGACTTTAGCTGTTAGTCAGTGGATTCCTAGCAACCAGACTGACTGAGATTACTCAGCTCTTTGGCTCAAGGCCAAATTGCCACCCTACTGACAGTGGAGAAGGGGGAAATATGTTTATAGACTATTCACTTAGCTATTATTTGTCAGTTTTTATAAAAATAGTAGAGATCCTGTTACAAGAACAATTGTAGAATAAACTGTTTCCCGACATCACTGACTCCACAAGTGGAAACCCGAACGATGTGCTATGCACAGATACTAAATCAGATACAGCACTATGTTTGATATTGCAGTCCAGTCCACTTAAATAGAGATGAACTACAATACCTGATATAGCTATAGATACTTGTAGCAGACCTTTTTTTACTGTCCAGCTCTTTTAAAGGGAGTCTATAATTAAAAAAACACCTTTTAAACTAAAGGCCATTCTAATCCTACCTTCCATTCTTTTCTTCTCCCAGCTGTTTCTGATAAAATTAGTTTCTTCAGTTATGCTAATTACCATCACAGAGCACCTTGGGCGTTCCTTCTGTGCTGCGAGCACCCTCGCGTCATAGCTTTCCACCACCCCTTAGTCTGTTGTGTTCACTCCCCTCTTCCTGTTCTCTGTATCTTCTGCCTTTTGCAGGCATTGGACTGAGCTGACTGAGCAGGCGCATGCCCGAGCCGCCATTTTCCGCTGGTCTGTTACCCCTGTGCTCTGAGCAGAGCGTGAAGAATAAATAAAAATTCAAAAACAGCGGCGCGGACCTTCAAGATAAAGGTAAGAGATGAATAGCCTTTATAAAGGAAATTCCAACATGCTCTTAGTTTAAAACGTGTTTTTTAATGATAGAATCCCTTTAAGATATGCAAATTGGAACCTACTTTTATCAACCAGTATATTAGTAAATTAGATTACTAGCGGTTTCTTATCTTTGACATTTTTATATATTTAAGAATAAGGATAGATATAATATCAAGTTAAAAAATACATCTATAAACTGAAGAAACAGGAAAAATTCAGCAGTGAATGGAACAAATATCCTCAACACCAGAGATAAACGGTTATTCCAATTGCAGCCCTTTATATAGAATCTGAGATGAAAACACCCATCTGTATGCAAGGCCAGAAATATTACAGCCTTGATGTCTGTGCTACCTTTTTACCATAACTGCCATTCATTTCTTTGAAAACAGCATACCACAGCCACTTTGGCTATTTTTATAGTCACTTCTGCCTCAGGTCAAGGCATATGCTGGGAATCCCCATCTCAGCCATAAACGACAGAGTTAGGAAAATCCCTTTGAGACTAAGGCCCAACATTGCAGATAGGCAGCTGTTTCTGTTGCAGATTTTGCTGCATTTTTTTGAGCCAAAGCCAGGAGTGGATTGAGCAGAAAGTAGAAGTATAAGTATCTTTCATGTATCATATGTTCAGCAGAAAATTAAGTTTGTTTGTATGAGCCTATGCAAACCTATGCAAACAAGTAAAGTGGGGACTCTTAAGGATGGCATCCATGAATATTTATAGCGAAGGTGAAGGTAAGAGGCAGCAAGCAAGTAGTGGGCTCTTCAGGTCAGTGTGACAGTGTGAAGACATGAATTGAGGCCCTTTCTTTTCAATGTGCAATGTGCCACTGCCTATATATTTCAGCCTATGCAGTTACATGCAAATATCCACTGTTAACATTAATGCTATTGGATTTTTCATTACCACAAAATAGTACTGGTTTGTAACATTGGATGTCTTGAGCAAGGAATGGGTGGAGAGATTCTGCTCTGCCAAGACAATGAAAAGCTTCATTGACAGGCAGAATCATGACAGCAGGATCACACCAATGAGGCTGTATGTCATAAGAGGAGAATGAATAAACAGGCATCTGATTTAATCATAGGCATTGTTTTAGAAGTGACAATAACGTCATTGCATGGTACATGAATGGTACTGTCTCCATCCAGGCCTTTCCTGTATATTCTTTTATTCTACTTTTGTTTACCACTGTGATCACAGATTAGTCATTGAGTGTCATAAACAACCCGTATTGTGAGAGCCTCTAATGTTATCACAGTCATAAATATCCAATTCTAGAATATTACAATTATAACATTCTATTTGTAACAATGGTAATGGTAATATAAACTGTATGTACAAAAGCTGACAGATATTGTCTATACAGACACAGGGACACCAAGTTTATGATAAGATATTATTATTATTAGTAGTAGTAGTAGTAAATCTCCCAATAGATCAGAAGTCAAAGTTTCTTGATAGAATTTCTTTTCCTTACCTATATTCTGGCATTTTTCTGTTTTCTTAGAAGGCCATTATTGCAAGCGTTAGAAGATTGGTTTATTTTGTTTGCCACTTTTAATAAATAATTTTTGTTGTAACAGAATATCAAAAAATGTTTACACACAAAGACAAGATAACAGGTGTTCTGTGTTATTTCGGATAGAAATGTGTATTAGGCAAAAAACATTAGTAATAACTAAGTAATGGCAGAACATCTTACCATGTGAAGTGCTTTAACACTTAAAAACTTCCTTCTTGTAATAATCGGTGATGGATTACACATTTTCCTCAATGCCTGGAAATGCTGGAAATCCATAGGTATTAAGATGAGTAATGGCCACTTGAACTATGTTAACTATTTTAGCAGTTTGGGAGACCTGTAAAGCTCCAGGTTGTTGCTTCAACTTAAAAAGAATAAAAAATATACATATTACTGCAATATGAAATTGCATTTAATAAAGTAGGAAACTGCATTATGAGAAGTTACTTAACATATTGTACCGAGGAGCATGGTTGCAGCCTATCTCTGCTCCTACATTTCATAGGACTCATAGGACTGCCATGATCAGAACCTAACTGCAGAAGACAGACTTCAGAGGTCAGTACACATCCATCAGTGGCATAGCTATAAGGGTCATGGCTCACAGCTGTTACAATTGGCCCACAGATTCCTCTCACCACATTAAGGCTGATTGTACTGCTCTCACCTCCATTGATGTCTGCCAGCCTAAATCCTTGTCTCCTGCCCTCTGCACTGTGATATATGATACATGGGCTGCCCTATGTGCCTCCCCCTTCATTAAGGGGGAGCATTAACATTTTAATATTTTTTAAAAAAATGTCTGTTACTGCTATTAATGGTTTAATAAATGCACCCATATACCTTTAGCCGTGTTTTGAGTGATTTCTGGGAGCTCCTTATATCTTTGCATTTGTTTACATGGTTCAGCTTCCTGCTATGTATCTTCCACACTAACCCCCTCTCACCTCCCCCCCCCCTCCGCCCTCTCTCCCTCCCTCCCTCCTCTCTCTCCCTCCCTCCCATACACCCCCTCTCTGTCTCTCTAGCTATCCCGCCCTTCCCTACCTACTCAGCCCAACCCCAGACCCCATTATATACTTACCTTCCACGCTTCTTGCTGGGGGACAGCCCCTCCTTCTTTACTGATTCTGCAGGCGCGTGCTCTTCTCCAGCGCTGCTCTTTTCTCTGCAGTGATGATCCACCTCTACTGCACAGTAGAGGTGGATTATCAGTAGCAGTGCGCAGAGCAGCGCTTGGAGAAGAGGGGCGCGCCTGCAGAATCAGTAAAGGAGAAGCCATCTCACAGGAAGAAGGAAGAGAGGTAAGTATAATGGGGTGGATGGGGGGGAGTAGCAGTGACCGGATAATCAGAAAATGTCCCTGGGGCGGTCACAGGGATATGGGTAAATATACATTTTTGATTAATTATGTTATGTAGAAAGTAGGAGGGGGGAGGGTGTTTAGATTAGTGTAGGGATTTCCAGTTATCCTAGACAACCCCTTTAACAACAAATCAGTCGAAGTCAAAGAAGGGAGGCTGTGGAAAAAAATGCAGATGGAAAGTCGGTAAGGGTTATAGTATTCTTATAGGATAATATGGAAGAGACTGCTGATTTATAGAGGAGCTTTTACTCCATTCCCACCACTACAATTAGAGAAGGCATGACAGATGTAAGTGCACTGTAATCACTTCTCAGTGTGTGAAACTGGTGTGTGACCATGATAGTGCGTTATAGAGGTACACTACCATACACAGAGCTGAGTCACTGTAACTAAGGCTGCCATATTAGGAAAGTTGTCTTATAGATTTGATGTCGTCAATATATATGGTCATGAGAAAAACAAAGTACACCCTCTTTGATATCTATCTCTTTGATACCATCCTGAGATGGTCTTAGCATTAGGTAACCACCACAGATGAACAACACATGACAGATTCCACAGTTTGAAAGCCAAAATGGAAAAGCCCTGTGTGAAAAACTAAGTACACCCCATGAATCAATATCTTGTAGAACCAACTTTAGCAGCAATAACATAAGTAATTGCTTCTTGTATAACTATCTGCCTCTCATATCGTTCTGAAAGAATTGTAGCCCACTCTTCTTTACAACATTGCTTCAGATCATTGAGGTTTGTGGCATTCTTAAAGAGGACCTTTCATGTCCTCAGGCACATGCGGTTTTACATACCACTAGAAAGTCGACAGCGCGCTGAATTCAACGCACTGCCGGCTTTCCCACTATGTGCCCCGGGGCTGGAGATATCGGCGGTGTAAGTTTGATGGTTTACTGTCAGAAAGGCGTTCCTGACAGTCTAGCTGCGCTTTGAGGAACGCTCTCCCTGACAGTTCTCGTTCATAGACTTGTTCTGGGGGGGGCAGTCTTTACAGCCCAGCGATGATGCTCTCTCTGTACTAGTCTATAGCGCTGTACTGTCAGAGGGGGCGTTCCTTTCTGCCCCCCCAGTACAAGTCTATGAACGAGAACTGTCAGGGAGGGCGTTCCTCACAGCGCAGCTAGACTGTCAGGAATGCCTTTCTAACAGTAAACCGTGAAACTTACACCGCCGATATCTCCAGCCCCGGGGCACATACTGAGAAAGCCAGCAGTGCGCTGAATTCAGCACGCTGTCGCCTTTCTAGCGGTATGTAAAACCGCATGTGCCTGAGGACATGAAAGGTCCTCTTCAAGTCCTCTTAAGTTCCTGCCACAGCATTTCAATTGTGTTGGAGTGTGGACTTTGACTGGGCCATTGCAACATTAATTCTTTATCTTTTTCTTCCATTCTGTTGTAGATTTGCTGATATACTGTACTTGGTATCATAGCCCTGTTGCATGACCCAGTTTCGGCCAAACCTTTGCTTTTGGATAGATGGTCTCACATTTGACTCTAGAATACTTTGAGATATAGAGCACTTCCTGGTCGACTTGATGACTGCAAGTTGCCCAGGTCTTGTACCCAAACCCAAATCATCACCCTCCTTTGCTTGAGAGTTGGTATGAGGTATTTGTGTTAATATGCTGAGTTCTATTTTCACAAACGTATCTTCAATTTGATCTTGTCTGTCCAAAGAATATTGTTTCAGAATTCTTGAAGTTTGTTCAGATGCAACTTTACAAACTTAATCTGTGCTGTCATGTTCTTTCAAGCTTTCTCTTAGCAACCATTCCAAACAATCTGTTCAGTCTTTTTCTAAATTAACTTGAACATTTAACATAGTAACTGAGTCTTAAGTGTAGCTCTTGAGATTTTTGCAATTTCTCTGAGCACTGAACAGCCTGACCTTGGGGTGAATTTGTTGGGATGTAAATTCCTGTCCACTGATTGTCTTGAATGTTTTCTGCTTGTGAATAATCTTTTTCACTGTAGAATTTTAGGCTTAAAATGGAATTATCGACCTTCCCAGATTCTTGGGCAGCAACAATTGCTTCTCTAAGATCATTGCTGAGATCTTTCCTTCTTGTGTTAACACACAACTAATTGTTCCAGACAAGCAAACTGCCAAAACTTCTACTTTTCTAAAGGTAGTCATACTTGCTGAAGATTACGTAATCAAGGGCATTTGTTTAACTGCACTTGGCTGCTACTTACACTCTTAACCCTTTCCCGACATCCACCATCCTATTAGAGCGGATATCGGGTATTTAAATATGGCGGCTGTTCAGAAGCTGAGCTACTGCCATACCTGCCGGGTCTTTGCTGTATTATACAGCAAAGACCCAGCGATAATTCCCAGGATCAGTACCGCACTGATCACAGGCATTAAGGTCCCCGGCTCCTCAGTCAAAGCTGACTGAGGTGCCATTTTCCCAGGGCACATGGGCACCGCCATTTTGAGGAGGATCGCTGATGCCCAGAATGAGATCCAGAGCCAGTGATCCATTGCCATGACAGCCGGGAGCCTATTGAAGGCTCGGCATTTCTTTTATTACAGGCCGCTCTATACAGCCTGTAATAGAAGTGCTGGTATTTTACAATGCATTTTAGTCCCCCCGCAGTGAAGTCCAGAACTCCATACAGGGGTTAAAGGGTGGATACTTGGTAGGCTACCTAGACAATGCCCTTGGGAGTTGCCCAAAGTCAAGTCAGTTAGTTGGCACAGAGGGTCTACATCTCACTATCTGTTATACCAACCTACAAGATCCCAAGATAATGGCAATCTTAGAGATGAGTGCCCTGTTAAAGGGGGTCTGTCATATTTTTATGATTTTAAAACCCAGTTTAAAATGAGTTGTTTCTTAAAATATCGCCTCCAGACCCCAAATATGAGCTAGAGAATCTTACAAAGGACAGTTCTATCTATGGTGGACTGAGCCCATTAATGAATTACAGTATGTGGTCAGCCTTTTCCTTGAATGACTGGCAACCAATATATGTGAAGTAAAGGCAGCACTTCTGACACCTACTGACAGAGAAGGTATTTTGAGGACGTAAACCACAAACCCATAGAAGTTAGTATTGTTGTCACTAGCACTGCAGCTTTGAGTGACTAGCATGACATGTTCCCATGTATATAGTATGTGACAGCTTGGGGAATTAATCTCAAATGGCGGCTTTTCCTGGTCCCAACAGCGGTGGTTCATGGTACTGGGCGCCAGAAAGATAGCATTCAGACGGTCCAAGTATAAAATAAAAGTGGCTTTTATTCAGCTTAAACTGCAACGTAACAAAACAATAAACGCCTAGGCCACAGTTAGGGCACTAACTAACACCTTGAGCTCCTAACTAGCCTCTGGTTCATTTGAGCAGCCGGACTAATGCTCCACTCAGCAAAAGTCCCCTATGGCCCCAGCCCCTCTGGCACAGACAGTCTATCTGTCCAACTGGTCCACCATTTCCTGCTCTGTGCAGGATACTCCAGTCCTCTGGAGTTACACGCCACCCCCTCAAAGGTGTGGCTGAAGGCCTTTTCAGGGCTGGGCCTGGGTCGCTCAACAGTGCCCTCTGGCTCACATACCTACATACCCTCCCCCTCAGCTTACTACCCATGGGGTGAGTTACAATGGGACAAGACATATGTCGCCGTCCCTCTTCAATGCTATACACTTGTCCAGTGTCTCTCCAGATGTCCCCATCTGGCGGTCTCAACCTCCAAGTTCCAGTCAGTTGAGCCTTCCGTCTTCTCCTCACTTTAAACGCTATGCCAAGATCCTGGCCATTCTGCGCAAAGGCAAACTCTACTCCATCACCTCCATAATTCGCCACACAGGGGATCACATCATTTTCATCACATTTTCCATCATAGTCTTCAGCCATCCCATTGCATGACTTTGATCCCTTTAGTGAATAGCTGTAAGAATCTTCTTCTTCTCCTATCACGAATCCACAGGAGCTCGGATACCAGCTAACACGTACTTCATGTACATCAATGTCTTTAGAGTATAAATATTTCACGGGTACCTTTTCTGTAACCTTCATCTCAAAGCAAACTTTGCCATCACCATCAAGGCTTAGAAGTTTAGGAGACATAGGCCGCTTGCTCTCCGCTTTGTTTGAGATACACAAACTCTGTACCGCAATATCTTCTCCTTTTGCACAAGGGCCATACAGTACATCCTCACAAAATAGCTCACGCTGAACTACATTTTCTGGTATGTCTTTAACAACTGCCACATCATATATTGGAATGGTTTCTGTATAATGCGTCCGCACCTGTACGGCAGCCGGAGAACCACTTCCATACTCTAGTCTTATCTCCTCTCTCTCATATGCACAACTTTCGGGAGGCATGTTACGATTCTGTGATAGATTGCAAGAATTTTCGTACCAACCCCTTTCTGACAGTACAGGAGCTGGTGACATCATCATCTCAACATTCTCCAAGTTATTTTCATTCTCTGTGCTAACACGGGAGGACTGGGATACCAAGTTTTCAACATCACAGTTTTTACTGTCAGTACCCAGATGCTTTTTGGTTACATGTTCTGGCTGCCTTAATGGCTCTGCTTTCTCTGCCTCTATGCTGGCAGCTTTCTCTAATTCTAAAACCTTCTGTAGCGCACAAATCTCTGATTCCAGTTCCGGAACTTTCTTCACTGCCACATTTTTCTGCACAGCCTCCATCTCAGTTTTTACTATTGCAACTTGCAGAACTTCCTCAATCTTCCTGACATCTTCTATGACAGCAGATGTAGATGCCATCTCTTTATCCACTATGCCTACTAATTTTAGGATATTCTGCAATTTTCTTCTAACATTTGTCAGGTCAGCATCCTGGATAATATTTTCTGCTTCCCCCACTGTTCCCTGAATTATATTGGATTGATCCTCCAACATCTTCTGATAAAGCTTCTGCTCATCTGCAGACTTTTTGTCAAGTCTTTCATTCAAGTCCCGTATCTCAGTGGCTCTCTTATCTTGCTCTTGGTTGAATAAAGACTCTATTTCTTGAATCACATTTTTCAGGGATAACAGCTCTGATTCTTTAGAGGTTAACAGGCTCTGCAGCGAGTCTCTCTCATCTTCTAGTGCTGCCAGCTTTGAAGATAGTGCAGATGCCGACTGTTCCGTATTGGATAAAGACTGCTGCAATCGATCCAATTTTTCTTTTTTAGATTCCACTTCGGTTTTTAACTGTTCAATCTGAGAAGTGCGCTCTTCCAACTTTATTTCTGATTCACGCTTCACTTAATCCATCTGAAACTCCAACTGTTTCTTGATTTCCTCCTGCTTGTTCACTTGCACCTTTAATTTAGCAACAAGCATTTTTAGATCTACAATCTCAGCAGATAAATTAGACAGGTTTCCCTCAAACTGAATCTTCATGTCTTCTGTCTGGAGGTCCAATTCTCTCTTGGCCTTTTCCAGCATCTCATAAGCATTAGCTTTGTTCTCATACAATATCTGCACAGATTCCAGGTTTTTCTCAACTTCATCCTTGGAGCTAACCAAATCCTCCATTTCAGTGCGCAGTTGCTTGTTGAGCCTCTCTAACTCGGCCTTCAATTCAAGGGCCTCTTCTAGGGAGCGAGCCAAGGCAAGAGCTTTGGTCTCTTTTCCACAAGCCTCTGCTTCAGCACGGTCACGTTCTTCTGCATATCTAGCAGAAAGAGTCTTCTCTTCCCCAAGCAGCTGATCAAACTTTTCCTGCTTCCTTTTCAAATTTGACACAATCCGATGTTGATGATCAAGATCTACACCTACATCTTCTAGTTCCTGCTGCAGTCTAATTTTCGTCTTCTCAAGTTTGTCATAAGCAGCAACCTTCTCCTCAAACCGTTGATTTGTAGCTTCTAGCTCCTTTTGCAACTTTTCCTTTAGTTCTTCAACAGAGTCCAAGGATCCAATACTATCTTCCATTTTTTTCTTCATATCAGTCGCCTGAGCCTGTAGTGTTGAAATCTGCTTTGTCAAATCTCTTTTTGCTATCTCCTCTTCCTCTAGTTGCTCAAGGAAACCATTTTTCTCCTCTTCCATTTGTTTTAGTTTCGTACTAAGGTCAAGCTTCTGATGACTTTCTTCTTGCAAAAGTTCCTGAATGTCCTGAAGCTGAGATTCTAGTGTAGACAACTCTTTGGAAAGTTTGCTAAACTTGCTGTCTGCTTGAGAAAGAAGCCCTGTGACATTATCCAATTCCACCTGTAGTCTGTTTGCCTTGTCTAGCAGTTCTGCTTGAAACCTGTCCCCTTCTGTGACTTTTAGTTGCAGCTCTTGAAGTTGAGTCTCTACTTTCTTATGACTCTTCTGTAAGGCTTGCACTTTCTGAGCATGGACAGACGACATCTCCATCAATTCTTTGTCTTTATTTTGCACCAAAACCGACAATTTCTCCTTATCTTCACAAGATCCTGACAGCGCCCTCTCCAGGCTACATATTCTAGCTTTGAGTTCCCTTTCTCTTTGTTCCAGAACTCCAGCTCTGCTCCGCCATTCGTTGACTTCACTATTTAGGCGAACCTGCTTTAGTTCATGCAAGTTTTGCTCTGACTGCAATGTCTGCACCACAGATTCTAAATCACTCTCTTGGTCAGAGACATGCTTCCTCAGCTCTGCAATTTCATTTTCTTTGTCAATTAATGCAGCCGAAAGTTTTTCACACTTCCTCACTTGGTCATCCAGACATTCTGACTGACACTGCAAAAATTCACTTCTCTCACGTTTAGCAGTTTCAAGGTCATCTCTTAATTTTTCAATGACACTCTCTTTGGCAATGGAGTCTTGAACATGCTGCTCCTTTAAATCCTACAATTGCTTCTCAAGCACTTGTTTTTGCTCTACACTCTGTACAACTTTATTAGATAGAGCACATTTCATTTCAGCAAACTCCTTCTTAGTGACACAGTCCATTCCAGGCAAACCCAGCACCACCTTTTCAGAATGACTAGGATATGAACTCTTTATAGTTTCAAGCTCTTGCTTTAACTTAAGGTTCTCTTTTTCTGATACCTCAAGTTGCCATTTCCAATCAGATATTTCATCCTCATAAATGAACCTGATGGTTTTAATCTCATCTTGAAGCTGCTGCACCATAATATTTTCATCTTTGGCGCTCTGATGCACTCCAGTATGAGACACAGTCATAGTCATAGACATAGACATACAGTCAGCAGGGACATATTCATTCATAGAACAGAGGTGCTTTAGAAAAACTGAGTCACCATCATGCAACCCTTTATCTTTACTTGCATTCCACATGATCTGTTCCGGGTTTTGCGTCTCTCTGCATTCAGACTGCTGCACTAATAAACCTGTGCATAACTTCTCTGCTTTTTTACAAGCTGAAATTCTCTTTTTCTTGCCCATGGTTTACTAATAAGATTACACAATATTCCACAGCAACCTTGGGTTCAACCGGCAGCAACTTTTTGCTATCTTCTGCAGTCACATGTATTCAAACAGTTAACTTATGTGGCACTACAACAACCAGCATTTTCTTCTGTCTTCCACAGAAAACACCAACATGGCACCATAGTCTTTCATATAGACTGTTTGCAATATCCAGCTTCTATACACATTGCTCACTTTCTTGCCATCAGCAAACACTTCACAGACTTTTGTGCCACAGTATACACAAAGTCCATTCCCTGGATTCCTCTTCCAGAGTTTTACTTTCACCAGTTTTGCACACACTTTGCTATGTTGCAATTCACTCACCCCTTCCTGGGTTTCTTCAGTTGAAATCACAGATTTCTTCCAGCTGTAGGCCACAATGCACACTTCACAGTACTGCAGTCACCAACCACTTGTGTTCCAGGACTTGCGTGGATCTGTTTATGCCCGCGTTCTCCACCATATGTGACAGCTTGGGGAATTAATCTCAAATGGCGGCTTTTCCTGGTCCCAACAGCGGTGGTTCATGGTACTGGGCGCCAGAAAGATAGCATTCAGACGGTCCAAGTATAAAATAAAAGTGGCTTTTATTCAGCTTAAACTGCAACGTAACAAAACAATAAACGCCTAGGCCACAGTTAGGGCACTAACTAACACCTTGAGCCCCTAACTAGCCTCTGGTTCACTTGAGCAGCCGGACTAATGCTCCACTCAGCAAAAGTCCCCTGTGGCCCCAGCCTCTCTGGCACAGACCGTCTATCTGTCCAACTGGTCCACCATTTCCTGCTCTGTGCAGGATACTCCAGTCCTCTGGAGTTACACGCCACCCCCTCAAAGGAGTGGCTGAAGGCCTTTTCAGGGCTGGGCCTGGGTCGCTCAACAGCGCCCTCTGGCTCACATACCTACAAGTAGTATAATGTTGTACCGTGTTAGCCATTGAAAGTAGTGGAAGAGTGAAGAAATCAGGCGATACCTTTTAGAGGCTGAGTATATTTATAAGTAAGCTTTCAAGAGTACTGGCTCTCTTCTTCAGACATGGTGTTATACAAGCATGTTTTTTTTTTTTTTTTCCAAGATGGCGCCGCTGGAGTGGCTGCCAGCTACAGCAGCTCTGAGACTCTCTATCTTATTTTTCTTTCTATGTCTCGTTTTGTACCTCTCTACTTAAGGACTTTGCACTATGAAGAAACACACACAAAGACTTGGACCCTTGTGATACTTTTTTTTTTTGTTTTTTATATGTCTTTTTGTTCTGCTTGAAAATGGGATCTTTTGTGTATGCAGACAATTCCTTTGTCTATACAAGAGAGGAAATTCTGCAGCTCAGAGGCACAGCAGGGCGGCATACCATCTGGTCACACATCCCCCGCGAGATTTGGAGAAAGAAAAAGCAGGGGGAGGGGCTGCAGAGCTGGTACTCTTCAGAGGATTAAAAAGAGGCGTTACCGACCAGCTGTTCCCTCCATCATCATGGGCAATGTGAGATCTCTTGCAAACAAGATGGATGAACTAACAGCGCTCACCAGGCATCATCAGGAGTTTCGGGCGTGCAGCATGATGCTACTTACAGAGACTTGGCTCACTGAAGTTACTCCTGACCCTCTGGTCTCCTTGGATGGTTTTAAACTCCTTCGGGCAGACAGGACAAGGGAGAGCGGTAAGAGGAAAGGAGGAGGGCTGGCAATGTTTGTGAATAATAGATGGTGTAATCCTAGGCACATTGTGATTAAGGAGCAAACTTGCTGTAAGGACATTGAACTATTAGCTGTGAGCATGAGACCTTTCTACCTACCAAGGGAACTATCACATGTCATCGTGATAGCTGCATATGTCCCCCCCTCTGCGAAAGCTGACACTGCCTGCGAGGTCCTACAAGCCACGCTGAGCCAGTTACAGTTAAAACATCCCCAGGCCCTCTTTCTTCTGTCGGGTGATTTCAACCATGCCTCTCCATCATCCACACTGCCCAGTTTCACACAGTATGTAACCTGCCACACAAGAGACAACAAAACACTGGACTTGTTCTTTGCCAACGTGAGGGAGGCATATAACTCATCAGCCCTACCGCCCCTGGGGAGATCGGATCACAACCTAGTACATCTCCGACCTGTGTACAAGCCACTTGTACGTAGAGAACCAGCTGTCACCCGCACAGTGAGGATATGGTCCGAGGAGAGTGATGAGGCTCTGAGGGATTGTTTTGAAACAACCGCATGGGAAGTGCTGCAGGATTCTTATGGGGAAGATATAGAAGGACTCACACACTGCATAACAGACTACATTAATTTTTGTGTGGACAACACAGTACCCACAAAAGCGGTGAGGTGCTTCTCCAATTACAAACCATGGATTAACTCTGATATAAAAACACTACTTAAGGAGAAAAAGATGGCATTCAGGACAAGAGATAAGGAGGGGTTGAGGGAAGTACAAAAGGAGCTGAGGCATCAAATCAGGCAGGGAAAAGCCAGTTATAAAGAAAAAATGGAAAAGCAAATGGAAAGAAAAGACATAAGGGGGGTCTGGGAGGGGCTTAAGTCAATTTTGGGTCATAAACAGTCTGTCTGCCAGATTGAGGCAGATGTTAATTGGCTTAATGAACTAAACCTATTCTTCAACAGATTTGATCACACACCAGCTCCTCCCACCCCAGTATGTCCTTCAGCTTCCCCCACCACAATGACTTCTCCCCATGCGGCCACTTCCCAACAGACCAGTAAATCCAGAAATCTGTCTTTATCTGGCCACAGTCTGACCTTCACACGGGCCCAGCTGAGGAAGGAGATGAAAAAGATCAAGGCGAGGAAAGCCGCAGGGCCAGATGACATCAGTGCAAGGCTAATTAAGACTTGCGGGGACCAGCTGTGTGGTATAATTACATATATGTATAATATGAGCCTGAGGCAGGAAATAGTCCCTGAATTATGGAAATCTTCTTGTGTGGTACCAGTTCCAAAGAAACCCCACCCTATGGACCTCAACGACTACAGACCTGTAGCACTGACATCCCACCTGATGAAGATCTTGGAGAGATTGGTTCTCACACATCTCCGCCCTCTAGTGAGCCCCGCTATGGACCCCCTCCAGTTTGCTTATCGGCCGGGCATTGGGGTAGATGATGCCATCATCCATCTTCTGCACAGGGCTCTGTCTCACCTGGAGAAACCAGGGAACACAGTGAGAATAATGTTCTTTGACTTCTCCAGTGCTTTTAACACCATACAGCCCAGGTTATTGAGGGACAAGCTGGGCCTTGCTGGAGTGGACCACCACCTCTCCAACTGGATCCTAGACTACCTCACAAATCGACCTCAATACGTGAGAGCCCGAGACTGTGTGTCAGGTACCGTAATCTGTAATACGGGGGCACCTCAGGGTACGGTTCTCGCCCCTTTCCTCTTCACACTGTACACTGCAGATTTTAGGTGCAACTCATCCAGCTGCTACCTACAGAAGTATTCTGACGACTCTGCAATAGTGGGTCTCATCACAGATGATGATGATAGGGAGTACAGAGAACTGAACCAGGATTTTAACGCGGGGAAGACCAAGGAGATGGTGGTGGACTTCCGCAAAGGCAGAAGCCCTCCTAAACCAGTGGACATCCTGGGGACGGGCATCGAGATTGTGAACACCTATAAGTACCTGGGTTTGCTCCTTAATAATAAGCTGGACTGGGCAGATCATATGGAGGCCCTGTACAGGAAGGGCCACAGCAGGCTCTACCTGCTTAGGAAACTGAGAGCCTTTGGAATCCAGGGGGCACTTCTTAGAACTTTCTTCAACTCGGTAGTGGCATCAGCCATCTTCTTTGGAGTGGCCTGCTGGGGGAGCAGTATATCAACCAGGGACAGAAATAAACTTGACAAGCTGATTAGAAAGGCCAGCTCTGTCCTGGTGAGCCCACTGGACCCAGTGCAGGTGGTGGGTGACAGAAGGATACTGTCCGTGGTGAGCTCCATGCAGAAGAAGAAGTCCCATCCCATGCATGAGACTGTGATCGCGCTGAGCAGTACTGTCAGTGACCGACTGCTCCACCCTAGGTGTGAGAAGGAGCGCTATCGGAAGTCTTTCCTCCCCACCGCGGTTAGGCTGTACAACCAACACCGACCTAAGCGGAGATCATTACACACAGAGAACTGAAATATCTCTCTGCCTGTTAAACCCCCCCCCCCCCTCCTCTGCTACGTCCTATCTGTCTGTCTGCTATTAATGTAATGCCTCTCACCTTGGAACATTCCTGTACATGTTGTATTTGTATTTGTATCTGCTTATCTTTGCTGCTGTAACACACTGAATTTCCCCATTGTGGGACTATTAAAGGACTATTATTATTATTATTATTATTATTATTATTATCACCCCAATAATTCCCTATAGATTGCTGTTTTACAACAATTGAAACAATGCTGCAGCTATCAATAATTACTAGGATAGATTCACACACGCAGTTTTTGTTCCAGTTTTTTTAGCCACCATAGTAGTATTAGACTGGGGCGACACACGATGGACATACTGCTAAATTTTCATCAATGACATATTCCCCTGAAAACCACCATGACAAAAAGCACCACAAATTTGGTGGTGCAAATCAGAAAAGTGGTATATGAGGCACAAAACATCAAAAAAGGCACAAGAGGTGGCTCAAAATTAGCCATGCACCAAAACTTGCATTTTTTTTTAATGCCAGAAGGTAAAAATCAATGATAAAGTCCCCCAAAATTGTATTTATACCACTATTTTAATAAAATCTTGTGAAAATGAGGTTTGCTATTTTATGATCAGTGCAACAACAAAAAGTGACTAGCTGAGATTCTCTGCTTTAAAACAAAACCAAAACCATGGTTCTAGGTGCTGGAGAGCCTGACATATCGGCATCTGAAGTGATCGCCTTCTCCAGACTCTCAGCGTAACTCTTCTCCTCAGAAAACAGGTCAGGGTGACTCTTAATAGTAATTTGCACACAGACTTCTGAGGTAATTGTTATAGATAAAGAGGTGACTTTTAGCATAAAAGAGGAAAAGCTAAACAGAAGATTTCATACCCTACCTGACAGTGCTCTGGGTATTAGGGTGAAAACCTGGGGACAGGTTTCATTTAAGTGGTTCCAGATATCTATAATGTGCCTGCCTTTTAGGGTTTCTGCCAGGCCACAACCAGGCCCAACTGAACCAACCAACCTTACATCACCACAGAACCCAATATGTATCCTTCGGAAGAAATCAGAGAAGGTGGTGGTGATGGGGGTTCACTTGGTGAATATGTAATATGGACCCTAAAATGTTGCCCCATTCCATAACGTATTAAATTGTGAGAAGTGGGAGGTTTCTGTATGTATGATGTTTCTGTAATGACATTCAATTATTGAAATTACAAAAATATATTAGGAAATTGCTTAAAATTATTTAAGCAAATTCCTACTATATTCCTAAAGATTTTCTACAGGTAATTCATGAAAATTGTAAAAATATTTATTTTGCTTTTTCTTATTCATTACGTGCAAAGATTCCAACATGCTAGCCCCATCCTGCAAAAACTGCCAGTAGCATTAAATAAAAATCTAGCAAATGATTTGTTCATTGGAATTGTGTCACAAAGCCAACTGGTTCTAGTAGCCATGTCAGGAAAATGCTAGCCAGTTAATGAATGAATGTCCCTGACTATTTGTGCGTCTTTGTTCTGCTACGACACACCCCTCTGGCACAGAAGCCCATCTAGTCACTTGCATTGAAGATCTCTACCAAGTTAAATCTTGTCTGCTACAAGCAAGGAGGGTACATCTCTTACGCCTGTAAATGACCTTGGTCACTTATATTTATATTACACTCCCTTGATGTTTTACAGGATGTCTCTATGGATACAGGAATAAACACAAGATAATAGCCCTACAGTCTTTAAAGCAGCATTTCATTCTACAGGGCCAGGCGGGGAGAGGAGGCGTCTATAGCAGAACAGAGGGAATCAGGAGGTAAGAACAGGATTCTGGCTATGACACTCTGCACATACCTCAACACAAGCCCTTTCCTTCCATAATAAAAACCCAATCTTCCTTTTTTTCAGTTATTTACACTAAACATATACATTTCATTTTCCTCTTTTTCTGCTACATGACCCTTGGCTGCAGGTGCATTGTAAAAAAGAATAGAATGAAAGAGTCTATGTATTTTTATGCATTCAACCTTTTCCAGCCTGGCAGAAAATCCTTCTTGGTTTTAGTGCTGCAATGTATTCTGCTGAATATAGTCATGCAGGCTGCAGGCTACTCCAGGCATGTAGTGCTATAAACACTGCCCCACTCTCTACCCTCTGTGTAGTATTTTTATCTGCGCTACTGTGCATTACATCTGTTCATGGAGGCTGGGAAATGACTGCAATGGTTGGTAATAAGCTCTGGGTGTTTTTGTTACAATTCATATCATTTTACAGGGATTAGTAACATTTCTATGCTTTTTGGTAAGAGGGATTGTGTATGATGCTGTGTGCAGTGTATCTATGGGTTCATCTTTTTCTGTGTGTACAGATGCAATAGAGCTGGGTATGTCATTTGTCATTTATGTTACCTATGGTTTTATATAGAACTGCAGTAAATCTAATTGTAACTCATCATGCAAACAGTTAAACATCACATTCAATGCTGCATCTAATGATTTCAGTATACTCCGTGTGGCAGATTTATCATGATAGGCATCGTATGATGTTTAATGAATTTGGTTAATCTGTAAATATAGCACTTCTGTCCTGGGGTGTCACCCAGTTTCTATGCTGTGCAACAACTAAAGTGAGATTGTGACTTTTTTTGTCACTTTTTAATAAATCTGGTGTAAGTTATTTTAACAGGTTAACCACACCCACTTTCTAAAGTGAAATGGTGTAAAAATGCAAAATGTTACAACATTTTTACACAAATACTGTAAGTCCAAAAAATTAATAACCATATTTTGCTACTTTTTGAGTCCAGAATTCTGCATTATAACATTTGGTGTATTCCCCAGTATGTTTCAATGCATATAAACTAAATAGTACATGTTCAGGACAATACTGTGTATTAGCATTGCAAGAGTGTTTAGTTAATATGTAGTTCTATGATATTATTCTATTACTATTGACATATACAATAATGAACTAAACATCCTGTAAAGCTAATAACACTGTGCTAAAACTATAGTTTACTAAAGCAAATGTCAAGTTTGTCATGTAAATCTTTGGGAATGTTATCTCTTGGAATTAAGATAGTTGTTATAACTGCTGCCCTATGTAAAATTACAGATAACACATCACAATATCAACACACATTGTGACAAGTGACAAATTCAGCTCTGCCACATCAGCGGGTATATGACTGTGACTGATCCCATGTATGAATGCATGTAGTGTAGAAGCTATATGAGAAATTCTCAGGCTTTAATCCACCATAGCACAGCACTGTATGATGCTTGCATTTTATGTAAACAGACACTTGTTCTCCAGAATTACATCTTGCCATACAAAGGCACAAACACCACAAGGCCCTAAAAATGAGTCTACTGGGACCTTGAGAATAAAAAGAATAGACTACATGACGTGGCAAAGATTGTATTTGTTCCTACAAGTAGAACAACCTTCTATTAATTGTTAACAACAGAATGTACAAGGAAAATAATATACTATGTGTAGGATAACATTGAATAGTAGATACTTAGTAAGACCACCTAGGGAGCGTTTTCCACCCATAACGCTTGATTTAGGCCTTATTCACACATCTGTGTATTACGAACATATTTTTTATGTCATATATCTGTTTTATTTATGAACCATGAGTCCATAAAAATAGTGACATGCTCTATTTTGGTTGATTTTATGGATCACAGATGTCCATTACAACTATAGGTCTGTTGGATGGATGTCATCCGAGTTCTCTCGTTTTTCACAGATCAAACTGAACAAAGAGTAGAATTTTTTTTTTTTTGGGGGGGGGGGGGGAAACACTGCCAGCACATGCACATAAAAATTGAATGTGTGAATAAGGCCTTAGGAACAACGATTCCTGCAGGTGAGCTACAGCAAAAACTACCCAACTTTAGGCGTGTTTTTGGCACAGCAGCTTTCAGGGAAACACTGTTGACCTCATACTCTATAATAAGGTGTAATTTGAGAAACTGGTCCCAGCATCTTCAATAAGAAATGACATTGGAGACCCTAGTGAGGAGGGATTAATACTATTGATCACAATCTGGTTACATCACTGCAATATGCTGGCTCTGCATAACTCATAGGAAATAAGTAAGTAAGATAGACGCCTAAACATGTGATGAAAACAGAGAACAATAGCACAACTTGGAAGCTTTATAGGTTGGAATTGATGTCTTTATCCAGCCTTATCTACTATGTTACTATGTTAGTGAATACATTAGATATGTGACGATATAATAAGCATATCCATGGTCCCCTGCAGTAATTCTTTTGGTGTCCGGCCACACCCTGGATACATCTCTTCATATTCAATAACGTACACATGTAAATAAAATCAGCAAAATGCAAGAATCCGATAATAACACAATAAAAAGAAAAGCCAATGCAGTACAGCGAGGATGTGGCATAGAAAGCTTCATACTAACAAGCTGCCCATAGGGAATCTTGATTTGACACAAGCACATCTGCTGTCTGTGTCCTTGTCTCTAGAGACCCTGTCTTGGTAGGACACACTCACAGAGCAGCCCTGGATGTTGGATCCTTCAGTCTTACAGTAAGGACTTGCTGCCCCCTATGACAGTCATGCACTTCAATGAATTAATGACCCTTAATAAGAACACACAGGGAATTACACAATTCTCATCCAATGACTGCGAGAAGCGCCCGCTCCCCCACCCAATGCTTTCTCTGTTACGCTTTGCTTACACCATTACAGACTGTTGTCATGGTGATCAGTGGGATGAGAAATAGCAGTGACATGATCTGCCTGCAGGGCCCACAGGGATACAGAGAAGGGTGGTGAATCTGCAGCTAAAACACCAAGAACATAAGCAGATTAACTGCTTGTACTGTATAGTGGGAAATATCCCTGGTCTATGATCATCAGAAATATCATCTGCATTGTACAGTTATGTTATGGAGTACGGTATATAATCTCTCCTATACTACACTCAGCATATATATCATTCTGATCAGTCGTGGGAAAAGCTCTGAAGTGCCGTCTCATATTAAAGCCAAAAATAGTGCACAGCACTGGGACACATGCAAACGCTACTCCTAAATGATCTATGGTAGTAACATCTAACCCCTAGTCCATCCTCACAAGATAACCTAGGGGAAGGTAAGACATCTTTTAATTCTAGGCAAGCGCTATATATAGGCAGAGATTGACTTTTTATGTCCAGCATTTTTGAGCACGCTGAAGTCACTGTTTCTGTAGAAATGACAGAACTTGATGCTGTGTTCTTGGGAACCCCTGAACAATCTCTATGGCCTCATGCACACGACCAAGTGTGTAGGCCTTGGCTCTTACGATGGGGGTCCGATGCTACCTTCCTCCTTTCTGATTATTATAGAGCAGGTCCTATCCTGCTCTGTAACATCAGAACAGAACCCCCATTTAATACAATGAGGGACGGAAGGAACTCGGATGATACTCAGATGTCATGTTTGCGGAAAGGTATTTTCTGTCCTATGAGGCAAGCTCATACCCTTCCCTTACTAATAGCTTCAGTGACAAAACAGCTGCAGCCAATGCCCAAAGTATTTGATTCCCTTGTGGTATTCTAGTCCATCTTATGATACATCGAAACACTTGTCATAAGTGTGAAAATGTTTTCATAGACGTAGTGGATCAGTTACTACACTATTGTAGGTCATGTAGATCATCGCAACCTATAAAATACATCCATATTGGACATAGTCAGAGGTGATATTCTATTTTACAGAAGCAATTACATTGCAATAGTATTCTTCGATATAGGGCTGGTTTGTCACTTCTGTCACTGGTGGAGGGGTGGAGGCATCATATGAGCATTGTGATAACTCATCTTCTACTGAGATACCCTCACTGGGATCATTTATTGATAACCTATCTTTAGGATAGGCCATCAATGACTGATCAGCTGTTGGGGACTGCTGTGGCAGAATACAGTGTATGTAGCCAGAAGCAAATGGCTCTATATATTGTCTAGTGGTGGTGCAACATTACTGTAACCCTGCTTCCATTGAAGTGAATGGGAGTTGAACTCTAATACCGTGAAATGGCTGTGGGTACCCCACTTGTTACATCAGCCCCCAAGAGGGTAAACAGAGCAGCCGACTCCTCATTTCTTTAGTGCTTGTAGTAGTTGGGTCGAAGAAGCACCCACACGACTCACAGCTCACAGTTTTGTGAGTTCCTATTCTAAAGTCATTATATACACACGCACATAGAACAATATGTACATATATGTAAATATTCATATGTGATAAAGTAGTATAATCTTAAAAACAAACTAACTTTGCAACTTACAAATGTTTGACAGACGTTTTTCTGGCGTTTTTCAGATTGTATTGGAAAATAAACGCCTAGAGCATACTAAGTTATAAAAATGCAATTTACAGTCTGTAATGGGTATTACATTTCACAGTTGACTGCCATGTAACATTTGACATTTAGGTTTATTGAGCAAGAAGAAATGGATGAAATTACATTTTTGAAACTACAGTACCCTAAAGCGAGATCCAATGCCACTGTAAACCATTGAATACCGTACATGTTACACACTGGGCAGATTTAATAACCAAGTCTATTTTTTCAGACAATTCAAACTTAGGCTAGACAGATTTATCACACAGGCAGATGCTAACTGATAAATCTCATGCATCTTTAGGCTGTCTAGACAAAATTTGTACCACCTTTAAGTTGGCTTACTTTGAGACAGAAATTTATGCTAGAATTGCAACAGAATTCTGGTGCACACTGTTACATCTTAAGCCCAGACCCTTTCTAGTAAGTCACATCCCATTTCCACTAAGAACCACCCTCTTATGTGATGAGGCAAAAAAGTGTCTAAAGCTAAAGCCCCATGTTGCGAAACAAAATTAAAAATGCTGCGGAAAATGAGCAGTGTTATTTTTTGCAATGTTTTTCATTGACTTTTTGCAGCATTTTTCTCTGCATTTTTTTTCCTTCACCTGTTAAATATATAGGGAAAACACTTGCGATTCTGCAGCTAAAATTAACATTAAATTAACATTTTTCAAAATCATACGTTTTTGAAAATGGAAATGAATGTTTTATGAAAAGCTTTTCCGCAGTATTTTTTTCCAGTGTGTGGATGAGATATGGTAAAACACTGTGGTTTTTTTTTTTCCCACTGCGCTTCCACAGCAGCCAAAAATATGGCATTTCTGCAACATGGGCCCTTAGCCTAAAACACATAATACATGTGGTGCAAGGCATGAGGACCAATTTTTGCTGCCAATGAAGCCAGAATTCTGGCACAGTGTACGCCTGCAGTATGCATGCTTTCATTCTCCTTAAATACACTTAAAGGTTTATTCCAGTTATAACAAGTTACTTGCTGACTGCTGGGGGTCCAACCACTGGGATCCCCTCTGTTCATGAGAACTGGGGTGTTCAGCATGCCAGTCTGAATGAAGCAACAGGTTAGAAATGCTCACCGTCACTGAACTTCAGCTATAGGGAATCTCAGCTTTCTGCAATATGCATACCATCCAGCAGGACGATGCCTACATTCAGCCCTGCTGTATTTAGGCTGAATTCACAACAAGGGGAAATATATCCCCCATTGACAGATTGGTGAGGGTCTCAGTGGTCAAACCTCTACCCATCAGCTATTTATCCGCTATCCCAGAGGTCAGCAACCTTTTTTGTATCGTGCGCCAATTTAAAAGATAGTCGAAGATGAAGTAGTCAGTGTGCCATCTGCCGTGCAATAATATAAGGATATTACCCCCACATGAAAGTTATATAATATACACCATAACAACAATTACTGGTTCATTAAACATCCATTTCAATGTGATCCTTGTCCATGACTTTTTGTGCAAAAATGATTCTTCTGGATGGATATGACTTTGACTTTTGACAAGCCAGTCTTGTGGGGGCAGAGGATGTCCCTCACATAGCCTGTATCTGGTCTTTTTTCTTGCATAAACCCATAGAAATCTGTCCAGCCTTGTTGAAATGAAGAAGCTTCTACTTTAGCATGTTCAGCTGCCATATCATACTTTACTTTTGCACTTGCTTCAAGTTACAAAAAAACGAATTGGACAGGCAATTTCTGCCCTCTGACTAGGCTAGCTGACACCCTGTACACTAGGCCGCCATGCCTCATACTTTCCCCCTTAGTGCTTCCTCTCCCCTGACTGTGTTTACATGGTCCATGAGAGAGAGGGATTACCTGGAGCAATGTTTTATACATTACAGAGAGCCCTGTGCCTAGACAATATGCCTGATCTCAGCACAGGTGCAGGAGGTTGCTGACCTCTGATCTATCCTACAAATAGAGGATAAATATCCTATATGGCATAACCCCTTAAAGTATTGCCGAGTTTATTGAAGCAGATTGCTTAATCCTTGGAATGAAATTAAGGAATGTTCCTTCTACTGAGACTACTACTACTTTTTACATAAATTACATGGAGACCTCAGCAAGCATTACATGGAGTGTGGTGCTATTACATAATATGACTTTACTTTATTGGAGCCAGTTTAGACTACAGAACATCATCAGGATGGAATTGTGCCTATAAACAGGTTATGAGTTGAGTCTGCTCTAAGCACAAATGAGCTCATTGACAGGGTACATGTGTAAAAGATAATAGACATACAAGCAAATAGGGATACTTCAAAGTCATTTACTATCCTAAACAAATATTTATCTCATTTGTAAATTCATTCAGCCTTTATATCTGGTGATAAAAGTGTTTGCTAGTTTGGAAAAGATTAAATAAACAGTATATTGCCCTGGCTTGTAGAATGGCACAGTTATGATGCCAGCTGAGTGTGTGCACAGTACACAATGCAGTCACAGTATATTATAGAGATTATCCGGGGAATAATACATCTGACCAATGCGTTTCCTGCATTTTTATTACTAATGTACACCTTGTTCCCTTGCAGCCCCATTTATTACTTTTGCAGAGGGCAGCAAGGAAGACCAGTACTCTTGTTCCTCTGTCTGCCCTTCCAGCTCTGTGATGTCACCCGTTCCTCAGCGACTTGGGCTGCAAATTTGACCAAGAGTCAGAGCGGATGTGGAATTAATTTATTTGCTGTAGTTGTGAGAGAGATGACTAAGGCTATATTCACACAACAGCCATGTGACCTCCACTTTTTGAATGGACATCACATGGAAGCATTAATTTCACTTTCAGTGAATGGGGGCTATTCACATGACCGTTATTTTAGATCAGGTCCTATTTTTGGCTGTTTTCACAGATCGTGCCATACCCTGAAATATATGGGGGATCCATGAAAACCTAGTCTTAGGCCGGGCCCCACGTTATATTACCTGCAAAGTGGATGGAATTCTTGCTAATCCCGTTCACATATAGAAGAAAAAAAATCCGCTGCAGGAGAGCTTCGATTTCAAAAACGCTTCCACTTCCAATCTTCATGAGTGAAGTCAAGAAGAACAAACAGGAAATACAATATTAGCACATATGAAGAACCTTCACCAACATAAATTAATACACAGAGAAGCTACATAGCAACAAGGTATATGTATAAATACCAAGCTGTAAACTTCATGCTGGATGCCAAATAGCAACTACTTGTTGCTATTAAATACACAGCAAAACAAAACTTCTCCTGCCATAGAAAGTGTGTTCTTCCTTGTGCTGTATGACACCACAATTTCTTGGATTCTGATCAAATTGGCTGTAGGGAATAATAATGTTAGTAATCCCACACTCCAAAGACATACTGATAGGGAATGTAGATTGTGAGCCCTATATGGGACAGTGACTGGCAATATCTGTAAAGCGCTGCGGAATATGATGGCGCTATACAAGTAAGCATAATAAATAAATAAATAAATGACAAAGGACATCAAGAGGGCAAATGGTGCATGCAACATATGCTAAAAAGAACAAATATATGTATGTATTAATTTGCTAATAATTTTATACTTTTACTTTATGCCTGTGTTATAATCTGTGTTATGCTTAGTCAAGTGCTAATTTAAGAACGAAGGTTACAGTTGATGGTGAGCAGATAAAAAAAACCAAGTAAGATTGGATTTCAACAGAGGGGCCTAGCAGCAGTTTATTACCATCTACCCATTGATATACACATTCACACATGTCCAACCATGCATATTTGTAGTGGAAGGTGGATAGTTTGGATACCAGACTTTGTGTATAACTAGCTTTAGGCTAAGACCCCATGTAGCGAGACAAAGCTAAAATAAGGCCTGGGCCCCATGTGAAATCTAAGCAGAAAACGCTGTGTTTTACAGTACCTGCACATTGCAGAAAAAAATCTGCAGCAGAAATCGCAGCATGTCAATTATACCTATGGAAACGCTGGCGTTTTCCATATAGGTATAATAGAGGCAGCAAGTCTTCAAAGGAAAACTCTGCAGACTTTCTGTGAAAAATGCTGCAGAAAAAATGATGAATTTCCGCCATGATCCGTTCTGCAGCGTTTTTTGGCTGTGGCTTGCTTTGTGGGGCCTTAGCCTTAAGCAACATAAACGCATTGCGTTTCTTTCCACAGTGTTTTTCATTCCGTTTTTGCTGTGTTTTTCTCTGCATTTTTTCTTCCCCCATTGGGAAAACGCTCATTATTCTGCAGCTGAAATTAACATGCTGCATTTTTCAGAAACTCACACGTTTTTGAAGACACAGCTTTTCTGCAACTCTTTTTCCGCGATGCGTGGATGAGTTTATTAAAATTTCATTCACTTTTCTGGTGTTGTAAAATGCATTTCCATGACGTGGGACCTTAACCTTAGATAGGTTTCCTTATTTTTGCAAAGGGTAAAATTAGTTCTATAATTGTTTGGAAAGGTATAGCCCATTTTCCCATGATAGAGGATACCCAGTAGTGCAAATATCCATTAGGTTCCCTCTTCCTGTACTGGCATTTGTTATAATATGAACATTACTTGTTGAAGACAAGGGCTTGAACCCTAGTTCAATGCTATGTTGGGGACAAGAGAACTTTGTGCAGATTCACATCTTCAGTTCAGTTCAGATTTAGCATCATCCATACAATATGTATGCATAGCATGCATTATGAGTATTATATGGACTTTACGTTTCATCAAATGTTTGTCTTTTTAACAGGGAAACAATGGCTGAAAATTCTGACCTTGCTTCTCTAGAAGAAAGCTTCAAAAAGTTTGCCATCTATGGTGATACAAAGGCAACAGGTCAAGAAATGACTGGTAAAAATTGGGCCAAGCTTTGTAAAGAATGCAAAGTCATCGATGGAAAAAATGTGACTGGAACAGATGTTGACATTGTCTTCTCCAAAGTAAAGTATGTGAAATATATTACTGTTCCTATAACCTTAGTTTACAAAATAAAATGCAATACAGTTTATCATGAACCACTTGGATCTGTTAAATAATGAATCTGACACAACATTGATGGCTCCTTTATAAACGTGTGAACAGAGCCTTAGACAAAGTAGAGTAAATACAAGCACAGCCAAATAAATAAATCATTTGTAGTATTTTCTATATGGAAACATTATTTTTATTTTGCAGAGCAAAGTCAGCGAGGGTTATCAACTATGAGGAATTTAAGAAGGCGCTAGAGGAATTATCAGCAAAAAGATTTAAGGGAAAGAGTAAGGAAGAAGCATATGAGTCTATCTACAAACTTGTAGGTGGGAAAGAACCTGTAAGCTCCGGAGTCACGGTAAGTGAATGTACACAACATATTATTAGATTTATTGAACTTTGACCATCATTTTACAGGTTATATGCAGATACTATCTCTATAATAAGATTTAGAAAGATATACAAAATATATCATTTATTGTGCCCTGATCTTGAATTACAGCCTGTATTATAGTCCACAATTGCATATACAAGTTGGCTGATTGTCGCTGGAAACAGTCAACAAGCTGTAGTCAGACAAACCCCTTAGCTAAGCTTTTCTATTCAATGAACAGCACAACACTTTTGAGCTCAGAAGCTTGCAGAATTTAGCTCAAAATTTTTATGTTCTTGCAACAAACCTCAAACAGTAGTCTTCTTATGGCTGACTAAATAACATATGGTGGTACATAGGCCACCCATTTAGGGTGCTTAACAATTAAAGGATCCTGTCAGCACAGCTCAGCTTTTTCTGACAACTGACTATAATGAAATGACCACGAAGTCTCTGATAGAAGAGAAGTGAAGGCAAAAGAAGATGAAGCGATGTGATGTATACTCAGTGATGTGATATACTCAGTGCTGTGGTATACTCAGTGATGTGATGTATACTCAGTGATGTGATGTATACTCAGTGCTGTGGTATACTCAGTGATGTGATGTATACTCAGTGATGTGATGTATACTCAGTGCTGTGGTATACTCAGTGATGTGATGTATACTCATTGCTGTGGTATACTCAGTGATGTGATGTATACTCAGTGCTGTGGTATACTCAGTGATGTGATGTATACTCAGTGCTGTGATATACTCAGTGCTGTGGTATACTCAGTGATGTGATGTATACTCAGTGATGTGATGTATACTCAGTGCTGTGGTATACTCAGTGATGTGATGTATACTCAGTGCTGTGATATACTCAGTGCTGTGGTATACTCAGTGATGTGATGTATACTCAGTGATGTGATGTATGCTCAGTGCTGTGGTATACTCAGTGATGTGATGTATACTCAGTGATGTGATGTATACTCAGTGCTGTGGTATACTCAGTGATGTGATGTATACTCAGTGATGTGATGTATACTCAGTGATGTGATGTATACTCAGTGCTGTGGTATACTCAGTGCTGTGGTATACTCAGTGATGTGATGTATACTCAGTGCTGTGATATACTCAGTGCTGTGGTATACTCAGTGATGTGATGTATACTCAGTGATGTGATGTATACTCAGTGCTGTGGTATACTCAGTGATGTGATGTATACTCAGTGCTGTGATATACTCAGTGCTGTGGTATACTCAGTGATGTGATGTATACTCAGTGATGTGATGTATACTCAGTGCTGTGGTATACTCAGTGATGTGATGTATACTCAGTGCTGTGATATACTCAGTGCTGTGGTATACTCAGTGATGTGATGTATACTCAGTGCTGTGGTATACTCAGTGATGTGATGTATACTCAGTGCTGTGATATACTCAGTGCTGTGGTATACTCAGTGATGTGATGTATACTCAGTGATGTGATGTATACTCAGTGCTGTGGTATACTCAGTGATGTGATGTATACTCAGTGCTGTGATATACTCAGTGCTGTGGTATACTCAGTGATGTGATGTATACTCAGTGCTGTGGTATACTCAGTGCTGTGGTATACTCAGTGATGTGATGTATACTCAGTGCTGTGGTATACTCAGTGATGTGATGTATACTCAGTGCTGTGATATACTCAGTGCTGTGGTATACTCAGTGATGTGATGTATACTCAGTGCTGTGGTATACTCAGTGATGTGATGTATACTCAGTGCTGTGATATACTCAGTGCTGTGGTATACTCAGTGATGTGATGTATACTCAGTGCTGTGGTATACTCAGTGCTGTGGTATACTCAGTGTTGCTGCCAGTTCAATAAAGGTTCTTAACACATTAGATGTTTATGGCATATTGGCTGTTTGCTGTGGTTGGCAGAGTAGTGGTCAGGCAACCCTTGTTCTTCTTAAAGGTGAGAAAAGTGGTATTTATAGCATACTCCTATCTGGGATGATGACCAAGAGGCTAAAAAGTGACATTTTACCTCAGTCTTCATATAGGGCGTATGAATGTGTTTGAGTATTTGAGGCCATTGTGAGAAAAGCACAATAGAAATGTTTGTTGCTGTTGTAAAAACAGATCACATCTTATGCTGCGCTTTGCATATATTGCTTATATCCATGTCTATACAAGCACAGATGATGGTGAAGGATAAAAGGGTTTTGGTGCACTTGGCCTACAAGTATATTTAACCCTGAAGGGGAGGGGCCATAAATCCCAGTAGAAAATGATCATAATATATTTTACTTCACTTATCAAAGCTGAAAGTATAATAAACCATTGTTCTTTAGGATTCCTTAACACACATTTTTTTGTGGCAGTTTTTTTTTCCGCCTCATAAAACACCATGAAATGTATGCATTGTATTGCATTTTTTTGTGGTGTCATGTTAGTTAGACGTTTTACATGTGGACTGACATGTGGGTCAGTCCTGTAATCGTGTGTCACCACATAGGATCCTTAATGTTAAATTTCTCTTATGATCCAGTAATTTCAAGGTTTACTACAACTAGAAGGAATGGGGGGTCTCATGGCGACAGGCTGGGCAGATGTTTTGTAATTGACAATGTTTCTTGACAATGGCTTCATTATTTTACGTTTTTCCTACTATAGAAAGCTGCAGCAGTCGGAGCAGTAGAGCGTTTAACAGATACAACCAAGTACACCGGATCCCACAAGGAACGTTTTGATGAGACTGGGAAAGGAAAAGGCAAAAGTGGTCGGGAAACAATTGTAGAAAACACTGGCTATGTGGGTGCCTACAAAAATGCAGGCACCTATGATGCTAAAGTGAAGAAACCAAGCTCACCATAAGAGTATACAATGCCCATTAGCTCCTGCATAGACATAATTAACTCCTGTGTTGCCAGTGAATTAAGGTAGTCATTCTGGTAGTGATAATGTTAGAAGTGGATGATTCATGCAGTATAATTATCGTTGACAAAGTCAACACGAGTCAAGAATATCTATGGCAAAATATAATTCTCAGAAACGTTTTGTTGGGTTTGAGGCATATATACAACATCACAAGTCTTGATGATGGTAGCTGTGCATATATCTCCTTCTCTCTTAAACACTTCCTAGACACACCATTATGTGCTATGAGAAAGATGAAGTACTTCTGAATTATACCAAACTCTCTCTTTAATAGATTAGTTCTGTCGTACAATGCCTATAAAATACTGATTCTCTAACTTGGTTGTTAAATGACATCAACTGGGTCTATGAGAATTGCCCCAACTCAGCTGTGATAAATAGGAAGCTTTATTTGAAGAGTCCTGGTTATACTGGCCTGGCATATAAGGTTGTGAATGGTGCACATAGTAGCATTAATGCTGATATCTATGTTGGAGCACCTTCTTACTGGTGGATATTCATCTATTAATGTACAAAATTCCAATTCATTATAGATTATCAATATATCCTGATCCATTAACCACATAAACCTTGCTATAATATAGAATGACTTCCCAGCCTGCAATATGTAATGTGAAACTGTCACCTGAAATGCGGCCATTTTGAAAGCTGCATTCCCTCTGTCAAGTGACTAGCATCAGTTTATTGGCTGCACTCTCTAATATGATGGCTGTCTCCAGAAAGCCTAGCTTTAGTACTGGCAGAGGTTAATACAGTACAGTGACAGGTTATCAGAGTGTACATTGATCCACTATGGCATGATGTCTCCATTGATGATGGCCTCTAAAGGCTCAGAAGGTTCAAGTTGCTCATCTAGGTGACATGTTCCACACGTGAAATGTAAATGACTTGGTAAAATCTATTTACACCCAATGGCAGTGGGAAGAGTAGAGTATTTTGGTGTGTAACAGGACATGTTATAAGGTACATATATCAAGGAGCAATAAATGAACAATATCTATATGTTAAATGGATGAAATATACTGTATGTTATCAGAGTTATCAGGGATCATTTTGTGTGTATTGCATGCTGTTACATTATTTTTCTTTTTATGAACTCTGGAAAAAATTGTTACCTGGCAAGAAAAAACTGAAAATCGCACTAATTCAAGACAACATGGAAGATATACATCTCTATAGAAATGCAAATGTCTTCAACTTTCTAATATAGTTTGTGACATTTTGCTGTCAGTGAATAAGAATCTCTAAACTCCTACATAGCCAGCCATGCTGGGATTGATACAACTATATCCATATCAGATAAGAGCAGGACTAGGTCTGTAGGATTTCTAAGCTTGGCTTATAAACAGCAGTGTTTTATTCACTCTTACCAAACTAATATTTTGAAAATGGTGAGGAATAAAACATGAAATATATCAGAAAGTTGCATAGCTTTTTATTTATATAGTGATGAAGCATTATTAACCTAAAACCTATTTATGTTCCTTAAAGGGAACCTGTCACCATGAAAATGCAGTCTAATCTTCAGGTAGCATGCGATACATCAGGAGGATCTGAAAAAGCTTCTTCTGCTCTATAACATGCTGCCTACACATTCGATTTTCATGATGACAGGTTCCCTTTTTAAACATTACGCCAACATTACAAAATGAATATAAAGGGATAGTAAGATGTGTCCTGTCTCTAAGAAATTGCAGTGAGATGACACCACTTTTGCAAAACGTCCATATGAGATCATCTTCCTGTCCCTCTACTGCAGAATTTTTGGCTATACAAATATTGCCCAAATATGTAAAACAATTGAGCCGTTGCACAGATGTTAAATAATTTTTGGCACTAAAAAGAGATTACTATGCCATCACAAGTGCAAGAGAGAGAAACTGGTTCCAAACATGGAGAACAACAAAATACACAAAATGGCTATGACCTATAAAGCGTATCCATATGTTTAACTATCCCACAATATTTCTTACCTCGCCCAGTATAGAAAATGCACTAAATGAGACTGTGGGCCTAGGTATCTAAGACGTTATGTCCATTCACTACCATTTGCTTCCTTCCAATGGTGCCTCGTAAATTGCCTTATGACATATGAAGTGCCCCCTCTGTGTATAATGCAGTATATTGTATATATTGTATAACCTGTCATCATGAACATGCATATCGGTTACGTTATGCCATTTACTATCAGTGTCTGCCCAAATGCTATTACACATTTTGCTGTATCAATGTATTATATGTAGCATGTGTATAAGGAAAGCAGTAGTATAATATTGGAATGCCTGTTTTATTATAATATGCTAATATGACCTAAGAATTTTGTGTATTTAATTATGATTGTGACGTACATTATGGCTTACATAAATAGTGGCCTATATATGTATAAGGGCAGGTGAATATTAACAAATGATATGTATGAACTGTTTATATCATGGTAGTATTGACATAATGCACCAGTTCAGTGCATTAGCATGGTAATAGGTGCAGAAACATATCTCTGTGGCCACAAACTGATGAAGTAATGTAGAAATAATCATCTTTTTATGGATATGCATACTAGCCTGCAATTGCATGAGGCGTGGGCCAGATTTGCAAGTTGTGCCTAAAGACAAGGGCTTCAGCTGTAGTTTGAAATTACCACCCAATTTCACCTGTTAAGCCATGACTGACATTTTCAGCCTCTGTCTACGTCACAACTGTCTGTAGGTAAATTTGGCAAATCTGGCTGCCCCCAATGCACTGGACTGGAACATAAGTCTCCTAAACCAGAGGCTTTTAAAGTGTGAGGCATGCCAGTTTTGGTGACCTTAATGTGCCAGCCCTACAATATAGTGCAGTGCTCTAGTGACAGCAATGTTAAGTTCATCTGCTTGTATTTGACCTATTCTGTGACTTATGTCAGACTGACATCATCTTATCTCCTGGCACTGATCAGCTGTGCTGTCACACTGGCAAAGATATTGGTCAATATATTATATAACTAATATGGCTGTGTAATATACAGGCACTACATAACTAAACATCATTACTATAGCTTTGGCTCAAATAAATTCTCAGTTATTAGAACTTGTCACTGTGATAGTCCTCTGATACTGACACCTGCTGGCAAAAAATAAAACAAAAACACTAAACTATCAGAATTTGATGCTTTTGAAACCTCCACATAAGGCATTGTATAGGATACATGCAGTTATACTAGTGGTAAAACAGCCCAAACAAGTGGCTCCATTATATCTGATTATCAATTGTTTCCAGATAATTTATTTAGAAGGCAATATCAAGGGTCAATACAATTGTTACAGACAGCCTGGTCATCTGATGTTGCTAAGACTTAACTTATTTCATACCAATTCACACTAATGAATCTAATCCTCATTGTAACACAGTGCAGAGAGCGTAGTATTTGGTTGTATATTATTACCCCTTTCTGAAAATGAATGGTTAATGTATTAAAATGTCTTTCTGTCTATATAAATATATATATATATGTGTATGAAAAAAATTCCTTTTCTGCAATAAATATATCTTTTTTTACATCATTGGTTTTTTGGACTTCCTGTATAGTATGTATCCTATCTATCATAGAAAAATATTATAAACTGACAATGAACTGGTGTATATTAGCTATGCCCTATAGCTGAAAGCCCAGGATCTCTCAGTAGACATGGCATCTGGCAGCACAGCAGTTAAATTTTGAGAACATACAAGCGTTGCTATGGGGGCCCCATGTTTTGGTAACACAAACATAAAGATTGTTACTACCAGGTGTTTTCAGTGTATTTGACTGTGTTTCAGTTGCCATGACAAAAAAGTCTCAACTCCACTTTTCATGACCCTGAACTGACAGGGCCTTCATCATGTTCACATCCCTGAATTATCCTTACCCCACCCAGATGAAGAGACAAGAAGAAGGACAAGCAGTCTGTCACATTTCAGGCTGAAAAAAATGCAAAAGAATCTTGGAATCTGCATCAACCAGTCTGAGGTCAGATTATAAAAAAAAAAAAAAACGAAAACACATTCCTTACCACCATCAGGCTTGCTACTGTAAGTATCTCAGGGTTGGACTGGCCTACAGACGTACCGAGGATTCTCCAGTGGGTCTAGTCTATGAGAAAATAATGATCTTCTTATACTATAGGAATCACAAGCAGAAGACAAGCTCATGGCCCTGCTTGCCCCCAGATCATACACTTGGAGCCTGAACCTATGAAAAGGCAGTTGTACAGCTCTACTATATGACAACTGTAGTATATAATAACTCTACTTGACAACTCTAGTATATGTAAGGATTTAATCACTGCTCCAGCCCAGTATCTTTGAAGATACAAGGTACTTGTGGACAGCAGAATGGCAGTTTATTTATTGGCCAGTGTAACTGAGGATCTCTCTCCCTGGTTGTAGCTTATGGTAATGTTTTTGTACACTGTATCAATGTGTTATTTGGGCATTATAAGGCACATCACAAGGGGGGGGATCAATAGCAGTTGCAAACAACTTACTAACTGCCAAAACTAGAAGAAGCTACTCTGTTCTCCTCCTTCTAAACCTGTCTTCTGCCTTTGACATAGTTGATCACTCCTTCCTGTAACAAACTTTCTCCACCAACTTTGCCCTTAGCTGGATCTCTTTCTACAACACATTAAGTGTTTACCAATCATTCACCACCTCCATACTATTTCCCATATATACCTTCGACTCATAAGGCCAACTCATAGATTACCATAGCATACTATTGTTATGCCAACAACACTCCAATATATGTCTGTAGCCCAGACATTGCCACTCTGCTATCCAAAGTGTCTAGTAGCTATAGCCTCATTTTTATTTTGTTTTCTCAGACTCATATTGGAGAAAACAGAGTTCATCATCTTTTCCTCTGCCTCACGCAGCCCCAACAACCTGGTGTGTCAATCAAAGTTAATGACTCCACACTTACCTCTGTCCCATTACTGCCTTGGGGTAACCTTTCACCCAAGCCCCCAACATCTCATGCCACCTACAACTCAAAAATATTTATTAATTCACTCTTTCCCCACCACTGAAACTGCAACATCCTTCTTTGTGGCTTTTCCGCAAATGCTCTCACTCCCCTTCAATCCATCCTCAACTCTGCTGCCTGGTTAACCCAACTCTTTTCTAATTTTTTTGACCTACCTTCCTCATTGCCCAGCAAATAGTGAGCGATTAGCTCCTAAAGAATGGGACAGGCTATGGATGGCCTTGTATGTCAACGTTAACATTTTGAACTCTATTACCCCACGTAATCTCAGATCCTCTCAAGACCTTGTTCCTCACTCACCTCTTATCTGCTCTTCACACAACCTCCTCCAAGATTTCTCCCATGCATCTCCTATACTATGGAATTTGCTGTCACCAAGGATGTAACTAAAGACTTTGGTGCAAAATCTTGGCTTGGGTTTCCTTGCACAACGTCTCCTCACAAACATCAGTTGCATCCTATCTGTAAATTTTTGCAGCATTTACATCTCACTTTCCTTCACTATCTGAGCCCAGACTACCATAAAGACTTGTTCAGAACATGCAACAAGCTTCCCACAGAATCCCTTCTTGACTGTGCTGCTGACATTTTCCCATGAAAGTTTTATTTTTCTCCTTTCTGACAGTGGAAGGCTGTGAATCATAAATCTTCACTGTTTCAGGGTAGTGCTTTGGAGGGCAGGGGTAGTAAATTTGCTATGAGCAGACTGCCAGCCATCAAAGGCAATCAGAAAAGAGATCAAAGAAGTTTTTCCAGTCCTAATATGCTGGGTGTGATCTTTGGCCCCCCTTGGCTTCTGGGCCCAGTCGTAGCTGCATCCACAATAGTTATACCAGTGGTAACCACGATACATGAAACTGTTCCCCAACATTCAGTACCTTCAGAAGCAAGCTGAAGACTCATTTTTTCAGGAAAATTCTACAACCTCCCATAACTCTGAGGTCACCACAACACCATCTGAATAACTTCTATCCTCAACTGCTGTCTCCCTCCCCCTTCGCTTATAGATTGCAAACACTTCCGTGCAGGTCCTCTCTCCCTCTGCATAAGTTGGTCACTAAGTTAGTCTATTTTACTTGCTTTTGTATTATGTATGTAAAACCTTTTCAAATGTATAACATCATAGAATTAATGGTGGTCTAAAAAGAAATAATAATAACTATGCACAGGGTGTCATCCAACTAAAGGCCAGTTACAATATTAATTGCATCCAGGGCAACCATTGCAAGTTGATACCATTAAGTAACTTAAGGTAACTTAAGATCATAACACCATGGAAAACTAGTAATTGTTCTGAAGACTCCAAAATGTCACCAAAAACATGAATATGAAGATTAAAGGAGAATCCTCAGAATATATAGCCAATCGCTACACATAAGAGTCAGGAACAGCTGCTGGAAGCTGTAATCATTTTCTACAATGGTGAGGGTCATATGAGCTTTTTCAGAGTCCACAAACGTATATAGAGTGCACCCGAAAAATAACATGGAGCCTCATTTAACTTATGTCCAAAGGAGCAGCTCACCCTGGCACAGATAAAGAGAATTACAGAACATCTAACACTGCATTATACAGTAGAGAGGCGCTACTATTCTCACAGCTAGCGCATGTATTTCACTAATATAGGGGTTTTACCAGTGAAATGATCATGCTGATTTGTTGGAATCTTCAGTCAAGCTTTGAGTCTGGTTTCCAGCTACAATGGTCCAGAAAAGACCATTGTATCCTGAAAATATTGTATCTTGAGGTCATTGTAAATTGAGGGGCCACTATACTGGACATACACAACACAGGTCAATGTTTAAAATTCTCCCACCATCTGCAGTGAACTTCATGATTCCTTCTTTATAGACACAACTTCTCTTCAGAGGTGACTACAGGAGGCCAGAGCATTAAACAGGTCATCTGATGACCAAAGGTGAAATAGACTTCTCTCTCATCAAACATGATTTGCAGGGATTACATGACAACCTGAGATTACACAGCAACTAGGGACCAAACATCTACTGTGTCATTTTAAAACAAGGGACCCCAATATGCCTGGTATTAAAAATGCTACTGGAACTAAACATTACATATACCAATGGCCATCTAGTATCTACATATCGACTGTCCTTATAAAAGACATACTTTACTAAGTAGAAGGGAAATGATGTTGAATATTAGTACTGATCTCTATCACTACGCAGTTAGCCTGTGGAGCTGATGTACTCCTGATTCATCAAATGTGACTTTTTGCAAAATCACAAAAATCGTTGCTATCTTTCTCCAGCGGGGTGATGGCTTAGAAGGTAGAGTAACATCTCAGGACACAAGTGTTAGACTTAAAGATGTGCCAAATTAATTAAACATCGTACAACATTTGATACATTAGGCATATATGAAAGCAACAGGTTACATAAAAACTGAATTGCTGAATCTCTTTGACATGATAAATCTCTCTTTATGCGGTGGGGGTGAAGAACAGGGCCCAGTGAATTACACATCTGTAATAAGTCCTTACAGAGATGAAACAAGGAATTGATTCATAAATCACCTAAGTATACCGATTTTATATTTATTTTAGTACAGATTTTCTATCATATAAAAATTTGCTTTAGATGACAAGATTTTTTAATTAAGCATTAAAGGGGTTGTCACACTAAAATGTTTTGGTTTTTTCTGACCTCCCCTTTAAGTTCAGTTTGCTTAATATCCATTGATAGTTCAGTTCCACATACTCCCTGCCTGATCTTGTGATGGGATTGTTATATTTACACCCCCAACTGAAAGATTAAAGTATTATTCCCAGCTTGGCAAATTTCTGTTGAAATGGAAATAACTGCTTCTACGTCCTGACCCCTAGGGTGGGATTTACAGGAAAGCAGAGCAGTGCTGTTCTGTTTCTGTAACTACCATTGAGGTGAATGGGAGCTACAGTATAGCTGCACAGTTTCTGTAACTGTGCAGCTAAGCAAACAGTGTATCTCACCTGCGCTATGCTATTTCCATAACTCCCATAGGCCTCTATAGACTGCTCTGCTCACCTGTCCCCACAAGTCATGTCCTAGGGGTTGAAGCTTTTTTCCATCTCATTTAATGTTTAAAGAGGACCTTTCATGTCCTCATGCACATGCGGTTTTATATACCTCTAGAAAGCCGACAGTGCGCACTGTTGGCTTTTCCGGTATGTGCCCTGGGGCTGGAGATATCAGTGCCATTAATTTCGGCACCGATATATCTCCTCACTGTCAAAAGGGCATTCCTCACAGCCTAGTGTCATCGCAGGGCTGTGAGAAACACCCCCTCTAAAGATCCTCTTTAAAGCCATGCATAATTAAAGGGGTTGGCCACTTTCAGACCAATATTGAGAGAAAAATGTTATTGATTGTATAAGAAAAAGTTATACATACATATATTTTCTGTATCAATTCTTCACAGTTTTCTAGATATTTTCTTGCTGTCATTCCTTCTGCTTATTCCACTTACATTGGATAAAAAGTCCTTGGTCATGTGATATACGGTCCATGGTTATGTGAACAGGTGTTCATCACATGAGGAAGCCGTGGCGTGGGGTGAAACATACGTTGGAGCTGAAGGTTGGAGGTCGTAACTGAGATTCATACTGCCCTCCGGTATTATATCTGTAATTGCAATGGTTGCTTAATACTATTTTTGCTATACTAATGTATATGTATATATGCACTGAATACCTCATTATAAGTCTGGTTAGTCTGCCACTAGGCGTTCTTTGATAGGTTTGCATAATAGTTATTTATTAACTTCTATAGTCTTATGCACTTTTGATATATTTATACTACTGTATATATTGTTGCACATGTGGACATTTTGGTATATTATATATTTATGAGTATTTACTCCTAGCACTAAGCAATTTTGATATTTATACCCTTATTTTGCTTTATATGAATTTATTATTTATTATTTGTGCATATGTAGATTTATTATTTTTATATTATTTCATTATTTTATTTTATTATTATTTCAGTCAACATGAATTTAAGGCAATATATGAAATTCTTGGATATGTATAGCAGCGTTAGGTTTCCGTCAGTCACAACCTCCTTCATGACCGAGGTTCATACCACTCAGGATGAATAGATCCTGAGCGACCATGGAACAAGCAGATCTAGCTACTGCCACTCTCATGGTGAATCAGCACGATGGAAACACTGACGGTGAGAGCGGTTGTAGGGAGAAGTCTCCATAGATCAGACCTACCTTTCTCGGTGTGAGCAGGAATGGCTGGTCCAGGTCCTGGGGTCCCATGTCACCACCTTCTCCCACCAGCCCGCCAGTTTTGGGGAAACACGTGTTGGAACAAGAGATACTGACGGGGGCAGCGACACCGATCTACCGAAGCTACTAGCTCACAGTTTGCTACAGTTCTGTGTTGACCTAATATTTCTCCACAGCTACTGGTAGGTATCTGTTGCCAAATGGGACCAGACAAAGACTGCCTTCATCTTGCCAATGGGGAGGTATTTGTTCCTATGAATGACATTTGGCCTGACTTTGCCCAGGGGGTGCGTCAGGTTCTGGTACAGAAGGTGGAACCCAAAGGGAAAAACTTCCTGGTGGCCCAGAACTGGGTGAGCACAATACAATGTCGTGGCCCAGCTGTTAAGTCCCTTGCCCTTATCAGTTAACCACAAGTTGAGGTAGCTGTCACTCTATGCCACAGAAGGAGAAGAATAGATCAGTCAGTGAGCCACCGACTCTTAATCGGATGGATGAAGATGTAGCCTGTCACCAGCCCTCTAGGAAGGCGCCAGTTATATCACCTGTGATGGAGGAAAAAGCGTGCTCAACAGAGGCAGAGTAGGTAGGAGATATATCAGATCTGGCATTTGGGGTTGTTTGTTGTCTTTTTCCTTACTTACTGTATTTTTATTTTTTGCCAGTAAAATAAACCATTACGTATAACTGGATTTCCTTCTCTGTGCCCATTAGTTATTGCACAATACATACCTACAGTAGATTACTCGATTTCTAGAATTTATTGTCTCATATCCTTGAATTACAAAATTCTAAGCAATAATGTCTTCATTCATAAAAAGTGACAGAAATTACTTCTTGACATCTTATTATTTAAGAATCAATTTCAGCAATGACAGCAGAATCAGTGACACTAAAATATAGTTGTTGCATGGATTTTCCAAGTTTTTTTTTTTTTTTTTGCCAGAAAATATTCTGAAAAGATCTTAACACTTAGGATTGTTGCATAGTGGTCAGGATTTCTCATGTGAAATACTACTGTTCATTGATTGGTTGCTAATGAAGAACTCTCTCTAACATTTCGATAGGTTAAAAGTGTTGGAAACAAATACAACGAAGTCCCCTTGGACGTCATACTGAGCATGTTTCCTGAAGTAGATAAAAATATATTAATGTGTATTGTATTTGTGGCATAGATTCCAGATTAGTTGTTCTTTTTAAAACTATTCTCCCATTGTGAACATCAACAACTTTGGCTCAGAATAACATAGGAAAAATAAGTCTGACTTGTACTTCTTCAGTTTGGGCCTTTACTCACAAGTTTTTTTTATACTGTACATGATGTCTTTGGGTAAGCATAGGATATGCATGCCTGGCTTCAAAAAATTAAAATCTCCATACAGTGTGGGTATAAAAACTGTGATTTATATACAAGTGTGGTCGGTAGAACTCTTTTTTTTTTTGGTAGAACTTTGGAATAACCTTTTTTTACTAAATTTTTGTAAATTCTCACAGGACAGATTGCAGGGGTTAATAAGGACATTTTTAAATATGGCACTTGTATATTATAAAAATGTCTTTGTATGCTAACATATAGGAGTCAGAGAAACAACTACAGTGCCTTGCAAAAGTATTCGTCCCCCTTGAACTTTTCAACCTTTTGCCACATTTCAGGCTTCAAACATAAAGATATAAAATTTAAATTTTTTGGTGAAGAATCAACAACAAGTGGGACGCAATTGTGAAGTGGAACGAAATTTATTGGTTATTTTAAACTTTTGTAAAAAATAAAAAACTGAAAAGTGGGGCATGCAATATTATTCAGCCCCTTTACTTTCAGTGCAGCAAACTCACTCCAGAAGTTCAGAGAGGATCTCTGAATGATCCAATGTTGTCCTAAATGACTGATGATGATAAATATAATCCACCTGTGTGTAATCAAGTCTCTGTATAAATGCACCTGCTCTGTGATAGTCTCAGGGTTCTGTTTAAAGCGCAGAGAGCATCATGAAGACCAAGGAACACACCAGGCAGGTCCGTGATACTGTTGTGGAGAAGTTTAAAGCCAGATTTGGATACAAAAAGATTTCCAAAACTTTAAACATCCCAAGAAGCACTGTGCAAGCGATCATATTGAAATGGAAGGAGTATCAGACCACTGCAAATCTACCAAGACCCGGCCGTCCCTCTAAACTTTCATCTCAAACAAGGAGAAGACTGATCAGAGATGCAGCCAAGAGGCCCATGATCACTTTGGATGAACTGCGGAGGTGTACAACTGAGGTGGGAGAGTCTGTCCATAGGACAACAATCAGTCGTACACTGCACAAATCTGGCCTTTATGGAAGAGTGGCAAGAAGAAAGCCATTTCTCAAAGATATCCATAAAAAGTCTCGTTTAAAGTTTGCCACAAGCCACCTTGGATACACACCAAACATGTGGAAGAAGATGCAAAACGATATGTTTGGCGTAAAAGCAACACAGCTCATCACCATGAACACACCATCCCCACTGTCAAACATGGTGGTGGCAGCATCATGGTTTGGGCCTGCTTTTCTTCAGCAGGGACAGGGAAGATGGTTAAAATTGATGGGAAGATGGATGGAGCCAAATACAGGACCATTCTGGAAGAAAACCTGTTGGAGTCTGCAAAAGACGTGAGACTGGGACGGAGATTTATCTTCCAACAAGACAATGATCCCAAACATAAAGCAAAATCTACAATGGAATGGTTCACAAATAAACGTATCCAGATGTTAGAATGGCCAAGTCAAAGTCCAGACCTGAATCCAATCGAGAATCTGTGGAAAGAGCTGAAAACTGCTGTTCACAAACGCTCTCCATCCAACCTCACTGAGCTCGAGCTGTTTTCCAAGGAAGAATGGGCAAGAATTTCAGTCTCTCGATGTGCAAAACTGATAGAGACATACCCCAAGCGACTTGCAGCTGTAATTGCAGCAAAAGGTGGTGCTACAAAGTATTAACTTAAGGGGGCCGAATAATTTGGCACGCCCCACGTTTCAGTTTTTTATTTTTTACAAAAGTTTAAAATATCCAATAAATTTCGTTCCACTTCATGATTGTGTCCCACTTGTTGTTGATTCTTCACCAAAAATTAAAAATTATATCCTTATGTTTGAAGCTTGAAATGTGGCAATAGGTTGAAAAGTTCAAGGGGGCCGAATACTTTCGGAAGGCACTGTATGTAGTAGAAGATAGAATTTAACGGATTCCATCAGACATTCTGACATTTTATTCTGGTTTTTGTTACTAGAAATCATAAGTCTTACAAATGATACAGAATTTGATATTATCATGGCATAACTGTTGTTGTGTGTCCATAAGGCTAGGTTCATGTCTCTGTTGGAGACTCCACCGCAGAAATCGCAGAAAATCAGCAGAGAGAAAGTTCCTGTACAGAGGATTTTCTCTCCACCAGTTTCAATATAAAAATGGCAGAAACCTGACGGACACCCTGCGGACCCCATTGTAGTTTGTGGGTAACCGTTATTTTAGCGGACCGGCTCCCCGTCATTTGCATCTCCTGGCGGACCCAAACAACAGAGAGCCCAACGCAGGTGTGAACCTAGCTTTAGGAAGAAAATTAATAAAAAGTACTGGACACTGGAAATATTTTGAAAGAACCCCATATATTTATATAATATGTCAATATTTTGATAAGGTATATTTTCATATACTAGTAACAGAAAAGGCACATTTGTGGAATATAAGTAGGTGGGATTCAAGGAGATATAAGAGATTAGGGCTGGGTTGAAACAATGAGGATTTTGTTGTTCTAGGATTTTTTCATATGAGAAAGTGGAAAGGAAACATCTTTCAATGGACCATGTCCAATGGGAATTCTGTGCACTGGGTGTGTAAGCTCATTTACAACCCTGAGACTTGCTTCACTGCCTGAGAGACCTCCAAAACATTGCCATTAGTTACAGCAGAGTTTATGCAAACAACCAGTGTCCTTTGTGTGAGTTTAATGGTTGGTATGCATCGAGATAGAGTAGAAGAGTTGTTTATTGTGAAGAGTAGAAAAACTGTAATAATATCCAAACCACGAGCCGCTTCAGCCAGAACAAAAATAGACAAAAAATCATCTCAAGAAGAAAATAGGAAAGAAATAGAAGAAAAACATAATAAATTGATTTATAACAATTTTACATGTGCCCTTTGGATATGCAATACCTCTGAATATGGTTAACCCCTTCCTGCAATTTTTTGTTTCTTACGCCCCAACTTTCAAAAGGAATACCTTTTTTATTTTTCTGTCCACAGAGCTGTATAGTGAATTAATGTACTGAGAAGCTAGAAAAAAATTCACAATGGGGTGGAATTAGTAAAAGCCTGAACTTGTGCTACTTTCTTATGGCTTTTGCTTTTACGGCATTCACTGTACAGTCAAAATGACACCCATAACTCATTTTTATATTTTTGTCTATGGAGCTGTGGGGCCAGTTGTTCTTTCTACTGATACCATTTTTGGGGATTGCCTGACATTTTAATCGCATTTTATTACATTTTTTGGGGTGACAAATTGACAAAAAATGCAGTTCGTCCATTTTCTCTTTTTTTTCTTACTTTGGCATGCACCATATTAGAAAATATTTTAGATGTTTATAGTTTGGTCATTTTCGGAAATGAGGATACCTAATGTGTTTATGTTTCACTTTATTTTTATTTCTGATCAAGAAAAGCAGTACTGATACTGGTATTTAGATTTTCTAGTTTCTTTCTAGGAGTATTTGTTTTTATTTTTTGTCTTTTCTATAAGCATGGAAGTAAGATGAAACTGATACCCGATAAGATGTGAATACTTTAGGTAAATATTCATTAAAAAGGAGACAATACATAGTAAAGGATATAATATGTTTGCACTTTATATATGTATAGATTGTATTAATATGTACAATGGTCAAATATGAAACCCTAACATATGTTAACCTAACATGGCATTACATATAAGGACCAACCCTCAGATCCATTAGCATTACATTTCATTGTCACTTTCCCTGAAAATAGCATGCCCTCTTCCCACAGCACACTCATGAAATCAAATATTTCCCCTTCTATGAAAAGCACTGCCATAAGCATTGTAGGTAATGTGATAAGAATAACCTAGATTCCTACAGCTTATCACATTCATATATAAAACTGGACTGAACACAGGGCTTCAGTCAACATGTGCCTTGGTTCTTGACTCCCTGACAATGTCAGAAGAAAAATACTATTCATATGCAGCACAAAAATACGTTGTTCACAGGGCCATAGCTATAGGGGGTGCAGAGGTAGCAGTCACTACTGGGCCCTGGACCCTGAGGGGGCCCCAAAGGTCCCTCTGTCCCATTAAATACACCAGTATTCTCAATGGCACAAGGTAGGGGCCCCATTTCAGATTTTGCATTGGGGCTCTGGAGCTTCAAGTTATGGCTCTTTTTCTATAAGCAGTTGTATATGCTGAAAGGCATGTATAGTGCCTTGTTCTCACTAACACTACATCATTTAGTTTCTAGCTAAAGCATTTTAGACACAGGTAAATCTTCAGGCCAATGCCCATACACAGTAGATGGCCAAAATTACAAGGACACTGCAGTATCAATAGAACCTCATTCAAAAACAAAGGCACTTATATTGAGTCATTTGCTGTTATAATAGTCTTTATTTTTCTCAAAAGGCTTTCTACTCGGTGTCAAAAAATGACTGCAAAGATTTATTCCCAGTCAGATTGGATACTAATTCACAGTCTATGTTCCATACCTGTAATAGGATGTGGTACAGTATGTAGTCTGTACAGTAGTATGTTTAGTGGGGACAGAGATATGCTATAGCAATTTATGTTTTCTTCATACAGTCCCTTAAACCAGTGCTTTTTAGACTGTGAAGATTGTGACTGCACCACATGATATGCATAAGTTACAGATCTGGTTCCATACATCTTGGATAGCAATAATGATCTTGGGGGTTGAATTTTACCAACTTTTTTGTGTATAAGCATACATATTAAACAGTTGTGATATACTAAAGACATTGGGGCACATTTATGAAGTCTGGCCATGTGCTTGAAGGGAAAATGTATGCTAACTCATAGCTGGTGTACATTTTCCACTTCATTTGTGGCAAATTTTTGGTGTAAATGCTGATAAAACTGGGGATAACGCCACAATATGCGTTATTCAACGAATTTCTGCGTCTTTTTTCAGTGACACATAGGGCACATTTATTTTTATGTTGTTTTTATTTTTGCATGTGTTTTCATTTTTTTTTATATCCGGGAAAATATAAACAAAAGAGGAGGGAAAACGTGTCTGTTTTTCACTTTAAATTTTTTGTTTATTTAATAACACAAAGTGCTACTAAAAAACTTTATAAAATAGTTTTTCCTCTCCATTATGGAGTATGATAGAACTGGATATTTTACTCAAGAACTTCTTCAGCAAGTGGCTTAGTACAGTGGGAAAAAAAGTATTTAGTCAGCCACCAATTGTGCAAGTTCTCCCATTTAAAAAGATGAGAGGCCTGTAATTGACATCATAGGTAGACCTCAACTATGAGAGACAAAATGAGAAAACATATCTAGAAAATCACATTGTCTGATTTTTAAAGAATTTATTTGCAAATTATGGTGGAAAATAAGTATTTGGTCACCTACAAACAAGCAAGATTTCTGGCTCTCACAGTCCTGTAACTTCTTCTTTAAGAGGCTCCTCTGTCCTCCACTCATTACCTGTAGTAAAGGCACCTATTTGAAATTGTTATCAGTATAAAAGACACCTGTCCACAACCTCAAACAGTCACACTCCAAACTACACTATGGTGAAGACCAAAGAGCTGTGGAAGGACACCAGAAACAAAATTGTAGACCTGCACCAGGCTGGGAGGACTGAATCTGTAATAGGCAAGCAGCTTGGTGTGAAGAAATCAACTGTGGGAGCAATAATTAGAAAATGGAAGACATACAAGACCACTGATAATCTCCCTTGATCAGGGGCTCCACGCAAGATCTCACCCCGTAGGGTCAAAATCACAAGAACGGTGAGCAAAAATCCCAGAACCACACGGGGGGACCTAGTGAATGACCTGTAGAAAGCTGGGACTAACGTAACAAAGGCTACCATCAGTAACACACTACGCCGCCAGGGACTCAGATCCTGCAGTGCCAGACGTGTCCCCCTGCTTAAGCCAGTACATATCCGGGCCCGTCTGAAGTTTGCTAGAGAGCATTTGGATGTCCCAGAAGAGTATTGGGAGAATGTCATATGGTCAGATGAAAACAAAGTAGAACTGTGTGGTAGAAACACAACTCGTCATGGTTGAAGGAGAGTGAAGGCTGAGTTACATCCAAAGAACACCATACCTACTGTGAAGCATGGGGGTGGCAACATCATGCTTTGGGGCTGTTTCTCTGCAAAGGGACTAGGACGACTGATCCCCGTACATGAAAGAATGAATGGGGCCATGTGAGATTTTGAGTGCAAACCTCCTTCCATCAGCAAGGGCATTGAAGATGAAACGTGGCTGGGTTTTTCAGCATGACAATGATCCCAAGCACACCGCCAGGGCAACGAAGGAGTGGTTTCGTAAGAAGCATTTCAAGGTCCTGGAGTGGCCTAGCCAGTCTCCAGATCTCAACCCCATAGAAAACCTTTGGAGGAAGTTGAAAGTCCGTGTTGCCCAGCGACAGCCCCAAAACATCACTGCTCTAGAGGAGATCTGCATGGAGGAATGGGCCAACATACCAGCAACAGTGTGTGCCAACCTTGTGAAGACTTACAGAAAACGTTTGACCTCTGTTATTGCCAACAAAGGATATATAACAAAGTATTGACATGAACTTTTGTTATTGACCAAATACTTATTTTCCACCATAATTTGCAAACAAATTCTTAAAAAATTAGACAATGTGATTTTCTAGATAGGTTTTCTCATTTTGTCTCTCATAGTTAAGGTCTACCTATGATGTCAATTACAGGCCTCTCTCATCTTTTTAAGAGGGAGAACTTGCACGATTGGTGGCTGACTAAATACTTTTTTTCTCCACTGTATCTGATACAGCCTCTTTATTAACTGGAACTCAGGCAAACTGGTAGCTCAAACAGTTATTAACAGTGACAGTCTCTTTCTAAGCACCAAGGCAATCCTAGTTATCAGCCAGTGCACAATGTAAATGTATTTATAGTCCTCTTACATGCCAAGTAATACAACACTTAACGTTATGGTTTCCCTCTGGTTCTTCATGGGCAGAGAATGTATCTCCTGCAGTGATGATGTTTCAGGGGTATAGCATAACATTAGGCCCACGTGTGGCCTGCTGTGGCTAAAGTCTCTGTGTGTAGTCTGCACTTGTTGTAGAAGGCTTCTCTTCTCAAAGCAGATGATCAACTATATCATCCTGATTTGTAGCCTTGCAGAACTTTATGCACCCTTATTCTGGAGCCCTCTTTTCTCTCTCCTTCTCTGCTTCTCACCCAGACCTTTCCTGTTCCTTCCAGGAAGTGACATCATCCAGAATCCTCCTACAATTTAGGTCAAAAATAGATGCAAGGTCTTGCCCCTAGATGGCAGCAGAGCACCAGCAATGGCATTGGAATGCACAAGTCAATAATGTTGCGAAGGGGGTTTGCCACTATTGAACTTGTACCCAGGGTCGGCCTGTCCCACCGGGGAACAGGTGAATCCACCGATGGGCCCTGAGCCCCGACTATTAGTCCTTATGTTACCAATGCAGATGCATTGGTCAGGGGTCCGATCGGGATCCTTACCATCCCGATCGGGCCCCTGACCAGTGGCGTAGCGATCGCGGTCGCAGGGGGTGCGACCGCGACTGGGCTCGGCGGAGTATGATGCCCGTGGCCAGCTGGAGATGGCCGGGGCCCCGGACCACTATGATAGCGGTCGGGGAAAGCCTGTTTCCCCGACCGCTATACATACTGTTATTGGAAAGGGGCCCTGGCATATTGCAGGCCCCTTTCCAATAGATAGCAGGACAGGGCACCCAGGGGAGGTGACTGAAAATAATAAATAGATATTCTCACCTCTCCTGGGCACAGCGTTCTCTCCGGCGCTCTTCCATCCTGTGATTGAGGCCTGTGATTAGGCCCCAGTGGTCACATGCGGCGCGGCCGCGTAATGATGTCAGTGTGCCCCCACGTGACCTCTGAGGCCCAATCACAGGCCTCAGCAGCGACATCGGAAAAAGGCCTGAAGACGGCAGGATGGAGAGAGGATGCCAAGGAAAGGAAAGGTAAGGGAAAGTGAGTATGAATGTTTGTTATTTTTAATCACTTCCCCTGGGCCTCCGATTATTATACTCTGGGGTCTGCGGAGACCCCAGAGTATAATAATAGCACCGAAGCGGGAGGGGGCTGTTGGGTGCTTATAATACTGTGTGGGGGCCACTGTAGAGCATATACTACTGGGTGGGGGCCACTGTAGAGCTTATACTCCATACAGTGGCTCCTTCACTGGTCCCATATACTGTATGAGGACCATTGATGGGTCAATTATATTGTTGGGGGGGGGCAGTGATGGAGGCCAATAGCCTGGGGTACATTAAAGGGGTTGTGTAGAATAACATTTTTTTTTTTTTTAATTACGCCGGGGCAGGTGAAAAAAACAAAACAAAACAAAAAAAAACAAACTTTCTCTCCTGTCCCCAGCGTCTCTCAGCGTAGTTCAGTCCTGCAGCTCTGTTGGTGACACCTGAGAACAATCAGCGGCCTAAGGGAAGGGACCTGGGATGTCACAGCCAGTGAGGACTTCCGGCAAAAAGAAGAGAGCTGAGCTGCAGGACCGGACCGTGCTGGGAGGACACCGGAGAAAGGTAAGTATGTTTAGTTTGTTTGTTTTTTTGGGGGGGGGGGTATTGGGGATTCACCTCCCCCGGACTAATTATAAAAAAGAAATAAATTATACTGGATAACCTCTTTAAAGTGTGGCGCATTAGGGGGGCCCTGGGGGGTATATTAAAGGGGTTGTCCAGGCACAATTTGTTATGGTTTATCCTCAGGATAACCTGATAGATAGATACCTGATCTGTAGGGGGATGACCCCGGACCGATCAGCTGTATGGAGCCACTTTTGATGCCCGTCCTGTACACAATACAGGGCCAGAAGCAGAAAGTTCTGTCCACTGTGTATTAGCCGGGCACCTTCACTGCGCATGAGCATGAGCCATAAAAAAGATTAACCCTGGACAACCCCTTTAATATGCATCACACAGTTTAATGTCCCTCCCCCCACAGGATGTCAGCCCCCATCACTGTTCCCACACAATATATTGACCCCATCACTGTTCCCCATACAGTATGGGGGACCAGTGAAGAGGCCACTATTTGGGGGGACCAGTGAAGTGACCATAGAAAAATTTGGCTCAGACAACCCCTTAAAAGAGGTTGTCAATAAACTGGAGCGACCACTATGGCGGCCGCCAGGGAAGTGTAAAAATAAGAAAATTTTTGAAAAAAAAGCATACTCACCTGTCCCCAGCACCCCGTTGTCCCATGCCTGTGTCTGTTCGGTCTCATGGCGGCGCCTCATTTCTGAAAATCCTGTACCTAATTGGTCTTAACGGTCACATGAGGTGCAGGACTCCCAGCAAGGAGTCGCCGGTATGAGACTGAATGGACACTGGCAGCGGACAACGGAGCGCCGGGGACAGGTGAGTATGCTTTTTAATTTATTTATTTTTTACTTTACACCTCCCGCCAGCCACATGGGTTGCGCCAATTCCTGGACAACCTCTTTAAAGGATTTATCCATCTTTCTAATATTGATGGCCTGTCCTTAGGATAGGCCATCAATATTACATCTGCGATGATACAACAGTCAGGACCTCTGCAGATCAGCTTTTCCAGGACAGTGCGGCTACAGGTAAAGATAACACGCTGTTCACTTGCCATACAAGGTGTAGCAGTAGGTTTAGGTAGTGCAGTGATGCACATGGTATAGTGGGTTAGCAGCGTGGCTCCCGACATGTTATTACCTTTAGCCGCCCTGTCTCGGTACCGCTGATCTGGAGGGGTCCTGATGGTGGGCCCCTAGAAACAATTCCACTGGTGGGCCCTAGACATCCCAGTCTGCCACTGCTTGTACCCCTTACACATTCCCCCTTTTTAATGAGTGCAGTCCCTGTGCAACAACTTTAAAGTCTTGGAGATGGCCAGGCTGTACTCCCTGTGTAGACCAAGGGGGGGTATCTCAGACTCAGGCCTAGGTTCAACATCCCAGTCTCCTGTGCTAGGGTTGACTATCCACCATTCTGACTGTTCTGGTACCGGGTCTTCTTCAGTAGGCTGAGGTAGAGGTTCTGTAGCTGGGAAGGTGCAGGGTCTCAGCATATTCCTGAGGAGATTTCAACTAGGTCCTTCACAATTTTCTGTCTTTACTGCATACACTGGCGAACGGGGGTCAATCTGTCGACCCACCACATGTGGCAGCCACTCCCATTTGGGCTCCAACTTCCCCATCCCTCGAGCTTGCTTGTTGCGGACTAAAACCTGATCTCCAGGTTGGAAGGGAACTATCATAATTGGTTCCTTGGTCTCTGAACGCTGATGTGTTTCCTTCATTAGAATCCGGGTTCGCTTCAGACAGTATTAGTGTTCTTGCAACCACTCTGTTGGGGGTCTGTTGCTCCACTTCTTCTTCAGGGTGTTCCATCAGTAGGGCTAGCGGTAGCCTTCCAAAATGTCCAAACAACAATTGGTAGGGGGTGTACCAGTGGTGCTATGGATGGTGCGATTGTACGCCAATACCACATTGTCCACAAACTCTGGCCAGTGCTCTTGATGCTCCTCTCCCAATGTGCAGATCATGCCCAGAAGTGTCCGATTGAATCGTTCGCACATACCGTTTCATTGTGGATGATAATGGGTTGTTCTTGACTTCCAAATCCCATGGTACTGACACAGTTCCCGAACAACCACAGCTTCAAAATTTGGACCTTGACCAGACAAAATTCACTTGGGACATCCATAAGGCCAAATTACATGCTTCCACAATCCTTCTGCAGTGGTGGTTGCTGTCTGGTCATATGTTGGCACGACCACTGTAAACTTGGAGAAGTGGTTGACGCAGATGAGTGCATATTTGTGCCCTGAAGTCACGGCTTGTACTGTCAAGAAATCTGTAGTTAGAAGTTCAAATGGTTCATTTGTCACAATGGTCAGTGGTGGGGTTTGTGCTACCCCTGGTGCAAAGAAGTAATTCCTCAGTAATTGAACAGTCTTTTCCGCACAGCAGTGGCCTGAACTACGATGGATTACCTGCCAGACATTTACCACTGAATCTGGAGGCATTACCACTTGCCAGACTTCACGATGTTCTTTGGGACTTCCAATCTTTCCCACTGACGCAGGAGGGCACGTCCCCAGGAAGTGAGACTTGCTCGTTCTTCATACTTTAATTTGCATTTCCATCTGACGGTTTTACACTTCCCTGCTCTTTGTGAAGTTTGTATTGGAGGTATTTCAACTGCTTCCAGTTGTTCATCCACTTCAAGACCCGAATGATTTAATGGTCTTCGCAAGAGAGCATCCGCATTCCCGTTGTTTTTTCCCGGCTTATAGCGGATCATATAATCAAACCGGGCTAAGCGGGCTACCCAATGTTGCTCCAATGCCCCCAGCTTTGCTGTCGACAAGTAGGCCAGAGGATTGTTGTCTGTATAGATTTCCACTCGACTCCCTGCTAGATACTCAGCAAATTTTTCTGTGACTGCCCAGACTATGGCCAGCAGTTCCAGGCGGAAAGAGCTGTAATTAGCTGCATTTCTTTCTGTGGGTCTCAGACTTCGACTGCCATATGCAATTACTTTCTCTTTTCCATCCTGAATTTGTGAAAGGACTGCCCCCAAGCCTTGCAAGCTGGCATCCGTGTTCAACCGGAATGGCAATGTGTACAGGGGCTATCACAAGTTTTGTTTTCAGTTCCTGAAAAGCAGACTGATGGTCTCCGGTCCCCTGTGAAGTCAAGTCTGCTTGGTCAAATGTTTTCATTTTCTGAGGATGCCCAACTAGCAGTTGGTGCAGTGGAGCTGAAGTCTTGGCAAAACCTTCAATGTAGCGCCGATAGTATCCCACCTGGCCCAAGAAGGATCGCACCAACGTCTTTGTCTTCGGCACCGTCCACTTCATCACGGCTCTTACTTTCTCAGAGCCACCCCATATTCAGAGACAACATGGCCTAAGTATTTAATTTGTTTCCTTCCAATGCGGCACTTAGCAGGTTTTAGCTTTAGGCCGAAATTCTTCAACCGTGTAAAGACAGCCCTTAAATGCTGGAGATGTTCCTTAAAGGAGCTGGAGTACACCACAATGTCGTCGAAGTAGACCATGACGGACTCAAAATTCAGATCTCTCAAACATCGCTCCATCAGGCGGTGGAAGGTGCTGGGAGCATTCATAAGTCCAAACGGCATCCGATTAAACTCAAAGAGGCCCATTGGTGTTATAAAGGCCATTTTCTCTTTATCTGACTCCTTGAGTGGCACCTGCCAATACCCACTGGCTAAATCAAGAGTGGTGAAATACTTTACTTTCCGAAGGGCAGTCAGTGTCTCTTCTACCAGCGGCAATGGGTAAGCATCTCGATGGGTGCAGGTATTCAGCTTCCTGTGGTCCACACAGAATCTGAGGGCTCCGTCATTCTTTCTCACTAGAATAATGGGTGCCACCCATGGACTTTTGCTCTCTCTTATCACCTGCCCTTGCATCATCTTCCACAGGAGCCCTTTAATCTCTTGGTACAGGGCTGGAGGAATATTTTGGTACCTCTCCCTCACTGGAACAGTGGTGCTGGTATCAATCGCATGCTCCATTACCTCGGTACAGCCATACTCTTCATCATGCCGAGTAAAGACTTCAAGAAACTCATGTAGTAACCGACGCAGAGCCTCCACCAGACTCCTCTCTAAGTGAAGACTCTCCAGACCAAGCTGTTCCCACAGTCTTTCAAATTCCTCTGGCTCCCATGGATAACCTTAGGCGGTACCTGGAGCCACCAAATTCAGGGGCGCAGCTAGTCCGGCTATATTATCACTGTGCAACACATGGACTTCAGCTAACACAATACGGGGTGGAATGCTCACCTCCATTTCACTCACATTTACCAGCTGTACTGCCACCATTCCACGTTGCACCCTGCTGAAAGTGCATGCAACAGCCTAGGGGGAATGTTCTGTGATAGGAGCTGAGGACTCCACTGAGACTGTGGCTCCCTTTAGCTTGTTATGAGTACCCACAGTCAGGGGTATGGTGACCTGTTGCCGGGGGTGAATATGCACGGCACTATGACAGGGGACTTGCACTATTCCCGCCGTGCCCACCATGTCAGCAAACCTGCTCTGCTGCACACATGTTTGCTGGAGCTGCATTAGGGTCTGACGTACCTCTTGGGTGACATTTATGTGCTTATCATATCCCTCACCCAGCTCCTTTATAAGGAACCCATCTTGTTCTTGCAGAATGTTCATGCCCACTATCACATTCACCCCATCACGGATACAGTCTCGGACCACCACAATCCCACTTTTTGTTTAAAGACCCTTCCAAACAACTCCACATCCATCCAGGTGACTCCTACCACCTGAATGGGCAAATTATTAGCTGCTGTAAAATTAACCCGGGGGGCTCAAGTCCATATTGACGCTGGAAGCAAGCCTGGTAAAGCTGGCTGGACATTGTAGAGACCTCAGACCCTGTATCAATCAGACATGCCACCAATAGTCCATTTATTCTTGCCTAGACCACAGGGCAACATTCAGCAATGTTCCTTGGAGAAGAAGGAGGGCCCTTGGGAAGGGAGTCCACCCCTTGGACTCAGCAGCAGGCGCCTTTAGTTTAAAGGCGGTTGGTTAGGAGGCTTGGGCTGTGTAGCTGTACAGGTACAGGCTAAGTGGCCTTGTTCTCCACACTTCCAACACCGACGGGTGTCACCCAGCCTGGTACGACCTCCCCACTGCCTTCACTCAGTCAGCTCACCTGAGTGCCTCAGTTGAGAGCCTTCATCCTTAAGTTCTCTTAGGGAATCACAAAGGTCCTTAGCAAACTCATAGAATGTGTTTCCTGGAGTCTCTCTGTGCTGTAATTCTTGCACAGCCACACACGCGCTTTCCAGCTCATCTTTTGTTAACTCAATGGCTTTACGCATAACATCCTGTAAGGACACATCGTCCGCCAGTCTCACATAGTCCTGTAGAGCCCGCTTGGTTATGCGGCACCTGAGCCTGGAGATGAACTGATCCCGGAGCAGGCGGTCAGCATTCAGCACAGCGGAGCACCCTTCCTGATCCTTCTTCATGAGCTGCTTCCACAACACCTCTAGAGCCACTGAGAATTGCTCTACCTGTAACCCCCACTGTTAACCTCCCAGACTATAGCAGGTTTACCAGAGGGGTTGAAAATTGCAATCTTGGGCATAGAAACTATTACAGCAATCCATATGTGAGTGAAATCCTGCCATAAACAGTCTATAAAGAAAAAGAACTTTATTTGCAAAATGTTCCATCAGCACCTGAAGCAGAGGGAGGAAGTAGGAGGAGCCTGGCAGAAGGAAGAGGAGACTGCAATGGCAGAGCTGTGAGGAAGTGTGGGGAATCCTCTGTCTGATCTTGGAGCAGATTCTGAGGACTGTTTCACCATATCTTAGGGAGAAAAAGAGGAATAAAGAGACCCCTCCATTTCACCTGAAGCAGAAAGAGAGAGGAACAAGAGCAAGTCAGGCTCCAACAGTTTCACCTGAGGTACAGTGAGAAACACAGACACCATTTTACCTAAGGTAACCCCAGAGATAGAGCCTCCTCCATTTTGTTTTTGAGACACTTGCTATTAAGCCACAGAGATCTCCCTTCAGAGGTGAAAAGACTAAGGGTGGGTTCACACTTGCGCTTGAGTCCATCCGCTGCCAATCCGAGTGAAGCTCTCGGGAAACTGGATAGGCATCGGATAGCGACAGGTTAGCGACGCATTGCTTAAAAACCCATTCATTTGGTTGGGTTTTTAAAGCAATGCGTGGATGTGCGCTTACACCCTCTGCGCTGCAAATCCAGTTTTTTCGTCGGAAACAAAGTTGGACATGCAGGACTTCGTTTCCGGCGATAAAAAACTGGATTCGCGGCACAGAGGGTGCAATCGGACACCCGCGCATTGCTTTAAAAACCCATTCAAATGAATGAGTTTTTAAGCAATGCGTCGCTAACCTGTCGCTATCCGGTGCCTATCCAGTTTCCCGAGAGTTTCACTCAGATTGGCAGAGGACGGACTCCAGAGCAAGTGTGAACCCACCCCAAGCCGCTCTGACCAGAGCTAATATAACAGTGAGCTAAGCACTAAGAGGAGAAGTTACTTGCTGGACATCTGTATTATTACAGTCATATGAAAAAGTTTGGGCACCCCTATTAATCTTAATCATTTTTAGTTCTAAATATTTGGGTGTTTGCAACAGCCATTTCAATTTGATATATCTAATAACTGATGGACACAGTAATATTTCAGGATTGAAATGAGGTTTATTGTACTAACAGAAAATGTGCAATATGCATTAAACCAAAATTTGACCGGTGTAAAAATTTGGGTACCCTTATCATTTTATTGATTTGAATACTCCTAACTACTTTTTACTGACTTACTGAAGCACAAAATTGGTTTTGTAACCTCACTGAGCTTTGAACTTCATAGCCAGGTGTATCCAATCATGAGAAAGGGTATTTAAGGTGGCCAATTGCAAGTTGTTCTCTGAGCCTTTGTCAAGCCAGGCTTGACAAATCAGTGGAACTGAAACGTCATTTACAATTGGAATAAAATTCACCATTTTGGCTTGGAACTACTGGAGTGCTGCCTTTTTCCTTAAATAATTAAAAGTTAAGTTTTATTTGATTAATTGGTCCTCTGCTTAAGACATATCTCTTATATATATAAAAATGAGTTTCTGTCTGTCTGTCTGTCTGTTCTTTATGCGCGACCAAACGACTGGACCGATCCTCACCAAATTTGGCACACATCTACATCAGGTGTCCGGGAATATTATAGACTGGGTCTCAGCTCTCTTGGACATACCGTTCCTGAGATACAGTATTCCCAAAAAATGACCAACATTAGCTATTACAAGCCTGCAAGTCTTTCACTCATACACTCAACTGCCATACACACGGTCACATGTCCCTTATCAGCCAATAAGAGCTCACTGGCGCTTACTCTCCTCAGGCACACAGGTTTCCATAGCAACCAAGCTATGTGTTACACGAGCAGGTAACGGCCTATTAAAAAAAAAAACAAAAAAAAACATCAAGGGCCCGCAAGGACCCCTAATGTCCCAGGCCCTGTGGCAGCCTCTACCACTGCTACCCCGGTATTTACGCCACTGACTGGACTGCCATATTGGATTTGAGCATTCTTATAAATTGAAACATTTTTAAACTACTCATGCCTCCTGCAGCAAAACGCATGGCTGCTGCTCGAGCTAATGACAACTCTCAGCAGACCCAAGCCTGTCTCTAATCTGACAAGATATGTCACAGACAACAGCGAGCTGCTGAAACAACCCAGCAGACCCAAGCCCGTCTCCAATCTGACAAGGCATTGTCAGCCACTTGCACACAGCTGCACTCCATGTTTCCATAACAACCCAGCCATTTTTCTTCACTGCTGTAGGTCAGCTTTAAAGGGGAAGGGCACTGTGAATGACACTGTTACACAAGGTCACATACACACAGCTTTACTCCAGGTTTTCCATAACAACCGATCGCAGGTCTTTCACTGATATCCAAACTGAGATACACATGATCACATGACGCTTATGGACCAATGGAAAATCACAGGTTCTTCAGTCTTGACATACACAAAGCTTTACACCAGGTTTCCATAGCAACAAAGCTATTTATGACTTGCATGAGTCAATAGCAGTTCCAGGTCTTTAAATATTCAGTCATATGATGTGTATCAGCCAATATAAGTTCACATTTCATTTACCAGGTTTCCATAGAAACACAGCCAAAAATAGACTGTACCTATACTGGACTGCCATACTGGATGTCAAGTGCAAAACTGGCCAATTCTTATGGGGTCACTACACAAACAAAACATGAAATATACCCGTGCGCAGCTGGGTCCTTCTGCTAGTCTCTTATATATATAAAAATGAGTTTCTGTCTATCTGTCTGTCTGTTCTTTATGCGCGACCAAACGACTGGACCGATCCTCACCAAATTTGGCACACATGTACATCAGGTGTCCGGGAATATTATAGACTGAGTCTCAGCTCTAAAGGATGTACCATTCCTGAGATACAGTATTCCCAAAAAATGACCAGCATTAGCTAATACAAGTCTGCAAGTCTTTCACTCATATTCCAACTGCCATACACACGGTCACATGTCCCTTATCAGCTCACAGACGCTTAGTCTCCTCAGGCACACAGGTTTCCATAGCAACCAAGCTATTTATGACCTGTATTAGTCAATAGCAGTTCGCAGGTCCTTAAATATTCAGTCATATCATGTGTATCAGCCAATATAAGTTCACATTTAATTTACCAGGTTTCCATAGCAACACAGCCATAAATAGACTGTACCTATACTGGACTCAGTGGCGTAACTAGGAATGTCTGGGCCCCAAGGCGAACATTTGACATGGGAATCCACCCGGTAACCCCACCCCCCACACAAACTGCATTCCTACACACATTGTTATGCCCCACAGTGGCCCCTGCACACACTATTATGCCCCATAGTGGCCCTTGCACACCGTTCTGCCCCATAGTGGACCCTGCACAGTATTATGCCCCATAGTGGCCCCTTCATATAATATTATGGGCACTTCTGGCTACCTCTTCAATGTTGGACCAGATGTCGCGTGAGCCAGGCATGCATTGCAAAGCATAATGACGTTGGACTGGCCCACCGACATCTGGGGCGTCACTAAGGAGGCCCGAAGCCTGCTGGAGCGCAGGAAAGGTAAGTAACAGTGTTTTTTATGTTCCCTCAACTCCTCGAGGCCTCCAATCATTATACTCTGGGGTCTGAAAAGACCCCAGAGTATAATGATAGCAGTGTTTGTGTGGTTCACGGCCCACAGGCCTTACTTACCGATCCCCGCTCCTGCTCACAGCCGTGTCCGCAGAAGGTGAAGCGCAGGTGCCGTGAGCAGGAGCGGGGATAGGTAAGTAAATAGGGTCCGTTACCTGCTGGTGTTACACCAACAGGTAACGGCCTATTAAAAAAAAACAACAGGGGCCCGCCGGGAACCGTAATGTCCCCGGCCCTGTGGCAGCCTCTACCACTGCTATTTACGAATAGAATGGAATTTACGCCACTGACTGGACTGCCATACTGGATTTCAGCATTCTTATAAATTGAAACGTTTTTAAACTACTCATGCCCCCTGCAGCTCAATTCATGGCTGCTGCTCAAGCTAATGAAAACTCTCAGCAGACCCAAGCCCGTCTCCAATCTGACAAAGCATTGTCAGCCATATGCACACAGCTGCACGCCATGTTTCCATAACAATCCAGCCATTTTTCTTCACTGCTGTGGGTCAGCTTTAAAGGAGCAGGGCACTGTGGATGACACTGTTACACAAGGTCACATACACACAGCTTTACTCCAGGTTTTCCATAACAACCGATCGCAGGTCTTTCATGATATCCAAACTGAGATACACATGATCACATGACGCCAATGGACCAATGGAAAATTGCAGGTTCTTCCGTCTTGACATACACACAGCTTTACACCAGGTTTCCATAGCAACCAAGCTATTTATGACCTGTATGAGTCAATAGCAGTTCGCAGGTCCTTAAATATTCAGTCATATGACGTGCATCAACCAATATAAGTTCACATTTCATTTACCAGGTTTCCATAGCAACACAACCATAAATAGACTATACCTATACTGAACTGCCATACTGGATGTCAAGTGCAAAACTGGGCAATTCTTATGGGGCCACTACACAAACAAAAACTTAAATGTACCCGTACAATGGGTCCTTCTAGTATAATAATAATAATCCTTTATTAGTCCCACCATGCGGAAATTCAGTGTGTTACAGCAGCAAGGATATGCAATGCAAGATAAGCAATACAAATACACATACACTATATACAAAATGTTCCAAGGTAGAGGCATCCCATTGATAGTAGACAGACAGATAGAAAGGTACAGATAAAGAAGTAGTGGGGGGGGGGGATATCACAACAGAAAAAAATTTCAGTCCTCTGTGTGTAATGATGTCCACTTAGGTGTTGGTTGTACAGCCTGACTGCAGCAGGGAGGAAAGACTTCCGATAGTAGTTGGTCACTGACAGTACTGCCCAGCGCTATCATGGTCTCATGCATGGGATGGGAGTTATTCTCCCACATGGAGCTCACCACGGACAGTATCCTTCTGTCGCCCACCACCTGCACTGGGTCCAGGGGGCTCCCCAGGACAGAGCTGGCCCTTCTAATCAGCTTGTCGAGTTTACTTCTATCCCTGGTCGATATACTGCTCCCCCAGTAGGCCACTCCGAAGAAGATGGCTGATGCCACTACCGAGTTGGAAAAAGTCCTAAGAAGTGCCCCCTGGACTCCAAAGGCTCTCAGCCTCCTAAGCAGGTAGAGCCTGATGTGGCCCTTCCTGTACAGGACCTCCATGTGATCTGCCCAGTCCAGCTTATTATTAAGGAGCACACCCAGGTACTTATAGGTGTTGACAATCTTGATGCCCGTCCCCTGGACGTCCACTGGTTTAGAAGGGCATCCGCATTTACGAAAGTCCACCACCATCTCCTTGGTCTTCCCAGCGTTAATCCTCAGGTGGTTTCGCTGGCACCAGTCCACAAAATCCCTGTTCAGTTCTCTGTACTCCCTGTCATCTTCATCTGTGATGAGGCCTACTATTGCAGAGTCATCAGAATACTTCTGTAGGCACCTAAAATCTGCAGTGTACAGTGTGAAAAGGAAAGGGGCAAGAACTGTACCCTGCGTTGCCCCCGTATTACAGATCACGGTATCTGACACACAGTCCCGGGCTCTCACATACTGAGGTTGATTTGTGAGGTAGTCTAGGATCCAATTGGAGAGGTGGTGGTCCACTCCAGCAAGGGCCAGCTTGTCCCTCAGTAACCCCGGCTGTATGGTGTTAAAAGCACTGGAGAAATCAAAGAACATTATTCTCACAGTGTTCCCTGGTTTCTCCAGGTGAGAAAGGGCCCTGTGTAGAAGGTGAATGATGGCATCATCCACCCCAATGCCTGGCCGATAAGCAAACTGGAGAGGGTCCATAGCCAGGCTCACTAGAGGGTGGAGATGTGTGAGAACCAATTTCTTTAAGACCTTCATCAGGTGGGAAGTCAATGCTACGGGTCTGTAGTCGTTTAGGTCCATAGGATGAGGTTTCTTTGGAACCGGTACCACACAAGAAGATTTCCACAGATCAGGTATTATTTCTCGCTTCAGACTCATATTAAACATATATGTAATAATACTACTCGGCTGATCCCCACAAGTCATAATTAGCCTTGCACTGATGCCATCTGGCCCTGCAGCCTTCTCAATTTTGATCTTTTTCAGCTCTCTTCTCACTTGGGCACATGTGAAGGTCAGACTGTGGTCAGATAATGACAACGGATTGCTGGATTTACTGGTCTGGTGGGAAGTAGCCACAGGGGGTGAAGTCAGTGTGGTAGAGGGAACTGAAAGACATGCTGGGGTGGGAGGAGCTGGTGTGTGATCAAATCTATTGAAGAATAGATTTAATTCATTAAGCCAATTAACATCTGCTACCACTTGGGAGTTGGACTGTCTGTGACCCGAGATTGAATTAAGCCCCTTCCAGACAGCCCTTATATCTTTTCTTTTCATTTGCTTTTCCATTTTTTCCTTATAATTTGATTTTTCCTGCCTGATTTGGCGTCTAAGCTCATTTTGTACCTCCCTCAGCCCCACCTTATCTCTTGCCTTGAATGCCATCTTTTTCTCCTTAAGTAGTGTTTTTATATCAGAATTATTCCATGGTTTGTTATTGGAGAAGCACCTCACCACTTTTCTGGGTACTGTGTTGTCCACACTCTTCAGACCCCAGAGTATAATGAATGGAGGGACAGGGTAGGTGATTAAAAATAAAAAACAGTGTTACTCACCTCTCATGGCTTCTGGCGCCAGTCTTCAAGTCTCTTCTTCTGATCTTAGGGACTACATGAATGACGTCAGAGAACGCTGAAACCTGTGACTGGGCCTCAGCGGTCACGTCTGCATCATGACGCAAAATGACAGTGACGTAAACCATGTGACATCACGTTGGTGTCATTTTGCATCAAGACGCATTATGACATCTCTAAGACTAGAGACGACAGGTGCTGGGGTCCAGGAGTGGTGAGTAAACACTGTTTTTAATGCTTCCTCACATTCCCCGAGGCTCTGCTCATTATACTCTGTGTTCTGACCCCAGAGTATAATAATGGTTCCGAAGCCAATATATTTGGAAAATTCGTAAAGAAAACCGTGCCTGCCTAACTGAGCCTACCTATAAAATAGGGCCACTATAGGGTCAGACCCCTTGCAACGTATCACAGTTTTTCCCGCAACGCTTTTCACAGAAAGCCCGCAGAGGTTTCCTCCCATCCATTATTCAGTGACTGAAAAACACTGTTTGCAACACGTGGGGCTCCAGCCTTAAACATTTTTCCAGGGCAACTTTCAGTTCCCAATGTGCTCCTTGTCATGTTTTTTACATTATAGGCAATGGGAACAGATGAAGTTTGAGAGGGTTCCGTCCACATCTGTGACTATTACCATTAATGTTCATCCTATGAGGTAGTGTGAACATACCCTAAGAAATTGTTTAATACTTGATACTTGTAATATAGTATATTTATATTAGTATGACAATGAATATTGCAATTTCTTTTATAGAAGACCTGTCACCAAGTGCAAAACACTAAATGCCATACAGTCGATTGCTGCTGTGCCCCTGAACGATATGGTGTTTTCTTTATTAATCCCGGAAGGTTTTATGTAAATAAGCTCTTATTCACCAAGTGGGCAGTAACCGTTTATTTTTTCAGAGTAAATAAAAGGTCACTACCCACTTGGAGAATACGATCTAATTTGCATATAACCTACTGGCGGCCATATCTAATAAACAGGTTGAAGGCTTACATTAAAAAAAAAACTATAAAAAAACTCAAAATTGTTCAGGAGCACAGCAGCAAACAGATGGGGTTTGGCATTTAGCATTTTGTGACAGTTCCTGTTTAAGTGATGTTACATGGGAAGGGGTTAAAATGATAAGAAAAAGCAAAGCATCTACTGTAAATCTATCTTAGGATGAAGTGATTTCATACATACTGTTGTCAGCATGCATTTTGTTCCCTTATATAGCCAGTGTTCATCCTAATATGTAATGATTGTAGTCCGAGCCCACGTGATATAGTTAAGTATGTAATGGTTAAAAAACTCTCAGGCAGGATTTCAGTCTGGCGACAGTCACCTCCCTGTCCTGTAGCCCAAGCAGGAAGCAGTGTGCTGTGTGTTGTGTTGCGTGCCTGTGTGTTGCTCGGTAGCCAGTGTTTATCTGGGGACACACACACTGTCACACTTAACAACCAGCTCACCCCAGGCCATGTGTGGATGTCATTTGTACACTTCTGCAAAAGGGCATAAAGTCAGTATGACAGGACATGGTTTTGCAGGCAAGATTTGTAACCCTTTCATGACTAGGTGACATAAGCACAGTAAAGCTATGAACCAACAGACTGCTCTGAAAACTGAGGCAACCACCATCATTTTCTTGCCTCTCTACTATACTATAAATCTCCAACTAGGACATCCTCACTGCACATTTCTGCCTCTGCCGGGTGCCCACTGGGTGCTCCAAAACATAGTTTGTGCCTAGGCTGGCTACTGCAGCTTGCTATATGGAGTTTTATATGGTCAGTGATACACCAGCATTGGTTCCATAGTACATGCCAAGCACGTGCCAAGTAAAATGCACAATGGGGGAAATTTATTATCCCATCTATGCCAGTTTTCTTGCACTAAATGTGTGACACATTTTACTTTTTGCATCCTGCTTGCCACTTTCTGTGAGTTTAGCTGGTGTGGGGCAGAGAACAGAGAGGGAGGGGATGCCTCGACCCAACATATAACTGTTTTCTGACATGAGTTATACAGTAACTGGCGTAGTTTTCCATTCTGGTGCATGGGCGTGCACCTGATTTGTTAAGAGGCCAGAGCCTCTTATAAATCAGATGTGCCTTCCGCCTGCCTTGATAAATCTCCTCAATGACCCATACATTCAAATGAATTGACAGTCACAAGTACGGACAGGTACGAACTCTATAATTTGCAACTTTTCAATTCAGCCTGGACACACAGCCGCAAAATCTACAGTTGTGTGTATGGGTCCATTGAAATGTATGGATCTGTACTTTTATCCACAATTGCTGCCCCACTATTGAGAATAAAAATACGTTTGTGTGCATGAGACCTAAAAGCTACATTGTGGAAAATAAAGAATAAATGTAAAAAGAGTAATCTGGGAATTACAGATAGTATAAGTGGCAGATGATGTACTCCTCCAAACTTCATTGGTGTTACTGCAGATCAACCCAATGAGACCGACTTAGACAAGGCATTGACTGAAGTTAGAGGATAAAATCTGGTGCAGCTTTTAGACTTTCTAGTCTAAGTTTATACCACTTATTAGATTGGTTACTGTGGGCCAGCATCTGGTTCAAATTCGATGCATATTGTTGCATCTTAAGCCCAGTCCCTTTTTGAGAAGCCATGCTCCCTATTTTTTCAGATGAAGAGAAAGTGCTGAAATCATATAATAAATGTTCTGCACTGCAGACAGGCCAGGTATTTTTGAGCTAACTAACCCAGAATTCAAGTGCATTAGCTTAGCTAATCCACCCCATTTCTTAATGTCATTTTTAGAGAAAACTAAGATATGGGGAGTTGTGTGTTGGGGCCTCCCCACCGCTTCCTCTGTTCCCGTGCCTGACTATGACATTCTCATTTGGCTAACAGCATAGCAGCTCTGCAGGTCAATAGGCTGCTCTTCCCTTGATCAGTATGTTCTCTCTATGTCATTTACAACCTGGAAATGGTGATAAGAGAAACCTATTCAAAAGATGACATTCTTAAAATGGGGCCTTCATGAAGAAAAGGCTTGCATGGCACTTGAAAAATTTATAGATGACTATTTTGTGCTGAAATACAAGAAGTGTTTGTGTCACATTATAAATATAGCATGGCAAAAGTTCTTGTAAATAAAGCATGCTTACAAGAATGTACTTACATGCTATGAGAGCCATATTAATATACAACTACTTCTATAAATAACTATATATGACTGTGAAGACTAGAGCTTCAAAAAGGAAGAAAATGACAATTCCCTCTCTAATCTCTGACACACGGGGTAAAGTCCTCAAGAGCCAACTCTTAGATGCTCTCACCCAAAACCTGTGCCTAAATCCACCAGATAGCTGTCTTCAGTAGTTGCCTACCACACCATAACTATGGCATCAAGACAGTTCCCATGCTGTGTGTGTGTGTGTGTGTGTGTGTGTGTGTGTGTGTACGGGGGGAGTCATTTTACTCATGAGTATGCATAGCTCCCAACCATCCCGCATCTGGCGGGACTGTCCCGACTTTACACTGCTGTCCCGCGGTCCCGCATAGCTTACAATTTGTCCCGCTATGCCCCTGAAGTGTTTTGCTATTAACAAACTTTATTAGGGTAGGGTAAAGGCTAAATGGTGGATGCTAAATTCTAGTGGCTAAAGGACCTTTGATGACGTCATGACCATGTGATCAGACTCTTGTGTGGGCGGAACTATTCTGGATACTGCTGGACAGTGTGATGTTACACAGAGAAAGCTGCTGGGAACGAGAGTGATCGAAGATGAGGATAGAAGAGACAGCATGTGTGACCAAGAGGTGGGAACTGGGGGCAGATGTAGGTGGCAGTTAAACTGAAGGCACTTAAGGGGGCAATTAAACTGGTGGCAGATAAAGGGAGACATTAAATTGGTGGTAGATGGAGGGGCAATTAAACTGGTGGCAGATGAACGGGCAGTTAAACTGAAGGCAGGTGAAGGGGGCATTAACCTGGTGGCAGATAAAGGGGGACATTAAATTGGTGGTAGATGGAGGGGACAATTAAACTGGTGGCAGATGAAGGGGGCATTAAGCTGGTGACAGATGAAGGGGACATTAAATTGGTGGCAGATAAAAGGGGGCATTAAACTGGGGGCAGATGGAGGGTGACATTAAACTGGGGGCAACTGAAGGAGGACATTAAACCGTGGTGGATAGCTGGAGGGGGACATGTCTGCCTCCAGCTGCCCCATAGTTTAATGTCCCCCTCCAACTACCCCCACTGTTTAATGTCACTCTCCAGCTGCCCCATAGTTTAATGTCACCCTCCAGCTGCCCCATAGTTTAATGTCCCCCTCCAACTACCCCCATAGTTTAATGTCACCCTCCAGCTGCCCCATAGTTTAATGTCACCCTCCAGCTGCCCCATAGTTTAATGTCCCCCTCCAACTTCCCCCATAGTTTAATGTCACCCTCCAGCTGCCCCATAGTTTAATGTCACCCTCCAGCTGCCCCATAGTTTAATGTCACCCTCCAGCTGCCCCATAGTTTAATGTCACCCTCCAGCTGCCCCATAGTTTAATGTCCCCCTCCAACTACCCCCATAGTTTAATGTCACTCTCCAGCTGTCCCATAGTTTAATGTCACCCTCTAGCTGCCCCATAGTTTAATGTCACCCTCCAGCTGCCCCATAGTTTAATGTCACCCTCCAGCTGCCCCATAGTCTAATGTCCCCCTCCAACTACCCCCATAGTTTAATGTCACCCTCCAGCTTCCCCATAGTTTAATGTCACCCTCCAGCTGCCTCATAGTTTAATGTCCCCCTCCAACTACCCCCATAGTTTATTGTCACCCTCCAGCTGCCTCATAGTTTAATGTCACCCTCCAGCTGCCCCATAGTTTAATGTCCCCCTCCAACTAACCCCATAGTTTAATGTCACCCTCCAACTACCCCCACTGTTTAATGTCACCCTCCAGCTGCCCCAGTTTAATGTCCCCCTCTAGTTTCCGCCAGTTTAAACTGGGGCACGAGGAGAGGGACTTAATACTGTGGGGCAATTGGAGGGGAACATTATAATGTGGGGGCATAAAATGTTAGGGTGACTGTAGGAGCATTATACTGTGGAATGGGCGGGGTCAATGTAGAAGTGGGTGGAGCTAAATTTTGCCGTGGCGCACATAGCGTGCCGAATATTTTGTCCCTCTTTCTGTCCTTTGAAAGTTGGGAGGTATGAGTATTAATTAAAGTGTATGACTGACTGAGCTTAATAAAAGTCTGACACGTCCTGGTTTCTGTAAATCTCTTTTCACTTTACACTAATTAATAATGCTCCTGAGAGCCAGTGAAATTATTCGTGCCCAATTCCCCAGAGATTAATACAACCCCTAATGTCCCCTAGTAGTAATTATCATCCATGTACCCTTACATAATGACCCCTTTATATTAATATTGCTCCATGCCCACTTATATTAATAATGCCCCCTAGTATTAATAATGACATATAATGACCCCTTTTTATTAAGTAATATTGCACCAATGCCCCCTTATAATGTTATTGCCCCCTAGTGCTCCTTATATTAATCATTAAATATTAAATAATTATTTCCCCTTTTTAATGAGGCATCTCATACAAATTAGGCCCCCCAAAGTCCTCTCACTTGTAGGCCACCAGCCACTTCAGGCCTGGGGCTTACAAGGCACCGTGACTACAAGAATTCTGCATACCAGTACAGGGATGTCATTGTGCCTATCTGTACCGCCACATAGACTTCGTAGCTGTGGTCAGGGTACCCTATAGGCTTGAAGTGGCTTGTGGTCTGCAAGTTACAGAATCCAAATTAAAGCTACAGTGCTGTACAAAAGATTCAGGTAAGTGTGGAAATAATGCTGCAAAGTAAGAATGGTCTCAAAAAATAGAAGTGGTAAAAGTTTATTTTTGTCAATGAACAAAAGAGAAATCTAAATCAAATCAATATTTGCTGCGACCTCCAAATGCACCAGGCTGTCCATATGCTCTAAGAAAAAAAAAAATCAAACCACTTGGTCGCCTCTTCCATTGCTTCATGGTCTAGCTCTGATGCTCACATGCCCATTTAGGTGCTTTTGATGGTAGACAGGGATCACGGGCACCCTGATCGATCTGAGGCTATGCAGATCTCTATACTTCATACATTTTTATAATAGCCAGCACTAACTTTATTCAGCAATTTGAAGCTCCTTTGTGGGATCGGACCATTCAGGCTAGGTATTGCTCCCCATGTGCATCAAATACCCTTAACCCTGTTACCAGTTGTACCACTGATACAGTACAGTACAATACCCTGATACAGTTCAGTATAGCAGTACTTACTTGATGGCGGTCCTGCATCTAACCATCACAATTTGGCCCTTATCAAAGTCACTCAGATCCTATTTCTTTCCCTATTTTTTTCTGCTTCGAACATATCAGCATTAAGAACTGCTTACTTGCTGCCTATCCTACCCCAGTGTCAGCAGATAATGATGTTACTTAGTGGTTTCCATCTTATGGCTGATCAGTGGATGTTATATCTCAGGTGACACAGGTTTATTTCCTCCATTGTACAGTCCTTACTGTCCCCTGCACAAAGCTAGCATTTTGTATCTATTCTGTCATTCCTCTTATCCCTCTTTCCATTATATGATCTTACAGTCAAGGGTCTCTATCCTCATATGTAGACTTTTCATTATTTGTTATTTTGTCTCTTTACAGCTTTTCTTGTAAATCACTGTGAAATATATTGGTGCTATATAAGTAAAGACTGTCATTATATTGGCCTTTCACTTTGCAAGCAGCTAGTAAAAGGAAATATATGGCATGTTTATCTGTGTTTATTTCACTTACTGAATAACTAGTATGATATTTCTACATGTATCTTCATACACACCTTAGTGGTTTTACATCAATAAAGTGCAACAGTTGTCAACATATTTACATTAAAAATGCAAAATTAAAATGGATTACTGACATTGTATGAGAATGGCACCAAACTGAGCCACCAGGAAGCAGCTGTTACTCAAGTATTATCAAATGGATTATTGCTTTCTTCTTTGCGACTACAACTCCTACTGTAGGAATGTAAAAATGCAAGTTCACCACCAAAACAAATGTTTGTGGTCTGTAGGCTCCCTGTGTCTACATGGCAGTCCCCAAGGAGAAACCGTACCCCTGCTGGTGTCTCACCTAGCCAGCCAATACTCTACTTGGCACTGAAAAGGGTCAAGAACCCCCAAACAGCTGTCTGCAGATTTGTATCTGTCTTTTTCTTTTGGAAGAGATTTTTATAGTTTGGCTTATATCCAAGTTTATGTTGCTATACCTATTTAATAGGTACATATATTTTGGATGTGTTGTTTATCCAAATCCATTCAGCCACTTGAGAGATATAAGCCCTATTAGTTTTGATGCAAATAATGTTATACTAGCCAAGTGGCCAATAACGCTGTTGTTACTCTGGGGTAGTTTCTGTGAGCTGAATGTCATGCAATGTTACTACCCAATTGGTTAGTATACCCCATTTCCAGAAACATTAAAAAGGCTTAGATCTTTGGATAAACCAAACCCCAAAATGTCTGGATTGACAGAGCACCTATCAGATGAGTGCAGACATCTATGAAGAAGAATGACTCCCCTCTCTTTCCCTTTCCCCCAACCACATGCCTGTTGTCTTGATGACTGAGGTGTAAACTTTATCAGAATGGTGAGGCAGTGCAGGTTGTATAGTGCATGATCTGTGCTTTTACTGTATGTTGTGCTTCTGTGCTGCTAAGGCTGATGTCACGCTAGCGTTGTGTGACCGTTTGGGGGTTCTGTCCCCTATTCTTCTTAAAATAAGTGGAGAGAAAACCGGGCGGAAACCTGGCAAACCCAACTATGGTCTTCCATTTTTCATATTCCCAAGCAGACCCCAAGATCAGAAACCCAGAGGTTAGTGTGAACCTAGCGTTAGTATGTGGGCAATATTTATGCACTGTGTTACAGTATACCATATCTTTGTGATTTTATGACTGGTCGTAAAATAAACTAATTTCAAATATTAAAAAAAAAAAAACACAAAGAGTTGTCTGCAGATTTGTCTTCTCCATTTGGAAGAGATTGAAAAGCACCCTGATGCTGCTGTCTGATCTGGTTATTTTGACTTCTTTGACTTATATGGTAGATACCTTGAAATAAGTGTTGGCATAGTTTTCTTTCTAAGGAGAACTAATTTGCAAGCCTTATATACATGATTACACATACACTGAATGTCCTTTGTCATTCTTTTTATGCCAGAAGTTAGCACAGCATATGTTAAAAGTTGCTGTCTTGGTGCATTGCTTATTTTGAGCTACAAACGGTGACTTCTTGTCTTTTTCAACTGCACTTGTTGCTAAAAAAAAGAGGTGGGGCTTAGTGGGAGGGGTGTGTCCTCCAGCATCCTCGTGTATTTCCTATAATTTATACCTGAAACTGATGTGAATTATAGTACAAATCTAATCCGGCTGACAGCATGATGTGCAATCCATGCCTTTTTTCTATAGTAGTAGTACATGTGCATATTCTGTCCCCTTATTTTTTTTGTTTTACCTTGGCACCAGCACTCCACCCATTTGGCACCAGCAATCCACACCTTTTGGCCTCAGCACTGCATCCAATATCCACCAACACTCCACCCATTTGGCTTCAGCACTTCACCCGTTTGTTTTCAATTAGCCGGAACCTGCATAATCTACCTATCTGTTCACAGTCTGCTTTCCATATCACATAGAAAGGTGAGCTTTGGTGATCTGTTCTTATAATGCAATGTTGTGTGGTGGAGTGGCCCAGAGTCAAGGGAGTTTATCCTAGCATCAGAAGGGCTCTTGTGCTGCTGCATCACTTCATCTGTAGGTGCATGTAGATGGTAGTACAAATGGATCAATGGAACAGAGTTATAGCGCAGCAATTGTAAAAACACCGTGAACAGTAACATATGCTGTGGTTCCTGAACCACAATGTGAGTTAGTCTGTTCTGTAACTGAGAAATGAACATCCATAGTGATTATTGTCACTGCTGTTCTTCCTGCACATACAAATGGACAGGTAAGTTCTTGAGCAATAAAAGTTATGGCAGATCAAGGCTAGGAACAGTTTGATTATGGGACTGTTAGGCTACATGCACATGGGGAAATCTAGGCCAGTATATTCAGTCTGTGCTTTGGACGGGTTTCACAGCCCAAATCCAATAAGAAGACCAGGACTCCTTCCATCATAATAATCTATGGTAACAGGAGTCCCTGCCTACTAATGGCTTCACTGTCCTGTACAGTATATAGTACGGACAGTAGAACCGCTGAGGAGGCAGGGACTCCCAGCATCATAGATCACTATGATGCAGTGAGTCCTGGGTTCAGGCCAGGAAAACTGGCCGATGTATGGGCCAGATTTTCCAGCCCAAATTCCCCTGTGTGCATGGGGCCTAACGTGGAGTGGATATACAGTGTAAAATTCCATGTTTGTCTAGCTTTGCCTTACATAATGACAAAGCATTAATGGAGCTCTTGTTGGATTTAGTAGAAGTCTCCAAGTCTGAAATATGGATGCCATTATCTTATATTACGTTGTTCTTTGCCAGATCATTTCAGTAGCTCTCCTGGCCCGTCTTGTGTGCTCCACGGAGCACCAAGGAGACCAACTCATGTTTATTTATACATCAATTAAGGAAGGCAGAAATTACACCCTGAATTCCACACACAGGCGAGGACTGCTCAGAAAGCAGATACCAGTTTTGTCATTTATTAACTCCTTCTAGCCTGAAGTTTCTGAGTCCCAGTGCAGGTGTCTGAATAATGAGCCTCCATACACCACTGTGTCTCTTCAATGAGAAACAGGAGCCCCAGTGCAAAAGCAGTAACTGATTTCCCCAAACTGAAGAGACTTCCATGTGTAAAACTCTGTGTTAAAAAACAGTGTGGTGAATTTATTAAGACTGGTGTATTATGTGCCAGTCTTGATGATCCTTGAGATGGAGGAGGATTCACCAGATTTATGAAGTGCGGGGTTCATCATAAATAATCTTCCTCCGTATTGTGCTCCTATGCAGAAATCTATGCCAGCTCCTAGTTAGCATAGATTCTATCGGTATTTATGAAATGGTGTAAATGTTACTGAATTTGAAGGTGTTGGCTCTGCCCATGCTGCACCTTGCAGCTATAATATTTTATGTAGGTCAAACACAGTTTTGTGTCACTGGGGGTGGATCTAGAACCTGTGATATGGGTGTGGTAGTGGCATTACTTTATTTTTATTTTTTGTCTCAATTATTATATTTATTTCTTACACCTTGTATTCCCCTGTAAGGGGATTTTGCCTGTAACTGGGGCAGATATAATAGCCTATTAGTATACAATGCAAATCTGATCTGGGTCCTCTAGGACCAAACTGCTCCTGCAATTCCCCACCATTCTGTAGATCACATGATGGCGGAGCTGGAGTGGAAAGCTGCATTATGGTTGCTTCCATAGTACACACGCATCGGGAAGGCAGGGACAAGAATAAATAATCTCTCCTTTTGTCTTTGGGATACCTAGCTTTCACATCAGATGACTCACTGCTCCTACAGCTACAAATCTTGTGCGGCTTCTTAGGCTATGTTCACACAAGCGATTAAACTCCATTTGGGGTTTCCGGCCCTGAACCCGTTTAAAAAATGCACACAGTGCTTTTCTCTCCGCATTTTTTGCCCCTTTCGGGCGGAAATCCAGTGGAACCCATAGACTATAATGGGGTTTCCGTGGGTAACCGCTTTTTTAAGCGGATTAGGTTTCCGTTTGGGGGTTCCCCAAGCAGACTTCCCCCCAAACAGAAACCTGAATGCAGTTGTGAACCTAGCGTAACTCTGCAAGTGCCTCCAGGTATGTCTTTGTAGAGATAATTGCCAAACGCACAGACGAATAAAGGCAACTCGTGATAGGAAAGCGGTTACACAAAATGCCACAGTGTTTTGGGGCTTTACGTCAATAAAGCTGATTCTCTTTCAAGATCTCTGTTTACTGCCGAGAAATGAAAAAAATGTAACACATTTCACTTATTGCTGTCACTTTATAAAATACTGTAAGGATACAGGTAAGGCTATATTCAGACAAAAATTGATAAAAACAACCATGAAAAACAGACATCTGGGACATGTCTTCTTATACCCCTCATAGACTTGATCTGTGAAAACAGATACAAATAACACATTCCCTATTTAGTGACACTTCAAAATGGACCATCAGTAAAACAGACGTGAATAGTCATATTGTAATATATATATTTGCTTAAACTGTAACAATGAGTATAAGGTTAGATTCACACGACCGAGTTTCACCCAAAAAGTGCTGTATTATAATCACTACCGGACAGTATGTCGGTGGGAGGCAGGGGCTTCTAGCAGCATAGATGACCATGATGTTAGGAGTCTCTCTCCCTGCACAATGTTCAGGATGAGAAACTCATATGGCACTCACAAGGACTGAGTTTCACAGGTTTGAATCTAGGCTAAGGCTGGTTGCACAAGGTTTTAATCTACCCAAATTTTAGGTTTACTATTATAGCAGTATGTCCTAGACCATCATATGCTAATGTCCATATTGTTAGGGTCAATTTTTGCGTTTGAAGATCACTTCAGTTCATCCGAATGTTGTTGTTTTTTTTTTCCTTCAGTTCATTGCAAGTTACATTCAGATGAATAGGAACAGTCACATGAATTTCTGCAACAAATTTGTTACTGCAATTGCTTGTCTTTAAAACTCAAGCACATTTTTAATGTAGCATGATCCATCTGTTGTCTTCCACATTGACGTTAGCAGAACATGAGTTTCTTATCGTTCAATATAGTGCATTCTTTTTTCCCCCCATAACTAACGTGCTAAAATTGCACTACATTTGTACTTATTAGACGTGTTGAATACGCCTGTGTGATTCCAGCCATAGTTTCATATCCTGGTCGGATTTGCATGTTGGGTCACTGAGGTAAAAGGTGTTTTTTCTTGTTTTAATGAACACACACAGGTCTTGTTAGCAAAAGGAAGCCATTTTGAATCGGATGTAGATTGGAAAGTAAGTTTGCAAATTGTTTAATTGTAGTAAAATATTAGTGTATAGAGGGTAAAGTTCCACTGATGATGTCATTATTAACAACCTATAAAACAACAGTGTGTATTTATATACACCCGCTGTACTAAAATAACCTCTGTTCATTGCACTATACAGCTGGCAGCTTATCCCTTCTAAATATGGGACTTTATTCCTGCAGCAGTTCCTCTGTAAATGTAATTGTATCCATATGAAAGTTTATTTTAACTTACTTTATAAATACTCCTTTTCCGGTTTGGAATGGTTTTAATACTTTGACTTTTTATGTAACAGTGAATGTTGATTCATGAGTGGATATACCAGGGTTGATATTAAGGGAGTATATTGACTGTTCTAAATGTGATTCCCTGTTTTATTAAAGTGATGCAAGCAATTTAATAAGACAAAGCTTTAATGTTAATGTTTTAACCTGTTAAGGACCACAAAACATAAATATATCTTATGCATTCTTGGGTTTTACAACTGCAGCATAGTAGAGATACAGATATAGCAGGATTAACCTGAACTTATACAATTGCTTAAACTGCTGCAGAATGATTTCTTGTCACAAACATTTTTTCCAATGGCTTTTCATTGTTTTTTGTTGTCTTCTGTGATTAGATATTACGCTGCAGCAGTTTAACCAGTTGCAGAAGTCCAGGTTAACTCTGCTACATCTGTAGTTGAGCACTAAGCACAGATGGCTGAAGCACAATTTCTTAGAATACATAAGGGCATATTTATGAAAAATATCCAGACTGCTCACCTGCAGGTTTTTCTGCACTGGCACAGATCACTGCATTGCTGGTTTTATTCAGTTTGTTTTGATACCATCCACAAGGCTGCTGTGAATGGGATCGCTCAAATGAATGGGATTGAGCTGCAGCATTGTAAGCTGTGTACCGGCGTGGGCTCCCCAGGATACAGCGAAGTCACAAACAAAGGAAGCGACTCCAAATCAATTTAGTAAAAACAAGATTTTACTTTGTGTAGTAACACCTCTTTACCAAAAAAAAACCACTCACAACTATTTACATACACTCAGCCAGTAAACTGAGACCCTGGTGTTGTACAGCGCGGTGCTCTCTCATGTTCAGCTCCAAAACACTCCAAGCTTTTACCTATCTGCAGGCTGCAACTAACCAGCCGCTTGTTACCTTTTTATCACCCTAGTCACAGGAACGGTTCAGTGAGTGTGATAGGGGCACCGGCGGTATAACACAAGAGCTTACAAACTCATCAAAATACCCCTATTCCCCACATACAAAGTACAACCGAGTAAATATAATAGTAGGTCAGCTTGCAAGCCAAAGAATTGTGACAATGTATACAATGTCACTTCTAGACTTCCTCAGAAGCTCCTCTGTGGGAATTACAAGTCTATAGAATTCTCTGAGTCTTAGTCCTTACTACCGAATAGGTAGATAATTCACCAGTAGTGTGGCCTGTGAAGATGAATATGCCTAACTATTCTAACTACAGGCCCTTACTCAGTCCCAAGCAATTTGCGCCAAAAATGTAATGCGGTGTGTGCACGATTACTTCTCTTACTGATCCAGATTTGTTGGGTACCTTTTAGCTTTTGTCTGGAACAGCTGGAAGCAGGGCTCTTCCAAACATGCGGTCTCACTGACAGGGCCACTTCTCAGCCGGGTCCTTGATGGCAATCTTCAACTTAGGATGCTGTCTGAACAAACCCTGGAACAGTCTCTGCTTCATCACCCCCTTGTTATATCTCTGATCCCTTAGGAATCCTTTTTCTCTCACTTCAGTCCTTCTTCTTCTAAAAGCTCAAAGCACACTCCTAAGATGGCTGCCACACACACTCTGCTCCTTCTTGTCCCACCTCTGCAGAACAGGGTCTCCACATCACTACTCCAGGGAATTACAGAATTACAGTCCTTCCCATTTCTGAGGTAACAGTGGCCTCTTGTGATCAAATAAACAAATGTCAGTTTATAAAAAAACAAAACAAAACCCTTATTTATAGAAACAGGTACATTCATAACATGAGGGCTGTTTCCCCATCTTACAGCATGGCCATGTGACCAATGGACATGATGTCACTTCCTGAGGCAAAGAAGTTGTGTTCTTTCTGAAAGAAAGCATCCATGTTTGCTCAAAGGGTTATCCAGGATTGGAAAAGTTTTTGGTAATTCTGAATTATTTACTTGAGAGATCGTAATTGTTATATTTCTATAAGCATAATACAAAAATGTCCTGCATCAAAAAAAACTCACAAACATCATGTCTGTGAGTAGCCTAAGGCCCTGTTCACACTGGTGCTTAGGATTCCATTTGGAGCCACTGTTACATTTGAGAACGAGAATAGAGCAAAATGCGCTGATTGAAGTCTAAGGCTGAAGCCCCATGTTGCGAAAACGCAGCATTTTCTGGCACAGCAAAAAAACACAACGTTTTACAGTACCTGCAAAATGGATGGAATTCTGGCTAATCCCATTCACAAATTGCAGAAAAAAAATCTGCAGCGGAAAAGCTGCAATTTAAAAAAAAAAACAACAGAAAAACATGTTTTTGAAAATCGCATCATATCAATTTTACCTGCGGAAACGCTGGCATTTTCCATATAGGTATAATAGGGACAGGCAGTCTGCAGAGGAAAACTCTGCGAAAATGCAATGAAAAATGCTGCATTTTTTTTTTGCAGCATTTTTTTTTGCTGGGGCCTTAGCCTAAAAGGGGAAAACAAATTTAAAAAAACTATTAACAGCTAATTTTTGCTGAGGGCAAAAATCTTGGCATTAATAGGGTTTGGTAGCATGTGGATGGACTGACTGTGACTACCTCATACATTGTTTTTTACAGAAACCTCAGCGGATTCTTTGTGTATTTCCACAAAGCTATTTAGTAATTCATCTCCAGCTGTTCAATACTCCGGAGTCAGTGGGGCACTTGGCAGCATGTGGTTGCCATTTTTAGCATTCGCATGAAAAACATGACTTATTTACACCACTGTCTCCATAGATACTAAGCAGTTTGTATCTTTTTGTTGGGCTTGCATTCCTTCAATTCCCCTGATCAATCTATAATCCACTTGCTCATGATTAATAAACAGGAGGATGTCTGTGCCCTCCGCATATAAAGGGGGGAGGGGTTCCAATGCCTTTATGCCCTTGACAGTCATTAAAATTTTCCCTATTTATACTTTGCCAACTATTTAGGTGACTTTTTTTTTTTTTACATATGAGGGTTAGTGTTTGTAAACCTACAATTTTCTTGGTGAGAAAAAACATTGCAGCAACTAACAATGGGTATGTAATACTATCCTTGCACTGTCGTAACTCTAGATGGTGGTTGCAGTTACAATGGGTTCCATAAGACAGGGGGCCCACTGTTCCCACCACCAGTACACTAGGTCTCCTTTCTGATTTACTTTGATGGCTGGAAGTCTGTGCATCATAAATTTATTACCCCTGCCCTCTGGAGCGCTGAAGTGAGACAGGGTAAAAAAAATTAAGGATACATAACCTTTCTGTGTGGAAGCACTGACAGCGAAGGGAATGATGGGAAGCTTGTGTGCACAGACATGTTGTGAACAAGTCTTCATAGACAAGGGAAGAAAAGGGAAATGGAAACCTATTTCAGCTAAGCGTTTCTGGCACAAAATCTGGGGTGAATATATATGGGTGGTGGGAGGTGCTGGCGTAGATACTGCTGACTCGTGCTTGTGCTGCTGTCACTTTGTGTGATGTGATTGGGTCATTGATGTTCCGCTTCTTATCCTAATGCTTTCTGGCAGGGGGTTGGGACAATGAGGTTCCTTACATGCAGGGGTCTGTTGCACCTGTGTGGATGGTGCCTTTTGCACTTCCTGGGGTGTCACCAGCTGCGCTCTGTGGTTCGGGGCATTGCTTTCATTCTGAGACAGGAGGTCTCCAATGTGTTTATGGTTTTTCAGCACCTTTTGGGGATATGGTCTGGGGACTTCACTGCAACCTGTGCAGTGACCATAGTGTAACCTGTTCTTTTCCCTGGGCGAGGGACAGCAATAGCCTGGAATAGCGGGGTTTGTGTAAGCTGAGTGCAACCCTGTGTGAACAGGAACGCTGCTGTTTGTTTCTGTGGGCCTGTGGCTCCAACACTATCTGAAAAGGCCATTACCTGCTTTCTGAGAGACGGCGACTCAACCCATAACTGAAAATTACCTCAAAGTGTCCAGTGAAACTGTGACCTGCACATGATGGTGCACTTTTTGGTCAAAACTTCTGGAATCACTAGCACGGATGGCACAGTATCTGCATCTGGAGCTGATACACATACATACTATACTAGAACTAGGCTTAAGGAAGTGGGCCCTTTGATGCAGTGATCCCATTGTATACATATTGCAGTTTATAGGATATAGTATGGGCACAATGGGGGATCTGAGGTAAATGCATTTTGATGAAACTCCATACTTCCTTTTCTTATATATTTTTATATTACAATGACTATGGTGACTGCCCAGTTCCATATACCTGCCATAGGAGAACAAATTGTAATCTATCTGAGTCTGTTGAAGCTCCAATGGTAACTAATAACTTGGGTATTCCTCCTCCCCCTATGGAAATACAAATCTTCTATGCTTTCTTTTACAGTAAAACAATATAAAATGTCTATATGGTTATTTCAGTGGTCACAGAGCAGTGGCATAGCTAGTGGGAGGTATAGGGGGCCTGGGGCAGCAGTAAACACATACAATTCTTTTAACTATATCTGTGTCTGAAGGACACGATACAGTTGAAATACATAGTAGGGCAGGAAGCATGCTCTGCCATTCTGTAAGCCTCAAGCTACTTCAGGGCTACTTGGCATACAAGGCACTAGGACCACAGACAAAATGTCTGCTTCCTGGCACAGAAAGGCGCAATGTCATCATAGCATTGGGTCTCCTACGCTGAGATGCAGACGTCCTGTCTGTGCTGACTGTGCCTTGTCAACAAGCAGAGAGGAGAGATGGTAGCAGTGTGGCTCAGCAAGGGATCACAGGGAGGGGAGTATAACTCTTTTTTAGGGTAGTTATTATTATTTGTGGCATAAAGGTCACGTTAGGGGGCATTATGACTGTAGGGGAGAGATCATTTATATCAGGGGCCATAGAGAATATAAGGAGTCATTGGGGGTATTATGACTATGGAGGGAGATCATTTATGTAAGGGGGAATAAAGGGTCATTAAGGGGCATTATGACTATAAGGGGGAGATTATTTATATATGGGGACATAAAGAATATACGGGTCATTATTAATATAAAGGGTTATTGGGGTATCAAGACTATGGGGGAGATCATTTATATAGGACGGCTTAAAGAATATAAGGGGTCATTATTTATATAAGGGGTCATTATGGTGCATTATGACTGGGGAGATCATATATATAAGGGCACATAAAAAACATAAGGGGTCATTAGCGTGCATTATGAATATAGGGGGTCATTAGAGGGCTTTATGAATAATACTGGGATCATTTCTATAAGTATTTATCTCGGGGCATAATATAAAGGGACAATTGAGCAGTATTAAATTAAGGAGCATTTGGGTTTTATTACAGGGGTTTTTCTGCTCATTTTAATTGATGAACAGTCTGCAGGATAGATCATCAGTAAAAGATCAGCTGGGTTTTGATACTTTTATGTCTATAGCAATGTCATCATTTAAAGGGGTTGCGCCATCAATACAAATAGCAATAAGTAAACTGAATATGCACATGTTTCCTTGCAGAATTATCGCAATCATCTGCTTGCTATAGCACCCTTAGGTGGTACTGTTAGACATGCATATCCAGTAGAATACAGTACAGCTTCTGCTGTATCCTCAATAAAAGAAGCAAGGATTTAATCTTGACATAAATTATCCCATGCTTATCTAATTGCTTGTCCCTTAGAGCTAGGGCTTAGAGCCTGTATCAGGACATCATGGGCGAACTACAGAGGAAAAAAAAAAATCAGAGTTACTAGCGTCACACCTCAAATCAAACACTGCTCAACATTTTTGCATCTCCACGTTGCGTTCACAGCACACAAGGAGTCGCAATGCGGCTCTTTTCACCAACTAGTGAAGCAGTCGCAGGGCGACCTGACGATTGTTGGTTGTGTGACAGCTTCTCCTAATTAAAATTTTAGGACACGCCATCTATTTACCTGCATCACCCCCACATTTGAAGATCAAAAAATCCCCTTATTTGGCCCCCTTTATAGAGTATATTGTCCCTTTTTTAGGCCCACACATAAGATCGCCCTCTTCTTTTTGGCCCCCACACTGTGAAATGTTAGGTAAGGATGAAGGAACAGATTCAGATCAAAATGGATTTGACCCGAATTCTCCAAATGTTTCGGACTTGGCTCAAACCTGGAACTTATGGGGTTCTTCACCCATGAAACACTATTATATTTAGGGTCTCCTCGAACTCTAGTGTATAATAAGTGGAGGCCCAGGGGAGGTAAGTAAATTTTTAACAAATATTTAACAAACGGTTATGCTCACCTTACCTCACCTCTCCTGTTCATCCTCGCTTTGTCCAGCAGGCCTCTGGCTGACTTCATGCGCCCTGGGGTTACCACTGAGGCCTGTGATTGGGCCTTAGTGGTCATGTGGGGTGCATGGACTTCATTAGGTATGTGCCAGAAGAGGCCTGAAGAGGAATGCTGGGTAACTGCCGGACACTGCAAGAATGCCTAGGAAAGGTGAGGCAAAAAGATTTTATTTTTACTCACCTCCCATAGACCTCCACTCATTATACTCTGGGGTCTGAGGTGATCCCAGACTATAATAGTACTTCTGATTCATGCCATACAAGTTCAGCCCGTCTCTAATGGCCGCTACCTACTGGATTATTTCAACAGGTAGCTGCCAATATTTTACTCATCGATCCCCGCTCCTGTCCAGTCTGGCCTCCACAGTACATCCTCATACAAATACATTGGGACGTAACAGGAGCAAGGATAAATGAGTAAAAAACATTGGCTGCTACCTGTTGGATAAATCCAATAGGTAGCATCTGATTTAAAGATGGGGAGGTGCTGCCTCAGGCAATAGTCATCGCTGTTAAAATGTTAAATGATTTTTTTTAATGTTAGAAATGCTTCTTCCCATGGTGGACTCTCTCTCCGAGAAACAGAATAAAGGCTTATGTCCAAACTAAATTATATCCCTGATTCTTTGAGGATACAGCAGAAGCTTTAATATATTCTATTGGGTATGAATGATGAACAAAGCCTTATTAGAATATGACCTACACATTGTGAACACCAGGGGGTGCTATTCCAAGCAGATAATTTCTGCGAGGAAACATTTTTAATAACAATGCTTCACAAAGTTACCTCAAAATGCATATTCAGTTTACTTATTGGCAGAACCCCTTTAAAAGACATGATGAAACATAAATAGCTATATATACCATAAGACTGAGGACCGTGGAAGTTTGTCCACCACATACGTGAAGAAGGCTGGTACTGTTTCCTCAGCTTGGTTGTAAGAAAAGTGCACCGAACCTTAGAACCTGTCAACACCTCCTGTACTTTAAATAAACCAAGCCAAAGTACAGCTATATGTAACTATGGGGAGGGCTGTAAATAGTAGAAACACATCAGCACTGTTAGTTTTGTGGCCCCTTTGTTCATACATTCACACGGAAGTGTGTGCTACAAGCACAACAATGGCAAAGAATGACAGTAGATTAGATGGCTTTACTTATTTTAGGGAAAACAGTGTTCAGGATATCTTAATGGCATATCTCTCAGGTAGGAAAGGGATGAGATGACAGTATGCCCATATCAGATAGGGGACCCTCTCAATATCTACACTACAATAATAGTGTTATAATGTGTTTATAAGGGTACGTCCACATGAGATTAGCATTACCACTATTATAAATGGCACAAGGTAGGTAGGGGGCCCATTATAGATTTTGCATTGGGGTCCAGGAGCGTTAAGTGAACCCACAGCACAAATGAACATTTGGTAGACAGAAAACCTACAATGCAATTTGACCCGCAGAGATTTGTTTGTGTTGAAATCTCAGATTTTGCTACTTTTGTATAATTCATTGGCTTTGCCATCAAGTTCACGGTGGCTAATCCTTTAGGATATGTCCATAGATGCAGTGGAAGTGCCTGGCTTTTAGCTTGTCCTTACAACTCCAAACTATCTCCTAAAACTGGTTACCGGGTATACACTGCCTAACCCAGGTGGAGTTTTTAGTCTCTAGGAGATAGCCATGTAGCCTCAATTTCTTATGGTCCCTGTAGATACAAAAACATTACATATACAGTTCTGTCCTGGACATTTATTACCTATACATCAGTGAAATGTATAATAAATGCCCCTACCAGTCACTAGATCTATATAAAGACATGGCTAAACTTATACTGCTCCATAGTATTATCCTATGGGAGATATGAAAGTGAGCTCATAGGTTCCTCTATCAATCATTTTAGATCCCAGCAGCGGGGAAACCCCTCCCCCAATTTAACTTCATGTATGAAGTAATAAATCATGCATTTTTATGAGAAAAAAAGCCTGTGAGACCTTCACCTATTTCTAACTATATTTTCCTAAACCCAAACACAGTTATACCAATTTTTTAGATTTTTCACAACTAGTATAGTTTTCCTGTGTACTTGGGTTCCGAGAACAGTATCAGTTTTACCACTGAAAATTCCAGACCTGTCTTTTCTACCAATAACTCTCTGCACAAAGCTTTGTTCACAATGTATACTATATCTCATAAGATATAATGTAGTGAATATTGTGTGTAAAATTCTTCAAATCCAGCAGCTCAATCCATTGAAACTACTTTTAGGTCATTTTAGCCTTGTCTCTAGCGCCATCTAGCACAAAATCCTACAAACAACACGTATAAATACATTTACAAGAATCTTAATTTAGTTAAATTGAGCATGAATATAGAAGTGAATTGAGAATAAAAGCTTGTCTTCTGGAAATAGTGAGTTTTAGAGCCTGTTAGGTGTCTTATGTGACATGTTAATGTCTATTTGTTGATGGTACAATCATAGCATAGAGTAACTACTGTGGAAAAATGACCACCCATGTCTGGCAGATGGGAAAACTGTGGAAAATTGACTAGAGATCATGACCATACGTTTGGGTCTGTGTGCTATCTGTTTTAACATTCATTTCTAATACCCCATACATATGATTGTGATTTTCATAGATCCATGTGGAGTCTATAAGGCTTGGCTGAAACACTCTGGACGTGTCCTATTATGGCTCATTTTGCAGTCCGGCCTCATTCAAGTGTAACGGTCTGTGGAAAGCACCAACGGCACATGGATGCCCCAGTTTTTCTAGGGTTTAGACTGAAATGTTACAAGCCATGATTGTACTATACAGACTGTAAACAGAAAAGCTCTTCATCATGGGATGTATACAGGTCTGCATCTGCCATGAGGCGAGATGAGTATCTCACCTTAGGCGGCAGATGACACAGACCCTGAAGGAGCAGAGGCCTTTACTGTACTCTACTATGACTCAGATATTGTGAAATAGTTTTTTTTTTTTATTGTATCCTGTTCAAATCCTACAGAAATTGAAGTTGTGGAATGGCTTTTTTATGTACACCCAATGGAGCAGGTACAGCAGCACACAGAGGTTGTATGGCTCCATGCTGTATGCATGAACCATTACACACAGGATGTGATGCTGAAGCCGCCTGGCTTTGTCAGCTGGCACTGAATAAGATGTGTCCAGTCCTGGTTTTCGGCATCCGTATTCTCTGTGTTACCTTATTGTCTTCTGTTCCTCACTACTGGCTTACTTGCATATAATCATTCTATTCTCCTGGTAATGATAATTAGTTCTTCAAGAAATTACTTTAAAGAAAGCTAATGCATAGCAGAAAGGGAAGGAGAGCTGCAGTGTAAAGCAACAAGGTAGAAAAACGTAGCAGCCTGGGCCTCTGATAAGACAGTACCTGGATATGACTTCCTCAGACATGGCAGTAATAAAGCCATCAAGCCATTTTTAAGCCTTGAGACACATATTCTTTGTCAGGATTGGGGTGAGCTCACACAGCAGAATTTTTGTGGCGGAATTTTCTACAAAAAAACCCGCCTTCCAATCATTTCAATGGGAGAAACATGCTGCTTTTTCCATTAACTGAAAAAAATCTGCAAAAAGAAGTGGGAAAAAGCCCATCCTATCTGATCTTCCGACGATTCCACCCGAACCTCACACTGAAGTGAATGGGAGCAGGAAACATTTCTGCCAACGGCAGGAAGATCTCCGCAGCAGATTGGTAGGTCCTTCTGCAAAACCGCAATACTTATCTATTCCTAAATACTTTGATGTTTTACGCCATGTGGTATTCATTAATGCTTCAGTGTATTAGAAAAGTGTGGTCAGGTAATGCTTTGAGGAATATCATAAACTTACATGTGAAGTATAAATGCATAAAATCTGCCAGAAGAGATCATGGAATGATGTCACAAAAATTTCTGCCATACACTAAAGTAATGGAGGGGGCCCCCTGCATTTCAGAATACTGTGCCCCTACAACTCCCATCAGGCCAGTCTTAATAACCATTTATAGTTTGGAATGGAAAGGAAGACGCATCACAGAATTCTGTACAATGTTTTTTATTATCAAGCAGTCTTATACAGCCACACAACTAAAGCATCAATACTGTAAACAGTACTACGTACAGAAAGGTGTCATTTCCATCATGTTAGGAGAGGGTTAGGGTAATATTTAATAATTTGCAGAATGTTTCACTTTAAAACAATTCCGTCATGGATGAGCTACAGATGAACGGCTGACATTACAATAAATAAAATAATTTATACTTTAATATTTAGTTTTGGGAAATCTTTTGTTTTTTTCTCAAGTACCAACAACTGGTACACATAGTGCAGAGATTTTAAGGTGAATAAATGTAAAAAAAAAAACAAAAAAACATTAACAGATTGACTTAACAAGTTATTTCAGTGGGAGGGCCGGAGTGGTACATGCACTGCCCAACCTCGACTCCATTTAGAATGAGTGCCTAAACTCCCCATTGTCAGTGGGGGTCTGAGCGGTGCGACCCCAGCTGATCTGCAAGTTATTCCTTATTCTATGGATTGGGGAACTTGTTAAAATGGGAACACCCCTTCAAAGAATGTAGAGATATGCAATATTCTTCTGTGGAAACACATGCAACTACTGTACCTCTAAAAGGTGTTTTTTTTTTTTTTTCAGGTGAACGATATTTATGACCTATCCATAGGATAGATCAACAATATCAGATCAGTAGGGGTCTGACATCCGGGACCCCCGCCAATCAGATGTTCTTAGAAGCTACTATATGGAGAACAGAGCTACTGTGGCTTGGCTCATGGATGGACCATTGATGGATCCAAAGAGTTCTCTGAGGCTTTTAGAAAGGAGTTTATACAGATGTAGCAAGTGTCAAATGAATCTTCGACATGTAACATCAGTTTGTTTATTGCTACTTGTGTAACCAATGCTTGCATTGCCTGGTGTACTATACAAATATCGTACACAGAATAGGAGCACTACAACAACGCTGTAGCTTGATGAACCACTGAAACTGCTGCTTGCTACATCTGTATATGCCTGGAAAAGGGTTTAAAGAGCAGTCTCATCAAATACAACTTCTTTAAGGCCTCCTATACTCACACTTGTCTATAATGGTAGGGGTCTCTACCTCCCTATAGAATAACCTTCTCATACTGTATTCACATTTATAATTTAGTCCTGCCTGAAAGACAATCCAATATTGCTGTATCCACATGTCAACATATAAAACACCTTTACATGGTGTATCTTCATTACAATGCATCTGCACTTGATCGCTAACTTCAATTATTAACCCCATAAAACCCATTTAATGCCAGTTTAGTAGCATGTAGCTAAACTGTTAGCACCATAAAACTGCTCTGTAAGTCAGTGCACTTAAGTAATAAACATCCTGTACCCTGCCTAAAAAAATCTGAGAACAATGCTGCTGGACATACTTTTACCAATGACCGTCACAACAATCTTATCTGACTAGTTGGTCAGAACCTACACATCGGATTTCTTAAGTGCTGTCTGATTAGAAATCTTAAGACCCATTTAGACAGCCACGATCAGTCCATGAAACACTGTCTGTTTGACGGCTGCGCTTCCTAAACCGACTGTGGCTCATCTGAGCTGATAGTGATTTATGATGGCTATCTGACAGTAAACCCATGGTAGTTCAGAATCCAACACCATCATAAGGACCAAACACAGCTAAATGAATGGGCACCAAATGTTACAAATGCTGAGGGTGATGGCACCTGGTTCTAGAATGGCTGCATCTCCTGGACTTATCTCCTCACTATTGTCCCATGTTTACACATGAGATGGAATAGTTGGTAGAAAGGTGAAAATGTTTTGAACAGCAAAAAGATTACTGAAGATTACTAAATGTAAGCCAGTATAGGATTAAATAGAGGTAGGTGTGATCGATAGTTACAAAGGCGCCTACATGTAACTGAACGTGATACAACCTTCGTCTTCTTAAGTTAGATTGAGAGTTACAGAGTTCACACCATATTGAAAGCTCCAGCCATGTGGTCACCTACGTTGGTAAGGTTTAGAGTACCAGGCCATCTGACAGGATTGTTTAGTACCTTACACTGCCAATTGGGGAGGATTTCCCTGTAATGCAATTCCACTCATAGACACCATAGGCAGACATATAGATTACTAGCTGTAGGGATGTACAGGCTTTGCTGTGTACATAAGTTCTAAGTCTGTACCTACACAATGGAGACAGTAACACTTTTACATTATCACTCTAATTTCTCAGATGGTGTGAATGCGCCTGTGTAGGAAGCACACTGGGAAGGCCCAGGCAATACCCAACTAGTTTACTATCGTCTCTTTAGATAACTTAGAACCTGATTTATAGCAGAAGGGAGGTATTGGACATATAGGACTTTAGATGCTGACCATACTAGGACTAGATTTAAATATGTCCATCTACAGGTATTACTGCATGAAGAAGATTTGTTAAGAACACTAACTGAAAACTAAGAGTACAGTATTATTGCTTGTGCTGGTCTCCGCCACTAACTGCAATACTTCTTGAATATAAGTAAGTTACCAGGACTCATCTGCGTATATGACCTTTCTAGTGCAACCTATGGGCAGGTTTGCTGCCTAAGTGCTCAGCCAGTTACATTTACAGTACTGTGCAAAAGTTTCAGGCAGGGGTGGAAAATGATTGTAATGTAAAACCAAAAAAGTGTTAATAGTATATTTCTGTCAACTAGCAAAATGCAAAGTGAACAAACAAAAGAGAAATCTAAATGAAGTCTATATTTTGTGAGCTGCCCTTTGGAGGAGGACTCCTGGAAGTGATGATACGGCCCCCACAGAGCCCTGATTTCAACATCATTGAGTCTGTCTATGGGACTACATAAGGAGACAGAAAGATCTGAGCAAGCCTATATTCATAGAATATCTGTGGTTAGTTCTCCAAGATGTTTAGAACAACCTCCCTGCAGAGTTCCTCCAAAAACTGTGTGTAAGTGTACCAAGAAGAACTAATGCTGTTTTGAAGGCAAAGTATGGTCACACCAAATATGTATTTGATTTATACCTCTGTTCATTCAGTTTGCATTTTGTTAATTGACAAAAATAAACTATTAACACTTCCATATTTGATGGCATTCTTAGTTTGCATCATTTTTTACACACCTGCCTAAAACATTTGCACACTATTGCATATATACAATATACATATATAACCAAGTACCCCCATATAACGCAGGTTATAATACAAACTGGTTACAGTCCTGGAGTCTCAAGTTACACAATATTACAAAATTATTATATATTAAGATCTTTGAAATACTGAAGCAGGGATGCCCCAACAATCTAGCTTGTACAGAAAGTGCCTCTGTCATTAGCCACATCTTGAAGTTTCCTATAGAGGACGTTATGGTTTTCTTGGCATATCCGCTTTGCTGGCGACTCATTTCCATCCTCCAAAAGGATCCCCCGTTTCTTGGTTGGTGTTTCTCCAGTTCTGATCATACTATTGATCTCTTGCAATCTCTGTTGGTTAAAGTCACCGGTAAATTTAAGAGGGACATTTCATTAAAACAGTACCTGACTTTTCTAAATGGCACTTTTATGTATTTGCGTTAATAAAATTAAAAAAAAAAGCGCCTTATCTATATTCTATGCCACACTCAGTTGAGGTATGAGTCCTAGAATGATTAGGTGGGTGTTATATTACAGTAAATATTCAGTATTCTGTAATATGTGTTACCAACTATAAAGTGACTTCATAAAGAAATGCATGCAGTGTTATTGAGCCATTAACATGTGACTGTCCAGGCTGCTGGAAAGGGTGAATCTGGCCTTATACATCATATTTTTGCTGGCTCATGCTATCAATTTCATGACACATTGTCTATAAGGCACAGTGGATATTTTCTATAGTTGCAGATATTTAAGGATCAAACATCTGACATCTTTACCTGGGCCTTAATACAACAATTATAATGTATTGCTTAAAAGCCAAACCAAGTTAATATAGGTAGGTAATAGAGAATAATGAATAGCTGAAAATGAGTTATAAACAAAGTTACCATAAGAAATTCCAGGGCTCTATATTGTTACTGCACAGGGGTACCAATCTAAATAAGCCATGGTATCCATACAGTCCCAAGATGAAGGCTATGTCAATTACTGTGTAGGCACACGTACAGGAGATATGGAGTTATGTTACTGACCCCTGTGCTGCATGCTTATAGCATTTATATAAGATAGTATTGCATCAATAACAATACCGCCATATAGTCTGCTCTAGGATCAGAAATTGGTCAATTAATTTGCTTGAGCAACAGAGATGTACAAGAGTGTATGTGTCAGACTCACCTTTGCAGGGCTGAGGTTGAAATAGTATGAGATCTTTTCTCGAGGGGATAGAGAAGCAGAGTCTTCATTGTGAGGAGAAATGTAGATCGGGTGACAGTGAGACAACTGCACACGGCGTGGGGACAAGATCCGCATAGAAGGATAAGGGGAGAGAGGAGTAGCTTCATTCTGTATCAAAACCAGAAGTGTTAACCATACAGTGACACTGGTTTTTAAGCAGCTTTATAAACATTTCTAGAAGTGCTTCATTGAGAAAATTAATAAATTCCACCATCTCCATTTTTTAAGATTAATGTAGGTTAACCTAGCCATGGATGTCAATATCTAGTAGCAATAATTTATAGAATTGGTAGTCTGACTCAGTAACTTGTACAGCGGATTCTACACTTTCCAAATATACCTTAATTTCATGTAAATGAGGGAGAAAGTGCTTTGGGACCTGTGTTAGATTGCCTGGCCCTTGGTCTCAGCTCTAGATTCACTTTTTCCTCATCGATTTTGTACATTCCGTTTTTCTTCCTTTCATCATACAGGATAAATACAGTTATATTTCAGGGTCCCATTTACGCTGCAAGATCTGGCGCTGATTTTGATTTAGTCTGATTCTGTCTCCCTGACAAAATAATTATCCTGCTCGATTTCTGAATCAGCCGTGAATGAAGAGGAATCTGAAGCTGCTGTTTTTTTGTTTTGTTTTTTTTTTTGTTTTAAAGAAAAGATATGGCCCCTGGAAGGTTATATGTGAATTAGCTCTTATTCTCCAAATGGACAATTACCTTTTAGCTCTGAGTTAAACAAAACCACCCAATTAGAGAATAGGAGCTACATCACATATCAACTTCAAGGGGCCATACCTTTTGAACAGGTGAACAGATTACAAAAAAAAAAAAAGCCAAACTGTTCAGACGCCCACCGGCAATCATATTGTGTATGGTATTTAGAATTTTGTACTTGGTGCCAGCTCTTTTTTGCCTTCACCATAGTCAACTGTTTAATATTGTTCTACAAATACTTCTATTAGTCTAAGCCATTGAAGTGTCAGAGAGATTTAGCAGATTTCTTCCTTTTAACACACTGTACTAAAACTAAAGAAAAAATGCAATAATTATGTAAAAGACCATTTACCGCATTTGCGTGAGAGTATTTCAGGGCAAAACTTTTCATATTTCCAATATAGATGTTGTTGTAGAAATGAACAAGGTCTCCTCTTTCTTCCTCTTCTGTGTCACTGCTGGCCCCAGTTAGTCGCGTTGGAGTAGGGGGAGCACTGCTGGGTTGGGGTACAGGCAGAGTGCTACTAGATCGCATTACTGGACTCGGCTCTCTGCTGCCTGAAAAACAAATGTCCATCTACATTATTAGGGCATATGAGGGTAGAGGGGTGTTCTCAGCTTGGGATGCAGTAAAAACACTCCAAAAAGTGTTTTCAAATATAGTGGAATGAAATAACATTACACCTCTCATCCCGGTTATCTTTGATACCAGTCACTGCAATGAATTGTTGGTTTTCACTCGCGACTCTAGCAGGTGATGGTACAAGATTTAGAAGAACAATTAGCTCTTAACTGTGTGGCAGGAAAAGTTAATGGCTAAATGCCCACAGATCTTTATGACTGTAGCTGGTTACACAAGTCCATCTTTAGGAGTAAAGTGTGTGCCTACCTAGATCTTTATTGGTCTCTGTAGGAGAGACTGACTGTGCATGTTCACTGCCACCAGATTGCCGCCTTCTCCGCGATTTTATAAGAACACTTCTGTACACCTATATGGTATAGAACAAGATAGACTATAAGCTTACACATGTTCCACACACCTTCTATTTCAGCTATCATTTTTTTGAACTCCCAAGTGACAATGATGCTTTATGACCAGGGTACTCAATTACTTTTAGTAAAGGTCTGTTGACCAGGTTCTGCCATCAAGTAAAGGTCTGAGCTGAACACGTCCAGTATTTACAGTATTTTTCAGACAAAAAGACGTGTCTGACTGTAAGACACACCCCAAGATTAGACAAGAAAAATTAGGAAAAACAATTTTCTAATGTGGCATTATACTGTGTGTGGGGGCATTAAGGACCATTATACTGAGGGTGGGGGCATTAAGGAGCTTTATACTGTGCATGGGCAGCATTAATGAGCATTATTCGGTAGGGATGGGCACTAAGAAGCATTATACTGTGAGTAGAGGCAATAGTACCCCCACACAGTATAATGCCCCATTATTGTGCCTTTGCACAGTATGCTCCTCTTCCCCAGTACAATTGCCCATTAGTGTCCCACACATAATTAACATTAAAGTGTATTTTTTCGCTATTGTGGGTGGGGGTTGGGGGGTTTGGGGTTGTGTGGTGAATATTTTTGTAATATACTTTATTAAGCAAACATCCTTTTAATAAAAAAACAGGCTGCAATGTTCCCATTAGCAATGCTCTAAGCAATGCCTGTCCATAGACATGTACTCAATGTAGTACATAGTGCTGAAACATTTACCAAAGGTGGATGGTCACTTCAAATGGCTGCATCTCTGGTTTTATACCACCTAGAAAATGGTTCTGGTATCTTGAGAAAGATAGATTCTCAGCTTTCAAATGTTGCCAAGAATAATTATGAACTCGCTACAACAGAATCTGAGACATCACTAGTTAAAAACACAGTCAGGAATTTCAACTTAATATGTGTTTTTAACTAGTGATATCTCAGATTGTCTTATAGCCAGGTTTTTTCTACTTGCTATAAAAATGAAGATACAACCATTTCAAGTGACCATCCCCCCTCTGGTAAACGCATATTTATAATATAACTGTGTACAGACTTCCCCTAGCAACAGCTTATTTAGAGGGTTGCTAAGGAGAATATTGCAGCCTTTTTTATAACAAAAAGAAATGTAAATAGAATAATAAAGTATATTAAAAAAAAAAAAAAAAGTCACCGGACACCCCCTAACAAAATAGTGAAAAAAATAAATAAATGGCAGTTACACTTTAACAGCAGCCGGGAGAAACATTAATCTCCTGCCCACTGTCCCCACTAGCAGCATCAGGGATTGGCAATCGTCCTTGCTGCCTGCACAAGAGCCATCACTTGTGAAGACAGCAGAGATGATTATCGATCCCTGCTGCCCATAGTGCAATAGATCAGGGCATGAGGACAGCGGGCAGGAGACGAAGGTCTCTCCTGGCCGCTATGTTAATGAAAGAGCCGATAGACAGGGGTACGGACAGCAGGCGCCAGTTGAGAATCCCTGCTTTTAGGTTAATGCTCAAGGAAAGGGCAAAAACAGCAAATTACTATTAGAGTTTAATACAGTCATATGAAAAAGTTTGGGCACCCCTATTAATCTTAATCATTTTTAGTTCTAAATATTTGGGTGTTTGCAACAGCCATTTCAATTTGATATATCTAATAACTGATGGACACAGTAATATTTCAGGATTGAAATGAGGTTTATTGTACTAACAGAAAATGTGCAATATGCATTAAACCAAAATTTGACCGGTGCAAAAGTATGGGCACCTCAACAGAAAAGTGACATTAATATTTAGTAGATCCTCCTTTTGCAAAAATAACAGCCTCTAGTCGCTTCCTGTAGCTTTTAATCAGTTCCTGGATCCTGGATGAAGGTATTTTTGACCATTCCTCTTTACAAAACAATTCCAGTTCAGTTAAGTTTGATGGTCGCCGAGCATGGACAGCCCGCTTCAAATTATCCCACAGATGTTCAATGATATTCAGGTCTGGGGACTGGGATGGCCATTCCAGAACATTGTAATTGTTCCTCTGCATGAATGCCTGAGTAGATTTGGAGCTGTGTTTTGGATCATTGTCTTGCTGAAATATCCATCCCCGGCGTAACTTCAAATTCGTCACTGATTCTTGTACATTATTCTCAAGAATCTGCTGATACTGAGTTGAATCCATGCGACCCTCAACTTTAACAAGATTCCCGGTGCCGGCATTGGCCACACAGCCCCAAAGCATGATGGAACCTCCACCAAATTTTACAGTGGGTAGCAAGTGTTTTTCTTGGAATGCTGTGTTTTTTGGACGCCATGCATAACGCCTTTTTGTATGACCAAACAACTCAATCTTTGTTTCATCAGTCCACAGGACCTTCTTCCAAAATGAAGCTGGCTTGTCCAAATGTGCTTTTGCATACCTCAGGCGACTGTGTTTGTGGCGTGCTTTCAGAAACGGCTTCTTTCGCATCACTCTCCCATACAGCTTCTCCTTGTGCAAAGTGTGCTGTATTGTTGACCGATGCACAGTGACACCATCTGCAGCAAGATGATGCTGCAGCTCTTTGGAGGTGGTCTGTGGATTGTCCTTGACTGTTCTCACCATTCTTCTTCTCTGCCTTTCTGATATTTTTCTTGGCCTGCCACTTCTGGGCTTAACAAGAACTGTCCCTGTGGTCTTCCATTTCCTTACTATGTTCCTCACAGTGGAAACTGACAGGTTAAATCTCTGAGACAACTTTTTGCATCCTTCCCCTGAACAACTATGTTGAACAATCTTTGTTTTCAGATCATTTGAGAGTTGTTTTGAGGAGCCCATGATGCCACTCTTCAGAGGAGATTCAAATAGGAGAACAACTTGCAATTGGCCACCTTAAATACCTTTTCTCATGATTGGATACACCTGGCTATGAAGTTCAAAGCTCAGTGAGGTTACAAAACCAATTTTGTGCTTCAGTAAGTCAGTAAAAAGTAGTTAGGAGTATTCAAATCAATAAAATGATAAGTGTACCCAAATTTTTGCACCGGTCAAATTTTGGCTTAATGCATATTGCACATTTTCTGTTAGTACAATAAACCTCATTTCAATCCTGAAATATTACTGTGTCCATCAGTTATTAGATATATCAAATTGAAATGGCTATTGCAAACACCCAAATATTTAGAACTAAAAATGATTAAGATTAATAGGGGTGCCCAAACTTTTTCATATGACTGTATAATCAATGTGAACAGGCTGAGGATGAAATTCTAAAACAAGTAGAAAAAGCAGCAACTATAACTTAGAAGGGGTCATTATTATGGGGAATTGGATTATTCTGACTTGAACTGAGATACATTGTCCATTAGTTGTGCAGAAAGTTGCATGTTTTATCCACAATTCAAGACAATTATTTCTCTCACTTGCTTAATGAACCAAAAAGAGACGAGAATTCACTGGATTTGGTCTTACCACCAGCCAGATATAAACACTGGATGTTCAGGTCTATTCACAAAATATTCAATAAATTAGTGCAGCTATTCTCACTTGATATGCAATAAGCCATGTCTTTAGTGCCATGACTAGACTAAAATATAAGCAATAAAGAATTCTTGCTTTTAAATAATGCCATGATCAAATTTGTAGGTGACAAATTTGGGTGTAGCAGGAGAGCAAGATGAGGAGATGGAGAAGCAGGAGCGCTGAAAAAAGATCACAAGTTAATGTGATTGGTGGAGGTCTGGCTCCTCGTACTCCCGCCGATCACAAGAATGGGGTTCCAAAGCCCCCTTGTTTGAATGGAGCAGCGGTTCAGCATGTGCACTGCCACTTCATTCAAAGTCTGTGGGAGTGCTGAAAATACAGCGCTCAGCTTATGGCTTTGTACTTACATGACTTTTAGCATGAGGCTGTGTGCGATAGCATCTCATGATGTTGTGGAATGATATGTCTTCTTTTGTTACCTGTTTTGGTTTTTTTTAAAAAACAAAAGTATAAATAAAAAGAATAATTGTTAGTAACAACTACATAGTTCTTGCCATAACGATTACTGATACTGATATTTATATTTTCACCATTTCTGTCCATCCCTTCTGCTTTACACTGCATTCCCAAGCCCACAAGGAAATCCACGTGTCGAATATTGATTTACAAGACATCCAGAACAGAATATTTATATAATATACTAGCAGAAGGACCCGGCTTCGCACGGGTATATTTCATTTTTTGTTTGTGTAGTGACCCCATAAGAATTGGCCAGTTTTGCACTTCACATACAGTATGGCAGTTCAGTATAGGTACGGTCTATTTATGGCTGTGTTGCTATGGAAACCTGGTAAATGAAATGTGAACTTATATTGGCTGATGCATGTCATATGACTGAATATTTAAAGACCTGCGAACTGCTATTGACTCATACAGATCATAAATAGCTTGGTTGCTATGGAAACCTGGTGTAAAGCTGTGTGTATGTCAAGACTGAAGAACCTGCGATTTTCCATTGGTCCATAAGCGTCATGTGATCATGTGTATCTCAGTTTGGATATCAGTGAAAGACCTGCGATCGGTTGTTATGGAAAACCTGGAGTAAAGCTGTGTGTATGTGACCTTGTGTAACAGTGTCATCCACAGCGCCCTGCCCCTTTAAAGCTGACCTACAGCAGTGAAGAAAAATGGCTGGGTTGTTATGGAAACATGGAGTGCAGCTGTGTGCATGTGGCTGACAATGCCTTGCCAAATTGGAGACGGGCTTGGGTCTGCTGGGTTGTTTCAGAATCTCGCTATTGTCTGTGACATATCTTGTCAGATAAGAGACAGGCTTGGGTCTGCTGAGAGTTTTCATTAGTTCGAGCAGCAGCCATGCATTTTGCTGCAGGGGGCATCAGTAGTTTAAAAACGTTTCAATTTATAAGAATCCTGAAATCCAGTATGGCAGTCCAGTCAGTGGCGTAAATACTGGGGTAGCAGTGGTAGCGGCTGCCACAAGGCCCGGGACATAAGGGGTCCCGGCGGGCCCTTGATGTTTTTGTTTGTTTTTAATAGGCCATTACCTGCTGGTGTAACACCAGCAGGTAACGGGCCCTATTTACTTACCGATCCCCGCTCCTGCTCATGGCTGCCTGCGTTTCACCTTCTACAGAGGGGGTTTTGAGCAGGAGCGGGGATCAGTAAGTAAGGCCTGCGGGCCGTGAACCCCACAAACACTGCTATCATTATACTCTGGGGTCTTTTCAGTAGGCTTCGGGCCTCCTTGGTGACGTCCCAGACGTCGGTGGGCCAGTCCGACGTCATTATGCGTTGCGATGCATGCCTGGCTCACGTGACATCTGGTCCAACATTGAAGAGGTAGCGGGGAGTGCGCATAATACTATATGAAGGGGCCACTACGATACTGTGTGCAGGGGCCACTATGGGGCAGAATACTGTGTGCAGGAATGCAGTTTGTGCGGGGGGGGGTTGGCGGTTGCCGAGGGTGGTCCCATGTCAAATGTTCGCCTCGGGGCCCAGCCATTCCTAGTTACGCCACTGAGTCCAGTATAGGTACAATCTATTTATGGCTGTTGTTATGGAAACCTGGCAAATTAAATGTGAACTTATATTGGCTGATACACGTGATATGACTGAATATTTAAGGACCTGCGAACTGCTATTGACTAATACAGGTCATAAATAGCTTGGTTGCTATGGAAACCTGTGTGCCTGAGGAGGGTAAGCACCTGCGAGCTCTTATTGGCTGATAAGGGACATGTGACCGTGTGTATGGCAGTTGGAATATGGCAGTTGGAAGCTGAGACCCAGTCTATAATATTTCCGGACACCTGATGTACATGTGTGCCAAATTTGGTGAGGATCGGTCCAGTCGTTTGGTCGCGCATAAAGAACAGACAGACAGAAACTCATTTTTATATATATATATAAGAGATGTCACTACACCACAGCGAGGGAAAACCTATCTGGTAACTGTCACATACATACTGAGCCAACTGAGTTTCCTCCAAGGAGATTAGAATTTAAATTTCTAGTAAAAAGCGGTTCTCTATAACAGTATTTTTTCTAAATTCTGGAATTCAAGATTTTGTAAATTTAAAAATTTTTTTGTCAGTGCCTTACCTTGGCCATTACATACACGGCACACATCAGAAGCTGGTCCAGATGTCGGCCCTTCATCAGGTCTGCACAGTGCACTAGTGAAAACTCAAAGCAAGTCCAGATCTTTTTCCGAAGTTCATCAGAAATATCTAGTTTGTGACAGAGATCACGAAGGCGAACGCTGGCTAGATGATAAACCTTATTTAGGAACAACATAACACATCAGAATCTGAACACATATGAGGCTATGTTTTTAGGGTGTGTTCCTAAACGTAACCCTTCACCCTGGTACCCACTGCAACCTTCTCCCATTAAAGCTTAGAAATAGCAAAACCATAAACCAAGGGTGCACTGGTAATATATACCACTGGGACCTGGCTGGATGCAGAATATGGGACCCTCGACCAGTAAGTTGTCTGCCCGAAGACTTTTGGGGTTTGTCACAAATGAAACACTATAAGTGAAGGCCCAGGGTAGGCGAGGAAAAATAACAAACAGTTATACTCACCTCTCCTGGACGTCCAGCGGTCCTCCAGCATCCTCTTCAGGCCTCTGGCTGATGTCACGCACCCTGGAGTCACCGCTGAGGCCCAATCACGGGCCCCAGCGATGACCCTGGGGTGTGTGACGTCAGCCAGAGGAGGCCTGAAGAGGACACAGAATGTCTGCTTTACATGGAGTGAAAGGCAGCAGTCATGTGTAAGTTACAGTTTGTTGTACATGGTAACACAGGACAGCTGCCTCTTTCTCCATGTAAATTAGCCCTGCGTACAGCAATTGCACACTGGGCTGCTTTACATGGAGGGACAGGCAGCTGAAACCTGCCTACTTGGGCTGACTCTGCCTACTTGGGGCCTCTTTTAGATTTTTTTTCCAGGGCCACTTTCAGCTCCTAATCCACCCCTGGCCATAACCCAGACAGATTGTCATCATAAGTGCAGTAAAACACACATGTGAAAACAAGCATTAAATGACTATAGGTCGCAGATACCAAATGAATAAGAAGACCCTGGGACTGTTGCCCCTGTAACCCTTGAGGACGCCGGTTTAGTGGCAACATTGTTGCGGGGAAGGGGCATTTCCTTTTTTTCATTTTTTACGCTCTAGGCAGTTCTGTAGTTTAAACACACACTGCAGTTGTGGACATTGGTCAGGTAAAAACTACATATTAGTTCTGTCATTGCTATAGGAGTACTAATTAGTACAGAACTACCTGGGGTTTTTATAATAATTAGAATGTTCATTCAGTGGATAATAGTAAAAGTTTATGTTTTATTGTTTAGAAATTCAAATTAGTATAGTGTGAAAAATGGCCTATTTTTTCTGTGAGCAATGTGGTGTTGAAATTAAATGAACCTACACTATACACTTTTTTTTTTTTTTTACTATTAACCCCTCCTAGGGAGCTTGAACCTGCAATCATCCCATAGACTTCAATACAACGTATTGCAGTCTATGGGAGATTATCTATGTTACTAATGAGGCTGTCAAAGGAACAGGTCGGCTCCTGCGATCTTGCCGCACGGGAGCCGACCTGCAACGTGAAAGGTATGGGGCTGGTGGGGACCGGCCCCGGGGATAGTTTCTCTGCTTTGGGGGGTTGATTTGGAGGTGGGGGGGGGGGGTCATGGACTGGCACACTCAACAATGCCTGCGATCATAGTGGACTCTGATCGCGGGCTTTAACTGCGGGTCTCTGCTGTACAAGGAGACCCAGTATAGTAGCTATAGGGGGTGGGGACTGGCCCTAGGGACTTATGGGAAGCGTGGAGGTCACACTTAGTAATGCCTGCAGTCAGAGTCCATTCTCATTGCGGGCATTAACTCCGGCGGTTCTGCTACTTTGGTGGGAAGAAGAGGGGGGGGGGGGGTCACGCTCAACAATGCCCATGATCAGAGTAGACAGTGATCGCAGGCAATAACTCCAGGTCTTCGCGGAGACCTGGTACAGCAGCTATAGTAGCCGCTCTGCAGCAGAGCAGCCGCCATCTTTAAGGACCCAGCATCCAATGTAATCGCACGGCAGATGTTGGGAAGGGGTTAAATTAGCTAGGGCTTATTTTTGGAGTAGGGCTTATATTTCAAGCCTACTCCAAAAAACCTGGAAAATGTAGCTAGGGATTATTTTCGGGGTAGGTCTTATTTTTGGAGAAACACGGTAGGTAAAAATAATAATAATAATAATAATAATAATAATAATAATAATAGTCCTTTAATAGTCCCACAGTGGGGAAATTCAGTATAAAATATGGATGGAACACATACATGAAGAAAAATGGACCATTGGTAAACAGTTATGTATTATAGTAGAGGATAATGAAATGCTGTGATAGCAGATATTAAAGAAAGAACATACCCTTCTGCAGAAGAGAGACAGAGAGCCGACTTTCTTCAATTTGTTGCTGACATTTTGCTGTCCTGGAGAAACTGGAACCTGAGGGATGGTTACTTGCCCTGCAACCTGCATCTGTTGTGTGGTCATTGGGCCAGCAAGAGCCTGAGCTGTGAGCGGTTGAATGGAACTAGACACACCACGAGCTTGTCCACTCATACTGACCTGGACTGGAAAAAATGTGATCCCTCCATTCTCATTAGCAATACCTGGCAGAAGAAAAATAAAAGAAGAATGTAACCAAAGAAAGTTGAATTTCCATGAGCTATGTAGTCTTCTGTATGTCTCACCTTGTACAGGGATAGTTAGGGTTTGCCCATTATTTGCTGTCACTGTAGCAGTCGCCATTGTCACCAGGGTCTGCCCAGGAACAGGTGACGGAGTTGATTCAGCAGTAGAATGTGGAGATGCTTGGCCTGGGCTCCCTTCTTCAGATGGGCTATCTGAGTCAATGAAGAGACGGCGGCGAGCTGTGCCAGCTATAGGTGAACTATATCGGTCAAACAAGGTAGGCGAGGAAGAGGAGAGGTCTAAAAAGCAAAGTAGGTGGATAACATAAGTTGTGGGAACAAAGTCTATTTTCAAATAAGAGTACATGTTCTCCTACACATTGAGAAAGGTATTAGGACACCTACACGAGCTTTTGTAACATCTCCAGTAACATTATTGAAAAGTGGAAGTATTTAAGTACCAGTGGTGACACCTGGGATTTTGCTTAGTGATGTAAGGCTTGTATGCATTTGCTTAGCCATTGAAACGCATGAAGCTTCCGGCACAGAGTTTTTGCGCTGATGTTAATGCCAGAGGAAATTTCAAAGTCTGTAGTTATTGAGTAAGCAGAGAATTGGTTGCTTTTACACACTTTGCACCTTAACATATTGGGACTCCGCTTATAGTACTACACCGGAATTCAGAGAGCTCTTTACAATGACCCATTCACTCACAAATGTTTATAAGCTGAGACCCCACATTGGGGGAATGTAGCTTTTTTGTTGCAGATTATGCTGCGTTTTTTGAGCCAAAGCCAGGAGTGAATTGAGCAAAAGGTAGAAGTTTAAAGAGCTTCCTTTATAGAAACCATTTCTTTTGTAGCCATTCTTGGCTTTGGCTAAAAAAAACACAACAGCAAAATCTGCAACAAATGTTGCATTTCGGGTGGGGCCTCAGCCTAAAGGTGAATGCATGGCTAGGTGTAGGATTTTATAAATCTGTGTCAATGATAGAGGAGTGTCCTAATACTTGTATCCATATAGTGTATATGATACATGATTATATAATAAAATAACTTAACATAAACTTCACGCACTTTTTCCTACGTTAGATGCATCTGCCCGGATTTCATTGACTCGTCTTGAAGTAAGAGGAGCGGATGAACATGTTATGTTGTTTCCAACTGCGCCTTCAAAATGATGTGGGTGCATTACCTGGATACAGAGCCAAACACAAGTTCATTATATAAATTCATTAAAGAACAGAGCTGGTTTATCATTCATACTAGACTAAAGCCACAAATAAATCCAAAAAGCTGGTAGTAGTCTCGTACCTCTTCACAGAGTGGGACTTTGCCATCATTGTCTCTTATCTTGTCCCACAGAGGGGAGTCATGAGTCCATGCCATACTTTCAAGAATTTGCTCTTCAATCTGGTTAAGGTGCTTTACTACTTCTCGACATAAACCATCTTCTGCCTTGATGACAGGCTCAATCACCTGCCGAGAAGAAAAAAAAGGCGACATTAGACGGCCATAGACATTCCCCATGTTTTGCATAGTCATCCGGGTTCTCTGAGTTCCTGCATATATCATGCTAAATAGAGAACTGTTCTCATCTTTTGTACTGGACTTGATGAAACTGAGACATTATTTATATTATCATACACTTTTCAGGGATATTTAAAGGGAAAATATGAAACCCACTAAAGACTCTTCATTCCCTATAAGTTTCCAAGTCTTGTGTAGAATGTTTGAGTAAACTGTATGTGTTAGAATTTCCAATCCTTTGCCGCTCATCATAGACTGTTCCCTGGTCCTCCGTCCTTTGTTTACACTGCAGCAGTAATACTGGGTACTTTCAGTGACATCAGTAAGGTATGACTTAGTATAAGGGTAAAAACTATAGTAGAATTAAAGAGTCAACCGATTTGTTACAATACTATACTTTATGAATGCCATTTATCACCATCTTTAGATGATGCCAGCATGAAATGCCCAGTGTCCATATTACACCCTGAAAGAGGACACACACTGTGTAGACAGGAATCTAGCCTCTGCCTCCTCTCCATTACACACACAGGCAGTCCATGCTGTATTATCTGGAGATGGATATGAGTGTACTAGGACAATCTCAGTTGGCGAGTCCTGCTCTATAATGGTTTTGGCGGAGTTACACTTTAACATCTGCACGTAATAAGAAAGGTCCTTTGTTGCAATTGTCAACAAAACAAAAGGGCTATTGTTTTTTGCCTTTGAAACTATATTCGTGTAGATACAAGTTACATTATGAGAGGAGTATGCACAGAAGCACATTGTTTAGGTTCTTCAGTAACTTTCCATAAGGTTTATTATACAAGACAGAAGAGTGATGGGATCTCCATCATTATTTATCTCATATATGTACCTTGTAAAAATGGTAGGGTGCCAATTCAAACATGACTATTATGCGTGGGAAAGTGCCAGGGGGTTTGTATGAAAAGATGATAACTTCAAGGCAGCACGCTATGAGGGACTTATGGAAGATCTCCTGCTCCAGTATAGTCTGCAAAAATCAAGAGATAAGGCTAAGACATAAGCAATACATTGTGATAATTTATCAAACCCAATAGAAAGATTGTACTTTTTTTTTTTTTAATGATAGCTAGAGGAAGTGACTTTTTTCCCACTGCTTTCAGTTTTGAATCAGTGGACATCCGGTGGACCCCTTTATGTCACTTTACACAGTTGTCGCTGGTTAATGCCATGCACTGTACTTCCCCTACTGTGGCCACTGAAGTAGATATTCTATATTACAAGATGGTTATTCTAATGGAATACTAAGAATGTATTGCATGGATGGGCTGGGTTCACTAGAGCAGTAGTCCCTCTTTTGTAACAGCTCCATGTTCTGGCTCATGGAGGGCACCCTGATCTATAATACCCCCGTACAAGGGGCCAGAAATAGAAATGAAACATTATAAAAGCTACAATATTTATTACATCGTAGAAGAGTCGAACTAATAGCACTGCTAAGTAAATGTATATTTTTTGACAAGTTCCATTAGTCATTTTACAGATTTTTTGTTAAGGAAAATTCCACAGTGTATTTTTAGTAAAATCTGTGGTAGAGATCAGATTTCTGCCATAAGGTTTGCATTGGTTCTGCAAGTACATTAGCCCCATCCAATAATGCTATAACCTCATATGGTTACCCTCTGCAATATCTGTGTGAAATCTGTAACTAGTGAAATGTTACTGCTACATTTTTTGTAGTATGTGGGTTTCAAATTTGCAGCAGAAAATTCTGTTACCGTAGGAACAGACTTCAGGTGTCTTTCATGAGAATTTTAGTGTGAAATATACACCAAAACCCGCATGAAAATTCAGCCATGTGAACATATTCCAATACTGAATGTTTTTACTTACAGACAGATCCACATCTCCTAGACGTTTCTTCTCCCGTTCTACAATAGATTCTGCAACCTTATAATACAGCGCCTCTGCCAGTCTGAAGTATTTCTTTGCAATGTCTGGACAATATTTAAAGTTTACATATAAAGTAAGATCATTTTGAGGTAATAAAAAAACATGTAAAACTATATATATAATAAATGATGGAATAAAACCATGACATGTTCCAGTGGTGTGGCAGAAGGTCTTCCGAATGGCTCTATATGTTCTGTACTTTCAATCAATGGATATAATACAATATTTCAGCCACAGACCACAGACCCTCAGACTCTAGAATAAATCTACATACGACAAAGCCCAATATATTGTGGACCGCTTTCAGTAGTGGCCCCTACACACAGTATTATGCCCCATAGTGGCCCTTGCATACAGAATTATGCCCCATTGTGGACCATTGTGGTCTTTACAGACCCCAGAGTATAATGATCAGAGACCCAGGGGAGGATACAAACATAAAAAACTGTGTTACTTACCTGTCCCTGGCTCCGGCGCACTCCCTGGTTTCGGCCTTCTTCAATGTTGGACCAGATGTCACGGCCGGCATCGTGACGCATAATGACATCGGCCTGGACGTCACCAAGGAGGTCCAAAGCCTACTGGAGCTCAGGAGAGGTAAGTAACAGTGTTTTTTATGTTCCCTCACCTCCCCTGGGCCTCCGATCTTTATAGTATAATAATAACAGTGTTTGTGGGGTCTGCCGGCCCACGGCCTTACTTACCGATCCCTGCTCCTGCTCACAGCCGCCTCCACTTCCGCAGAATGGGAAGCGCAGGCAGCTGTGAGCAGTAGCGGAGATCGGTAAGTAAATAGGGCCCGTTACTTGCTGGTGTTACACCAGCAGTTAACGGCCTATTAAAAAAAATAAACATCGGGGGCCCGCCGGGCCATGTGGCAGCCGCTCCCGCAGCTAAACCGGTATTTACGCCACTGACCGCTTTAAAGAACATGGTCAAGCAGTCAAACCGAACCCAATGTACCTGCATCCCGATATAAAAATACATCCTCAACAGAGCACAAACATTTTTCACAGTTGGAACCCCTGACAATCTATGGTATTGAGGTGGGTCCGATGTCCCCTATTCCTACTCACTCACAATTCAGTGACAAGTCAAACTGCACAACAAAGTAGATAAAAGGACTGCATAATTGTACTCTCCCAAAGTAAGCAATCTGACATTGGGTGTATTTAGAGATACAACTGTGGGCCAGTCTGGTTTTCAAGACCCAGTTGGTATTATACATGGATCCTGTTCTACTTAATGTGACTCGTGCCATGTACTCGATAGGTATAGTTGCGCCTCTTCATGCTTGGTGTCATTTTAGGCAAACCCCTTCACACCTGAGCTCCATACAACAATATGGGAGCGGCAGAAATAGCAAAGTGCTATCACTTGGCTGATTCTATTTCTCCCATAGAGTTGTACAGTATGCATGCTAGACCACTAATTCATGACAACCACTTCTCACAACGCATGGGCTAGAGGGAATGAATTAGGGGCACAGGACCCCATACCAGTGAGTGTGCAGTTCACAGCACTCAACATTTATCATCTATTCTGGTGAAAAGTCCCTTGTCTTGGCGACAGGTACCATCAGCAACACGGGTCAGTGGCCAGCAATGGGTTGAAATCCAATCAAGGGCAACATCTGCATGAATTTTGCCCTTGCCCAGGTACTTTGGTTTCCTCCCACATGCCAAAAATATACTTATAGGTAAATTGGCTTCCTGTAAAACAACTGTCCCTTGTGTGTGTTGGCAGGGGCGTAAATACCAGGGGAGCCGCGTCAGCGGCTGCCACAGGGCCCGGGACATTAGGGGGCATGTCAAATGTTCGCCTTGGGGCCCAGCTATTCCTAGTTACGCCACTGTGTGTTGGGAATGAGTACCTGTAGGGCAGCCACTGTTGAGTCCCTTGTTTTTTGAAAAGTGCATTAAAAATGTTTGTCATTTGTCATGTCACAAAAACAAACTTTCCCAGGATTTGTGCTGCATAAAATCCTCTCTAACTGACACAGTACAGTCCAGACACATTTGGCAGAGCATCACAGACCTTCCTGGCATATATGAATAAATGTGCCACTGGGACTGTTCCCCATATCATGTGCTCTGCTTGATTTTTCCATGTTTTTCAGGAGGAAAAAAAAAAAACGAAAAGGTTTTCCTGTTTTTTTTTGTTTTGTTTTGTTTTTTTAATAGCACAAAGTGCTCCTAAAATATTTTTAAAATAGTTTTCTGATACAATACTTTTCATTTAGGCAACACAGTTTTATCTTGCTGGGGGCAGGGTTGGAACATGTGATGTATGCGTGGTAGTGACATTTTTTAATTCACTTTTATTTTTTTTTCAAATTTTCTGCCTTAATGTTACTTTTTTAAACACAATGTGCTCCACATAAAGTTATCATGAACCTTTTGGGGTGCGTTAATTTTTTTTGTCAATTTGTAAATAAGCTTTTTGGAGCAACAAGGGTGTTGCTGCTTACCTCAACAGTAATAAATCATCCTTCCCTTCTCTCTGGGGAGTTCGGTAGTCACCGACAGCCGGCTCCCCACTCCTGCAGCTGCACAATTTCATGCAGCTGCTGACTCTGCAAGAACGTACAGGTAGGTCCTTGCACAGTTACTTGTTAGTGGACTACGTCTGGGCGGTCAGCAAGCAGTTACAGAAAAAATAAATGTTTTAATCTCAGAATGTGTTGATACAATTAGGCTGCTGGAAAAGATTAATGCTGACCTAAATGCCAACTGGACACACTTTCATAAGGTGTGGTCTCCTTGGATTAATAGATCGAATATTCCAGGCTTGTCATACTGTGTTTATTGCAAACATATTTTATGTTATAGTTAATTGTGTATATTATATATGGTAAGTCTACGGTCATAAATGTAATATGTAATATTTGCATACTTTTACTTCCTTGCATTTGACAGCAGTGACTGAAAGCTTGGGACCCTTAGCCAGCTTAAGCCTTTAGTCTTTCTACACAACATTTGTTGTTAACCTGTTCACTGCTGTATTTGCTGTTGTGCTTGTTCTATTCTCTCGTCATTCAATAAATACCTTTGAAACTAAAGAAAAGTGAAAGAAGGCAGAGCAACTCATAGTGCAGTACATCATTGGTTAATACCTTGTTCACTTTAGATAGCTGTGTGTAGGACACAACAAAATACTGTGCATCACCAGTATTCACAGAAACTGGATATCTGTTCTTTAAGATGGGTGCTGCCACCTTGGTATTGGAATCTAACAAGATCATGAGTCCCACAGTATGATAAGAAAATAGAGAAAAAGATCGCTCACTAACCCTCTCAGTTGGAAGTAAATGGATGATTCAGACAGGAGTATAACTGTGTATATGATACATAATAAAAGAATACCCCTGCCTGAATCATCCTGTTACTTGTAACTGAGAGGGTTAATAAGAGTCCAAGGTCTTTTTCTCTGTTTTCTTAATGGCAGTCATGAAAGGGGTAAATAAGGTAAGAGACAAACAAAAACAGAATTCACATATCTTCATGTCCCACAGACCGAGCCCATGCATTTCCCTATAATTATCAGTCTTTAAAAGAATGTGTATGGCTATTACAGTTTATACAGGGACCTGTCCAAACACAAGGCCAGGTTAACCCAGTGGGTGCTACTATAAGCTCATATGTAACACAGAGGCCGAGCCGTACCTTTACAGTGCTGACTTTCTCCACCTTCTGACAACGTGTGTTCACAAAACACATCAAACATTTCTTTCAGGCACTTAGAAATGGTTTCTGTGGGATTTCTGGAACAGGCACTAAAACACACACATAAAACATACACTATTAATATGACTATTTCCTCCCACCACTGTCCTGGTGAAACCTGGACATAAGGCATTAGACTAGGTTCACACTATTGAGGCCAGCAAAAGCTGTACCTACTGCCACACATCTTTATATAATGTAGTGTTAATCTATTGCTCAGCAATAAGGGAATAAATGACAAGCAATGAATAAACAAGGAGACAAAGAGAGAAAGAGGTCCATAAGGGCATAATGGAATGGAGACTTGTTGCGAATTTTCCCCTAAGGGCTATAAATTAAGCTGCATGAACAATATCTCAGCCAACACTGACTTAATATGTAGAATGATGCACAAGGGTAGTTAGGATAGCATAAAGTGGAGATCCCTATAACCAGGCCAGGATGTGTGCAGGACATGGACTACGAGACAGTCTACCACTACCAAAATCACTTCTAAACCACTTAGATGCTGCTGTAGGGGCTGTTAGTGACATAGTGAACATACCTGTCTGGTGATAAAGTGCAATATTGTTACCAAGAAAATCTACTTTTAGGCTAAGGCCTCACGTGGCGTCCTGCAGCAAAAAAGCGCTGTGGGAAAAACCGCGGCAGCAACGCATTGCGGTTTTTCCCGCAGCGATTTAGACAGTTCGCAGAGGTTTCCTATGCGAATATGCTGAGATAAGCGGCAACGCCCTTGTTGCTCCAAAAAGCTTATTTACTTATTGACAAAAACGGCAATATCTTGGCAATGGAGCCAGCAATTCACAAGGGGAAAACACTGCTTGATTAAGGTGTCCTTAACCTATATATCTGCAAGCCTAGGGTAATATGCTGGGATCTGGTGACAGATTCCCTTTAAAGAGGATCTCCAATTATATAACAACTTTTCATAAATGAAAAGAACAAGTGAGTATAAGAAATTTTATAATATATCTCACTAAAGAAAAATGCTTCTTTCTCCTCTTATCAGGCTGGTTTCCTCCCCTTCAGTCAGTTTTATCACTAATAGTTTCTGTCAACTGTACTCATACATAAAAGTCTATGAAGAGGTGAGGGGGAAGGGGGGGGGCTGCTGGTGGTTAGCAACCGATCTATTGCCTCAGTAAGATAACTCTACCACTGTACAAAGCATAGTAGTACCCAAAAATCTGAGTGTAGCACAACTAGCATTAGTCTTTTCCAGCAACCTCTCCATAGACTTCTGTAACTCAAAAAGCAAGAAAGAAAAAAGCAGCCTGATAAATGAAGAAAGATGCATTCATCTATACTATTTCTTTATGAAAAATAGTTTTATAATTCAAGGTATGCTTTCTGTAGCCTTTTTGAAACTAGCATTGTCTTTTATCACAACACATAGACCTATTGGGGGTTATCGTGCATAAATGTAGAAACTTAATCAGGAATTTTAGCATTTTAGTTCTGTACAGTTTATGCATTGTCCAAACAAGGACCTTTCCAGGAACTGTCCTTTTATATATGAATGGCTCCAGGATAAGAACCGTTGAATGGCTCAAGTACAGAAAAGACAACCCCTACATAATAATATAATGTTACAACTGTGCATATATGAAGATCTAACCTTAGCATTTGCTGCAGTTTTTCACTGGGGGCAGCTTTCAGACCGGACAGAATGGCAAACAGGCGGCTGACACTGTATGTAGCACTAGAGACAGGAGTCTGGTATGAGGAGTTCTCCTTGACATATTTCAGACTGGTAAGAGGGGTGGAAATACGTAATGACTTCATCTGTAGGGATGAATGAAGGAATAAACCCTCAGAGTATTCCAGCATTTCATAGTATGCAACAAACACATGCTGACCACTTCAGACCAAGTAGAGAAAGCTAAATAAATGAATATTTCACAGCATAAGCTGGAATTTCTTTCCAGTACAAAACTGCAAGACTGAGCACAAAAAACATGCTACAATTATTCTTGTGAGTTTTCCCACTTTCTGATCATTAGCGGGCATTTCAGTGGACCCCCAAAGATCACCTACTGCCAGTCACATACACTAAAGGCTTTGGCTCAAAAACACAAAGCAAAAACTGTAACAAAAATGCAGCTTCTCTGCAACAAGCAGCCTCAGCCTGGGCTAAACATACTGATGTCAAATCCTAAGGATAAGTCATCAATACCAGACTGGAGGGGACCTGACACATGGCAACCCTGTTGATCAGCTGTTCTCAGTAGCTGATACACAGACAATGGAGCAGGAAGCAGACAGCTCTGTTCTCTTTATAGTAGTCAGATTAGGTTACTACAGATCAACCCAATTCACTCCACTGGGAGCTAAGCTACACTGACTCAGTTTAGCCATTACACATAGAACCGAGCAGCCTGCTTTCTGCACTAGTCTCTGTATATCAGATGCTTGAGGACAGCTGATCCACAGGGTTGTTGGGTATCGGACCCCCACTGATCTGATATTGATGACCTATGACCCACAGTGATCCAATATTGATGACCTATCCTTAGTGTAGGTCACTGATCCTTATAGTCTGAAAAATCTTACTTTCTAGAGAATATCTATTGTATGTACACAGCTACAGAACAGGGAAGACAATTGTTACCTGTGAGATTCATTTCTGGGGAATGAAGACAATAATATATACTGCTATTAGCAAGCTATACTTACCGTGTCAAAGTGCTGTTGTAAATGGTAGGACACCTGTGCCCTCTCTGAGGAGTCTGCTCCGTGCTCAGGATTCAGACAACGGCCTACACTTCCAATCTCTTCCTCTGCATCTTCTAGGAAGACTCGCTCATCCAGGTGACCGGCAGAGAGAACAAACACCTCATAGGCTTTATTAATGGCTTTCCTGCACATAATAACATGGATTGTATACTGACTCTGTTTTCACCACTAAACACAACTTACAAGAAGAAATAAAACTTACAAACTGTCTGCAAAATTTCCTGGGTCCAAAATTCCAGTAAGGGATTCAGATTTTCCTTTGAGTACCTGCAGGGTGATAAACAGGTTTTCTTTGTCTTCCGTTCTGTAGATACTGCAGTCACTACATCAAAGACTAAATCAACTTACAGACAATGTTTTATATATTCACATACACACGTGGACAAATTGTTGGTACCCCTTGTTTAATGAAAGAAAAACCCACAATGGTCACAGAAATAACTTGAATCTGACAAAAGTAATAATATATAAAAATTCTATGAAAATGAACAAATGAGAGTCAGACATTGCTTTTCAACCATGCTTCAACAGAATTTTTAAAAAAAGAAAACTCATGAAACAGGCCTGTACAAGGGGTACCAACAATTTGTCCATGTGTGTATTACTTGAGAACACAGACTAGATCATTACCATTCACTCACATCAACAAATAAGCAGGGCAAGCAAGACATAAGCAATGCTGGGCAGACTCCTTGCCCTGTGATGATCACTGGCACATAAACTGAAAGGTTTCCTATGTAACTAACTGCTGGTAATGAATGTGTTGGTGCGCAGTACTACTGTAACAGGCTCTGCAGTAGGCACTCTACCTGGAGTAGTCATGGAGGGCCAGTGTGACACTAACTCCTGTTCTTCTTTCTCCTCTCTAGATACTGGAACCTCTTAATACGATGGTTAGCAGAGACATGCCCAACATTAATAAGTAAGTTGGTACATGGCATAGGCTCTGTCTATTCAAAAGTACCATAATCTGCAATCTCATTGAAGTCAATGGAGTACATCAGGATCCATTGCAAACTAATCTATACACACCAGTGCAAACTGAGCCTCAGGGATTGGAGAAACAAACAGTCTTCAATAACCGACCAAAGTGCTCTAATAGATCTCTATGTAAATCTAGAAGTTCCTACAGTCGCCGTTTACATCCATGGTCATGTTATGTTTTTCATATGAACGGGTACATGCACAACCTACAAAAGGCTCCACACTACCTCCATGTTACTGTTTGTCTCCTACTAATATCACGTGGGGACACCATATTAATTTTCACAAGGCCACAAACAGCTACTGTACAAAGAGGAGGACTGCTGGACATCCACCAAAATCTGAGTTGCCATCAGCTCGAAGAGTATGTTCACACAAAGTTCTTTTATAGGCTGAAAAATTGCTTCAGGAATTAGGAAACATTTTTTTGCCACTTTTTTTATGCCTTTTTTGATGAGTTTTTTGGCACTCCAGCACACTGCATGGACCTGGAAACTTCACTTTAAAAATACGCTAGCAGTTTTTAATGTTGTTTTTGCAAAAACCGCATCACGTTTTTTCTGCCTCCCATTGATTTCAATGAATTTTTCAAGGTGGGATCCACCTGAAGATAGGTCATGTCGCTTTTTTTTTTTTTTTCAGGAAAAAAAAACTGCTACTGACTCCCATTGAAATGAATGGGAGGTGTTTTTTTTAGGTGCATTCCACTTCAAAATCAGCCTACAAAAAAAATAAAATAAAAATCTATGTGAACATACCCTAAGTGGTCTCCTAGATTCATCTGGAGAAGTATAGAGCCTGACTGTATGTAACTTACATCTGACTTGAGAACTTAAGATGCAGTCTAGTTTGGGTGTTTCAGGGGTTGCCAAAACTTCATATTGGTAACCTATCCTTAGCATGGGTCATCAATATGAGTTTGTTGGGGGTCAGACAGCCTGCACCCCCACTGATCACGGCAGCTGAACTGCAATAGCATGCTTTACAGAGCAGTCTGCTTCGTCTACAAGGCTCTGTACTCTGTTCTCAAGGCAGACGACAGCTGATGGATGTTTGGTACCAGACCCATACTGATCTTATACTGATGAACTATGGATAGGTTATTAACACAAACTCTTGGACAACCCTTTTTTAAACTTCGATGACTTTGTTCTTTTCCTATTTTCTATTTCTATGACAGAGACACAATTTTTGCATTGCATCATTTTTTTTTTTTTTTTGTAAATACCATTCCTCACATCGGATAGGTAAAATTTTAATAGTTTGGATTTTTGCACACCTGGCAATACCAACTGGTTTAATTTTGTTGTTTTTTTCTGTAAAGGAAAGTGGCTTTTTGAACTTTTATTATTTTTAAGACCATTTTGAAACATATTTTTGCATATTCTGCAATACCTCTATTGTACATCTTACTTGATACTTATCTTACCACTTAAATGTAATGATCCCTAGTGATCCTGGTATCTAAGGGGTTAAATATAATTCACTTTTTCTGAACACAAGACACATCTACGAATACCTTTTTATCAAATAGCTTATGTATATATGGCTTCCAAAAATGTTCTTTAATGCCTTTGACTTCCAAAAGTAACCCTTGGTGGAGGCAGCAGAGAGTTTCAATGATGCAGGGAGGCTCAGAAGGAGGTTTGAAGTCTTTACTGCAGAAATCTTCAGGAAGGCCTGCAGGAAGTAGGGGACCACAAGTTACTAGACACACAACACAATTCCTGAAGATAAGCAGATAGCTGAAAGGTGTATGTATTTCTCAGGGTTTCCCAGCTTCATTATTAGATCTCCTGCTGATAATAAGATCAATCCCCTCATTTATTAGGTTATTGGTGGGCAAAAAGCACACGTGATCAGTAAAATGCTGAAAAACAAATGTATGACTTGTAATGATAGAAAACACCTTCTTTTCATTCCACACAAGTGCCACCTTGTGGTTACAATTTTCAAACACTATTAACCCCTTAACAGTCACATTAAAATTGCAAAAACCCTCCCAAAAATGTCACTTTATTGCAGATTTTGAATATAAGGCTCAAATAAATCTTGCCAGCAACTCTGATATATCATGTGCATTCTATCCTTCAGGCTAAAGCCCCATGTACCGGGCTGCAGCTAAAAAGTGGCAAAAGCCGCGGTGGAAACGCATCACGGTTTTTCCCGCTGCACTTTTCACAGAAAGTCTGCAGAGTTTTCCTCTGGAATTTCTGCTTAAATTATACTTATAGGTAATCCACCAGTCTTTCTGTAGGTATAATTGACATGCTGCGATTTCCAAAAACGCAACGGTTTTGGAAAGACGCAGCATTTCTGCTAGAGATATTTTTCTGCAATGTGTGGATGGGATTCACTCGAATTTGCTCTGTGCCTGCGTTCATACATTTTATGTCAATGTAGCTTTACGATACCTTGTATGTTGTGAGTATAGGGAAAAAGCTGCAATTTTACCATTGTTTTTTTAAGATTTAAGATTTTTTTTTAAGCCATTCACAGAATTGTATAAATAATAGTAAATGAATGAGTATTCTCTGATAAAAGAGCACCCTCAAAGACAGAAGAATGAGACATCATTGCCTATCCCTGCATGATATCAGCAGCACAATTGGCTGATGTGAGAGTTGAGAGTATATGCAGCTCTCACTTCAACAAGTGAGAACTCTGGTTCTAATGGGGCTAAAGGCATCATTTTGATCTTATTTTACTGCCAGACTCCTGCCTGGACTAACCTGTTAGGTACTTTCCTCAAAGCCTGAGCATGAGACAGGTGTAACTGTTAGAGGGGTTAAAGCCTGTGAAAACTTTTTTGGGAATTAATTTAGATTGGGCAAATAAATATACAGTATTGAGATGATTCGATTGGCCTCTTACATCTACAATGGCTCAGGGAAAATAATTCTTGTAGATTCTTGTCTATAAGCATTCAAAATCCAGCTTTCTAAAGTGCACTACGAAACATACTGAAATCGCTGCTATAGGCAACAAGAACATGGTTTGTAGAGGGGGTAGGGATGTGCTAAGTGTTAGTGCCACCACGCAATTCTTAGCCAGAGAATTCAAATACAAGGCTAGTGCATGAAACCAAATCTTTACCCTAAATAAGGGTAAGCCATGCTGCAACATGGTACAAACATGAAAACATGAGGGTCATAACACTCACATGCAAAATAGCTTGTAAAGAATGAACCAGCAGGGGCAAGAAATAAATCTGAATATATTTAAAGGCTATAGACACCTTTTGAAGTACTTTTATTATTGATGTATGTATATTTTAAACTAAAAATATTTTAATAGGTTTTTAATGAAAAAAAAAATGTGGCATTGGCTTCTGCAGCTTCTATGTTTTACACTGCAACAACATAAAAAGCCAAACAGTACAAATTATTTATAATTCTTTAGGCTATGGACACCTTTGGAGTCAGGCCCGGTTCACATCTGCTGCACCACTCCTGTAACTTAAATAGGAGCCATGCTGCACGCGCTCTCCATCCACCAGCAGCTTTTAGCACTCAGAGGATGCAGAAACAGAAGTTCTGTGTGGGGTCTGGGTGTTAGACCCCCACAGATCACATACTGATGAGCTATCCTGTGGAGAGGTCATCAGTATGAAAAATCCATTTGAGGCTGGAAACCCTCTTTAAATCCGACCAAAGGCAACATATGCATGGAGTTTGTATGTTCTCGCCATGTTTTTACATGGGTTTCCTCTAGTTGCCTTGGTTTCCAACTATACTCAGAGAAACAAATGGAGACAAGTGATGACCACCTCTGTATAGGATTATATTGAAACTATATTGGATCTATTGTCTCCAAGTTGGTTATTGCGAATAAATGTAGGGAGAATTTTTGTTGCTTTAGAATCAGTCATGGCACCAAAGGAAGTCAACAGTATGTAGCAGAAATAAGATGCTAATGCTGCTTGTGTTACTTCTAACAATCACACATTGACACAATGTTCCTTCCTGCACCAGTTCCTTCAAAACATATTTCTTTTAGCTGAAATTCTGGCAGCTTTATCCAGTCCTCTAAGTCTCACAACTTATCATTTCCTCCCAGATATTTATCTACATCTACAACCTCCGTCCTGTCCAGTCCTCTTATCAGGGATTACCACGCTCTTCTAGTAAAGTTTGTAAGCTCAAAACTTCATCCTATTCTACTGTACAGTATAAATGCTAACTTATGGTCACAAATATACAAGGTGTGATATAAGCGGTCATATGGAATAACTGCTCAGGACACAACCATTATCATATACCAGAACCACAATAGGATAAAAGAGAAGCGTTTACCTGGTCATTACAGATTTGGTGGAGTTTTTCCTGGTCTAAACAAAAACCACAATGAAATGCTCGGAAAATATCATACTCCACAGAGAAGAAGGAAAAAAAAAGAGCGATGCTGACTCAATGGAAAAATGCAAGGGTAATTGTTTGCATATGTTTCTGGGTTCTCACACTAAAGCCTGTATTAGCAGCTCTACCTGGTATTCACTGGTTAAGAATGGGGGCCCTCAGCTAAGGTATGAAAGGAACAATGTCAATTTTATTTTATTAGAAGAAACACAACAATAGTGAGATTTTTAAGGTTTGTAACATTGACCTCAATACTTACATATAAATTAAATTACATTATATATAAATATATTGCCTCCTGGAGGGTTAAAGCTTTAGCTGCGCCCAAAAAAAAATTTTGCTCCATAAATATCTACACTGGCAGTAGGATGGATTTCTCAGTGATCTGGTAATAACAACCTGCAGATTTATTGGGAATGGTAGACTGTCTGCAACTTGCCCTGTATCAATAGGATACTAGTACATTTGCAGTCTGTTTTCTTAAAGGCAGTCTGTAACTAGACCCCAGCATATTAACACAGCCCCACAAATAGTTTGGGTTACCTGAATCAAAGTGTTTTACTATTGCTGAGATATTGCTGTTTTTGTCAATATGCAAACTTATTTCCATATTGACACAAATGGCAATATCTCAGCAATGAAATCACCGATTCACATGGGGAAAATACCATTTGATTCAGGTGATCCTAATCTGGGCTGGGTTGATATGCTGGGTACTAGTGACAGACTCCATTTAAAAGGGGTTTGTCCACAAACATAACCATATTTAAATTTGTAGACAATTAATAGTTACATTTTTTTATATTTGCAAAAAACGTTTAAAGGGGTTGTCGAGGCAAAAATGGACAATCCGTTTCATTTTTAAATGAGCCGGGGCAGTGAGATAAAAAAAAATTCATACTCACCTTTCCACAGTGATCTGGTTCCTCCCGGAAGCCTCAGCGAAGGGCAGGCGATGTCACTACCTGTGAGCAGTATACCTTTAAAAAGACACCAGAACAGAAGGACCTGACCGTCCTGGGAGGACACCGGATCACCGGGGACAGGTGAGTATGATTTTTTTTTTTTTTTTTTTTACCTCCCCCCGGTCTATAAAAAAAAAAAAAAAAAATGTTTTGCCTGGACAACCTCTAAGTTTTAAAGATTTTCTCTAACATTCCTAGTGGTTACAGTCTTTTGCCTCGATGGGTTGCCAATGGGTATGAATGTTGGAACTTTCTATAGTCAGGGACTAGTCAGAAACCATGTTTTCCTTGTTACAGGTCATCAAGCAGGGACACTACATGTATGAGAAGATAACCTGACCACATTAAGGAAATCATGGCTGGGTTTCAGACAAGTGCCAGGTCATAGAAAATTTTTGAATTACTTATAAGTTTGTAAAATGTTTACATTTTTAACTTTTGTTTTAAGCAGGGCTCAAATCTAAATTCTCTATTAGTAAGTATTAGTGTGGTAAGAAATCTATGCAAACACATGAAGAACATACAAGCTTCTTGCAGATGTTGTCCTTAGATGAATTTGAACCCAGGACTCCATCACTGCAAAAGCAACAGTGCTAAGCACTGAGCCCCCGTTCTGCCCACTCTACTAGAGGGCAGAGTTACCTATCCTGGATGATGCCGAATTGCCTATTGCTCTTAACGGTATGATTCACCTACACCATACTTTTCCATTTCTTTGGCTGCTATGGGCCTAAAAGGGTACCTACTCAATATGGTCCCATTTTCATTCATAGTGGTCTGTGAACCTATACTGGCTCTCCTTCCCCACAGGCACAGCAACATTAGTAAATCAGAATAGTTCTGGCCTAAGGGTCAGTCCGTCTGCTCTCTTACAAGGGATGAAATGTTAGAGAAACTGACACAAGTTCCTTCTATACAGTGGTGTTGAGGACAGTGGCCTGATAATTTTAGGATAGCAGGACCCTTCTTCTTTATGTAAGGTTTTGACAAAAAAAAAAAAAAAAAATGGAAACTTATCTGATTCACCTTTATTTTACATTTATTATGTATTGAAAAAAAAAAGTATTTTACATTTTTTTTTCAACATGATTTATTAAAACATTATATGCAATTTTAACAAAAATATGCCATGAAAGTCCACAGCCAACAAGAAAGGGAGCCAAAGGGGAAGGGAAGCAGAAGAGGGTGAGTAGGAAAAAGGGGGAGGGGGATGGAGTTGCAGTGGGAATGTCCAATGGTGGGTCCTAGCAGCATGTCAACTAACAAAAGTTCAAATGAAGGCCACCCATGGGAACATGGGAAAGGCGGCGCCCCAATGTGCAAGCCAAGTTGGTCCATCGTGTTATTATCAGCTGGTAGGTGGTCATCTGCCTTCAGTAGGTTACATATCAAACTGGTGTATCATATATTTTGTGTGAGAGGAAGGGAATAGAGGGAAGACTGATAAGGGTTAGGTAAGGGAATGAGGATGTGCAAACCAAGAACACCCCAACTGTCTCAAGAAAACATGACCAGTTAAAATAAGAAGGGCAGGGGATGGCAAGGAAAAGCACTCATTCAGTAAAGATAGCGGAGTGGTTCTTTGCAAATTTTCAATACATGTGACAATAAAAGGGTTAATAGACTATTACCATTACAAATATTTAATTCCACGCGATCTATAAATGCAAGTTCATTGGATATGTAATAAATGCATGATAGATGCAGATACCTAGGGTTCATGATGGCAAACAAATTTTTCAGTTTAGATACCAACGGCTCCTAGGTATAAAATGGAGAAAGTCATGCACGTGTGTAGTGACCTCTCCATTTATTCACTGCTCGGGTGGTGGTGGCCTGTAGCTACCTTATTAAGCAGAACAGAGGCTGGTGGACCCCAGTTCTTAACTGTAAGGTATGTAATAGGAATAGCTAATAGCTCTTTGAATGTGGCTACTCTTTTCAGAATTCTTACCTTCAAAGTTGGGGTTCAGGAGCTCCCGTCGGTTAGGACAAAGCAAAGCATTCCCATAGATGAGGTCCAAGGCACAAAGCAGAAGATGGTATGAATTCACCAGATCATCACTTATCATTGGAAAGTTCCCTACAGACACAGAAGAAGATGAGGGTCAATAAATCATGATATACTAACAAAGTAAAGTCATTCCCAGGTTTAGTTAGGTTTAGCCAGAGAAACAGTTACTTTCAAAGCAATATTACATTCCTCGCTCCTTTACATTGTTTCTTTATTAGCTTCTTGCCCTCTATGTGTGAAAGTGCTCCTATGAGATCTATCCAGTTCAGACCTTCTGATGTACTGGGATACAGTCGTGTGCATGTAAACGATAGGATGTAGGGGGGACGCCAAAAGGAAGGAGATAATCAGTGGCCATTGCCAATGAATGTGTAATAAGGAAGCCTTCCAAGACCTGCACAGCCAACACAGGACTGGGTTAGTGGGATTCAGTTTATGGAGGAGCCTGGATGTATGATACCGGGTCATGAGTAGCATGAGCAGGTTCTCTTTATAAATGGAGCATATGGAGATTCTGTGAGCCTTAGATAAGATAATGGACCACGGAGAGATAGGAGAGCTTCCTACTGAGCCAACCCTCCCACCTTTGTGTGCTTCGGAAGAGAGGACCCATCAAAGTTAGAAAAAAGTCTGTAAATACTAGAAATGTTTCTAGAGGGAGAGCCTCTAGAAAGAGATCAAGAAAGGAGATGACTGCATTTTAGTCAGCATGTGGTACAAGTTCTCAATTTTCTGGTATCAAATCCCACTGAAGTTGGTAAGGAATATTTACTCATCAGTAAGGTCCTAGATGTGTGGTTAGGTAAGTGGTTTGGTATTACAGCATTCTGGAATAGTTTGAGGTGAATTTTCTTAAAGGAACCTGTCACATGGAAAATGCACTTCAATCTGTAGGCACCATGTTATAGAACAAAGAGAGCTGAGCAGACTGGTGTAAAGGCTTGTGGGAAAAGATTCAGAATAACTTATTATATACTTACTGAAATCTGTGCTCTATCTATGTTGAGAAATCATGGATGGAGTCCTATCTGTGACCGACAGCCTCTCTTCCATGACTGTATATACTGTCAATCACTGGTAGGATAACCTCCTTGACTTCTTAGCATAGAAAGAACAGGGCTTCGGTGACTAAATGACAAGTTATACTTCTATCCATTCCCACAAAAACTATATATTGATTTGCTAAGTTCCATAACATGCTGCCTGCAGATTGAATAGCATTTTCCCTTTAATGCCATCTTACTTTGGTAGAGACCTTTAAACATTCTCATACAGGTTCACAAACCCAGCTGTCCGCCTGTGAAATACTAGCAAAATGTGCCTGTAAACCACAAGCAAAGAAAGGAAATCAGATGTCAACAATGAAATAAGACAAGTTGTGGAGTTGTGAGCAGAACCAGAGATCATGACACAAAGAATTATTACTTCTGCAATGTAAGGTTTTTCATTCTCATACAGCTCTGCATTGTGTAAACATTTAACGCCACATGTAATAAAAAAAAGTTACTGCCAATTTTACAACATTTAGGATATGTTCGTACAGGGGAATTTGGCGCTGATTTTGAGTAGGATTCTGCCTCAAAAAACAGCACCGAGTTCGGTCCTGATTCTGCCTCCAATTGTATTCAAATGGAGGCAGAGGTCGAAGCAGAGCCTGAAGAAATAAGCATCTCGCAGCGGATTCCGTGGATATCTCAGCCACAGAACACGCAGTGCGAGCCTCTCCACTAATTGAAGGAATCTGATTCAGCTGGTGAAATCAGAAAATTTTCTCTGCATTTTTCAAGCGGAAACTGGGGCGGAAACCATTATAGTCTAAGGCAGGGGTAGGCAACCTTTTTGTTCAGCGTACCGATTTAAATAAAAAAAAAAAATCAAAGATGAGGTCCTCGGAGTGCCGCGCAATAATTGTAAGGCTGACGACACCTACACTAAAGTCATATAGCACAAACCGTAACATAGGGGTGCTGTCATACTGTGCTCCTAGTCACGTGCGTTTACCGCTATTTGCCTGGTTACACCTGTACTTTTCCATTAGAAGCAATGTAAGCACATGTGTAACCCACAATTAGTGGTAAATGTATATGAGTGGGAGCAGAGTGAGGTAACACCTGTAGGGTGGTGACACACTATGTACCTGGATGCCGCATTGCCGGCCACTAGTACTTTCACTTTTCTGTAAGTGAAAAGCGGATTAATTTCAGCCACATTTAATTCCTGGATGTGCAGTAACAGCAAAAACCCAGCCAGGAATTAATGCGTGTCACACTTACCCCAAAGTGACAGCACTGGTTTCCGGGGACTGGATTTGGCTATAGCCACATCTGGGTACACAGTGCGTCACCACCTGAAAAGAAACACCCTTAAGCCTCCTGCACACAAATGGCACGGATGTGGTTTTCACTGACCTATACATTAAAAATGAATCGACAGGACTGCAAATGCAAACAGATATAGGATCTGCTCTATATTCTGCAGCTCTTCAAATTGGCCCAGACACACAGTCGCAAAAATCAACGTCTATGTGTATGGGCCCATTGAAATGTATAGGTCTGTACTTCTATCCACAAATGCGGATAAAAAGTATATAGTCATGTGCTTTACAATTTAGTAACTCCATGTGCCTCATATTACAGGGAGTCTATCATTAGATTTAGGCAAATTTCCCTAACAACACGTTGGAATAGCCTTTAGAAAGCCTATTCTATCCCTACCTTTCTTTATCTTTTCTCCGACACTATTTTTGAAATAACTACTTTATTCTTATATGCTAATTCTGTGCACGGAGCACAGGGGGCGTTCTCCTTGTGTTCCGAGCACAGCACCGTCATATCCAGTATGCCACCTCCTCTTGCTGCTGCAGGCCCCTTCACGTGAAGATATCCTCTTCTTATTCTTTGCTGTGTCAGCAGCACTTCTCACTTCTCAAGTGCTGCTGCTAATGCCTAAATCTAATGATAGGTCCTCTTTAAAGGGAGACTTTCATGTGCTCATGAATATGCGGTTTTATATACTGCTATACCGCAATCGGTTTTCCCAGTATGTGCCGCCCCCGGGCTGGAGAGAAATTAACCGATATCTCCCCATTGTCAGAAAAGCGTTCCATACCGACCAGAGCCATCACTGGGCTGTAAGCAACGCCCCCCCGACTGTACTCTAACATAGCATTGTACTGTCAGAGAGGCGTTCCTTACCGCCCAGGTAAGGAATGCCCTTCTGACAGTCGGGAGATATCGGTGCCGTTAATTTCTCTCCAGCCCCAGGGCACATACCGGGAAACCGACAGTGCGCTGTATTCAGCGCACTGTTGGCTTTCTAGCGGTATATAAAACCGCATGTGCATGAGGACATGAAAGGTCCTCTTTAATAGCAATTAACCCCATCATGTCCCTCACATTAACCCTTGTGTGCTTCACATAAGTTACTGACACGTGAGAGACATGGAGGTACTAATTAAGTATCTTCATTATTGAGGTCCTTTATTAGTACCCCCATATGTCTTACATGTTAGTAACCCTTATATGAGGCACACAGGGGTTAATGTAAGGGACATGATGGGGTTAATTGCTATTAATGTCAGACTCATGGAGTTACTAAAACTAAATTAATAACCCCAAATGCCTGACAATAAGCATAGTAACCCCAGCATGTACCTGGTGTATTTTACTTTGTTGAACGCAGCTCTCCTTTCCTATCCTCTTCTCCTCTCATCTCCCCTCCTCCTCCTCTTCGCAGGAATGCACATGGCTCCGCCTCCTGGGCTTTCCTCACTCCTCTCATTGGTGGGCAGCAATTTAATGCATGCAGGTCCCGTGCCAGCAAAATATGCCATGTGTGCCAACAGTGGTACACATGCCAGGTTGCCGACCCCTGGTCTAAGGGGTCCCTGGGTTTCCGCGGATTAGGTCTCCATTTTTCGGGTCCCCAAGCGGACCCGAAGAACAGAAACCCAAGCACAGGTGTGAACTTTACGTAAGTTAGGTTGGCTTTACATTGTGCTTTTTTTTGACTGAAGAACTACATGCAGTTTTAAATTGCAGTTATGAGTAGCATACAGTATGTCACTATGCATTTCACTTCTGGGGTGGTAACACATTGAGGCAGATTTATTAAGACTGTAATTTCATAAACCAGTCTTAATAAAGAGAACGACAAGCGCAGGGTGCATCTGAATTATCAAGTATCAGGAAGTGGCATAGATTTCCAATATAACTCACACCAGAAAACTGTTGAGGATGGGATAATAACAACCCCCCACACACACTGTGTAATTGGATGCAGAAGTCCCAGACCCCCAATGCTAAGTGGGGCCAGTGGCCGGGAACTGCATCCAGGTACTGAGTGTGCCACAACCCTAAAAGTAATGCCACACAGCCTTCCAAACAGTTATAACTGCTCTTAGTGCTGGGGCCACAGGTGCTTTAACGTTTAAGTAAGGCTACGTTCACATCTGTGCCAGAGTCTCCACTGCACGGAGGACTTTTTCCTCTGTCGTTTTTTCCATTTAAAACAAAAGACCCCATTATAGTCAATGGGGTTCACCAGGCTCCACGTGTAACCACTTTTTTAGTGGTCTTCACCAATGGACAGCACTAGTGTGAACCTAGTGTAAGTGAAACATTCATTAGTTGCAGGCTATGGCTGGTGATACCTGGGATAGCTGTAGTCACATCCAGTGCCAGGGCCACCAAAGCTTTGAGTTCTGTGTAAGTCAAAAAATGATGAATTTCAACTTGATATCATTATAGGCTTTGTGGTTTTCCTGTTACCGTACAGCCTGTAATGATATATAGTGGAAATTCACCTGTCTTTCACTTAGCCAAAATGCACAAACTCGGGGATAGCAAATGGATGATATCAGTGTGCAGTCCATGATCTCCACGGACCCCTAGCTTTCATGAATGAGACCAGGCCGCAAAAAGCTCTGCAATAGGACCTGTCCTGGGTTTTGCTCTGGGCACATGGCCCCCTACACATGATAATGGACATTTTTATTTACTGGGTTATAAGAAAATACGGAGTGAGTCTGCTAGCTGTTAAAAACACCGCTAGGACATGGCCAAACGCATGGGTGTGTGCATGGGGACATACACAGAAGTGAAATCAATGGCCACCAGAATGCGGATAAAGCTGCATCCCAGGTACACTGTCTGTCAACACCCTTAGGCTAAGTTCACACGGCCGAAAATTAAGAGAAATTCCTCTTCATGTTCCGCCACTGCATTAAGCCGCGGGATTGCGGCGATGGAATGCTGATGCAGGGCTTTCCTCTGCTGAAAAGGCCAAGATGGATGGGCCTAATCAGAAGGGACTCCCAAGCCGCGGAATCTGCTGCAAGATCGAGCAGGATGCTGATTTTTTCCACGTCCTGCTGCAATCTCTGCCTCCCATTGAAATGAATCTGAGCCCGAATTCGGGGGGTGGAATCCTTAGGATAGGCCATCAATATTAGATCTGCAGGAGTTCAACACCCGTGACCCCCACAGATCAGCGGTATTGAGTGCGGTTTGCGGTATTGTTTACATACTGCGAGCCACGCTGCTCAGTCGCTGTACAAATTGTAGCAGCGGGTGTAGGTATTGCAGCGCTGCCACATAGATTTCAATGGAATATCGCTGCAGTACCTACACTCGATGCTACAGTTTGTACGGCGAGTGAGCAGCGCGGCTCGAGGTATGTAAAGAATACACCATGGTATTAAAAAAAAAAGTGGTTATCTCGGACAATCCCTTTAATCCACTCTTGGCTTTGACTCAAACGTAAAACGTGAGGCATCAGCCACGGTGATAAACTAGCGCATTTTCTGCCTAAGTTTATACAGTCTATAGTAAATGGCCATAGCTGAGAATTTGTTATACCATATGCCCAGGCAGCAATTTCAAACATAATAGAAAATCTGCATTAATGTGCACAGGCTTTTGTAAATCCGTGTTCACATGCAGTGTCCTGTACTTTAGTTGCAGATTTTCAGTGTGGAGTTGCACAGACGAGCTCAGGTCACTTTGTGATTTCCATTACGTTCTTATCCTGTATGCTTATATCCTATATACACCTACAGCACAGCACACAACCATAGACAGGGCACGACCACCCTGCATTTCCCCAACCAGCCGTAAAACATAACATGCCTACCAGATCCAGGGACAAGCCGGGTCTGCAGACAGCCGCTGTCACACCGACTGAGAGGGAATCTGAATCTTTCAGGAACACTGGTTTGTCTGACAAGGAAATTGTCTCTCATTGGCCCTGAACTGAAGGGAGTATTATACAGACAAGCCCAAACTTGCCCTGTGTATGTCTGGTTGCCAGGGCATGACTACCAGAGATGCTGAACTCGATGCCTGCTGAATTGCTGGGGGTAATTTAGCAGCCCACTGGATTTCCAACTTGATGGCTACTAGAAGTGAGGATATGATTAACCAATTCCACACCACAGGCAGAGTTTTCTTTTTCCAGATAACTAAAAAAGTATTGTACTGTATGACTTTGTTAGCATTCACACTGTCTATGCGGTCATGCTATCTGCTAAGCAGCTTTAACACACATTACTGACAGGTCACCTTACTGTTTCATTCATGTATGGAATTGTAGGATACAAAGAAACAAACTAACTAAGGCTAGGTTCACACCTGCGTCCTGTCTCCAGTCGGGATTCCGTTCCCCATTTCACTTTAAAAATGTGGAGCGAAAAGTCCTGCAAGCAGGACTTTTCTCTTCGCATTTTTCCGCCCTTTTCGGCCGGAAACTGGGCGGACCCTTTTATAGTCTATGGGGTCCGCGGGTTTCCAGGGGTACCGCTTTTTTAAGCAGACCCCCCTGAACGGAGACCCATACGCATGTGTGAACCTAGCGTCACGATCTCCTACCTGGAAGCAATTTTCCCATGAATATAATGCCAGAACAACAGTTAAGACTGACATATCTGAAGTAAAAAGAGATCAGGAAAAACGGTGATTTATCAGATGTATGACAACTGACATCTTCAATCATTCTCTGAGTGTCCATGCACCGGCACTGAAATCGAGAACATCTTGCAGCTGGCTTAGAATTTAGGCATAATTTACACCAGAAATCTTGAATAAGGCTAGGACTACACAGCAACTTTGGCTGTGACTCATGGCATTGGAGTCACATTTCAACTGCAAACATTGCTCGACTTTTTGCGACTAGAAGTTGCGTTCGCAGTCCACTATGAGTTGCAAAACCCCTCCATTTGCTAATATTAGCGAAGGAGATGCAGATCAACCTGGCTATCTTTGGTTGTGTGAAGTGAGTAGGCACCAGAGTTTCCATGTAGCTCTGCCCCCAGCATGAATTCAGTGCACTGTCCACTTTCTAGTGGTATATAATAAAGTGGCTATACCGCCGATCTCAGAGGACATGAAAGGTCCTCTTTAAAGAATCTGCTTTCTTCCAAAACCAACACATCAGTCCACAGGCATGGGTGGTATTCATAGTCCCTTTTCACTTCACACTTCAATGGAGGTAAATCTTGTTCTTGGGGACAACAATCCGAGGGAACATGCTAACACCGCTCTTCAGATGCCTCAGGCAAATGTGACTAAGGTGTCTAAAGGGTTAATACCCACAACCAGAGAGGACTCTAATCTGTCGAACAGTGGAGACATGGAAACTAAGGCACCCACTCAACTCCTGAGCGGGCACCATAGTTAAAGTCCCAAAATTTGCCATACTTGTACAGTGGATGTTGGGAAGGGTTTATAGGTGCCCTCATGTCGACAGGACAGTTAAAAAAAAAAAAGTTACGGTTTTTAATTTGTCTCTTGAAAAATACAAAGCCGGAAAAACAAACAAAAAAACCCCACAGTACCCTAAAATCCAAAATATGCTGTGTTCTTAAAGGGAGTCTGTCACCAGAGTGAAGCATAATAAACCAGCAACACAGATAGATAGATAGATAGATAGATAGATAGATAGATAGATAGATAGATAGATCGATCAAGGTCACCAGAATGTGTACTTCCGTAGTTGAGATATTCATTTATATTACAATATGCAATGAGCGATCTGGAGCAACAAGGGTGGCTCCATTGCTCCAAACTGCTCTAATACACCCCCTTCTCCCCTCCCTTATTTGAGTGACAAGGCCAGGGAGCTATGCTGAAATCTCACCTGGCCCTGTGTCATCAAATTCGCGACGGTGTATTAGAGCAGTGTGGGGTATAGCAGTTTGGAGTCACAGAACCGCCCTCAGTGCTCTGGACTGATCATTTACATCTTGTAAAATAAATGAATGTCTTGGCAAGACATGAATTTTCATGGGGGAAAAAGGTGTTACATTCAGGTATGCCTGACCTATATATCTGTGTTGCTGGTTTGATATGCTTCACCATGGTGACAGACTCCCCTTAACAAGTTAGTTATTATTTTTGAACAGATACAAATAAATATTTTACCATATTAAATATATTTTGCACACATCCACAAAAAAAAAAAAAAAAACACACACACACAAAAAATAGTCCACTGCAAATCTGAAGCAAAATCTGTATGAGGTCTCTTGACACAGAGAATGCAGATAGAGGGGATGATTCTCCTCACTGCCTCCTCACACATCTACAAACTGCTGAAACTGAACAGTCTTCAATATCTCACAGCTTACAATGTAAGAAAATCTACTTATGTCCTATCTACTTCTGGCTGCTTGTATGGTTACAGATGGGATATTATTCAAAGACAGCAAGCAGCTTTACTGACTGTGCTCATAGATTTCTCTTTTTCTGTGTCAGGGATTTCATAGGCTGCATCATGACCTGGATTTGCAGTCCAGTGTTCCTGGATCTCCTATTTTATACTCACTGGATGAAGGCTTATACAGTCATAGAACAGACTTCCCAGCAAGACCCTGCAGATATTTTAACTTTCCATGAAAGCTCAGATACCCTTTAAATCTGCACTGAATTTTTACACACAGAAATTTTCCTCACTTTGGCGATGAGATTTGTTAAAATATCATCCACTTTTCTGTTACCATATTCCACTATGGAATTTCTATCTGCAAATACGAACGGAAAATCTGCAGCATTATCATTCAGTGTGGACATGACCTTAGGGGGTTATCCAGGATTAGGTAACACGGCTGCTTTATTACATAAAGAGTTCCACTTCCTCCACTCAGGATGTGACATCACATCTGTGGGCCATTTGGCCATGCTGCAGCTCAGCCTCATTCGTTTGAATACGACTGAGCTGCAGCATGGCCATGTGACCAAGGGATGTGATGTGACTTCCTGAGAACTGGAAGTGGAGCTCTTTCTGATAGAAAGCAGCCATGTTTTCTAATCATGGGTAACCCCCTTTAACCTCTACAACAGGAACAGCTGATTTACCCACAGACAATTTACAATATCAAGCACAGTAAAAACGGTAGTCACAGCAGAAAACAAGGTAGGCTGCCAGGTATCGAAACATGATTCAGCTCTCCAGAGAACTTGCTTCCACTGAGTCTAGTGGTCACATGGCTTTATGCCACTACAGATGACAGCTAAACTCAAAGCTCATGAAATAGATATCATTTTGACGTCAATTCCAGAGATAGTTTGGAGCTGTGCTGTGAGTGATGCAATAGAGGATTGGATGTTGTTGTGCACCTAAGCACATGGCAGATCTGCTCCATAAGGTTTTTTGTGTACTGCCACAAAGCTGTTGTCTTAGGTAGATCTGTCAGATAAGAAACTGCACAATCTGACTCATGGCAAATGTTGTATACTATGACCGCACCATGTTTAAAGTCACTGAGCTCTTTAGTAGGAGCTCACACTTCTACTAATGTTTGTCTATGGAAATTGTATGGTTGTGTGCTTGATTTTATGCACCGATTTGCAATAGATGTGGCCTGAAACACAAGAACTCAATAGTCAGGTGGGGTCTGCACCTACTTTTCAACATAAAGTGTACATGTAGTGGTCACAGATCCTGTGCTGGCCTCAGATTATAGAGTATACAATCGGACACATTTATGAAGACAGGCGTTACTAACGCCAGTTTTCAGAAAGCCGGAGTCGGGAGAGGGTGTGCCTAATTTATGACGTAAATGATGATAAATCTGCCAATGCTGATGGCCCTATCCCTTTCCCACCCTCACAACTCACCCTTTATTGGGAAGTTGCAAAGACGGTGCAGAAGTAAAAAAAAGTTGTAATTTATTTTTTGCACAAAATGCCCATTTAGGCAAAAACTGCAACATTTTATGCCTTGTATGCCAGAAAATTAGCATACAGGGCATAATAAATCTGCCACATTAAGCTTAAACCTATAAATCTTTTGGGCTAGGTTCACACCTGTAGCATTCATTCTATTTTTCTGTTCAGTCCTAGGAACTGAAAGACAGAATGGACAGTTAAGACAGATCTGTCAAATCACTGTTTCCAACAGAGCCCGACAGCTCCAAATGGGAATAATGGGATCTACTGGGTTTTCATCTCCTTGTTCCGTGTATGACACAATATGAATATGAAGGGTTTTACTCTGCGGACTTTCTGTCCCAATTATACCTATACGGAAACCACCAGTGCTTCCATATAGGTATAACTGACATGCTGCGATTTAGAAAAACGCGACGGTTTTTGAAATCTCCGCTGCGGATATTTTTCTGAAATGTTTGGATGGGATTAACCAGAATCCCATCCACTGCTTATTGGTGTTGTATAACTCAGGGCTGTGACAGACGCATGTACTGTCTCTATTTCAGTGTCCTTATTACACCTCTGCATCCCACTCCGACCTTGGGACTGCTGACCTGAACTTAGAACAGTATGATGCTCTAAGTTTAGGTCAGCAGACCTGCTGTTGGCTAGAAAGCAGAGCCATAATAATAGGGCTAGGCATTATGACCCGAATCAACATCACAATTGAAAATTTGACCTCAATTACTATTAATGAACAATTATTTTAGGACACCTAAAATAAATGTTTTTACATGCCGCTGAATTTTGATTTTGGTTATTCACATATCAACAATCCTGACTGGATAGCGTACAAATAGTGACATAGCCAGTGGCAGGGTGAAGCATGGAGGCAAAATAATTGTAATAATCATGTTAGAAATAGACCTGGGACCTTTACAGTTGAGACTGTGAAGTTGCCAATCTTTTCTTAACACTTTCTGTATTTTTGTGTGTCCCGAGTCTTTATTAGGCCACTTCCATCTTTTCTTCACTGCTGGCTATTCAGTATTCCTGGTGATATAGCTGTTTGGAATTGTACCTGCTCGTCATTTGTGTCTGTCCCCTGGCTCCGTTATCTGACCTCGACTCTGCCTCTACGCTCCTCTCTGTTACGACCCCTGCTTGCCTCCTAGACTTCTCTCTGCTGATACCGATTTTGTACTACGCTGATATCACTTTGCCAACCAGACTGTCGACTATTCTCCTGCCTGATCCTCTTGTACTGCGCTGACCTCTCGTTACCGATTATTATTCTACCATCTAACCTTGTTGCTGAAGCTGCTCTCCTGCAACAATGGACATTTTCAGATCTTCTGTCAAGCTCCAACACAGTTATGGTGAGATGTTCTGATCTTCTTGGTCTGCTGTTACCTGTGGTGTGCCGAGTGTGCTGTGCCCTCTCAATTGCTGCTAACTCTGGCTGAAGGAATCTGCTATGTCCATCCCCACCACTAGGGGCTCTGGTGTACACGTCCGGAGGCTGGACTTGGCTCTGTTGTGAGGCACAGGGTGCTTGGATGTGCTACACCATAGTTTCTAGAAAGTACCTGGTTTCCAGAACTAACTTTGCCTGTCCAAGTTTTTACTGTGTTTCCTCTTAACAAATTAATGTGAGCAAGTTCACAATATTCAACTGAGCCGACGTTCGATTTCGGTTATTTTTCAAGTAATTTCCCAATCCTTTGTAATAGCGTCACTCAGTTATGGAGACAATAAATTCATCTGTGACAGCCTTTATACAGAAGTCTCTACAGAAAGCACTTTCTTGCTTTAAAAGGAGAAATATATGACATATTTACCTTTAGCATTGATGAACAATACCCAGCAGAAGTGAAACACTTCAGATACCGTGCAAGGCTGACGCCTGAAATTAAAGAAGAGAAATCAGGACGTGAAAAGAACAGTAAAGACAAAGTTCTTACATCTTCACAAAGAGGAGAGGAGAGTGCAAATAAGATCTTCTACAGAAGGAGTAAAACTGTATTTAGTGGCACAAACTGTGGAACTCTTAGTAACTATGGCAGTCTTGAACCTTGACTTTTAGTTGCTTCCTTACATCCTGCAGGAATGGAGGGCTGTTCAACTCACGTTATGATCATCAGTTTAACAGATACAAAAAAAAATGATGCTAAAAATGGACGAAAACAGATGGAAACTGATGACCATCCATTTACACAGAGTCAATGTTAAATAAAAACGTATCAGTTTCTGTCCTTTTTTATTGTGGGACATAAAAGTGTGGCATATCCCAATTTTCTGTTCTACAGAAACTGATCCGTTTTTATCTACGGCTGACTCCATGGAAACAGATGGTCCAGTTTCTATTCATTTTTAGCATAATGTTTTTGTATTTGTAAAATTGATCAGTTAAACTGCTGATCAAAACGTGATGTGAATAGCCCCTAAGCCACAAGCTTGAAACGGTCTGCTCGGAAATCAGGAACCCCAATCTCAGTAGATTGCATCGCCATCTGACTATGGCAAACAACCTCAAAACAACTGTTTCTCTATTGCTCCAAACAATGGTTACCTTCCTAGTCAATATGATTGTCCATATAACATAGGCAATGATAAACTTGTAAGCAGAATAAGTAAGAAAAAAAAATACAAATCTCCAAGTTTACCTTTGTTTGCGTCCTCTATGCTGTCTGGGCTGCTCTTCTTGTGGGTTTTTGAAGATCTTTTGGAAGATGGGATCATACTTTTTGAAGAGTACAGCAGTGACCGTAAAATTACGTTCAAGCTTCTTAGTTCTCTCTTGGAATTCTGCGGGTAAGTTTGCCATGTCCTCCCATTTCTTCATCTTATTGAAAAACTCAATCAAGCTTCAAACAGGGAAATAAAAAAAGATAATATGTAAAAAAGATACAGTGTAAGGTATGTGACTTCCCATTAAAAAGCATGTATTATTAGAAAAACGACCTATTAATAATATGACAGAGAAATGTGGCCAGCTCACACTACTGTGAATATGGCCTATGGGTCTTTTTACATGGGCCAATTAGTGGCGGAAAACTTAAACAGCACTAGTTTAGAAGGACCTTGACACAACCAGATAAAAACCTGTATAGATATGAATGATTGATTTTCTGATCTTTAAATTCTTCTTTCCTTTGCATATTGTCAGCAACACAAGGCTTATTTACATTGGGAGATATGCTGCTGACAAAGTTCATTTTTGTAGCTGCATAAAAGATGTCATCAGCTGACAAACTAGCGTTTGCTGGCTTGTCAGCTGATCAAGGACGTCTTACCCAAAAGAATTAACGGTCCCAACACCCCAAGTGATCATGGAGGTGCTGGTTGTGGCCTCTGCACCTACTCAAACTGATGATCTATCCTAAAGAAAGGTCATCAATATGCCGTTTCAGAGGTTTTCCTATGATTAAAGATTAGATCAGATTCCTACCCTGTTTCCCCGAAAATAAGACAGCGTCTTATATTAATTTTTGCTCCCAAAGATGTGCTGTGTCTTATTTTCAGGGGATGTCTTATTTTTTTTTCAATGAAGAAGAATTCACATTTATTGCTGAACAAAAAAATGAACATTTATTATATACGGTACTGTACAGTAGTTGTCATCACAAACCAGCATAACCAGACAAACTGTGAATCCTATCAAGAATTTCTTACTACCGTACCATTATTTCCATGTACAACAATTAACAGTATGGTACATTTACCAATATTTACGGTACGAATAGAAAGTAAAATTTATTCAATGACAGTTATGTCATCATCTTCTAGGACATCATCATAACAATCCAAACCATTAATTTCCCTGCACACAGTATCATGTCCCATAGTGGCCCCTGCACACAGTATCATATCCCATAGTGGCCCCTGCACACAGTATCATTCCCCATAGTGGCCCCTGCACACAGTATCATTCCCCATAGTGGCTCCTGCACACAGTCTCATGCCCCATAGTGGCCCCTGCACACAGTATCATTCGCCATAGTGGCCCCTGCACACAGTATCATGCCCCATAGTGGCCCCTGCACACAGTATCATGTCCCATAGTGGCCCCTGCACACAGTCTCATGCCCCATAGTGGCCCCTGCACACAGTATCATGCCCCATAGTGGACCCTGCACACAGTATCATTCGCCATAGTGGCCCCTGCACACAGTATCATTCCCCATAGTGGCCCCTGCACACAGTAGTTTGCCCCATAGTGGACCACCCATGAACAATTATTATACTGTGGGGTCTTTTCAGACCCCAGAGTATAATGATCGGAGACCCAGAAGAGGATAGAAACATAAAAAAACAACGTTGCTTACCTGTTCCTCGCTCCGGTGCATGCCCGTGCGCTACTCCGGCCGCCTTCACTGTTAGACCAGGCCGTGTCACGTGATCCGGCCGGCGTCGCGACGCAAAATGACGTCCGCTGACGCCACCAAACAGGCCCGAAGCCTGGAGAAGCGTAGGACAGGTAAGCACATAGTTTTTTATGTTCGCTCACCTCCCCTGGGCCGCCGATTATTATACTCCGGGGTCTGAAAAGACCCCCGGAGTATAATGATAGCAGAGATTGTGGGGTTCTCCCGCGGCCTCACATATCGTATATACTGTATGTTCTGTTCAGGAACATACGCCTTACTTTCGGGGGATGCCTTATATTAGGCAATTCTCCGAAACCTCTCCTATGCCTTACTTTCGGGGGTGTCTTATTTTCGGGGAAACACGGTACATCCATCCAACGTGTCCAGTATTGGTGGTCACATACTCTCAGTAGCTCACTCCCACTGCGCTCTTTTATACAAGCAGTGGAGCGATACTTGTTATTGTGCAAACCAGCCAAAAAATATCCGCCAGCACATAAGATGGATATTCTGAAAAGGAAATAAAAAATACACTATAGGGGGCACTATAACAAGCATGCAAGAGCAATACAAGACAAGACATTCCACTTGAAAAAATTGTGATCTAACATTTCATGTTGGGCAGCCCTGCAGCGGTGGAGTCCTAGGTTCGAATCCAACCAAGGACAACATCTACAAGTAAGTTGTATGTTCTCTCCGTGTCTGTGTGGGTTTCCTCCCACACTCCAAAGACATACTGATAGGGAATTTAGATTGTGAGCCCTTCTTGGGATAGTGTTGATAATATGTCTGTAAAGATATATTATGCTGTGGAATATGATGGCGCTGTATAAGCAAGCAAAATAATAAAATGTTGGAGAGTCTGAAAGTCACTTAAGACAACACCTGCACAAAGATGATGTGTCATCTGGGTACTCTACTCTGTCCCATTCTTCAAAAACATGATGGAATGGCTGGCTTCCTATTTGTGTGATACTGATAGTAGTATAATGTTGTACCGTGTTAGCCACTGAAAGTACTCTAAAAGGTATCGCCTGATTACTACACTCTTCCACTGTGTCATACTGAGACTGATGTGAATAGTGATGTCCAGCTCTAAATAAGGCTATGTTCACAAGCAGTGCAGTCTTTCACCGTTCTATTTTGTTCTAGGAGCACAACAGTGGAAGTGCTAGATATTTAAAATGATGGATACCAAAAGACCCTATTGTCTATAATGAGGTCCGTTGGGTTTCCATTCAAGTGTCCATGCAGGAATATTTAGTCCATAATTTTTAATGGATTCTGCGACGGATGCTCCTAACAGAGTCTCTGATGCAGATGAGAACAAACACAAATGGGGATTTTGCTGGCACGTTTTTTAGTGCACACACTGTGCCCCTATAGACCATACAGTATGTGTACATTTATTTTATAGGAAATAATAACACTAGTTTGTATTACCTTAGTTCTGAAGAGGTCAGAATCCTAGTGAGAGACACATAGTTTCCTTCCACTGTTCCTCTGCCCACTGTTGGCACAGACTGCCTGCATGCAACATACAAGGCACACGCCAACCAATGCAGTGCATTTCCCTGTAAAATAGAAAAGTCCTCTGTTACCCATGGTGCCATAAGCCAGCACAGCACTTCGGTCTTTTCTGTCACGCTGTAGGTGGGGGTTCACAGACGCTGCATACGCAAACATTTTCATCATACACACTATACATTCATAATAAATGATAACTATACTTAAACTAGTCACCAATGTGCACAATAGGGCAGACAAACTAACAGTGCCTACATTTTCGACAGTGCAAAGTTACAGTGCCTTTCGAAAGTATTCGGCCCCCTTGAACTTTTCAACCTTTTGCCACATTTCAGGCTTCAAACAGAGCGTTTGCGAACAGCAGTTTTCAGCTCTTTCCACAGATTCTCGATTAGATTCAGGTCTGGACTTTGACTTGGCCATTCTAACACCTGGATACGTTTATTTGTGAACCATTCCATTGTAGATTTTGCTTTATGTTTGGGATCATTGTCTTGTTGGAAGATAAAGCTCCGTCCCAGTCTCAGGTCTTTTGCAGACTCCAACAAGTTTTCTTCCAGAATGGTCCTGTATTTGGCTCCATCCATCTTCCCATCAATTTTAACCATCTTCCCTGTCCCTGCTGAAGAAAAGCAGGCCCAAACCATGATGCTGCCACCACCATGTTTGACAGTGGGGATGGTGTGTTCAGGGTGATGAGCTGTGTTGCTTTTACGCCAAACATATCGTTTTGCATTGTGACCAAAAAGTTTGATTTTGGTTTCATCTGACCAGAGCACCTTCTTCCACATGTTTGGTGTGTCTCCCAGGTGGCTTGTGGCAAACTTTAAACGAAACTTTTTATGGATATCTTTGAGAAATGGCTTTCTTCTTGCCACTCTTCCATAAAGGCCAGATTTGTGCAGTGTACGACTGATTGTTGTCCCATGGACAGACTCTCCCACCTCAGCTGTAGATCTCTGCAGTTCATCCAGAGTGATCATGGGCCTCTTGGCTGTATCTCTGATCAGTCTTCTCCTTGTTTGAGATGAAAGTTTAGAGGGACGGCCAGGTCTTGGTAGATTTGTAGTGGTCTGATACTCCTTCCATTTCAATATGATCGCTTGCACAGTGCTCCTTGGGATGTTTAAAGTTTGGGAAATCTTTTTGTATCCAAATCCGGCTTTAAACTTCTCCACAACAGTATCACGGACCTGCCTGGTGTGTTCCTTGGTCTTCATGATGCTCTCTGCACTTTAAAAAGAACCCTGAGACTATCACAGAGCAGGTGCATTTATACGGAGACTTGATTACACACAGGTGGATTATATTTATCATCATCAGTCATTTAGGACAACATTGGATCATTCAGAGATCCTCACTGAACTTCTGGAGTGAGTTTGCTGCACTGAAAGTAAAGGGGCCGAATAATATTGCACTCCCCTTTTCAGTTTTTTTTTTTTTTACAAAAGTTTAAAATAACCAATAAATTTCGTTCCACTTCACAATTGTGTCCGACTTGTTGTTGATTCTTCACCAAAAAAATTAAAATTTTATATCTTTATGTTTGAAGCCTGAAATGTGGCAAAAGTTTGAAAAGTTAAAGGGGGCCGAATACTTTCGCAAGGCACTGTATATACTAGACAATTAATTAAACCACCAGATTTTCCATAGTATCTGAGGCTGTTTGATAATCTGGTCTACTTTTACACTGTTTAGTATAACTGTACGCCACTTATTGGCTCGCTTAGTTTTTGACAAAATTCTGGTGCAAAAATTTTGCACAACGTACATTATTTTGGCACAAATTCCAAAATTTTGGTGCAATTTCTAGCCCACAGTTTAGCATATTAAGCCAAAATCTCCTTTTCAACTAACCCCATCCATCTGTTGTACAAGGCACACAAATTGTTATAAAGTGTCTAAAACACATAGAAAAGAAGATGTAAATAATGTATACCAACTTTTGGTGCATATTATGCTGCCTTGTAGTTGTAAAGTTTATTGAATCCAGTGGTGTATATGCAGCTTGCCACATGTATACAGTACGTATAGTCTAGTATCTAGTGTTTATGGCTCTTGTCTATGATCATGCCGGATAATCAATGAAACGTTCTGGTCATGTGACCGTGTTCATCAATGTCTCCTCTTCAGGACAAACTTGTCAATTTTCTATTTTTGGACTATATTATCATCAACTCAGCATCAATAAACTTTATTTATAAAAACAAATTTAAATATTATTATTTTTTTTTTTAAATCATCATCAGCTAATAATACTACGGTAGTACTAATAAAAGAAGGGTTACAGTCTAAGGCTTACGCCCCACATGACACAAATGCAAAACGCGGCATTTTACAGTCCCTGCAAAGTGGAAGGGACACATTGCAGAAAAATACCCGCAGTGGAAATGCTGCGATTTCCAAAGCCGTTGCATTTCTGGAAATCACTTGTGGTTTCCGTATAGGTATAACTGAACTAAAAAGTCACAAGAGGAAAACTTTCTGTGAAAAGCACTGCAGGAAAAACCGCAATGTGTTTCCGCCATGTTTTTTCCTACAGTGCTTTTTGGCAGCAGCCACCTATGTGGAGCCTTAGCCTAAGGGGGCGTTCACACTAGCACTGGATGTCTGTTCTGAAAGGACATTAAACCCCTTTAAGATAATGTTATCCAATTATGTGAGGTTCACACCTGTGTTCGGGTTTCTATTCGTGGGGTCCGCTTGGGGTCCCCACAAACGGAGAACTAATCCTGCTTGCATTTTTCAAGCAGAATGGGGAACGGAATTCCTGAGCGGAGACCAAGCGCAGGTGTGAACCTAGCCTTACTTGGTAAGACATACCAAAATAATTGTATCATTACGGACTATAATGTATAAAGATGGAGCCTGTTACATTTCTATTCATTTATCTTTAAACCAGATTTTAACATGATACTACACCAGCAATAGTTAACAGTGTACTAGTTTGGCCTATAGACACATAGCAAGCACTTATGGCGGTTCACTTCCTACAACAAGCAAAAGGATCACTTCAATTCCTGTGTCGTGGCTAAATGATCCCTATAATCCTGTAATAAGAAGTGTTCTGAGCATCTCTCCAAGGAGACTGCATCAAGCTGCAGCCAAGCCAAGCCTAACAAACCCCCCCAGCATCAGTCATGTGTATGAGGTTATATTGTAGACAGGTTCCTCCGACTACAACAAACAGCCCCATGGTGACAGCATCACATTGAGGAACGTGTGCTCTGTACCAGTGCCTACTAGGCGCTCATGCCTTTAAGCATGTCCCAGTAATGTAAAACACTGCCAGTGTGACGTAAGACATGTTCACAAATTTTCAGAAAATCAGTTTTTAATCCCATAAAAACCAGTATTATACATAGCACACAGTAAGTGTATGTGCACGGCCACCCACTGTAGTGAATGGGGCCCACTGCAGCTCCATGCACTGCCATATGGCTAGTAGCACTGCTGTGCTCGGGAAACTTAAATGGGACAAGACACTAAGGCCCCTTGCAGACAACCGTGACCATGGTCAGTGTGCTATCCGTGTATTTCACAGATAGCACACTGACCCATTCTTTTCTATGGGCCCGTACACGACCATGAATTTCACGGTCCCGTGTGCGGGCCGACAGTCCGGGCCGCAAAATATACAACAGGTCCTATTCCTGTCCTATTTTGCGGCCCTTGCTTCCGTGGATCCTATTCATTTAATGAAAGCAGACGCGGAAGCACGGCCCATGCTTTTAATTCACGGTAGCCCGGTTGTAGCACTTTCGTCTGCAGCCAGCCTAAATCACAACTGTGGCCCCTTCACTCGTAGAATAGATAGGAGTTCCACAGATCGGAACCTACTGATTATAAAGTGATGACATATTCAAGCAATGTGTCGGAACTCTTCAAGACAGGAATACTGCTTTAAATCTGACTCCTCATACTCTAAGAGCACAGCAACAGATGGAGGCAGCTGTATGCTATGCATTATGCCAATCAGTGACCTCAGAAAAGGACCCAGTGACATATGTGAGTGATGTCACAGGGTACTTTCCAGCCACCGCTGAGGCCACTGACTGGCCTCAGTGATCTCATGCGGCACAGGACTTCAGGTGGCGACAGCGCGGTGCGTGCCAGAACAGACAGCGGCAGTGGATACCAGAAGGCCAGAGACAGGTGAGTATGATTTTATATTTATTATGTTTCACCTCCCGACCTCCACTGTGATTTGTCCAATTCCTGAACAACCCCTTTAAGCAGGCCATACACATAAGATTTTTGTTGGTTGAAATGGGCTCCATTGATTAGATATTTTCAACCAGCGGTCGTCCAAAAATATCAGTGTTTGGCACGATCGGTCAAAAGTGGAAAATTATTAGACAATTTGCACTGACTCACTTCCTTTTTTTTTTTGACAACTAAATTGGACAGTTATGCTAGGTTCACACCTGCGCTCCGGTTTCCGTTTGTGGGGTCCACTTGGGGACCCCACAAACGGAAACCTAATCCGCTTAAAAAAGCAGTTACCTGTGGAAACCTGCGGACACCATAGACTAGAATGGGGTCCGCCAGGTTTCCTCCCGATAAATGCAGACAAATGCGGAGCGAAAAGGGGAACGGATTTCCCGAGCGGAGATCAGAGGCAGGTGTGAACCTTAGCTGTTAATATTGATGGTGGGATTTTTTTTTTTTTTTTTTTATAAGCAATCCCATCCTGCCTGTCCAAAATCTAATGTATATGGCCAGCCTGAACATGCAGATAGCAGCAGACTGGCAAAGTGTTCAGACTACACAGGGTTTGTTTGTGGTAAGTAACCATGGGGACACATAGGTTGGCATTGGAGCTGTAGTTACAAATTAAAAGACATTTTTTACCAAAAGCATATACCCATTTAGTTTTAGCAACTGAATCTTAAAGTGTACATAGCTTTATATAGGGCATTATGGGGTGATGATGATCTAATAAGGCAAATAAAAGGCACTGCCCAGCAAGGAGGGCGAAAATCTACATGGACAACCAGTACGCCTGACAAAAGCAATAAAACCTCCTTGGAATTTTATTAGTGTCTTATAGGATTGATTTTAATTATAAAAGAATTATTGTTACCAACTGGTCCATAACAGAGAACAAGAGAAGCACACGTCCTCTCCAAAGGGGACACATAAGCACTTGCTATATACCTCAGCTATATACCACCAGACACATGATCACCTGAACACTCCATAGCTATATACCATCAGACTAATGAGCCAAGACCACCTGAAAAGATGCACCACAGCTATATACCACCAGCATACACCACAGCTATATACCACCAGCATACAATATAGCTATATACCACCAGACAGATGACTACCTGTATACATTATAGCTATATACCACCAGACAGATAACTACCTGCATACACCACAGCTATATACCACCAGACAGATGACTACCTGTATACATTATAGCTATATACCACTAGACAGATAACTACCTGCATACACCACAGTTATATACCACCAGACAGATGACTACCTGCAAACACCACAGTTATATACCACCAGCATACACTATAGCTATATACCACCAGGCAGATGACTACCTGCATACATTATAGCTATATACCACCAGACAGATAACTACCTGTATACACCACAGTTATATACTACCAGACAGATGACTACCTTTATATATTATAGCTATATACCACCAGGCAGATGACTACCTGCATACACCACAGCTACATACCACCAGATAATGACTTTCTGCATACACCACCAGACAGATGACTACCTGTATACATTATAGCTATATACCACCAGACAGATGACTACCTTTATACATTATAGCTATATACCGCCAGACGGATAACTACCTGCATACACCACAGTTATATACCACCAGACAGATGACTACCTGTATACATTATAGCTATATACCACCAGACGGATAACTACCTGCATACACCACAGCATATACCACCAGACAGATGACTACCTGTATACAAAGCAAACCACCGACGGAAACACGCTATATAGCACCAGATAATGACTTTCTGCATCCACCACCAGACAGATGACTACCTGTATACATTATAGCTATATACCACTAGACAGATAACTACCTCCATACACCACAGCTATATACCACCAGACAGATGACTACCTGCAAACACCACAGTTATATACCACCAGACAGATGACTACCTGAATACACCACAGTTATATACCACCAGACAGATGACTACCTGCATACATTACCACAGCTATATACCACCAGAGATGACTACCTGCATACACCACAGTAATACCACCAGAAAGACCGCATACACCACCAGACAGATGACTACCTTAACATATAGCAAACCACCAGACAGATAACTACCTCATACACTATAGCTATATACCACCAGACAGATAGCCCACCCACTACCTGCAACACCACAGTCATATACCACACAACACCACAGCTATATACCACCAGACAGATGACACTGACATACCACCAGATACTACCTGCATACACCATAGCATATACCACCAAAGAGTACATTATCCAGCTATATACCACCAGACAGATGACTACCTGCATACATTATAGCTATATACCACCAGACAGATAACTACCTGCATACACCACAGTTATATACCACCAGACAGATGACTACCTGCATACAACAGAAACACCGACCCCTGTAGCTATACACTACCAGACAGATGACTACCTGCATACACCACAGCTATATACCACCAGACAGATAACTACCTGCATACACCACAGCTATATACCACCAGGCAGATGACTACCTGTATACATTATAGCTATATACCACCAGACAGATGACTACCTGCATACACCACAGCTATATACCACCAGACAGATGACTACCTGCATACACCACAGTTATATACCACCAGACAGATGACTACCTGTATACACTGTAGCTATACACCACCAAACAGATAACTACCTGTATACACCAAAGTTATATACCACCAGACAGATAACTACCTGCATACACCACAGCTATATACCACCAGACAGATAACTACCTGAATACACCACAGTTATATACCACCAGACAGATAACTACCTGAATACACCACAGTTATATACCACCAGACAGATAACTACCTGAATACACCACAGTTATATACCACCAGACAGATAACTACCTGAATACACCACAGTTATATACCACCAGACAGATGACTACCTGTATACACTGTAGCTGTACACCACCAGACAGATAACTACCTGTATACACCACAGTTATATACCACCAGACAGATAACTACCTACATACACCACAGCTATATACCACCAGACAGATGACTACCTGCATATACCACAGTAAACCACCAGAAACCACCAACAGAGACACCCAACACCCCACCCATATATACCACCAGACAGATAACTACCTGAATACACCACAGTTATATACCACCAGACAGATGACTACCTGTATATACTGTAGCTATACACCACCAGACAGATTACTACCTGTATACACCAAAGTTATATACCACCAGACAGATAACTACCTGCATATACCACAGTTACATACCACCAGACAGATGACTACCTGTGTACACTGTAGCTATACACCACCAGACAGATAACTACCTGTATGACAAACACCAAAAACAACCCCACCAAACAAAACCCCCGCACACCAAAGTTATATACCACCAGAGAGATGACTACCTGTATACATTATAGCTATATACCACCAGACAGATGACTACCTGCATATACCACAGTTATATACCACCAGACAGATGACTACCTGTATACATTATAGCTATATACCACCAGACAGATGACTACCTGCATACACCACAGCTATATACCACCAGACAGATGACTACCTGCATATACCACAGTTATATACCACCAGACAGATAACTACCTGTATACACTATAGCTATATACCACCAGACAGATGACTACCTGCATACACCACAGCTATATACCACTAGACAGGTGACCCAGGACCACCTGTATACACCACAGCTATATACTAGCAGGAGAGATGACAGCGCCAGTGACATTAACCATTAAGATGCCGCCGCGCACACAATCACCTCCCGCCTTCGTCCTCAGTAGCCAGTGACGTTCTTGTGTCATTAATAAATCGGAATTTTGCAGAATGTCTGATTAACCCCCTCACCTCCAGAGTGTAGTTCTGACTAATTCTTGCGTAACTATCCCAGGCCTCCGCACGGGCCCTCTCGTCCATATTAAGGGCGCTGCAGAGCTCCTCATACCGGCGGCGGAGCTGCTGCTCCTCAGCTTGCTGAGTACTTCCATCTTCTTCTTCTTCCTTGATCATATTCAGGCCTTTCCTCTGTTCCTCCGATGCAATTGGTAAGACACACAGTTTTGGTGCCGACACTGCGTAGCCATTTAAATGGCCTGTGACTGACAGAAGAAGACAGCCATTCACAGCAAGAGTTACGTTAAGGTTGTCACTGGAGACCGTCCCATCCAAACACAGTTACGTAAAGTGCGTATTCCCGCCCTCATTGAGGAAGCGAACATGGGGCGGGATCTCTAGCTAGCACGAGCCTCGCTTTGTCATTGGTCAGGCCCGTGATACATACTTTTCCTATTGGCCGGTGCTGCTCAGGCGTCTACTACTCTGTGGACAGTTGACTTGTTATGGTCACATGTTTACTACACAGCCACACCGTAACCGTTTCGTGACTAGAGCGCTTCTGGTTTTAAAGATTTTGAAGCGTTCTCTGTGAAGTAACTTTTTTGTCCCAGAGTCTAATAAACAGTCGCTTGTAAGGGGTTAATGGTGCCTTGAGCTTGAGTGGAAGTATAAATGCCTTTTATCTTTTTACCGCTCCTTCCTTCTAGTGAGATAATTATAAAAGTATCACACGAGTTTATTGCATTGTCTGAATACAACCCTTTCACGCCGTGTAGAACCAGGACAGAGTATGCTCATAAATGATCGGCACTTGGTGTGGTTGGAAACTCAGGTCTCCTTTTACTGACACACAAACACGTCATTAGTGTCAGTAAACATCTCAGTGAACGTAAGATGTGAACAGCATCAAAATGGCTTCTGGACAACACCATGCAGTTTGTAGTGGTTCTGTGATGCAGTATTTGACCTCATGGTTTATTTGAGAAAAAAAACATGTCAAATAAATTAGTTTAACTTGAAAAAAAACACAAGGCCAAAACCATCTGGAAAGATGCCCACATCTTCCTAAATTCACCCTGCCATACAGTGTAATGCTCCCTAATATATGTGCCAACACTAGTATATACAAATACTAACTCCCAAATGGCCCTCTTTTGGAGGGTCAATCCCTACTTTTGACCCAATTTCCTTTATCCCTCTTTTGATCCTTAAGGCTAAGGCCCAACGTAGTGAGCTGCAGCAAAAAGAGCTGCGGGAAAAACCGCAAAGGCAACGCATCACGGATTTTCCCGCAGCACTTTTCACAGAAAGTCTCTGCGGACTTTCTCCTTCCATTATACCTATAGGGACACCGCCTGCATTTCTGTAGGTATAATCACATGCTGCCTCACGGTTTTGGAATTTGCAGCATGTCCACTGCATGTATTTTTCTGCAATGTGTGGATGGGATTCGCCAGAATTCCATCCACTTTGCAGGGACTGTAATATGCCGTAATTTTTTTTCACTGTGATAAAATCAAATTAGGATCACAGAGCACGGGGGGCATTCCCCCTGCACTCCGAGCACTCTCCGCATCATAACTCTCCACCGCCCCTTCACTGCTTATGTTCACTCCCCTACTCCTCTTCGCCAGAACTTCTGCCTTTCGTAGGCATCGGACTGCACACGCCCAGGCGGCCATTTTCCGGTGGTCTGCTATATGATCATACTGTGTAGCAGACCACCGGAAAATGGCCGCCCAGACATGCTTATGTATGAGGGGGCGGCTGCCCTGGGCCCACTGACTTTTTGGGGCCCGCCATTAATACATCCTTTATTTCTAACACCGATCTAGTTAAAACATATCCTTCAACTTCACAGTATTGTAAACCGCAAGCTACATGAGGCTTGCGGTTTACAAGTCCCCGAGACCACAGACTGATGTCTTCTTCTCACACAGGCGGCGTGATGACGTCACAACATCGCGCCGCCTGCGCTCAGACACAGACGTCCTGTGCGTGGACAGGGAGGAAGCGACGGCGAATCCATTCATCAGCATCGCAGGTAGGTGAGTATGACTTTTTATTTCTTTTTTTTAGTTGTGGGTGTATTAATAGTATAAGGGGTGGTTAGGAGGGGGAATTATAACTATAAAGGGAGGATTCATTAGGGTGCCTTATGACGATGGGGGGGTCATTTATATAAGGGTTAATACGGGGTATTATAAATACAAGGGGGAGGTTATTTATATTAGGGGGCATCATTTATATTAGGAGGCATTTTGAACATAAGGGGGTGGTCATTGATATAAGGGGTCATTAGGGGTACAGTATTTATTTCAGGGGGAATCAGGGGCATAATATGAGGGTCAATTAATTTAATTAAAGTGGCACTTGGGCTTTATTAAGACTAAGGCCCCACGTAGCGGGCTGCAGCAAAAAAAAGCTGCAGGAAAAACCATGGCAGTTTCCCCTGTAGACTTTCTGTTTTCAATACACCTATATGGAAACCGCCAGTGTTTCTATAGGTATAATTGACATGCTGCAATTTCCAAAACCGCAACGGTTTTGGAAATTGCAGTGCGTCTGCTGCACATATTTTTCCGCAATGTGTGGGTAGGATTTGCTAGAATGCCACGGTTTTTTTCTGTGGGTTTTCGCCACATGGGGCCCCATCCCATCCCCACTTTGCAGTAAAATACACGCAGCGGATGCGCTGAGATTTCCAAAACAGTCGCAGTTTTGGAAATCGCAGCATGTCAATTATACCTACGGAAACGCCAGCAGTTTCTCTATAGATATAATTGAAGCAGAAAGTCCACAGAGGAAACCTCTGCAAACATTCTGTGCTAAGTGGTGCAGGAAGAACCGCGATGCATCGCCGCCGTGGTTTTTCCCACAGCTGTTTTTTGCTGCGGCACGCCACGTGGCGCCTTAGCCTTAAGGCATTTTCCAGCCCATTTTTATTGATGATCTATCCTCAGAATAAATCATCAATAAGAGATAAGTGATTCCCCACTGATCAGCTGTATGAAAGGGCTATGGTGTCTGTTTATATCATACGCTGTCTGTTTATAGTGACCGTGTGATGTCATTCCAGTCTTTTCACATAGATATGTATAGGACGAGGCTGTAGTTACATTACATGGCTGCTATGAAAAGAATGACACTATGTAAACAGAGAAGGGGTCACGGCGCTTACACAGGTACCACAGTTCATTCAAACAGCTGATCCTCAGGGTCCCGGGTATTGGAACCCCAATAATTTTTTTTCCCTTGTTTTTTTTTTTTTTTTTTCTTTGTAATTAGGAAACACCTGGGGCATTATTAATAAGGGGAACTATTTAAAGGGGTGCACAGGGAAGTTATTAATTTAAAGATGCATTTGGGGGTATTATTCATTATGGGGGTTATATCATATATTTTATAATTGGGGTAGCAGCAGGATGGGGGCTTTGTGTAGGTGAGGACAATGTGGGTCAGGTGCATTGAAAAGTAAGGAGCCAAAGATGTCTGTGTTGCAAACTTTACAGAGACTAGAAGAAGTGGTCATGGACGTCCAGATAAAAGAGACGGGAATGTGACGTCACCGGTAAGTCACTAAATGTTACTGCACTGTAGTCTCCTAAATCGTCTGTAGAGCCCTGTGTAGCCCTATATACGCTCACCGTATACTCATAGTATCGGTATACGAACATGTCCAAGTTGGGGGCCCACTTGGACATGTTCGCCCTCCCTGTGCTGAACCCCTAGCTACGCCTCTGGCCATGATACTCCATTCATTTCTCTGAGACAGCGGAAGAGAACTCAAGTACAGCACTAAGCTATCTCTAGCAGTTTAAAGAGTTGAATGAGGTGACAGTGCACGTACTGGAGCGATGCTCATTTCAAATGAGCCCCCTGGACTCCTATTCTCATAATCTGTGGGGGTCCCAGAGGTCAGATCCTCCACGGTCAGACTCTTATCACCTATCCATAGGTGATAAATTTAACCACTTGCCTCTATGGGCAATTTTTTTATTTTTATTTTTGACTCCCCGCCTTCCAGAAGCTCTTTTATTTTCTGTTCATAGAGCAGTATGAGGGCTTAATTTTTGGAAGACAAATTGTACTTCATAATGGTGCCATTTAATATTCTGTACGATGTACTGGGAAGCTGGAAAAAAATCAGAATGGGGTGGAATTGGAGAAAAAGTGTGTTGATGCAAATTTTTTATGGTGTTCACTTTGAAGCCAAAATGACATGTCACCGGAATTGTATGGTCGGTATGACTACGGCGATATCAAATTTCCATATTTTTTTTACATTATAACCCCTAAAAAATTACAAAGCTTTGCAAAAAAAAATGTCTTGGAGTCTCTTTATTTTGACATCTGTAACTTTCTTATATTTTCATTTTTATTAACTTTATATATATATATATATACACCACTGGGATAAGCAGTCTTCAACAGTGCTAATATTTCTCCTAGTTATGTACTGATCTGCTCGGGTGATAACCCAAAGTCTCACTAAAAGGATTTTGTCCCCCACAACAATTAGGAGGTATCGCACGATCATCCCACACTACTTGATCCGATTCTTGAGGTTTCCTGTGGCTAAAAATTGTTACTGTCAGTCAATCTGTCTTTTCTGCTTCTCCCAAATGCAACAGATTGGAGCTAGTATCTTGAGAATTTGCATATCTTCTGCTTCCTCAATTTACATAAATTTATGGCTTGTCCTACTTGGTATTGCAATTTCCATATTGAAGAGTGTACTACTGTCTGCCTATGGCAGCCTGTAATAATAGAGGTATAGTAATTACAGGTCTAGGAGCCTTCAACAGATCACCGCCCCTGGATCTCATTTTGGGGATGGCAATCTTTTTTGACACTGTGGCTCCCACATGCTGCCTTTGATCTGATGTCAACATCAACTCTTTGCATCCTTCAATAGGTGTTGCTCCACCGATTCCAGAAACTTTGTAATTTTTTCTCTAGCCCCACTGTTCCTGAGCAAATTATATTGTTTGTTTCAGCACCCAATATGCTGAATAGGTTCTCTACTGTCAGGTGGGTGGTCCCTGACTGTCTGCTCCAGTCCAGGACAGCAGAGCCTAATTAGCATATCGGGTGCTGAAACAGAAATGATGCTTGGGGATGGTGGGAGCTAGAGAAAAATTAAATTGAAAGCCTCTGATTTATTGGCCATGGACACAATCAAGTGTAGGCTACATGGCCGTTTACGTAGGACTAACTGTCTGAACTCCCGATTGCTACAGTACTACACTCACATATAGCTGTCAGTTTAGCACAGTAGCGATTAGGCCGTGCAGCAGCTCACTGCATCATAACTGACTATGATCCAGTTAGGTCTATGCATCATAACTATTTCAGCACCCAATATGCTAATTAGGCTCAGCTGTCAGATGGGTGGTCCTGGTCTGGAGCTGACAGTCAGGAACCACCCACCTGTCAGTAGAGAACTTAATTAGCATATTTGGTGCTGAAATTAATAATATTGATTACTCAAGAATGGTGGGGCTAGAGAAAAAAATTACTGCACTGTGTGAATTCAGCCCAGTGGTAATATAAATGGTGTTGGCCACTACGTTTTTGAGTAACCCCATCTTTTATTGTTTGAGGGTGAATAACATATGCACTCCTTAATAAAAACAAAATATATAAAAAAAAACAAAAAAACACACACACACACCATATATATATATATATATATATATATATATATATATATATATATATATATATATATATATATATTTCAAGAGGGCATTTTATGTGCTGATCGTGGTATGCCCTTTAGTGCAAGGTGAAAGAAGAGGTTGCATCTTGGTTTAGATGCCAATGGAGTTTATCTTCATGCTAATCGGAGTTGGCATCAAGTAAGAAAGCACATCACTCAGGAAACCGGATTCTACAATGCATTCACATGTGACCAAGTCAGGATTCCTCTTCTTGCTGATTCTGTGTACTAGTACAATTACTATTGTAACAACAGATTAACAGAACCATCCAAATCTCACACTGTAGGTTCTTCAACTGGCATGTATCCTATATGTGTATGTGGTGAAACGCATGGCGAGTCAGTGTACTAACTCATTTTTACCAGTCTTTGTAAATTTACCCTAGTACAAGCCATCTAGATGGGAGTGCATGTGGTGTAGAAGCACTGGGAGGATGACCAGGTTTATAACCTCTCCCTATCACTACATTAACATCTGCATCTGAGTCTCCTTTCAGCGTTTCCGGCGCAGAGTCTGGCAAAAAGCCCAGTTGAACAGTGCTGCAAACACATTTTTCTGTTCTTTAGGTCCCTTGAAGGATCAGAAGAACAAATACCCCGATGCAGGTGAAATTCTAGTTATATAATCTTTAATAGCCCTGAGGCGGAATATTCCACAGTGGAACAGCTTTTTACCAAGATTTACCAAGATCCTTTATTATTTTCATGGCTATTCTGTGTGCCTTTTCTACATCCAGGGCCTCTGCATTTATTAAAAAAAAAAAAAAAAAAAATTACACTTACCTAGAGATGAGTCAAATGATGGTGCCAGATGCTTGCTCAGTTCTTCTGCGAATTTGGGAACATACTCCCTGACTACACTGTGAATGCACACTGAAACCGAGGTGTACTCTTCTGGCATCACCGAAAAACTGCGCTGGCATGGGGAAAGAATAAGGTTTTGGTTTTTTTTGTTTGTTTTTTTATATTTTCAGTGTGAGCACAGGTGGTTTTACAACTGGGCGATGCAGGACTCTAAATCACCCATAGGTCTTCATGGACAAGGGGTTTAGAGTCTCAAATTGCCCTGACAGATTAACTTTAAGCAGGGAGGGAGGGGGCAAACTTATGAAACCTTTGCACTGGTCCCATTACTGTATTGTATTAGCTGTTATATCTGAGAACATGACATTTTTATCGACAAGTATCATTTCTATTCAGTTACCTCTTAAAGACAGACACACAAGATTGAAAAATGGTATTCTAGAGGGCTGGACCACTCAAATATGGCCAGTATCCATGGTATATGAATATCTGTGACAGGCAGTGACAGTCTGTGTAAAGAGGTGGTCTTACTTTAATAAAAGTTTAGGCTAATTTTATGCCTTCTTTATAAATTCTGTTAGCACAGATCGCATTTCAGCACTACCTCACTGTCGACCATGTAACCTAACAGATGAGTAAGATCAATCTTACATGCCCACATGGCTATTAACCTTTAAATCCCACACAACTATCCAGAAAGCGAGCAATTATAATAAGGCATTATGTACATAGAAAACCCTTGAGCATGAGTACTGCAGCATAAAACTCAGTATCATGGAGCCACAGGCACACTGGGAGGGATGTATTATAGTTTCTACACCAGTTTTATGGTGTAAAAGAATTTGTAAACCTCAGGTCTGCGACTAAAATTGTTGCAACTGGCATTTTTTCCACTGCACCAGCCATTTTTCGAAAAGAGGGGATGGCATGGGCGTGCTGGAGGTGAGGCTATAAACCACATCACTCTTCCAGCATAAAAGATATGAAGACTGGCATTGAAAACACCAGTCTTCATAAATCTGCCTCCCTGTGTGCTGCCATATTGCAAGGCTTCTAGGGGAGAATGCATTGAGGAAAATTTGGATGCTTGGTCAAAGTTTCTGTATTTCGAAGCAGCAGCCTGGTCACAACTACTGGTAAGAAAACTTTGCTCGTATACATTTTACAAATTAGAGAAAGTTACATCACAGGTAGTCAAAGAATATGTTTAATAAAAAATAATTAAACTTCCATTTGCTCTATAGAACATCATAGAAAGTAATTCAATAAATTACAAAGGACTTTTCTTTGAAGACGCATGTTCAACTACAAGCCGATTCAGACCACACAGAACACAACCGGCATATTGCAGGTATCTGAAAACATAATAGACACGCAGATCATAAAGCCGGAAACATGGGCTATAAATACGAGTCATAAAACAGCTAACATTCTCATACTATCTACCGACACACATTGTAAAAATATCCGGGGACAGAGACTTGATACTGCTAGTGGGATTCATTTATTGCCTGTCTTCCCAATATAGCCTGTTCTTTGTGTGCTTTCCTATAAAGCAGGTGGAAAGCCCGCTGTAGTGTCACCATATTGCAAGTGCTTGAGATTTGCCAATTTCATTACTATGGGTAAGGTTTCAATGCTGACAATGTGATGCAGACACTTTCTAAAACATAAAAACTGGTTAAGGCTAGAGTTTTGCTTAGGCCTCTAACAACTCCTAAAATCCTATAACATCTGTATATGTAAGGCTGAAAGAAATTCTAGCAAGCATGCCTCAAAAATACTTGCAGAATCCACTGGTGATCAGTAGGTGGCGTGTTCACTAATGTCAATGTGATGCGTAGGAAGTTAATGAATATACTAACACGCCCAAAGGAACACCAGCTTGAAAACCAGCTGTAAAATAAATGATAGAACTAACACTCCAAACATCCTAGCGCTGCCATGAAAGCTGCAATAGAATCTACAAGTAACAGAATGCAGCTCTGAGGATGCAATGTATGTACTGAAATTATAATACTGCAGCCCCTGTAGCCACCATGCCCAAAATCAACCTGCAAGAGCCAAAGTGAAGCAGAAATAATATTGCAACGTGTGCAGTTGCCCTGTGGTATGATAAATAAACCTTACCAATTTAAAGGGGTTGTCTAGGCTCTGTGATGTTTTTGATACTGATGATGTATCCACAGGATAGGTCAATATCAGATTGTTGGGGTCTGGTGCCAGGCAACATATAGCAGACGCAACTGGAAGCAGAAGGGGTCTTACATCCATCTGTATCAAAAAGTCACAGAGCCTGCACAACACCTTTAAAGGATTTGTCCAAATTAATTAATGATAGGCAGAAAACTGTAAGAAGCAAGCAAAAGACATAGCTCACCTTTTATATGTCCTGCCGTTCTGGCGCTTGTATCGTGGTTTCTGCCACTTCTGGTCCTTGCTGGATTAAAGTTGATGATTGACCAACCCATGACTGCTGAGGCCGCTTGTGCACATGCCACTGTTGAGACCAGTGATTGGTTGCAGCAGTCAAACAAGAAATCATCACTTTTGAACCGGCAAGGGCCTGAAATAGTAGGGACCGACCTGCCAGAGCTGGCACAATGATACATACAAGGTGAGCTGATATATATATTTTAATTCTATACAATTGTCTTTCTTTCATCAATTACATAAGGAAGATAAGATGACACCCTCATGGCTTCTAAGCATCTAATTCATGCATTAATTCCGTTGTACCCACTTCCTCTTCCATGTGTGATGTAAATAATGATAGAGTACCCCCTTATTGTATTAGAAGCCTCCAAGTTTGTATAGCTGGTCAAATTGCTAGTGATCTGGTAAAACTCTATTACGTGAATAAGTATCAGTCAAGGTGCGAGTCAGCAGACTGGTGCACTGCAGAAATGATACAATATTAGTGCTCCAGAGGGAGTCTTAAGAATGAGCATATACGTGTAGAGATGTAGCCGCCATGACAGTCATCCCACAATACTGCATAGCACAACATTGGAAAATTATTAAATTATGTAATTTGTACATGGAGTAAGATGGCGGTGCTACATGGTCCCTGTTACTGAATGGTGATGAATGGTGGTGGCACGTTGATCTTATGGCTACATTCTGCCATGGACTTAACCTATATAGCTTTACTCCCATAAACCTATTGTTAAAAAATATTCATCTGCTGCTATTATTCAGTTCTAAGGAACACTAAGGAATACTTCAGTACAAAGCTGCAAAATATGTTGGCACTATACGAATGAAGCAATGTGGACATGGCCAATGTAGCTTTAATCACAGGCATTTACACAGCTGAGATCTGTATTGTGTGAACAGTGATCTGCGGCATTTTACAGCCAGATCCATCTACAGTCCACGCACCATCTATAATCCTTAGAACAGGACTACAAATGGTTCTATGCATCACTTTTCCAATGCCTTTAGCCAAAATAGCCCACAAGGTATACAACCCTATGCTCACAAACCAAATGTTACAGAAGTTTTGCAAGTATCTTCTCCATAAACATAAATTGGATTGTTTTCCCAGCACGTACATGGATTTTTACAAATCCCTTTTTAGATATATGGTACACATTTCTGCTACGAAACTGCCAGATGTGATCATACACTTACACTGAATTCAGTATAATAAAGGTCATGCATCAGTGCTAGTCTTAAAGGGGTTATTCAGTTTCTAATATTGATGGCCTAGCCTTAGGATAGGATGTCTTCCAGTAATGCTTACATGTTGGGTGCCATGCTGCTCTCTCCATATGAGTTGTAGTGGCAGGTTTTGGTACTACAGCACTGCTTCGTAGACTTCAAACATTACTGGGAGTAGCGCTGTCCCCAAATAGCAGATGTGCAGGACATAAATATTAGAAAGTGGATAGCCCCTTTAAGTATAAACAACTAGCTAAGTTTCATTTTTCATTGCATTTGGTGCCCACTTTTTATGTGAAACAGTCCTGAGGAGGAAGTAAACCCAGTATAAAACTGTAGTCTAAGGAAATGAAAATTATGGAATAAATGCTGAAAGGTGCTTCACTGGAAATGCCGTTAAGGGACTTAGGGGTTTATATTTTTTTAATGGCCTCCCGATATTAAATGGCTCACCCAACAGTATACAACTGATAATCTATCAATAGGAGATCAGTAGGGTCTGCTGTTAGCGCAGCTGCATACACTAACAGCAGGGAAAGATACTGCAAGCTCATATTCCTTATAATTAAAAGGAACCTGTCGTGGTTTTCCCACCATAAACTGACCCCATCATTTGCAGGATGAAGCAATTCCCTTTCCATTGGTTCACTCTGTAATCTTACTGTTGCATCAAAGTGAAGTTCTAAATGTTGGAGAGCATAAAAAGTCATTTGTAATGTAACCTAAGTAGTCACAGGGGTGGGGAGCAGCCTCAGCCTAGTCACAAGGGAGATGTCTGGGAGTGGGAGGACTGTGATGGAGATGTCAGTCATGCCCATGAAAGCGTGACTAGCCTGAGGCTGCTCCCCACCCCCGTGACTACTTTGTAACCTAATTAACCTAAGTAGTCATGGGTGTGGGGAGTAGCCTCAGGCTAGTCACGCTTTCATGGGCATGACTGACATCTCCATCACAGCCCTCAGACTCCCTGACGTCCCCCTTGTGGCTAGGCTGAATCTTCTCCCTGCCCCTGTGACTACTTAGGCTACTTTACATATGACTTTTTATGCTTTCCAACATTTAGAATTTCACTTTGCTGTAACAGGAAGATTACAGAGGGCAACAATGGAAAGGGAATTGCTTCATCCTACACATGACGGAGTCAGGATATGGTAGAAAAACTCCCTGACAGGTTCCCTGTAATGACTTGAAGGTGGAGAAAAATAAGTCAAAAGTGGACAATCCTTATAAAAATCATTCTATATTCTTTAGGGCTCATACAACACATGGCTTATTCAAGGAATACTACAGGGCTTTTACATGTCATTTAACATGAGGGCACATGGCGTTACACCCCACAAAGGGTCTAAATGCCGCTTGAAACTTGACAAATATTTGATATAGTTGTACTAAAAAAACAAAATAGTTTAGACCTGACGTCTCTTACAGGGTAGCATTCCACAGTAAGAAAGGGATTTGTCTCATACAAATGAACGTTGCTATACGGCACTCCAATGTAAGGGCATACCTGCAGGAAGTCAGGGGCTGACCTAAGGGCATCCAAAACAGACCGTCAGACCATCAATAAATTATACAGTAAAATACAGAAAACAAAAGCTGCTTTCTCTTTAGCTTTGCAATAAGGGGACTTTTACATGAAGTTTGAAAAAAAAAATAACTCAAAAAACTAAAAGCTTTTTCAATTGTCCTGATATCAAGTTTAATAAATAATGTTAAATAAAGCTGCTGTATGTTTCCCAATTGGATGATAAATATGGCCGTCCACAAACAGAACAACAGAACGCCACAGTACCTGAGATTGCATCTTCCATACTGACAGTAATGATTGTGTTGTTAGGGAGGCAGCATATACATTGGCACCTGATATATATATTATACACTGAGGTTTGGAGATGTCAACCTTGTGGAGGACTTTCTGTTTAAATACTGATAGTTGTATGAACGATTCACTCCATGTGCTGGTGCAGTCGGTTCTTTTTAATGCAAAAAATGCATTTTTGGTACTGTTTTAATGCACCAGGGATATAACCAACAATTGGTGACACTAAGAAATTTAGCTGAGGGAAAATACTGAAGACTTCTTGCACAGGCTCTATGATTTTTGTATGATGTAACCCAATTTCCCCAAGCCCCCCTTATGGAGATCACTGTACTCTGTAAAGGGGCAGATACATTAATATGAACTAGTAGAGTGCAGTGGGTGTCGGGTAGCTTCCATCCGTTGTGCTTTCACATGGGCGAGGCATAAACAAGGCTCTTACAGAGTCAAAAAGTATATTTCAGATGAGAAATCTTGAAATAAATATCCAAGTTGCTTATTTCATGTACCAGTAGACTACATGATGCTGTCATAACTTACAAAAATAAAATAAAATCCTATCTTCATGATCATTTCCCTTTAAGTTGAAATAAAAATCAGGGCCGCAGAAATAAACATTTGGAAATTGCCCAAAATTATTGCTGAGTTCTGTAAATGGTGTGCATGAATAAATCGTAAAAAAAACTAAAGGCAAAAATGAAAACCACAATATACTTAGAGGATTCTGTGTTTCACTGCAAATATATTATTTATATACAGCTCTTACAGAGCATGTTTTTTTCTTTTTCTTTTTTTTGTTGTCTTTTTCTCAGTTTTTTACCATAAAATTACCCCCCTCCCAACTTCCCTCAAACAAAATTAATGCCTTTTGCTGTAACTTCCTTACAGCACAATGTCTATTTTCTCATATTACATACAAGTTCATCTCTGCGAGAGCATTACATGCAAAGCGTTTTCTTAAAACGCCTTTTGCATCTTCAGAACAAATACTGAAAAGTCCACCTGTCCGGAAAATTCTCTGATGCAGTTTTTACACAGATATTTACAATTAAAATGATTTTAGGCAGGAGAGGAGGACCAAAATGTTTTTTTTTTTTTAATATAATTTAAGTGCAGGTTCAGTAAGGTTTAGTCTTCCTCTGAAGAGTCCGAGTCATCAGATGAAGAGGATTCAGGGCTGTTTGATCCTGATGAAGGATCTGCCTTTTCAGATCCTTCGTCTGTGCTGTTCTCATTTTGGGAGGCCCCCTCATTTCCAACTTTTCCATCCTGACTTGGGGCAGGAGGAGGTGGTTCTGCTGCAGAATCCGAGGCGGGAACAGGATCAGTGTTTTTCTTATTATTAGTATTTTGTACATCAAAAACATTAGGCTGGGGCACAGCTGGGATGTGAAGATTAAGGCTTGGAGTGAGAAGCATCCCTGGGTAGAGTATGTTGGGTAACAACAATGGGTTAATAGATAAGGAGCCTGCTTGTAGCGCAGCTCCCATAGATGTGGAAGGAGGGCTTGAGTTCTGCTTGGTTTTGTCAGCAGTAGGAGTTATCGTCCTCTCTTTATTATTGTCAACTTCTTTGCTATTCTTTGTGCAGTTCTTCTCCTTCCCTTCAGCACAGGCTTCTGAGGTCTTATTCAAGAGGCTTCCCATACCCAGTAGATTGGGCAGTCCAGCCATACCAGACAGCAGCATAGGGAACATAGCAGCCATGTTCTTTGCATCGCCACCAGTTGTCGAGAGGCCAGTGGGTAAACCAATTAATCCAGTTGTTAACTGCAGAGACTGGAGGTTCTGGAAGTTCTGCTGTAGGGCTTGATAGCTGGATAGATCCATACTTTGGATCAACCCATTAGCTAACAGTGGGTTAACATTCACAGAGTTGCCTGCAGATACAGCGGCAGCAGCTGTGGCCTTGGCAATCTCACTTTTCGGCCTCCTCCCTCTTCTACTGACTTCCTCACGCACCACAGGGCCCGTTAAGATACGATCAAACATGCTATCTGGGAGAAAACCCTGCAAGAGAAATAAGAACAAGGACAATTTAGAGCAACCAATCAGTCTGGGATAACTTCATGTATATAAAGTTATCTGATTTTTATAATTATTTTATTATTGATTTTATTTATATTCTGTTTTTTTATTTTGTGATCATGTTCTTTTCCCATCAACTATCCATGTAACATCAGTGGCAGATAATAGTCAAATAAAACTAATATTTTAGATATAATCACATATGTTAAACAACAAAATTGTGAGGGTTAAAATGGAAAACAATGAGAAAAACCCTTAAAAGGAAACCTGTCACAATGTAAATGATGTCCAATCGATCAACACCATGTTACATAGCAGGAGGAGCAGAACAGATTGATCTGCAGACTTGTATAAAAAGACTCAGTATGACTTGTAACTAATCCCTCCATACTTAGGAGTCCAGTGGACAGAGCGCCTTCCAGCTATGAACACTCAGACAGAGCTGGCTGTCAATCACTGACTAGGACCGCCCATTGGACTCCTAAGTCTGGAAAGAAGACAGAATTAAATGAATAAAATTCAAGTTAAACTGCATGTTATAAAACCTATAACTTATAAAACTATACCTCATTATATACAGCATTTCCTGCTAAACAAATTATGATTATGCCATATTAGGCTGCTATATTCAGCATGACACTTTCCCTTTTTACTATGAATTACTGTAGATAGTTTTGGATTACTTTTTACTTTGACAGAATTATGCTTACTGCTAAAGTTTTATGAGGGGTAATTGTTTATGGGATACTGACCAAGTTAACATAACACCCAATTTTTTAACTAAATCTTGCTAAATGTTACTAGAGGATGTCCATGTGCCTTACACTAGGCTATACTAATATATACTGATATACAGGAGGGACTCCTGCTTGAATGTCGTATTAAGCAGCTCTTACTTTATGGGATTTGTAATGGGCATGTATTACAGCTTACCCCAGCGAGTATATATTTGTGAGGATTTAGAAGATTGGCCATTTTTTCTTTATTTAGGCACAGTGACCTAAAGTTTATATTACAAGGCCATTTGGATGGTATAAAAATGACACTCACTGGGAGTTTCAGTTTTTGCTTTTTTGTCTGCAGCAACTCAGGCTTTCTGAAAAATGTGTTTCTGTAACAGCTGGAGTGTCAAAATATAAAGTATAGAGAACAGCCAACCATTTGTACTTACAGATTGCTTTACAACTTCTCCCCACTCAGGAGCCACGCCATACTCTGGATTTTCCTTCAGGAAGCGGCAGAGGTCTTTCAGAGGAGGAGCAAATGCACCTCCAACCTAAACAGACAGGAAGGTTAATACATGCACTTAAAAGCAATACAGATCTAATTCTGTCAGGTGTAAAGGTACCAAAATCTACTGGGTGCACATCCTACCAATAAAACATGGAGCTGGCAGCCCCTTTCACATGGGAACTGGCACAGCGATCTGCATATAGGTGCAGGTCTGGCTCCTCTCCTAAAACACTGGCTAATTTTCCTGGGAGAAATCACACCCAGTCAGATGTTTTCCCTGCTGCGGCCAAATGGATGGGCTGTCTCTTGGAGGTAGAGAGTGTCTTTGTGAGCAGCTCTCTAACCTGGCATAGAAACAGAGTACAATTCTCTGAGCCATGGACCTTCTCGCTATTTCATCCATATGAGGATTATGGAAAAGGGTTGTTGTCATGATACAATCCCTGCAACTGTACGAATTTAAGCACTTCTGCAAAGAATAGTGAACTAAAAATCCACAGCAATGAAAGTCTGGTACAAAATCCTAGAAAGCATTACACTACACCACCTATATACATTTTTAAGTTGTTCAGAGGCAGGATACTTGCCTTCCTGGCATTCCTCTTGTTGATAAGCTGGACACGTTCCTCTCCTGTAAGGCTGTTTACATCCAGCTTGTTAGGATTCCTGCACCGATGTCTCTTCTGTTTGGGCCTACCATCATGAAGCTGCATTCTCTACACAAGGGCACAAATAAGCAGCACACATTAACCCTACATTGCCATCGCTATACTATGAAGCCAGCATTTTTTATATTGACACTTCAAACAATAATATAATGATATAAATGATGAATAAAATAAGTCTCACAGGAATGAATGCTCCCAAGTCTTCGACATAGCCAGGATGGGCTTTAAGCCAGCTTTCCAGATCCTTTCTTTTCGGAGCATCATCTCCCGCAAGCCTTGTGCCGTCTTTCAAATTAATGACAGGGACGGGGCTGTCGGCGTCCAGTGCTCCGTGAATTTGGGGACCAGAGTGCAACTGTGGGCAGGATGTAGGTTGTGACAATGAAGGAGTCACAGCCTGGTTAACCTTGAAAAAATAAAATATTTGAAAGGGGTTTTCCTATGAATCAGACAAAAAGTCCTGTGAGGATAACTAATAGCCACTAATAGTAACCGTGAACATTGTTATAATAATAGCTGTTTTAAAGTAATATTCCATGTTTCTGTTAAAACAAAATCAATTTTTCTGAATTTTTGGTGCTGCTGCTAATCTTTGCTTCAAGGAGCATGCTCTGGGATGAATCAATCTCCTTCCCCTTCTGGCAACATAGTCCCCCCTTCCTCCCTGCAGAAGGAATCTTCTTAGCTATATTGCTGTGCCCCGCTGAGTTTGTGATCCTTTTCTGACAAGTAGGGCAAAAGAGAAGGACTATGCACAAAACTACATGTGGAGAAAGCAATTGAGCTTTCATTTTTGATCTATAAAAAAAAAAAAAAAAAATCCTGATGGATTTTAATGACTTTACTAGACAAATATTCCAGGTTCCTGTATTATGTACAATAGCATAGCAATCTATGCTATCTTGCACACCAGACAATGGAAGTATCATGGAATGGAGGATAAATAAGGCCAACTGCCATTAGAAACGTCACTATCCCAAATCCCTACCCCCACATCTTCTCTGACTTACATGATTAAGTAGCTTATTCCTGTTCATATACAGGATATCAACACCCTCCACATTCTTTCTTCTGCCTCGTCTTCTCTTGATGACAGGCTGTGCATCTGTTCCCATGCCGTTCACATTGGCATTTGGCACCGCATTGGGAGTACCTAATAAAGTTATTGAATTTATTAATTAATGCCAGATATCATTTTACCAGTGTATCATTATACTGTATTTGTGCCCTTATGAGGCAAAGGCTAGTAGTAAGCTGCTCTAGAAGGATTCCTTTGAGATGTATGTTCCTCTGGGGATCATGGTGACCCTTCGTCTTCTGGTCTATAGTTATGTATTACAGCAGGTGTTGCACTGCACCCCACTGTTACAATGTAGAGCCCAAATCAATAGGCAGTTTGTCAAGAGCCTTATTGCTTCTTGTCGCAAATTAATAAAAGCCATATTAAAGGATTTCTTAGACGTTTTCATCAGTGGGGGTCTGAGCTCTGAGACCCAAATTTTTTCCTTAAAACAGGGACTGTATGCACAGTCCACTCACTGGACTCCTAAGCCTAGAATGAGCAAATAATGAAATGAATAAAATACAAGTTACAAGGAATCTTTTCTATTTATTCTATATAGCAAGCTGCTCAGCTACTCCTGCTCTATGAGGGCCTGTTCGAAACCTGCAGAAAATGAAGAGGAATTTAAGGTGGACATCTGCCTCAATTCTCTTCATTTTCTGGGCTCTAAGCTAACTGCAACGAAAAGCTGAAGCAGAGTTTTGGCTTAGTAAATGAGCCTAGTCAGCGGGATGTCGTGTGCTGTGGACTCTGCAGCAGAATCAGTGGTGGAATTCACAGCAAGACTGAGCAGGACGCTTATTTTCTTCAACATCCTGCTCCAATCTCTGCCTCCCATTGAAAACAATGGGAGACAGAATCAGGGTGGAAATGAACATTCACATTGTGTTGGTAGATTTGCCTGCATCATCAACATAAGCCCTCTAGGAAAAGCCAATGGAAATGGAAGCAGCTTGCTTCCAGAAAATGATGGGGGGCTCAGAACTTAGGCCTTTACGTTATAGTTATTAAGGCAGCATAGAATCCTGTAAATCTTAGTAAATTTCCAATGGAACTAGTGAAAATGCTGTAAGCCAGGAAGAAAATACATGCCAAGCCTTGTTCATGCTAGTATGTAACATGTAAAAGATCATATAAATAGGAAATTAATTTCCAGTGACACAAGCAGAATAATTCCCCATCTATGTACCTGGCGCTGCAGAAGATTTGGGAAAGGTTACAAGACTGGCCTCTGAAGCATTCTGGAGATCTTGCAGTCGAGCCAAATACTGCTGCTGTCCCATTCCTTCCTCACTGTCCAGCGGCCGTTTTTGAGGAATTCCTTGTTTCTGAAATGTTAATTTCAAGCCGCCTTCCTGAAAAAGGGAACAGGTTTGTGTTACCAGGAGACTATGCGATATGCAGCAGCAGCATAACATTTATAGATCCCTGTGACAAAACCTCAAGCTTAAAGCTCCACAACGCTCACCACACAACAAGCAGGAAGCATTTGCCATATTTCTCCAAATACAAGGTTATTTTATTCACCTTTGCCTCTTAAAGCTACATAGAACTATACAGTTCACAACTGTTCTCGGAGTTTGTTATACCATATATTAGGAGTGAACAAAGAACTGAACTTAGAGGTTTATTATTTTAATACACCTGAGGGGCACCCGTATTCACAGATCCCCCATACATTTCCGTGTATGGAGGGATCTGTGAAAACAGCCAAAAATAGGACAAGACCTATATTTTGACGGTCGGAGACAATGGACTGTCAAAATAACGGTCATGTGAATAGCCCCCATTCACCAAAAGTGAAATTAATGCTGTATTCACTGTCATGTGAATGTAGCCTTATAACTGCACTCAATTCTGGGGCCACAGGTGCTTTACCTTAAAAGTAAGCGATGTAGATTGTGAGCCCTATATGGGATAGTGACTGTCAATGTCTGCAAAGCGCTGAGGAATATGATGGTGCTATACAAGTAAGCATAGTAAATAAATAATAAACCCCTGCTTAATTCCAGGCTCTCGAAAGACTGGGTTTATATGGTGCTTTATGCTAAAAAAACTGCATCCAGTTTTTAATTTCAGTAATGCCTAGGACATGTTACTATGCATTTCACATGTATGACATCGGCCAATAAATTGAAAACCTTTGGTTTACTGGTTTGATGTCATACAATAACATGCTCTACTCATTACTGTAATTAAAAACTGCATGCAGTTCTTCAGCAAAAAAGCACAGTGTGAACCCAGTCTCAGGTTTTGCTACTAATAAGGCCAGTAATGAGAAATAGCCTGGAATTTATCAGTGTTTCACTTAGTGACTGCATCTGTGGCCCCAAAACTGACTGCAGTTATAACTGCGCTCAGTACACTGTGTGCCACCACCTTGAGTGTGATGACATACCGTGTACATGGGATGTGGCTGTAACATGTCATCCCCACCTTTGTGCAAGTAAAATACCAATGAATGCAGTTAGAACTGTACTCCGTTCTTGGACCACGGGTGTTTTCCCTTGTAAGTAAACAGAATTGTGACAGAAGCCAAGCACTGTACTTCAGTATAGAAACATCTGACTCAAACATCTAAAAACATTGAAGCAGCAAGCTTTGTAATAACCAAAATCTGTATCAGTCTGAAAACGTTTGGCCACAATTGTACAACAAGATATAAGCATTTTAAGGCTGAGGCCCCACATTTCTGGTGCAGAATTTGCTGTGTTTTTTTGAGCCAGGAGTGGATTGAGCAGAAGGTAGAAGTATAAGTACTTCTTATATATTTCCCGTTCCTTTTGTAGCCACTCTTGGCTTTGGCTCAAAAAACAAACAAACAAAAATCTGCAATAATCAAAGCATTTCTATAGGTATAATTGACATGCTGTTTTTAAAAAAGTGGCATTTCCGCCACGGCCAAAATGTTGTGTTTTCGCAACATGGGGCCCCAGCCTAAAAGTTGTTTTGGTGGTGGTAGACTTCCTTTAATCTAATAGAGGTCTCCATGCTTCTCCCCTCCTTCTGCAGGATCACTGTACTGGTAGGCAATGTATAATGAAAAGATTTGTCTTTGTATAACAAATGGTATAACGTGCTACAAAGCATGCACTTCCTAAACAACCTTTACTGCTTATAACCAGAAAAACTCAGGCCACCGCAAAGCATGTGGATGCGCACACCAAAAATAGTGAAAACAGCCATATGTATTAAAGACAAAAAGCAAAAAAATTTTTATAAATTGAGGCAGGGCAATAAAAAGAGCACCTTATGGAAGCACAAAATTACCAGCAGATCCAAAAGAGCTGGGTAAGTAGTTTTAATTTTTGCATTTGTTTTATTAATATTTGGCAATTCCAAAGCGAAATGAGCTTAAAATTGGCAAAAAAAACATGTCTGCAAGATCCGCAGAAAAATAGGTGTTAAATAGGAAGAAAGAGCAGCCAGCCAACTGGAAAATGAGCATGCTGCACACAGCAACCAGGTCCCAGGGCAATAAAAAAGAAAAAAAGAAACATACGTCATTGATTTTCACTGTAAACTCCTTTTCTTGTGCATGCTTCTTCACCTTTGACATCTGTTGCAATTGGTTGCTTTCTTCCTTGATGGCAGCACATGTGGGTGGCTGGGTTCCTGAGTCACTGTACTCTGTGGCAGCCCCAGGACTATCCAGTAGTTTGGTGGTATAGAAGGACGCCACACTGGTGCCATCATAGTTTCTTCGTGTAGTGGGCCATTTTCCTTTCAATACTACCTGGCAAATGCTGTCCAGCCGGTTGATTATCACCCGATCCTACAAGAATAATTTTCTGTTACCATAGAAGTTTTTTAACCAGAAAATAAATGATGGTAAGAAAAAAACACCTATCAAGATGTATCAGTGAGGACATATATAGAGAAATACTGACTTGTACTGATGTAAATTAAGTACTTTGGTAGTTCTAGAAATCTCTTATTTAGCCCCAGCATTAGTTTAAGGCTACAGTCACTTCAAATAGACGCATATGGAGCCAAAAAGGACCCCAATCACTATCTGTGGGATGACTGTTTTTTTAACTGAAAGCACCAGACGAAAAAGTGTGTGCAGGCCTTTCTCGTCTGATTGGGCAGACACTGCGGTGAGTATCTGAACGAAGACTTGGATGCAGATGTAAACGTAGCCTAAGTCTCCCCCTTCCCAGACTTCTGTAGACATGTGTAACATAAGTCATTTGATCTTCAGTCCATGTTGAGATAGATAAAGTGGTGGTTTTTGAGAGTTGGGTTCCATTTTTATAGTGTTCACTGAGCACTAAAAATGATGTGTTAACATTATACTGTGGGTCAGTATGACTACAAAATTTACAGTATATGGTTCTGGTTATGTTTTACTACTTTAAAAAGATAAAATGCTTCTTTTAAATTGTAGGTTTGCTTTGTCTTGCCAGGTTCAGACAGCCTTAACATTGTAGCAAGGATGTGTGAGGGCTTTTTTTGTGTGTGGTGAGCTGTAGTTTTTACCAATACCATTTTTGAGTCCATCAGTCCATCATTTTTTGGGGAGGTGAGGTGACCAAAGAAATAGCGATTTCCTTTAGCACTTGGGTACTAGGGATGCTTGACCATATGATCCTAAATATTTAAAAAGCAAATCCAAAACCTTATCTTCATCTCTACTGATCATTTGATTCATTGACTACAACTTTACACCAGAACACCATAATTCACAGCATCCATATACAGTAGTTATATACATCCATATATTACATAGAGCAGTGTCATATATCAGTCACCTTAGGCCAATGGGCAGCAGCAAACATATATCCGCCTTGTACAAGATAGTTAGAGTTTGGAGTTCCATTATCTAGCTGGAAGCTGTCCTGAGTTTCATCCTGCAGAGTGCTCATAGAGGCCACACTTTCTTCATCAAAGGCCTTCACATGGGGCACTCGCTCTGTTGGGGAAATAAATCAGCGATATTATAATCCAATGTTTCACTGTATGAAAAGGGGCAAAAAAATAAAAATAAAACGACCACCCAAAGGAAAGGCAAAGCATGCCAACAGTGGCTAAATAAGCAAGCAAAGACGCAGCCTTTAGGCTAGGGCCACATGGTAACTTTGGCCGTGATTCCCATTGCCATTTTGCTTTGCGACTCCTTCACTCATGTTACTAAATGGACCTGCATTGCGACCCAGGTTGCAGCGACTGCTGCATAAAAGTCAAACAGTGTTAAACTTTTTTTGTGACTAGAAGTGACCCTTGGGGTCACAATGCGACTCCACTCACTAACATGAGCAAAAGACTAGCAGAGCGACAAAGGCAATCTTTGATCGCACAACAGAGGTCACAGCCAAAGTCACCATGTGGCAATAGCCTTATATTTAAAGGATTGGGAGGGGGTCTGAGAAGTCAGCCCCCTTACTGATGATACATTTAAAGGACTTTCTAAGCCACAATAGGTAAACCCATCTAAGGATTTTTTTTTTGTAAAGTGAAATATTGATGATGTATCTTTCGTATAGGTCATCAATATGAGATCAGTGGAGATCGGACAACCCACAAATCAGCTGTTTAAAGAGACTTAAGAGAGGCCACTTCACTGAATATTGACCACAGTACCATACACTGGCTGTGTTTGATATTGCAACTCTGCCTTATTCACGTGAATGGGATTGAACAGCGCACAGGACATGTGACTAATGAACGTGATGTCACTGCCATGTGAAGTGGAAGGCCTTCCATTACAACTAATCGAAGATGATCAAACTCTGTTTCAGGTCTGGGTCACATGTCTGTACTCGGGAAGAGCTGCTATATGATGTTCTGCACGATGCGCTGGTGAAAACTGACCTGCATAAATCATTTCATTTCTCTGCTCATCTATTACAGCTAGGAGAATGAAGATTCTTTTCACACTGTAGTATGAATATCAGACATTAGTCCTTCTGACTTCAATTCTAAAGAAATATTGTAAACTAGGAGCATTTGCAATTTATTTCCAGTATTAATAGTGAAATGAATGGGAACTGCACAATGGAGAGAATTCTGTACTTCTAGCTCTGTACAATGTGCTGCTTCCACCAACATGGCTCCTGCTATCAGCTGATCAGTGGGAATGCCAAGTGTTGGACGCTCACCAATGTGATAATGAGGTAGGCCATCACTATCTAAATCCTGGAAATGCTCTTTAATAAACATGCATAGTATGAAGACAGTTTTATTAGTTATTTTCATCAATTTTTAGAACAAAAGTCTTGCAGTTGCATTCTAGCCAGGTCCTTACTTACTAAAACCAATTATAGTAAAATTATATGGATCGAAAGAACCAGAATATAGACACAAAACATTATTTTGACCACAGAAGTACAACTGAAGACTTTAGTTCTGTAGCTTCAAGCAGTAAGCAGGGAAATAAGCTAATAAAAATGGATAACCCATTTTTCATGCACATCAAAGTGTAATGGCAATATTTCTACTATGAATGCATTATTATTAAGTACTGAATAAGATCTCAGTCAAGGTTAAAAGGGATCTGGATTTCTGGATACAGTGGCCTATCCTTCAGATACCATTTATATCTAGACTTGTAGAACCCCTTTAACTTCTGAACATTGTACATACCGCATTTTTGTCCATCTCCATCATCACTGTCACTGTCCTCAGAAGAAGACGATGAAGATGAAGAGGAGGAGGAAGACGATGAAGATGATGATGAACATGAAGAAGAAGAAGAAGAGGAAGAGCTGGATCCTGAGCGTGAACAAGAAGAGGAGGAGGAAGATGATGAGGAGGAAGATCTGGATGAGCAAGAAGATCGATTTGAGTCAGAATCAGAGTCTGAACTGGAGGATGACCCTCGCTTTCTGATTTTCGGCTTTTTGTAGGTTAAATTAGGTGTTAGCGGCTCAGTCCTTGCTGCCACCATTCGCCTGTCTGTGTCAGGCTTAACAGCTGGCTTCTGCTCTCCAGGGAGAGGCAATGGACCATTACCAAGATTTACTGCCTCAACCTTCAGTTTCACAGACTCTACAGCTGGCAGAGGAGTTTCTTCCTTTCCATCTTCATCTTTCACTTTGATCTCATCATTAGGACTCCCTTTTAGATCCTGTGTTCGAGACTGAGGTGTAAGAGGTGATGCAGACAATAGCAGCTGGCTTTGTGGTGCTGAGAGTGGAGTAGAAGGGGTCCCTTTATTCTGGTTATAGCTTTTCTGAGATGCCATAAAAGAGAGTTCTGGATCCCGCAGAATGTGATAATCTGTTCTGCTTACACCATGCTTAGCAGCTCCAATTAATAAATCCCTGTCATGTTTACCGCATTCCCACCACACTGGTAAATCTGGGTTTGGTTGGCAGAGCTTAAGGCGCTCAAACAGCTGAGGATGGTGGATCGCTTGCTCGCGAATTTTCCTCAAAAGCTCAATGCGGTACAGGGTCCTAGACGCTCTCTCTTCTGTAATTGGTTGGATAGAGATGGATGAATCTGCAAGGTCTGATAAGAAAAACAAATTGTGTTAATGATGTTATTCGCTAAAAACACAAAAGCAATATTAATAGAAGTAACTAAAATAACTAAGTAAATCTTCTACTTTTGGGCAAGCCCACCACTGTACTCAACTCTGTTAAAATAAATAAGGATGAGCTGCAATACCAGACACAGGCCTTGGTTATGACTGGCACTGGAAAGAAGCAGACTCCTACTCTCAGACAACCCCTTTAATAAATGGCGTATATTTTTTCTGCAGTTATAGTGTAATGGTCGCAGAAATCTTTTTGTGTATTAAAAGAATCTAAGGAGATTATCGGTACCTCAAAAATGGTACCAACTAAACATACAACTCACAACACAAAAAAATAAACATCATTTGGCTGTGTCTACAAAGAAAAAAAAATTATGGCTTTTAAAATGCAGTGATTGAAAAATGGAAAAAAAGGTCAATGGAGCCTTAACGCCCAATCTACTCTGCGCCCTAGAGCGAAGTTAAGGGTGGACACTGTACATGCTCTTACAATGATCTATTCAGTTTCACATGAGATACAATATTGTAAACCATCAACCATCTAAAAATCAGAAACAAAAGGGATAGAGTGTCAATTCTGCTGCCCATTTATTTTGGTAATCAGTGGGGCCTCAGCACCTAGCCCCTACCAATTTCTTTAAAATAATATCAGCCTTTAAACACTTTAAACAGTCATTATTGTAAACCTGTGGCTAAAAATAATGTAATCTTTAAAAAAATCTTCAGAAAATTCCCAGTACATACGCCTGCAGAGCTCACTGAGCACTCACCTTCTTTAGAGGGCAATCGGCACACCCTTCGGCACATTGCTATGAAGGCATAAAGGTACTTCTCAAGGCTTTCATCTGTTTTCTTATGGAGTCTTGCCATAGCTCGAAACTTTGTCCAATCAAACTGTCCTCTCCCTGGATCAAACACCACTCCGAAAGTGGAAACAACACGGTAAAAGTCAGCTTCCTCTCGCCGAGTCCATCTATAAGAGAATGTTTGTACAATGATAGAAGGAATCGGGAACCAGTAATTAAATTGGTCTCTGGGTCACTCTAGCACAGAGAACATTTACAATTTCGGATATAATACTACTATAGTTCTGTCAGCTTCTCCTGGCTATTCCCAATTCAGCTTTCCCATACACAAGCAGGAAAGAAAAAGATGCAGCTTCATTGTAGAAGGTGGTGGTGGTGGATCTCATGACAGGTCAAACATTTTCTTTACAAAAATGTAGCTGCAAAAATACAGTGTGTATAGGGCTAAGAGAAACATCCAGAGTCAGGTATCTTTAGTTATAAGAAAAATGACACTTTCCATAAACAATGTAATCTATTAATTTCTGCAAAAAAGTGAGTTAGGTTTTTGAAATCACTACAGGATAGAGCTCTATGTATGGATGCTTGGTGCTAGAGATCAATGAGGGTTGCAGACCCCCATGATAGCATGTTCTGGTACGTCTCAAGTGCAAGTCAAAAGCTATTCAATATTCATTTAGCTTCAGGTCATGTATCTACTTAGCATTTTACGACAATTTATTTTTAGATAGACGTCTGTCTCTACACCTCTGGGATCTGCTCCGGCTTTGTCTAAAAATAAACTGTGCTGTAAAATGGTAATGGCTTATTTTATTTCGTTTTCAGAAGTACACCACAGAAGTCAGAGGTACACTTTGTGTGATTTTTTTTATTGCATGCTATGGCCTGGCTTTGCCCCAAATTTGTTGTTCTCAAAACAATCCCCTTCATAAACTTGTGTAAAGTACATAAATAGTCATTACCTTAAAAATCAGCTTTGTGTTCCAAAAATATTGATCTAAATATAAAATTAAGATGAAATGTAATACTCCACCAACCTTTGTTGCCTTTCAATTTTTGCAGCTACTTTTGGATTCAGAGAAACATCCTCATAAGGTGTTTGTGGAACATTTGTGTGAACAGGAAACATGGGTGGTATTTGTTGAACCTGACGAAATTTGGAAGTGCGTTGGAATGTTGTTATAAGTCGCCGTAGACGGGTGGTTAGTGCTGACTGTGTAGGCCAGTAACCTTTGTCTCCTTCAAGCACAGGCCCATCTGAAGAAAAATGAGAGACTTCAATATGTGAAATCTGAGCAACAAAGCAGACAATTAAAATGCAGCTTCTCCTTGGTTGTCATTTACAATCACATATTATCGAAGTGCATGAATAGCCATAACTATTATCAGATTTCCTTTTCCAGTGGCTTTTCTTATGACTGCACTCCATTGACAGCATAAAGGGCATAACTCTGGATATAAGATTAGAGAAATGTTCTAGCTATTCTACATTATATGTCTAAAAGCGTCATCAGAGGAGGGTGGGTAGATGCTTTTTCATTAGAATTTGCCAGTAACTTTTGTGGAAACAGACAATTTCTTACCTCCATCTGCTATCACCAAGTCACCAGGGGAAGATGCATCATCCTGCAGGAAGAATACAAGATGACATGCTATGAAGCTGAACGTCTTATTTTAATACCATCCTGTTCAAAGTGAATCAGGCATCCTGAACACGCAGTGCTAGGATTTTGAAGGGGAAGGCCACATGTAGCAGCTCCCAAAACTGACATGAGGTTTTAATATATTGACACAGTTCTGAAAGTTTGTTAATGTCCTCATGGTACCTGTAGGTAAAGTTGCTGTTTACCTGCAAAAATCAGACACACATTAACAAGCATTCTAAAATGTGCTGATTATTATCATGGTTTACGCATCAAATCACAGCTGCTATATGTGGTCTCACTCCATCAGTTCCTACTACTCTATAGAGGTATTTCCACCTCTAGAATTCATGACATATCCATAGGACATGCTATAAATTCCTTATAGGTGGGGCTCCTACCACTTGTGACCCCTACCTATTGGAAGAAAGAGCTCTAACCTCGAACTGTTGATGCAAAGTGGTCACTTACAAGCTGAATAATGAAAACTACAATCATTTTGGGATATGACAATACCTTTTTTCATTCCGATTTTGTGTGTTTTCTCGATCAGAACCAATGTGAAAAAGTCTGTTTCTCCCATTCACAGAATCAAGCAACATAAAGGGAACATTTTCACACAAAGATTTACCCCAACATCGGGCTCCACAGCATAAACACACGTCAGATTTAAGGAGTATAGGGAACAGGGCACAGGGCCAGCAGTTGCCCTCATGAGACAATCCTTATATCTGCACAACCTAAACATTTGGAGTTCTTACCTCCATGTCATCTTTAAATAGTGCAGGGGCAGGCTTGTACTCAGGGTCTTCAACATCACTGTTAGCAATGAAATTGAACATTGTTATTATATGGACTTACAATATGCACTATAGTAACTATTGTGGATCCTGTAACCTACCCATCCATGTAATCATTGGCTCTCTGTTCTGCAGCCACAGCTTTTTCATCTGGTTTTCCAGCTAGTTCAAGAAAACAAAGCGCTGGGTCTGCCCGGATTGTGTTATATTTTTCATACCCTGCCAAGCAAAGAAAACTGTTAAATTAATAACTATAGTCTGCAATGACTCTATAAAGCACTCATATCTATTCACTAATAATCTAGTAATAATTGGGTAATATTCACAGCCTCCAGTTATTAAAACAGCCATGACAGCTATGCCAAATCAGTTTCTAAAGAGCAAGTGTTGTTTTGTAATATAATTTACTAGTGCATTTTGCCAATATTTATTAGAAAAAATGGTTCTGAATACGAACAACAATGACACAGAGGCAGACTTCTCAGCCTGCCTCTCCTCTCCCTGCCTGCTGCCAAGTATGTAACTACAGCACTATTAGTTTATTGGTCAGAGAAATATTAGTTTTGCTGTAAAAAAGACAAATGTAGATACAAAATTGTTAAGCCACACCCCTGTCACACACACTGTCTAGTAAAGCAAAAGTGCCTAAGGCCGGGGCCCCACGTGGCGTAAACCACGGTGTTTTACAGTCCCTGCAAAGTGGATCTACCGAATCCCATCAATACATTGCGGGAACATATGCTCAGTGGACACGCTGTGATTTCCAAAACCATTGCGGTTTCCCTATAGGTAAAACTGAAGTAGAAAGTCCGCAAGGAAACCTCTGTGGCCTTTGTGAAAAGCGCTGAGGAAAAAAAACTGCGATGCGTTGCCACTGCAGTTTTTCCCGCAGTGCTTTTTTGCTGCGGCTCGCTACGTGGGGCCTTAGCCTAAAATACACTTTGCTCCCCAGTTGTGGGGTGGGAAAGTCAGTGGCATGTGGGAGGAAACCACACTACCTGGAGAAAACCCACACAAACTCCATGCAGATGTTGCCCTTGAACCCTCAACCTGAGTGCTGCAAGACAACAGGGCTAAACACCTTGCTGCATATTAAATCCAGGGCAAGGAATGTACAGAATTTTTTTTTTCATACAAACAAATTCTGGCATATTTAGTACATCACCCCCATAGAGTTTTGGCTGCATGCACATATAAGTAAATGTTTAGTTGCCCACTAGATAACCTTAAATAATACAGGAGAGATCAAATTTATTCTATCAGCAAGTCACAATCAGGTTAAACCAAGGTGGTTATAATGGTGGCAGAGAAACTAACCAACTATCAGATCTTTTTCCTACTTACCATGCTTGTATACTCCCATCAAAAGTGATTTGTCTGCATCTGCATCCCACCAATCCACTGGTAACTCTGAATGATCAGGCTCAGGTATCCATAAATCAATTTCACTAAAAAGCAAACAAAAAAACAACATGAAAATCACACAAGAAATCTATATTGCAATCATGTAAGAAAGAGTCCAGATAAATTCAACACTAAAGAACAAAACTTGTGAGAAGACAAAGTTACCTGGCATCCGCTCCTTCAAGAACGCTTTTGCTATGGGCCCCAATCACTTCTTGCTTGAGATAGTACAACATTCTTACTCTGAGTAACACCCTGAAAGAAGAAGAAACATAAATAAGAAGTCTATAGCCTTCATTCAGAATTTATGTCTTGTAAGGTATTATTCTCTTTATGGAAAACCAGTACCTGTCCCAACAGGGAATTCAAAGGCTTTGCCTGCTCTGTCCTGATGGTTATTCGCTAGATCTCCATAACAGAGCTACCTACAGATCAATATTTCTGATTTGGCTGATATTTATGTGTGAAGACCCTTTAAGCTATGCTTACTCATGTGGAAAATCCAGAGCAGAAATACACGACTGACCCTCTGATATCTTCAGTGAATTTGCAAATTTACATGCTGTATAATAACCATGTGTACAGTGTCCATATTAGGACATCGTCAGATATCAGAGTCAAACATCAGATTAATAGCAGTTTACAACAGTGATACCTGACTCTGACTTATTATACCTGACACTTGACTATATGCAGGTGTTCTGGGCTGGTTGTAAAACTTAGATGACTTCTGACTTTCATATCTGATTGAGTCACAACTCAGCAGTCAGCTATGAAGCACATACAATGTTACACTGTGATTGGCCAGGATGACTGACCTCTGAGTGAACTCACTGCTCACACTCAGTAGTAGAAGATACTTGTATAAGGCTGCAGGCTGAGAGCTCCATGAGTCTGATAAAAAGTTGTCTGACACAAAGTTGTCTGATACCTGACTCAGTCAGAGATGAGAGTCACACATCATCTAAGTTTTTCATATACATACAAGCCAGCCAGCACATACAATGGTGGAGATTTATCAAGTAAAATGCTCCATAATTCTGGTATCATTTTCACCAAATAACCTCTCTAATATGTTGTGCGCCACATTCATCAAGTATTTTAAATACTTTTATTACTTGTACAAAAAGAGGTGTGGACTCATAGTAAAGGGCGTGACCTACAATACTGTGCTGCAAAAATACATCCAAATAACCTCTCTAACATGTTGTGCGCCACATTTATCAAGAGTTTTAGGCTGAGGCCCCACGTACCAGGCTGCAGCAAAAAAGCACTGTGGGAAAAACCTTGGCAGAAATGCATCACAGTTTTTCCCTCAGAGATTTTCGCAGAAAGTCTGGTGAGGTTTCCTCTGCGGACTTTCTGCTTCCATTATACCTATAGTGAAACCGCCAGCATTTCCTTAAATAGAATTGACATGCTATGATCTCCAAAACCGCAATTGTTTTGGAAATTGCAGCATTTCCACTGTGTGTATTTTTCTGCAATGCGTGGATTGTAGGGGTTAAACTGGTACTGGTAATTTGAACCGCACGCCATGGCTGCAATTGGTTTGTTTTACAACCCCTATAATCCACGCATTGCAGAAAAATACACGCAGTGAAAATGCTGCAATTTCCAAAACAGTTGCGGTTTTGGAGATCATAGCAAGTCAATTATATTTATGGAAATGCTGGCGGTTTCACGATAGGTGTAATGGAAGCAGAAAGTCCGCAGAGGAAACCTCGCCAGACTTTCTGCGAAAATCTCTGAGGGAAAAACTGCGATGCATTTCTGCCAAGGTTTTTCCCACAGTGCTTTTTTGCTGCAGCCTGGTACGTGGGGGCCTCAGCCTAACACACTTGATAAATGTGGCGCACAACATGTTAGAGAGGTTATTTGGATGTATTTTTGCAGCACAGTATTGTAGGTCACGCCCTTTACTATGAGTCCACACCCCTTTTTTGTACAAGTAATAAAAGTATTTATTACACTTGATGAATGTGGCACACAACATGTTAGAGAGTTTATTTGGTGAAAATGATACCAGAATTATGAAGCATTTTATTTGATAAATCTCCACCATTGCATGTGCTGGCTGGCTTGTATGTATATGAAAAATTCAGATGATGTGTGAGTCTGATCTCTGACTGAGTCAGGTATCAGACAACTGTGTCAGACAACTTTTTATCAGAGCTCATGGAGCTCTCAGCCTGCAGCCTTATACAAGTATCTTCTACTCCTGAGTGTGAGCAGCGAGTTCACTCAGAGGTCAGTCATCCTGGCCAATCACAGTGTAACATTGTATGTGCTTCATAGCTGACTGCTGAGTTGTGACTCAATCAGATATGAAAGTCAGAAGTCATCTAAGTTTTACAACCAGCCCAGAACAACTGCATATAGTCAGGTGTCAGAGTCAAAGTCAGGTGTCAGAGTCAAAGTCAGGTGTCAGAGTCAAAGTCAGGTGTCAGAGTCAAAGTCAGGTGTCAGAGTCAAAGTCAGGTGTCAGAGTCAGGTATCACTGTAGTAAACTGCTATTAATCTGATGTCTGACTCTGATATCTGAGGATGTGCTAATATGGACACTGTACGTGTGGATTACCCCATTCAATGGACCTAAAGTAAAGTACACATGGTGGCCCAAAGTGCTTTGCGTAGCTCTGCCTTCCCCCACCCCTCTCCTGTGAGTGCTACTTCATAGAGCTAGTGTCTATTACGCATGCCACCAGTCTTTTTTCACAGGAGAGGGGCAGTGGAAGGCAGAGATAGCCCATCCCACACTAGGGAACACTGATGTCGCGTCAGGAGAGTGTGGCACCGGATGTGAGAGGTATATATGATATCACAGGAATCACTAGGGGCCATTCTGGTAATAATAATAATATATTGTTAATTTGTTTCATCTAGCACAAATATTTCATTGATGCAGGAAGTAGACAAGGTTTGGGTCTTGGACTATCCCTTCAAGAACGTCTGTTAATTCCATAAAACAGACTGAATAATAACTAAATAAAATAATAATAACTAAGTAAAATCTTAGAGCAAAAGATGATAATAAAGCCATCTTACTTGTTACAGTGATGCTTTAAGTGCTTTTTATACCCATCATCCTGTAGAAGATGCTCAGGGTTATACTTTCGCAACCATTCAGCCTTGTGGATGTCAAAAGTGCTGGCTTGAGTCTTCACCTTCTTCCCCTTCCTGCCTCGGGGTACTGGAGCAGATAAACCTAAAGGGGAGAGCATATATTGTAAAATAAAATAAGGACACCATGTTATCCCAATCTGTACTGTCAGTAGATTCTAGTGGAAGGTTATCATTGTGAGAGAATACTGTGAGAACAGAAGTGCTCTGGAGAAAGACTTGGGAGATTTCAGGAGATTAAAGCTCTGGAGTATAAGGTCATGCAAATACATAATAAAATTAAAAGTGACCACCATACGTACAGCAGTGCCAAAGGGTATAAGCCCAATCTAAGGGCATCTACATTGCATGTAATGTGCAGGCCACACACATGCAACTACAGTACAGTAAGAAAAGCAATACTGGGCTGATGACCCAATAGCTGGCCAAACACGTATTCAGGTGAATAATCTCTGCTGACCTCTTTACACACATGCATGCTTGGTTCAACTGAATTTGCATGTGCTCTCAATTGGGAGAGGCAAAAAGGCCACTGTTTACATTGCAAAAGCTTGTATAGCATTTTTTAACTACAAAATATTTTTTTCCGACACCTACCTTGAGGAGACAGCATGGCCACGACAGAGGACAATATATTTATGAACATTACGATTATAGGGCTACTATCTCTGAAGAACTTGGCAGTCATAGTCATTGCGTTCACATAGAAAATATTAGTTATTCGCCATTTTGTGAAGAACAACATGTCTTCAAATATATAAAATTATTTGGAAAAAATGCCTGTATATCCTTTAAAAAGTCCATTAACAACACAGAATTTGGAATAAGGATTGAGGTTTACATTCTTCACCAACACATAAAATTTCCAATTTCCAGGAAAGTATGGACAACATATCCACCACAACCCATGGAGAATTTCACCACTATTCCAAGAATTTACCATGGATGACCTGTGACTTAATATAAACATGATTCAAGTCAGGGAAATTATATTTTCGGCATCTCTGGACCAGTATCGTAAATAAAATGCCATAACATACCAAGATGGTTTTGCAACTCCCTCGTCCTTCCATCTTCTGTTGGAGTGATGAGGTCCCAGATGAAGCTCTTGATCTTCTCATCTCCTCTATAGTGCACCAGGCAGTAAGCCAGCAATGCACGGCAGATTATCTCCACGTCCTGCTCATTAAGCTGTCTCTTGAAACGGCCATGTGATAATATGTCTCTCCACCTTCCCCACCTAGAATGAACCACAGACAATAGAAGTCCCACACAATGTTAAATTCTACACCTCTGCTCTATCCTGCCCTTCTGCCAACTGTAGTTTCAGTACATTACGCTGATGGGGAACATTCAGGTGCAGAAATGTTTTAGGTGAGAGCAACTTGTGGCTTACTGCAATCTATGTGGGTTTTCCATGGTGAAGAAGACATGTGACATGTCCTTACTATTAAAGGGGTTATCCAGTTATTAAAAAATATGGGCCAAATAGCAGGAGGCATCAATACAAATCACTTCCTAATATATATCCTGTATAAATTCAGCACCCTTTTTCAGGTCATTGACCTCAGAGAGACATTTGTTTGCAACCTCACTACCCCTTCCCCTAATGAAAAGTTAAGACAGCAAACGAAACATCACAGCATCATGTGACCTCGGATGTGAGTTACTACCTGTGATTTCATTGCAGGGAAGAGTGGAGAAGGGAGGGCTACATAGAGAGTGAGAGCAGGCAAATGAATCATGGGAAATGTAGTTTATCTGCAGATTCACTGCATGTAAATAAAGCTAAGCAAAGGGTGCACAAGGGAACAGTGAGTATATAGCACTGAGGAGGATGTATTTGCAGATAATTTTTGGAACCTGAATAACCCCTTTAATCCCTTGATGGTTACTTAGGTTAAACTTGGGGTTTTAGGGTTATATTTTACTACTGAGTAGTTTACAATCAGCAAGATGAAGGTGAGGATCTAGAAGTTCTAGTAATGCTCCAAATTGTGACTCCCTTGTAGATGGAGCTGTCCATCCTCTGGTACAAAGTATACACACCTGAACTGAAACATGGAAACATTATACAAATATTGGTGCATTGAAAATATCCAAATTAACTTCGCTAGGATAAAAACAATCTATAAATTTGAAATTTTACTATAAAATTCTTACCCGTAAACCAACAGATTCTTCTCGACTCGGAAGCATTCAGTTCTGCCATATCCATTTAAACGATCATATGGTCGTCGCAGCTTGGGTTTATCGTCCCCTTCACTTTCTGCTTCAGAAAGTTCTGCCAGTTCATCCTTGGTAGCACTGAATGGTCGGGTCTGTTTGCGAATTCTAGGTGTATCAATGACCAGGCTATTCTGCAGGTGGACATAAAGCATCGCTCAGATCTGTATACATTTCATGGACATTTCTCTTCAGCTACATCAATATCCCAAACTGTGATATTCATAGTTGTTAAGTTGCAGTTTACTAGTTATTTAGTTGAAAAACATGGGGTCTGAAAGGCAGTTTGCATGTACTGTAAGATAGCCAGATAACCATTCAGCCATAACTAGTGGGTTCCAGCACTTGTGTCAGGTTAAAGAGAAACTGCAATGAACTTCTTGGACACTAAACCACCCATAGGTGAACCCGGCTTCTTGCACAGTTCTTGACTGAAGCTGGAGTTGTACACCCTGGTCTTACTGCACATGGCCGGACCTAGGGCACAAGGGCTGTGAAGTTGAGGTGTACTTCCCTGTTTTCAGTAAAGAGCTGCAAAGGCACTAGGAGCACCAGAGATGGGTCAGATGAGAACCATCTCTAGATAAGTATAATAGGTGTATATTTTTAATTCTGGTCATGGACAGCATTAGGATAGGGCTACTTGGGACACTAAGCTACTGGGCTTTAGTATTTTGGTGTTCCACGAGTCTTTGCAGGTTCAGATTATAGGACATGGCTCACTGTCACCAGTCCAACACAAACCCAAAAGGTGTGGTTAACATTCTGTATACATTAGTCGAATTATTTTGTTCCACACTAAAATTAGAAAACCATATTTTATGACCCCTGTTTTGTGCACTTACACAATGACTATCTGTGAGTGAGGGGAAAGCTACACCCCATACTCCCAATCCCAGGGCTACAGGGAATTGCAAGCAATAAACTATTTATACAGAATCATTTTCAGTTAAATCGATTCAGCAACTCCAGGCATGCTCAGTGTGAAAAGACGCTATCAGAAAATGACATGCTTTATATTAAGTTTTTGTGTTAAAGCGTAACTGAACTATACATTTTGTTAAACACTTTATTAACACATTTTGTCTCCTTTCTGTGAAATCCGGCATTTTTTTATTATTTCCTTTGCTTCTCTATTGAGAGCTGAAATCTGTACACGGGTTCTCACTGTATAAGGTGTACATGATTGTGTAAAAAAGAGAAAATAAAAGGTGGGGGAAGGTCACTTCACAGTTATATCTGGGGCATTATAAAGTGTACTTCTGGTGTATGAGAGAGGAGATTCTGCTCTTTCATTTGACACTAAGATTGCAGTTCTGTTTTATTACAGAGATATCACTGGTTGAGTTTATTTGCACCTGTTACCAATCCTGATTGAGTTTTCAACTCGTGATATCTCTGACAGTAACACAGGCAAAAATCTTAGTGTCATATGAAAGATCAGAATCTCCTCTTTCATATTGGGAGTAGCTCCAGCTCCATACACATATCCAAATCCAGATTGTGTTTTCAGCTTATGATCTCTGAAAATAATACAGGTATAACTGAATCCCTAACAATCTCCTCTTTTATACAACAACAGAAGTGCATTTCTAGGTTTCATAGTGCCTGAGAAATAACAAAGGACCCTAATTTTGTCTTTATTACACACCTAAGTCCATACGTAGTACACAGTGAGAAGCAGGGGACAGCTCTCAATAGATAAGAAATAGAAATAATAAAGAAATGCAGGCCTTCAGAGAATATATATCCTAAAATCCTATAGTTTAATAGGCTGACACTTGCAGCTCTGTAGCAGATTTCTTTGCAGCAGTCACCTCATTATCAGCACATGCAGGATTACAATGAAATGACACCTATACATAGGAACCACCATATACAATAAGTAGGTAATGATCACAGCTTACTTACTCCCCCCTCCTTCACAATGACTCTGCATAAGTTACAGAACATGTCTAGACATCTCTCCTGTAGACCTCAATACCTACAAACTATTGTATCTATGGTTTATATGGCTGCTGTAAAATATCTCTCAAGTCAAGATGGCGCCCCTATAGTCATGTACTGATAACAGAATTTTAAAAAAGTCTTTATGCAAAAAGTAAAAAATATATAAAAGGTGAGATACTCACATATTTATATATATATATATATATATATATATATATATATATTATATATTTCATCAATATGTTTTAGGGTACAGACACATTCCTCTAGCATCTGCCAAACCAGAATCGGACATTAGACTAACATGGTGAGATTTGATTCTTCATTGCAGAGAATTGGTTTCCACAGTTCCATTTACATCTAGTACTTTGGCTGGCCCTTAATACATGGTGAACTCTGTGTGTGAAGGATTACTAGAACAGAGCACAAGAATGATAAAAGAACATACTTACTCTGCCACTAACTGAATCTATGTCAATTTCTGCCTTTTTAGCCCATTTCTGCCAGAAGTTCGGGTCATCCAATGAGATATCAGTTCTATTACCAGAAGCCACAAAACTAGCCTGGAAGACAGAAACAGATCTCCACATTTCAGATGCTAGCTCAACTATAATAAAATGAGAGTAGAGAGCATGCCATAGACATGGGCCTGTCCATACATACTGCACCAATTGCATACCTTGGCAAACGTTGACCCTCTTCCTTCAGACTCTATAGTAATGGTCTTTGTCCTCCTCTGAAGGATTTGGTCAATGTCTTCTTCACAAAACTTTGAGCCCTCATCCTCCTCATCCATGATTGCTCCATATGCACCCCGTCTGAGAAGGTCTTCAATCTCCTTCTTTGAGAGTTGCTGAATCTGGTTATGCAGGAATATCATCAGAACTGTAGTAAGGACTGAACTTCCCACTATTATAGACTGTAAATGTGCATTGGTGGGTACTCTACTCACATTTTTGTACTATAATGGTAGGTAATATCTGTGCACATGTCAATATCTCTAGGTTTTTTTGTTTTTTTTTTTTAAACTGGGACTCTCATTCTGTCAGGGGATTAGATACGGGTTATCATGTCTCATCTTTCATGACAGAAAAACAGCTTTACTACTATTGCATCTTAGAACTTTAACATTATAATAGATACAAAAAGCGTCTCTCACCCCTCCAACGCTGTTTTCTCTTCCACTCATACTCTGTAAAACAGCTTTATCTAAACCTAACTTGAGGCTCGCTCGATCAAACATCTCTCGCTCATAGGAATTTCTTGTTATTAAGCGATAAACCTTCACAGCTTTGTTCTGACCAATTCTGTGACATCGGGCTTGAGCCTATGACAAATAAAAGACAGGCATAATCAAAATGATAGACCAAAAACTATCAGTTCTGATAGAATGGTTAATATAACTATACTGCAGCCAGCCATGGAAAAGGACACTAGATATCAGTCATTTTCAGAAAGCTACAAAACCTTCAATTTTTTTGTAAAATGATAACCTAAAAAAAAAATTGTTATCACTCAACCTTAGGCAAACCTTGCAAGTGAGACAATGCTGTCCATCCTGAGCAACCTCTGTAAGGGTCTTTAATTCTGAAAATCATTGAATGAAGAGATTTATTCACCGTTACCTTATATCAAGTTTGGTTAGGGACTCCACTTTTTCATGAAAGAGATTCAATACATTAAATGTGATATGCTAGTAAATTCTATTGCAGACTGCAATCCACAATGCAACCATTGGGTGGCCACACTTACAGTACAGACATCTCATGGCAGAGTACCACAATATGTTCTTATTACAGTATAAGATGCTGTGGCGTGGCATAAATTATGTTAATTCACAATATGTTAGTTGCTAACAAATAAAATTATGGTACACTAATAGTTTACCCATATGTAATATGTAATAATCTAACCATTAAGTCAGTATTCCAAGACTTATTGACTGAAGACCTATCCTTAGGATAGTTCATTACAAGAAAATCAGTGTGGGTCCGACCCACACGGATCAGCGTTTGACAACAGTCTTTGTATGGTGCAGGCCAAAAGGAAGAACTTTCCATTATTGTGACAATACTGCCTACTTACCTGGAGGTCATTCTGTGGATTCCAATCAGAGTCGAATATAATACAGGTGTCAGCAGCTGTCAAATTTATCCCCAGACCTCCTGCTCGGGTGCAAAGGAGGAACACAAAGCGATCGGAATCTGGTTTACTGAAGCGATCAATAGCTGCTTGCCGGAGATTTCCTCGGACTCGACCATCAATGCGTTCATAGAGATATCTGAGAAGGATTGAATTATGAGAATGGGTCAAGAGTGATTTCATATTGGTCTTATATATTTGTGACAATTGACACAATAGCATATTATATGACAATGAAGGTCATAGTCAAAGTTGCCATAAACATTAATAGACAGGTCACATAATTTATTTTCCACAGTAAAATATTTGTTGTTTACAGTGGTGTGCAAAAGTTTTAGGCAGATGTGGAAATGCTTCAAAGTAAGAATTCTCAAAAATAGAAGTGGTAACAAAAGAACAGAAGAGAAATCCAAGTTACTCTTGCACACAGGAATTCGGCAGAGAGGTTGTGCCAAACATCTTGGAGAACTAACCACAGTGGATGTAGGCTCTCTCAGATCCCTCTGCTTCTTAATGTAATCCAAGACATACTCTATGAAGTTAAGTTCTGCAGGGCCATATCATCACTTCAATGATTCCTCCTCCAAAGGGTGGTCACACCAAATATTGACTAGATTTAGGAAAACAATTCTATGCCTTGGCAAAGCCATATATTTTAATGTAAAAATGTCAGCTAGCTACAGATACCACTGGGAGAGATTAGTAGCTGTACCCCCCCCCCCCCCCCCAAAAAAAAAAAAAAAAAAAAAAGAAAAACAAAAGACACCCCTAGTGGTTGCTGCAGGAAACCATAGTTTTATCATTTAAAGATGTTTTCTAATCTAAGGCATTCAAAGCATATCCACGGATTATGCCAAAAACGTCACACCTATTTACAAAACGGAGATCATTTGGCCCACTGTGCTGCCTGGTGCCATGGGTGCTGTGAATGGAGGGGTGGCCATGCATATATATCTCTCTTCATTCACATCTATGGAAGTTCCAAATACAGTAAAGCAAGTGTTCAGTTAAAGGGGTTTATTAAATGTGTGATTGGTGTCAGCCTGATCCCCTCGGTGCCGACTGAACACCAGGACAAAGGGCCTGCAGTGCTCCAAGTACAGTTATGCCCTAGTATGTATGGCTTTGCCAGTAATGAACCTCAAACCTTCTTTAAGTTTTCAATGGACCCCATGCTATCATTCAAGCAGACCTGGACCAGCATTACACGAATAGCCATTAATTTGCAGTATATTTTTCACTAAAGACTGCAGCAAGGAACAGGACTTCACCTGGTACTAAGAGCAGATAGCATCAGTTTAAAAAAGCTGGACCCACATCAGCTGACAAACCCTTTAATAGTCACAGTATTTTCTGGGTACCACCCATATCTGGCTCAACAGAGCTAAAAGGTTGTACCACAGTGCATAATTTAGTGAGAATGACCAATAGTAAAAAACAGATTCAGCAGCAAGGAGTAAGCAATGCTGCACTTATAGCATACTGCAATGCCATTGTGTTAAATATTGCGTCCTCACCTCTTGTGCATGAGATAGTCCTCTAATATGTCCAAACAGCGCACCATCTGGGAGAAAATGAGCACCTTGTGGCCTCCGGCTTTCATTTTTGGCAGTAGTTTATCAATGAGGACCAGCTTCCCAGCAGACTGGATCATGGCCTGGAGGTAGAAATCCGCAGCCATTGGGTTGTGAGTCTCTCTGAACTCTCCAAGGATCTTCTCTTCAGCCCCTGTAAGATCATTTCATGCAGAACCTAAGTATACATCTACAAACTTCTTTTAATCGAAACAACTGATCTGATACTAAAGGACTATATTTACAATATAAACAAAATAGGCAATGTAGACCGTAGATCTTTCAGCACCTCCCCCAAGTCCAGCTCTTTACATCATTTAATAGATGCTGCTGCACCAATTCCGGCACAGTTAGAATTTTTTCTCTAGCCCCCACCATTCCCAAGCAAATGCTGCTAGCTTTGGTGCCTCATACATTATTAGGCTTTGTACCGTCAGATGGAAGTGTAAGGCAGATCAGTTAAGGGGTTTAATTCTGAGCTCCGACACGGCCTTCCTCTCAAAGGAGCTCTAACTCACACTCCCTTGTCTTCTCCTGCTTGCCACCGGCCCACCAGACCGTACAGGGCTGCATTTAGATTACTGTTAGTTTCTGAGCTCTGACCTCTTGTCACCCATCATCACTTGTCTTACCTTTAATGAGATACGGGTGGTTACAGCACTTGCGCAGCTCCATCATCGTGTTTACTAGGTTGGGGACATTTGCTTGGCCAGCCCCTTTAGATAAAAAGGCAAAATTCTTTTCCAAGATGGCTCTATAATATTTCTTCTGGATGTTAGTCAGTTCTACTTCTATAATAGTTTCTTCCTTAGGTGCTAGTTTTTTTTCCACGTCTTCTTTAAGCCTTCTTAGCATCATTGGTTTAAGAATAGCCTGAAGTTTTTGGACCTGTAATAAAGCAGAAAAATAAAATAAATAGTATTGTGCTTGAGCAATAGTCACATTCTTGTCATCATGTTACTGGTAAGACACATATCAAACTAGTCTGGATGCAACTTTCCTTCATATTTCCTGTTACAGATCTGGGAAGCAAATACATTTACGTTCAGGACAACCCCTTTCCATAATCCCCATTGAAGACATACACGTCACAAGAGCAAAGAACAGAGAGCAAACAGTGCCTCCAGCCTGCAAGATATCACCGGTCCATGTCTTACAAGCACGGAAATTCGTTTCAATGGCCACTATGTAACACTATAACAAGTGGAAATATATGACGAAACCAAACTTCTCATAGTGTTTAAAGCTTTGGCCAGAGCTGCTGCGATCAGCTGATCACTGGGTCAGTTTCCCCATCATATTAAGACAACGTCTTAAGAGATTATATAGTTTCAGAGAAATGGCTGCGAAGTAACAGAGAATACATAGTGCTTACTAGTATGGTACCCTTCATTACTTTGGGTCTGGTATTATCATCCTTTCTCTGCGAATAACTTCAGTTGAACATAATGTCCTAGATGTAACATCTGGGATTGGAGAGAGAGAGATCCTGGAAGCTTCACCCTTTAGAATCCATCATAAGTACTTCAGATGCCCTTTGTTTCACTCCTGCCACCCTGGGCAAGAGGTAACCAACAAAGCTTTTATGTCACCATCTTGCGGCCCAGATAAGTCCTTGGGAGTGCATTATGACACTGACAAGTAGGACATGCATGCCCAGGAGAGCAACATGCAAATTTAGTACCTGCTCCTCAGTCTTCAGGTCTCCAAACTCTTGCATGAAAGTAGACTCCGAGGGAAAGCGCAGAGGCTCCAGGAAATGTAACAGACTGAAGAGTTCCTCCACTGTGTTCTGCAGAGGAGTTCCTGTTAGAAGCACCTTGTGTTCCTGTGGAATGGAGGATCTCATTACTTCAGAGTATAGTACAGATACTGAATGGTATATTTCACAATAATACTTATGTTCTCTGCCAGAGGAAACAGCATGTTTCACACTATTTATGATAATCCGCCAAGTTCGGGGTTTATAATGGAAAATGTCAGTATCCCGTGTGTCACACCATGAGAGGTGTAAACAAGAGGACTATATTTAGTGCAAATGTGGGCACAGACAACAACTTGTCAGGCAAGTTAAAGCGAATTATAAAATCAGAATAAGGCTAAGACTCTGTTCACATTAGTGCTGGACTCTCTCTGTTCAATTGAGTCTTTCATAATTTTTTTTTATTCTGGCAACAATTACAAATTATAACATTATTCTTGCTGTAAAAAACAAACAAAATCAATATGTATGTGGGTTCCAGCTATAAGGCAATCCCCAACAGTTGTTTTGCACCCAATGTGAAGAGTGGACACATGCGTGGCTCTCAATTCACTTCCACGTGAGGTTTGAAAGTAGCAGTAAATGTCTGAGATGGGAATACCCCTTTAAGAATGCAAGCCACAAAGCTAATCTGAAAGCTAAATATAAAAGAGAGGACCTCAAGTGACTGACCATTCCCATCATCATCATCTGTGTACGTATAGTGCTCTGTCTATGGGCATTAAAGTCAACAAAAATCACTCCAAGGCTAAGGCCTCATGTTGCGGAAATGAAGTTTTTTGTGTTGAAGATTTTGCTGCGGTTTTTTGAGCCAAAACCAGAAGAAGTATACAAACTTCCTTTATATTTTCCATTCCTTTTTTAGCCATTCTTGGCTTTGGCTGAAAAAAAGGCGGCAAAATCTGCAACAAAAAAAGCTGCATTTCTGCAACATGGGGCCTCAGCCTAAAACAAATTTACAACATAGAATAAAATGAAATCTTACTGCATTTCTACCTAACAGCATCCTCTCTAAATATATAGTGCTTGTGGTGCCAAAGTGGATGTGCAAAATCATTAGAAAATGCAAAGATTTTTACCTCATTCACATGAATGGAACAGCTGCAGAATTACTGCAACAAATCTGTATTGTGTGAATGTAATCTAAGATGGTGCACATTCTAGGAGGCACTCACAGTAAAATGGCAAAGTAAGGCTCCATTCACAATAGTGTCATGACTTCTATTTTATTACATTTATTTATATTTATATATTTATAAATATATTTATATTTATCACCATTACAGATATGGTGGATTCATCATAACTGTTTTTTGCTTAACAGAATATGGCAGTAAGATACCCTAATATAACCTTTAAAGTAACAGACCTGAAGGAAAAGTACTAAGCGTGAACAGAGCTAAAAGTGTCACATAATATACAGTATGAGCTTGTAATGGTGATGTTATTAACTCTGTGGAACTGCAGGTCAGTGCACATAGCACAGGTAACCATGTAACAGGGGCTCTGGAGATTTTCCCTGAAGTATTGTATGTTATATATCCATAATAATGACTGTACTCTACCATAACAATGACTATAGTGGTACTATAATGATGACTATACCGTACCATTATACCGGCTATAATGGTAAAGTAATGACTACGTTTTTCGTCACGCATTCGGTCACTGTACCTACCAGGTTCATGAGCTTCAATCCCTCCAGCAGTTTGCAGTTCTTGTTCTTCAGTCGATGCGCTTCATCAATTATAACACACCTCCATTCAATAGCATTGAGCTCCGGGCAGCCCCCCCAAAATCATCTCAAATGTGGTGATGATGGCATGAAACTTGTATGTCCCTCGGATAACACGGCCCTGTAAGTTTAAGAATGTCTTTATCATTCCATTCATATAATCTACCACTATTACTATTAAAGGGGCTTCCCTCTACAATAGGTGACAACACAATGCTAGGATATGCCATCGCTTGTTGATGGGTGGGGATCCGACTATTGGACCATCATCGATCTTCAGAATAGAAGGGCCACATTTCTAGTTTCGTGCTGAGACTCCCTGAAACCTTGATCTGGGTCACCCCTTCTGCACTTCACTTTAAAGAAGCTGTGTTGCAGTTCTCAGCACAACGGGAGGCTGGTAGAGCCTCTGTACAACATAAAGGAAAGTCCACCCCTTTATTCTCAGGATTACCAGGGTCCCAGCAGTTAGGTATGTCATAACAATATATAATAGGAATATCCTTTAATTCAGTTTCATGAAAAAACATTTTCCATTTCTTATTATAAGACTGACGCTTAGTTTACATCAGTGCCGGCGTCCATTCATCTGGTCTGTTAGAGTACCAGAAGAACGGATAAATGGATTACAAAAATACTGGCACAGATGTGAACACAGCCTGAAATTGTTTTTTTATCCATTGATGAAACATTAGTTTTGTGGATAACACAGCAACTCAATGCAAATAAAAAGACTCACAGTAAAACTGGTCATGTCCTAGCATTCTTTGCTGCTTTCATTTACTAGAGCAGGCTACTAAAATGAGTGTATTATCCATTAGAAAAACCATACCTGAGAATCACGAAAATACATCTCATACTGCTGGATCATCTGCCGGCTGATCATGCTGCCATGGTACACAACCACATTGAGATCTGTCCAGGTACGAAATTCTCTCTCCCAGTTGGTGATGGTGGAAAGAGGAGCAATGATGAGGAATGGACTATGGATCCCAGACAGGTATATCTCATGCAGAAATGTGATACTCTGAATTGTTTTGCCTAGACCCATTTCATCTGCCAAAATACAGTTCCGCCTGGAAAGTTGGATGGGAGGAAAGAGAGGGACAAAAAAAATTCAGTGACTGTGAATCTAGCTTTCCTAAAATACACAGTCACGTTTTGAGTTTTTTTTTTCACTCTTGACCCCTGCAGTTATTTCAAGGGTAGGCATTGTGTACTTCATTTTAGTTAGTTAGTGAAGTGTTTTTTTATGTTATTTCCTTTTCAGGTAAGCAGCTATTTAAAGAGGACCTTATTTCCTTTTCATGTAAGCAGCTATTTAAAGAGGACCTTTCACCACCTCTAACAAGTCCAGGTCTTTACATCAGTTAATAGGTGCTGCTCTACTGATTCTGGCAGAATTTTTTCTCTAGCCCCCACCATTCCCAAGCAATCAATTCTGTTATTTTTGGTGTCTCCCATGCTATTTAGACTCTGTACTGTCAGGAGGGCGGTGTCAGGCAGGAGATGGTGAGGGGTGTGATTCTGAGCTATGACACCGGCTGCCTCTGATTGGAGATCTGAATCACGCCCCCTGCCTGACACTGCCCTTCTGACATTACAGAGCTTAGATAGCACATCAGGCACCAAAATTAACCGTGCTTGTTGCTTGGGAACGGTGAGGGCTAGAGAAAAATTCCAACTGTGCTGGAATCAATGGAGCAGCAACTATTAACAGATGCTAAGAACTTGAATTGGTGGAGCTGGTGAAAGGTCCCCTTTAAGTTTTCTTTTCTTCTTTTTTTTTTTTTTTTAATTCCAGAGTGGCAGCCATATAGCATAATGCAGAATTTCAGTGTGAATTCTGCAACCAAAAGTGCTGCAAATAACCATGGTCAAAAAAAATAACAGAGGACTAGTAGGTCAGCAAGCTTAAAACTACAGGTTTGTGTTCAGAACATCTGTGTACAACAATAGTTGGAAATGCGCTAGCATAAAACCACTTTATCATGCATTGTCACATTTTGTTTTTCAATAGTCTTATTTAGTGCTGGACATAGATTTGCATCAAGGACTAAAGAAGCACTCTTCACTCCTATACAGAAGTTTAGGGTCACTTGCACACAGTGACAAATAAATTCATGAAATCACTTTAAAAATATTCTTGGGATGTGATGCTTTATGGGACACACTAAAAGCTGTATACTTCAACCTTTGTTGTGTCTTAAAAGGAGCTGTGCCATCAATACAAATGGCCACACTGAATGTGCATTTTACAGTAACATTGTGAAGTATTATTATAAAAAAAAATAAAATGTATAGGTCTTTGCATGTTATTTTAGTGAGAATAAAGTACAACCTCTGCTGTATCTGTAAATGTAGTATGGATATCATTTAGACTAGACATGGCTTTTATTGTGCGGTGAGGTGCTTATCTAACTGCTTTTGCCTCATTGTCTGGAGTCTGGACGTCTACCTTTTACTTTTATAAATGCTGTTGCACATACGAAGCTTTGTCTGAGACAAGCAGAAAGAAAGCCTATGTCCACCTGTGATGAATCGACCCCCAGTTGTACATGTTTCTTAGGAATGTATTTTTACTTGCTCATATCAGTCCTTCCCCTACTTGTAGGAATGTGGTGCTTAAGTTGGGTTTACACTGCTGGACAATATGCTTCAGTGGTTTTATGTATGTATCATGGGAGATGGCCTGTGGTAGCTGGCCAGTTTTATTATCCCTGGACAGATGAGAGAAGGCCAGTGACCTTAAGTTCACCCACAGACACCCATCTCTCCCAGCACCTAGAAAGGTACCCATCTCTCTGAGGGTTCTGCAAAGGAGAGAGAAGGGGGGCTGCCTGGGGAGGAGGTGTGGGTGGGGCACTACCCATATGCTGGAGGCGGGGAGACCAGCAAAGAGTTCTTATCTTGGAGAAGATGTGAGGGCATTTCATGCTGTGGAATGCAGCATGGGCCTAGCATGGAGGCCTGAAGCCTTTCCCTTTGTTCTGGACAACATGTAGAAGACTTGTTTTCTGTAACTCACTTAAGGATGCACCCTAGTCCCAAAAACCTGTTGTGGCCTAGAGAAACGGACTACAAGCCTGTGCCGGTATTTTTTTTTCTCTCTTTTATTTCCCTTTTTATTTTGTGTGCTGTATTTTACCTTTATCCGTAATCTGCTTGTATAGTCAGTGACATATATTTCTGTATATGTTAATGCTTAGTACCGACCCACTTGGGTTAATAAATATATAAAATTTAAAAAGCTTGTTTCATATTATCCTATGATTCGGTCCACTCACGGTGTGTGATTGGGAGGTTAAGAAAGAAGGTTGATCGCAGGTGTGCCAAGAGGCTTGGCAAGGCGAGATCCTTCTCATCACCCTACATAATATTCTTCATTCTTTCACTTAGGACACAACCGTGCTGCACTGTATTCTACTGGTCATGCATGACTGAGTCTAGAATAACATGCACAGACCTATATATTTTGAACACCAGGGGGAGCTATTGCAAGCAGATAAGTGTGATATTTCTGCAAAGAAACTCAGACAGCTTAACGCGATTAACAGGCATTAGGCTTTGTAGCAACCAATCAGATCTCTGCTTTAATTGTCATATCAGAAAAAGTGTCACTTGAATTTACCTGTTGTACCAGTTGAAAAGCAGCCAATTTAGTCCTTCTAGCTGATATTCTCTGAGCTGGTTACCCGTCTTATATTCTCGTGACTGATTGATTTTCTTCCAATTGTTAGGCGGTGGTCGATCCTGATAAAGCAAAAATCAAAAGTGAAATGTCAGAAATCTGTTAAGTGCTGGTCCTGCAGAGCTTACAGAGATGTGCTGTGCCACACCACCAGTATCTCTTTAGCACTCAGTTTGTTTGCAAGCAGTGATCTATTAAAGGTTCTAGTTCATGAAACGCTAAAAAGGTAAGAGCATGTGGTCCAGCCAAAAGCCTGGCTACCTGTGGTGGCCAATGCCTACAAAATTTTGCAGATAAAATTGTGGACATGCCTTTAAAATTGTCTTTCCAATCGACCACATGATTTTTCCCCATGAGACACTTGGGGGAATTTATTAACTAATCTATGCCTGTTTTCTGGTGTAGATGAGTGTAAATGTGGTGCATCTCTTTGGCACATGGCCCTCTTTGGCACCACAGATATGCCACATAGTTCTTTCTGTGGCCCACTCCCCACTTTTAAAGGCCCAACAAATTTACTAAAACTCGTGCCAGAAACCTGATGTTTGTAATACCTGAATCACTAAAAAGTCGGAGCCTCTTAATAATTCAGGTGCAGTTAGTTCCAGTGGGGTAATGAATTAAGACTGGCAGTCTCAATAGATTGCCCCCATTATGTTGCAGATGGGTCGTAGAGAACTTACCATTCTCCTAGGATCCGGTCTAAGAGCTTGTAAATGCTCAAACTCCTCTATTTTTGCCTGGTCAACATCTTCCTTCAGTTCCCATGTACTGTCTTCATATGGCAGCGAGCACCACTTCACTAAATAATAAATAACAGGCTGAAAAGGCAAAAAACACACAGCATGAAATCATGGTTACATACTTCTCATATTGAAAAAAAATCTCTATTCAATTCCAAATGTATAAAACATCTTTTAGTTACCTCCCCGGTATCATTGTCCTCACAGAAAGAAACTTCTAACACACGATCCACTTCTACATAGTCTGGATTGAACATTTCTTCCTCCATCTACAATCAATAAAAGAGAGAAATGTCAGCATTGCAGAGACAAAGTATCAGATGGTTGAATGGCTTCCAAGATGTGCCCAGCTTAAATGGGTAACATTATTCTTCCAATAAGAAAACGTTACCAAATGAATTTCGTATCTATTCTGAAAGGCTTTCAATATCTCTTTTCAGATATGATATGCAGGTGCCCAGGACAAATTTACTAAGAAAATCATCACCAGCTGGACTGGGCAGATCATATGGAGGCCCTGTACAGGAAGGGCCACAGCAGGCTCTACCTGCTTAGGAAGCTGAGAGCCTTTGGAATCCGGGGGGCACTTCTTAGGGCTTTCTTCAACTCTGTAGTGGCATCAGCCATCTTCTTTGGAGTGGCCTGCTGGGGGGAGCAGTATATCAACCAGGGACAGAAATAAACTTGACAAACTGATTAGAAGGGCCAGCTCTGTCCTGGGGAGCCCACTGGACCCAGTGCAGGTGGTGGGTGACAGAAGGATACTGTCCGTGGTGAGCTCCATGCAGAAGAAGAAGTCCCATCCCATGCATGAGACTGTGATCGCGCTGAGCAGTACTGTCAGTGACCGACTGCTCCACCCTAGGTGTGAGAAGGAGCGCTATCGGAAGTCTTTCCTCCCCACCGCGGTTAGGCTGTACAACCAACACCGACCTAAGCGGAGATCATTACATACAGAGAACTGAAATATCTCTCTGCCTGTTAAATCCCCCCCCCCCCCCGCTACGTCCTATCTGTCTGTCTGCTATTAATGTAATGCCTCTCACCTTGGTACATTCCTGTACATTTTGTATTTGTATCTGCTTATCTTATCTTTGCTGCTGTAACACACTGAATTTCCCCACTGTGGGACTATTAAAGGACTATTATTATTATTATTATTATTATTATTATTATTATTATTATCAATGGGAGAAAGTAAGAGTGATCTGATGCTGCCAATAGGGGGGAGTAAAATAAAAAAAAAATCGTTACCTCTACCCTGACCCCTGCTTCTAGTGGAGGCAGTTCCAGTCTTCTGTTTACCGGTCCCTAAGCTGATGTCAGTCCCATTTGTGCCAGGTGCCTCAGCGATGACCTCTTTACAAAACGCACAAGACTGACATTGTCAATGGCGGTCCAGGGAGAAGTGAGTAATGTTTTTTTTCTTCATTTTACTCCCCCAATCATCATTTATGATTTTCCCAGAGGTAACATTTATCCTGGTAAAGCTGTCCTGGGCATGTCATCCAACAAAAAAAAAAAAAAAGATTTCTGTCCACTGAGTTCCACTCAGTGACTGTAAAAAAACAGTCAGACAACCCCTTTAAGTGCCACTTTTCAACTTACTGTTAACCAATCAACCCAAGTCCTTCTCTCACTCAGTTACTCCCAGTGTATAGTGCTGCAGAATATGATGGCACTACACAAATAACATATACTTAAAGAGGACCTTTCAGCTCCACTGACATGTATATTTGACTAAATACTTGTTCATATTGAAAATGTATGAATTAATAGATGTCAGGGTGATACCATTCCTTTAGTCAAAGGAGCAGGTCCTGACAAGGAAGTTTTGGCACATTTCCCACAGTAAATAATTCTAGAGGACCTAGTGTTACAATGTTAATTGTGACATTCCTCTTGTTATTACTGTGGGAAATGTAAAAATAAATCAGTGGCTCAGTGGTTAGCACTGCAGCCTTGCAGTGCTGGAGTCCTGGGTTCGAATCCTGCTAAGGACAACATCTGCAAGGAGTTTGTATGTTCTCCCTGTGTATGCGTGGGTTTCCTCCGGGTACTCTGGTTTCCTCCCACACTCCAAAGACCTACTGATAGGGAATATAGATTGTGAGCCCTATATGGGACTGTCGGTGTCTGTAAAGTGCTGCAGAATATGATGGTGCTATATAAGTAAGCAGAATAAATAAACAAATAAAATCAGCAATTTACCATTTCCCTTGTCAGATTCCCTGACATGTCCTATCAATGCTGAGAATGTTAGACTGTGTAGGGATACATCCTAATGACAAGAAGAATGCTTACCACCCATGTTTAACTTTATACGTCCATTTCCAGGGGGAACAACAGAGGAAAGAAAAAGATAACCCATCATTCAACTGGCATATGCTCTCCTTACTTACATCAGCAAAAAAGTGTGCCCTCTGTGCCTGTCTGATCTTGAAACGTTTGATCTTCTGCTGAATTCTTTTGTCCTTCAGTAACTGCTGCTCCGTGGCCCATTCACAGTGTAGGTAGGAGCTTAAAGTGGGAAGAAAATGTATGGTTCAATGGGTTAACAATGTGAAAACAAACCACTACAATGAAAAACTGGATATACCATGTAACTTAAATGAAAAGCAAAGTTAAGAAAAAGTGGGGGATTTTACTTTAAACATGTTACTATCACCGTCATAAGGGCGGTGGTCTGACTTGTACGAGCACTGCAGCCTCTTTAAGGCTTACACCATAGTAGTGGCAGTGCGACCTATTACAGCTTTGTTCTATTCAAGTGAATGAGACAAGGCTACAATACCCTGCATGCCAAAGCATGCCAGTAGATGGACTGAGGTAAACAATGAAGAGATGGCACTACTTGCACAAGCAATGTAGTCATTTCAAACAACGGATCCAAGAGTGCTGAGAGTCTGAGACCCATCTAAGAAATCAATATGCTTATCCCAGAAAACTCCTTAGATCCACACAGTAATGAGGAATTGGAGGGAGACACAAAACTGAGCTTCTGGGACAGGAGATTTCTGCATATATCTCAGTTTTGACAGAATTATGAGACAAAATGAGATTAAAGGGGTATACAGTTACAGCAAGTTACTGGGTGATCGTTGGGTATCCCACTATTGTGACCCCCACCAATCTCAAGAACTCTGTATTTTGCACTCCAGTTCTGAATGCAGCAGCTGGTTGGATAGTGAGCCGCTTCATTCATTTGAATGGGAATCGCCATTCACATGGAATGGAATGATCTATTTTACTTGTAGCCCCATTCAAAACTGGGGTGAAAACACCCAGATCTTGTGATTGGTGAGGATCCCACCAAATAAATAAATGCACATGCTCTTTACTTACTAGTTTTTGTACTTTACATAAAATTCTTCCACCTCAACTAACATCCCAGATGTAGTCTAAAACAAAAAAAAAAAGCATAAGATGAAGTCTCATTTTTTTGTAGAAGACAACCATATAAGACGATTTTACTGTTCCTCACCTCTTTCTTTACAATTCTTGAGGATAAGATTTTGTCTACAATGGCAGCATCTTCTTCACTAGGGTTTTCCTGCAGTAAAAAGAAGATTCTTGGTTATACCTGCTCTTCTCTTCCTTATACTTCCATTCCGGTTCATACTGGGGAATCCTGAATAGGACCATTAATAGTTATATATGTGGACAGATGGAACGGAGTTGTCCTAGTGAGACAACCTGACTTCTTGTGACAACATTACATTATTGATTCAATTCCATTTTCATCATCACTCACAACAAGTCTTCTAATTTTCTTCAAGTGTAGTTTTATTATAGAGACCTTGGGTAGGTAACCTGCAACAAAATGTCCAGAAATCCCACCAAATGCTGCATACATATGTTTTGGGCTATTAGCATGTAAAAATATTATCAGAGGTTCACAAGACCGAAAAATAAATAAATAAATAAATAAATAAAATAAAATTTTTATATATATATATATATATATATATATATATATATATATATTTATTTATTAATGTAGCACAATATACATTCAGCCTGTGCTGGTCTACATACCACAAAGAGTTGCAAAGGCTGCTCAGCTGGCAAGGGGGCAGCACTCTTTTTGTTTTTAACACTGGCTTTTGGTTCCTCCTCCGACTGCTTGCCTTCTCCCTCCTCTGCATACTTCTTCCGCTTTACTTGCCGATTTGATCTTCGTTTCTACAAGACATAAATCAAATATAAGAAAGGCATATAAGTGGTTAACATTTTTTTCAAAAGCTGGGTAACAGCCGAGGCCAGGTTTACAGATCACAGATTTGCTCCATACAAGTTCAATGAGTTTCAGCTAATTCACTGACGTCACTATACATGTGTATGGGAGAAATACATGTACAGTATAAGGCCACCCAAACATTAAGAGCACCTGTCAGTTCTCTCAACAAGTACTTGAATTCTCTATGAAATATCTCTGCGGCATCTTTTCTTAGACATGTGCGTGAATATTTATAATTAAATTGACAACTGAGTGTTACCAGTTTTGAAGGGAGGGGGGTGTCCCTATACAGACCAACACTCAGACTGTATATGCCAATCAGCATTGACAGTATTCAACTGTGTAGAGTCACATCCCAAATGGCAACACCCTGTTGTCAAGTTATTCATTTCTAGGAGAAGTAACAGAAGAACGGCATAATAAAAAGATTCTTCAGCGTTACTGACTCATAAGAACATCATCACTCATAAAAGCAGACATGTCAGGTATCCTCTAACAACTGGTGTTTATAGAGTACTATGGTGATCGAAGTCTTATGGACTGAAAAAAAACCTGATCTGTCTGTCTCTTTTTTGTAGGACAGAAAGGAGGGACATAATACAAAAACAGTAGAAGTATAATCCAGGCACTCAATGTAGATATGATACATTTATTCAGTGAAAATGCAATCCATATACAAAGCAGAAATGTTTTTGGTCGTGCAAGACCTTCATCAGATAGGATTGCCGCTGAAGAGAGGAAGACTGAAAAAAAGGAGCATGGAGGAGTATAGATGGTAAAACCGCAAGGAGAAGAGTTATTGCCTAATACAAAAACAAAGTGTTTTTATTTAACGTAGACTATGTAAATGGATGGGCGTCATATTGCACCTATTTTCATCCATTTTTAGCGTCCATTTTTGAATCTGTAACACTTATCTATTAAACAGATGATCAGAACACCCGCAAGCCCACAATGAGACGTTGCATATTTCCTGCTGGATTTCTCACTATTATATGTTAAGGATAAGTGGACCACGCTTTGATAATACATTTAATGGATCAGTTTTATGGATGTATAAAATGGACGCAAACCAATGGCCATCTGTTTACAAAGAGTCAATGCTCAATAAAAAACGGATTCATTTTCGCCCAGTTATTTTTCTCTCATACAAAAAAAAAAAAAAAAAAAAAAAAAAAAACACGGACAGTCAGATTAGGAGTTTTAAAACATTTTTATTTATTTATTTATTTATTTTAAACATAGATTCGACATATGCAAATGGCCATCTGTTTGAATCCATTTTTGGTCCTTATGAAAAGTTATAGTCATGATATTAAGGTAATATACATATACACAGTGCCTGCAGAGGATTACTGAAATGCTGAATTCACAGTGTTAGCCTATAACCACCATCCTTAGATCTGATGACCTAAAGAGTTATTCCAATGTATTCATTTAGTTGACAATTGTACTGCTCCTTTCCAACCCTGCTCTGGACTAGGAAGTTATTAAATATGTGGGTTGACTCTTTGACAGGTCTCAGAAAACCATTATTCTTATAAAATGACTGCTAAAAAAAATTACACAAGTGGCAAAAAAAGAGATAAAAGGATGATCCTCAGCATGGCAGCGTCACTGCCGGTGGAAGTAACCTAAAACCTTGGTCCGCTTTCGCAAAGTTCTTATAACTATGAAGAAAAGGCAATTTGTAAAAACTGTGGGACAAAAAGGACTAGTATTAGACTGCTGCGGGGGTCTGAAGAAAGAGATGTAAAACACATTTAGTTTGACAAAACCTCTAAATTCCTGGCTCTTGGAAAGAAAGGAGGTATGTTAATATAGAGGGCTTAATATGGAGAAAGGCCAGCAGTGATCAGAAAGTGATTGACGTGACAGCATCTACACAGGCCAATTGATAAGTGTTTATTACACATCCCCTGCAATATTGTGTGGGATGTGATATTAAACATCACCTGGCCTGATAGATGCTGTCACGTCAATCATTTTCAGGATTCAGCGGTCTGAACGTTGGGATTTTTGCCCCGAGTGACTTTGTACCTCTAACATCATTTGAAGCCAATGAAGAAAAATGACCTATTGCTTGAAAGAAGTTTTTAATCTTAAACATATTTTCTAACAATTTTCGGTGATTTATAATTTTTAATGTCATTATTTATATTTAAGAAAAATCCTAAAATCCTGCAGGTTTCACACCACTCACAAAGCCTAATAATATACTGACACTTCCTGTTTCGTACACGCATCATCATTCATCTCATTATCATCAGTGAAAAAATTGCAACAAAAAATATTGGAGCATATTTATAAAGATTGGCGTATCCATCTCCGCCTCAATTATAAGGAGGTGAACGTCTCTTCATAAATGAGGCGGCTCCTCCGCCAGGCCGTGCACCTGTAAAGAATTCTTGAAACCAACTAGTAAGTGGCAAATATTTCAGTGATCATTGTGCCAGTAAACAAGTGTAAATGATATTAAATGTAGCGCAACTCCCATACCATATTTTTCATGAAAGTGGCATTGGAGGCACAAAAACCTGAGGTTTGCGAGTTTTTTTTTTTTTTTTTTTTTTTTAAAAAACTCCAGATATCTAGAGTAAACTGAATAATAAATCTACCCCATTAGCACCATCATAGGAGCCACCATTCACAATAGGTGATGGTCACAGCTATCTTCCTCCACCTACCTGACCTCTGCACAGGTCCCCCATAGAAGTCCATGAACATCTACAGACTATTGCTACCTATGGTCAATATGGCTGCTGTGAATCAGATCTCTAAATGCTGGTAACAATAGTTAAGGCAAGATGGCAGTTCCTATAAAGAAGGATGGAGCATGACATACTCGGAAATGTAGGTACCCATAGACATTATATGTCTTTGAAGAGAGTGTCAGCAGTAAATTAGTTGCAAACCAAACCACAGTACTTTGTAGAGGGAATTCTACAGTCTCCAAACGTCCTTCTCTTATTCAGCAGAGAAAGTGCCAATCCAGGTATCTGCCCTACGTGCTGGGGGTCAGTGAGCGCCAACAAGTCACTCCAGGGCATTTACATGCATGACTAGGGCAGGGAATATTTGGTGCAAACACTCTGGATTTACAACTCTTCTGCTGGTGTTAGTCACACACTAGTCTGATCTGGTCTGTGTGCACATATAAAGGAATGAGAGTATCAACCTTTGCAGTTGAACATGCTAGCTATATAGATATGAATTAAGAACTGCTGGAACATATTGACACCGTTCAACAAAGGAATAATGATGATAACTCCAAAATACAAGAAAAAAAACCTCAAGATAGAAATAGTATCCACCTGTGCATCTTCATCTTTCAGGGTTCGAGATGTAGCTTCTGAGTCGGAAATGTCATCTGAGGATTCAATCTTTCGTTTTTGCTTCTTTCCCAGAGTAATAATTAATTTACTGTTGGAACAAATCAAAACAAAGAGAAAGGAAAATATTTGAGAAAACTGAAAATCCACTCACATTTCCGCAAAATCTCTAGTTACATTCCTTGGACAATCAATGATAAAAAGAAAATGACATGGTAACACATATAATGGATACCTACTGTATACTGCATATATAAAGATGTAGTACATGCTATAGATACAGACACACTGGGAAGAATTAACACAACTATGGCTCGGTCCTGAGCTTTTTGGTGCTTTGTTTATCCAAATCCGTTCAGCCATTCCATAGATAAGTACATTAACTGTTAATACAAATTAGGGTATACCAACTAAGTAGGCGGTAGCACTGCATGACATACAGCACAGAGAAACCCCACCCCCAGAGAAACCACAGTGTTACCGCCCACTTGGCTAATAGACCCAGATTAGAATCAACACTACTGGGGATTATCTTTGGAAAGGCTGATCGGCCAAATGAGTAAGTTATTAGGATTTTAAGACAAGAAGACAGGTCCTCCTTAAAGGAGATACATCATTAAAGAGAAATCTGTGTCCAATAGGCATCTTCATGCAAATTCTAATCGACATACCATAGGGTATAAAAGGCAATCTGCCGCCATATCAAGTGCAATCATTTTATAAGAGGACATTTCAGCACCTCCAATGTAAATCTTTTCATCTTTCGTTCCACTGAATCCAACAGTTTGTCTAGTTATCACTGTTCCTGAACAAACACTCCACACCCAATATGCTACATAGTTTCTCTACTGTCATGTGGGCGGTCCCAGCCCACCTGATAGAGACCAATTATCGTATTGGGTGCCCAAACTAACAGCAACGATTGCTCAGTGATGGTGAAGGCTAGAGAAAATTTCTATCTGTATTGGAATTAGTAGAGGATGCAAAGAGTTGAAGTTGGTAGAAGTAGTGAAAAGTCTTTAAAAACATAAACCTGAGCCCTCAGAACTACCCTCTCAGTTAATAGCCCAGCTACAATGGTAGTATCACCTGCTGGGTTTTGTTTCATAGGGTATCTAAGCTCCATGTTGGTTTTTTGGTATCTTTCACCCACATTTCAGGTGTCATTGCTATTTTAAGGAAATATATATACAAAAACATGATGTATAAAAGCAATACAGACATAAAACGCACATGTAAATAGCTCCATTGACTAATATTAGGTCTGTGTGCGCTCATATAAATATGGCCTAACAGTATGTAATAATTACGACACCAAGAATGAAGTATGTTGGGTCGATTTTCTTCTTGCATTAGCAAGTAATGTATAATATTCTACTAGAATACTGCCTAGAAGTCTGTATAATGCTAAAGTCACATCAACACCTAATGTATCCCTGTTTTTCAGATATGGATACAAAGTACAGTATAATGTGCAAGTGTAAGCCTAATAATAATAATAATAATAATAATAATAATAATAAAAAAATATATATATACAAAAGTAAGACCATCAAACCTAAATCAAAGAACAGAGAAAAAAAAAAAAATTACAAACAAACCTAAGTAAATGTAATGGACGGGATTTTCTTGTTACGGTAATATTTATCTGTGTAACAAAAGAAGTACTTCTACAGATATATGAATCAGGAAGAGGCATCTGTGGTGCCATCTGATGTTGCTTTCTCTGGATGTCGGGTAGATGCTACAGTGTATGATGGCACTGCGGTGGGGCCTTATTAATGACTGTCACCACTCTTGTCTCACTACCACCACCTCACAGTCCCCTGCAGTTTTGTGGCAGGAGGGGATAGGAAAGGTTAACCCAATTGCTACATAATAGCTTCTGATCCTCTTGGGGAAGACTTGAGAGGATAATCACAGGGCTAGCCAACCCAGGGGAACCCAAGGAAATGACGGGGAGAAGGCCGCCTTACAAGCACTACCCCGCACATTGCAGATTTGATAATTACTAGCTGGGATATGACTGAGAAAAGGCTGCCCGGATACAAATGGCTGTGCTACGCCTGCCTTTTCACATGAGAGCAGGGAGGCTGGCTTTATTGTGTAGTCAAGGCAATTAGTTTACATCAATGCAGCGACTCTGGCACTGCGGGCACCTGAACTGTTCACTCCCCCTCTTGAAGGTATTATCAATCTTCTAACTGCATTGCTGTGTGTGCAGAGATAATATGAAGCAGCAACCCATGGAAAGAACATTTCTGCTCTGCAATCTGCTTCAGGCATTTACACATTTTATAAGACACCTTAATACTCAGAAACACGATGACCCTAAATAGACCGACATCCCACCAATGTCCAAGCTGCCTCTTGGGTAGGAGGATTCAATGGGAAAGTGAAAAATAATCATATCCATTCCTCATAACAGGGACAACATCAAAACACTAAATCTTTCCTTTAAATGGAAAAGACCCTTTAACCATCTACATACCATGACTAACATTACAATGTAGGGGTGCATATAGTCAGCAGAGGGTCCCCATGCAGGACCTATAGACAGGCCACTTGCTTTCCAATCACAGAGTAATCCCTCTTTCACAGAGTACCACCCTTATTTCATTACAAAATTTCAACCAGCTTTTTAGCTATAAAATTCATGAGCTCAGTCTGTTAGATGCTGCTTTTATAGGGGATTTTCCATGAACCTAGCCATATTTAAACTTGTAGACAATAAAAAGTTTATTTCTGCAAATATAAGTAAATTTTGTAGGGTATTAAAGATTTTCTCTAATCAGCTTAGTGGTCTTTTGCCTAGATACGTTACCAACGGATACAACCATGGTTCGGAATTTGTCAGAAACTTGGCCTGATAACCTGTCCACAATAAGGAAATCATGGCTGAGACACTACATGCACGAGAAGATAACATGACCGCAATAAGGAAATCATAGATGGTTTGTGACAAGTCCCATACTATTGACATTTCCTGCATTCATGATCCTATGCATCGATAACTGATCAAGACAAAAGACACCACTAAAATAGTTAGAGAAAATATTTAAATAATTTATATTCACAAAAATGTTGACATTTTATTGTCTAAAATTTAAATATAGTTATGTTCATGGAAGACCCCCATTAAAGTGACAATGTCCCTCCAGCACTATCCAAGTTGTTGAGGATTCGCTCTACGTTGCTCTGGCCAAATGTTGATACTATAGCCCAGAAATCATGACAAAAACTGGTCAGTGTGCCCGCAGATCTGGCCCAGATTCTGACCGCTCAGACCAATAGCAATGTCAATTGATTTGTCTGCAGGCTACCTCATCTGAAAAATCTGTGTCAACTATGTCTATGGCTAAGACCCATGTAGCAAAACACTAAAAAAATGTAGCTAAAAAAATGTAGCAGAAAAAAATGCAGTGAAAACACATCAGGTTTTTTTCTGCAGCATTTTTTAGCTGTATTTTCCTCTGCATTTTTTCTTCCCCTATTAGATCTATAGGGAAAACACTTGCAATTGTGCGGCTAAAATTACCATGCTAAATTTTTCAAAAATCCTGCTGCATACTCCTAACGCTAGGTTCACACCTGCATTCAGTTTTCCGTTCCTCAGGTCTGCTTGGGGACCAGAGAAACGGAAACCTAATCCACTTAAAAATCAGTTACCTGCGGACCCCATAGACTATAATGGGCTCCGCCAACTTCCCACCTGAAAAATGCGAGAAAAGTCCTGTTTGCAGAACTTTTCTCTACGCATTTTTAAAGCAGAATGGGGAATGGAATCCCCGAGCGCAGATGTGAACATACCCTTACACTGGAACTTTTTGATGTTTTTTTTTTTTTTTTAGTCTGCACAAAAACCAAAAAATAAGTAAATAAATGGAAGGAGTGAAGAAAGAAGAAAAATAAAAATAAAGCCCCTAGTGTAAAAAAAACAAAAAAAAACCCACTCATATTAGAAACATGTGTCAGTGTCCACTATGTTATTCATGTCTTTATATCCTGAAGATTCACAATCACATTTTTGCAGATTTCAGTCACAAATATTTTTGGCATATCCAAAGGGTGCAGATCCCATCTCTATAACCTCCATCTACAATATGTCAACAACGGGATCTTAAACCAACCCAACTGCTTGCTTGGCTGTTTATTAACTCTCATAAAAGTAACTGGAAAGAGCCACCTCTCCATTAATCCTCCACATAGATAAAGGTTCTCGCACTTAGTTCACCAGGTGGGACATCTATAATGGAAAAATCCTTTAAACAAAAGTAATTACTACATAATCTCTTACCCAATTTTCTTCTTCTCTTTAAGTTTGGAAGTCAGCCCAGCTTTGGTTTTCTTACTCTCTTTTTCCTTGGGTTTGGACTTTGCTTTTCTTCCCCTTTTCTCTTCTTTACCCTCTGAAGAGGAAACACTAGGGAAGTTCTCTGGGCTCATGACCCGCGGAATGTTCCTCTCGCCCCTCTCCTTGGCTTTGGCAATTGCTTCAGAGATGATCCGATTTGCCTTCTCCTGCTTGCTCTCAGAGTCAGCCTTTTTTTTGGGGCGCTTCTCAGAAGTAGACCTCACCTTAGAATTCGGCAGCTTGTGGTAGGTCCGAGAACCATCAAGCTTCTTGGAGGAGGGAGGCTGAAAGAGTTGAAATACTATTAATACATGGCATTGCTAAAGCAGCATCTATCTTGAAAAATGATATAGCAGCCAATGTATTCACATATATCAGGTTGTCATCAGGTACCTGCTCCGGTTATACAACAGAATTTTAGTTGCAAACATAGTTACAACTAATCTGTCACATGTAACTATACCATACCATACCATACCATTTTACAGAAATCCATAATTTACATCATATAAGGTTGCCAGGAAGTTATACTGCACACCATTAAGATGGGGAGTATGGAACAAGTACTGTATGTGACCCTGTTGTAGCCTTTTTTTAGCCTCTTGTGATATTCTGATAGTTTCAGTTTTTCCCTATTTAAAGGATAGGGGATCACCGCTAGATCGGTAGCAGTCCAAGCTCTAGAACCCACACAGATGATAACCCGTGTGAATGGAGCGAGTGTCTCACATGTGTATTGCCGCTCTATTCAATTCCAATGGACTACTAGAGATAGACTTCTCTTGGGTGGGCCCATACAGATGAATGGAGCTGCAGCATGCATTTTCCCTTTACCACCACAGTGGGGTACAGGGTAATGGGTGTGAAAGGCGACTTTGCAGTATGTTGAACAGTGGCACAATAAGGCTATGTTCACATTTGTCCCACATTATGTGCATATGTCAGGGAATAAAGGATCGAAAGTCTACTGAAAAAAAATGTTATACATACACGCCAGTTTTCACAATAGAATCCTATGGTGACATGTACTACTGTATGGCATCTGCCGGATGTTATGCTGTGTGTTAAACACAAGCAAAAAATGACATTTTCCAGTTTGTTGAGCTAAAACTACTGAATACAGCTGGTATCACCCCATATTGAGATATTCCTACCAATGCAAGGCCAATAAAGCAGACCCAGGGATAGACTTAGAGGAATAGCAACAGCAATATATTGCTAGCATTTTTTGATCCCTATGGATAACATAACAATGATAATAAAACTATAATAAGATATAATAAAATTAAGAGGTCAGTAAATATTACAATGAAGAGGCTGTGGAGAAAACATCTAGCCATTTCTCATTAAAAAATAAAAGACATTTGGTAAACTGGTTTTCTAGGCATTAGATTTTGCCCCAGAATCCTGTATTCAGGTTTCATTATTATTTTCATTGAGGGCAATGTTGAAGCTTTGTCTGCATAATTCCCCATAATTCTACCTTGCACAGAGGAGGGAGACAGGCTATTAAAACCATTAATCCGCAATTTTATATCATTGTGTCTCATTGTGAAAACTAGAAAATCTACCGCAGTCCCCACCAGTTCTGTTATCTTCCACGAAAGAGGGAAAAACTATATTAAACCATTAATTTATAATTTTATTGCAAAGTTGCGCTGCAAATATATATGTACTCATCCATTCAAAGCCCCCGAGACAGATAAATCACGGACCAGCATTTGCCAGTGCCTGGCAAGTTTATTACAGCAGCATGTGCCTACATGAAATAGGGGGAATGTGAATGCCAAGCGCAGTCTACAGACTATTAGAGATCTGCAAACATACAAGTGCTTTGCAGTCATACAGCAACTTACAAGTGGTCAAGAAATGGTCATCTGCCCACTGTATAGGAATATGCATTGCCGGCACTTCCAGAAAATGTGACTGGGTTGCATTTCTTACACAACGACTGGTCACGAATACCACTGTATCTGAAAAAAGCCAAAGGGGCTGTTTGCTTTACAGATGACAGCTGACCCTTCAGAGAACAGCAGTGGTCACATCGATCAGATCACAATCCAGACGACATTAATGGGATATCTAAGTAATATGGCATCAAAGTTATGAGTTTGGCTCACAGAGTGGAATCCCAAAGGATGTCTACCACCATATACCACAACGCATGCCATACAATTTAGGCCCCATTGACACAGGAAAATTGAATCTGGAAAACCCGATCCATACAGACAGATTTTACATCTTGAATCCAGCCAGGAGACGGGATTCCTTGCATCAATGTATTGAGTCACAATGGGAGTCCTGCTGTTTGTATGGCAGGCAAGGACTCCTAGCATCTTAGATCACGATGATGCTAGGAGTCTCATCTCCTGACTGGGTTCGGGCTGGGAAATAATGCTGATGTACCGCCTGTTTTCTGTCCCGGATTCCCCCATGTACATGGAGCCTTAGATAGTTGTTGGCCTAACTAACAGCTGCAGAGAAGACTCATATCTCCATTCTCGCTTTCTTTTCTCTCAAACAGCATTTCAGAGTAAACATAGCTCATGTCATGAGGGGCCCTGTTGGGAATTTATAGTGCCCATGGCTAGATAGTGTCCCTTTAAATAGAATTTTTTAAAAAAAAATTGAGCCTTATTCCATGTAGCTCTACAGAGCCGTTTACACACCATCATCCAGTATAATCAACCAGGGACAGAAAGAAACTTGACAAACTGATTAGAAGGGCTAGCTCTGTCTTGGGGAGTCCCCTGGACCCTGTGCAGGTAGTGGGTGACAGAAGGATACTGTCCGTGGTGAGCTCCATGCGGGAGAATAACTCCCATCCCATGCATGAGACTGTGATCGCGCTGAGCAGTACTGTCAGTGACCGACTGCTCCACCCTAGGTGTGAGAAGGAGCGCTATCGGAAGTCTTTCCTCCCCACCGCGGTTAGGCTGTACAACCAACACCGACCTAAGAGGAGATCATTACACACAGAGAACTGAAATATCTCTCTGCCTGTTAAATCCCCCCCCCTCTGCTACGTCCTATCTGTCTGTCTGCTATTAATGTAATGCCTCTCACCTTGGAACATTCCTGTACATGTTGTATTTGTATTTGTATCTGCTTATCTTATCTTTGCTGCTGTAACACACTGAATTTCCCCATTGTGGGACTATTAAAGGACTATTATTATTATTATTATTATTATTATTATCATCATCTCAGAAAGAAGACACTGACACTATTGCTGGCCTGTCCTCATACTCACAACCACATTTCTGCTACATTCCGACCTGCACCTCCATATACTTTTCATTTCATACAGAGGCATACAGCGTTTTGTTTTTTTTAATGGAATTTTTATCAATCCAACATAAAAAAAAACAAAAAACATGGCCTGCTCCATCACATGTAGAATGTAGTGAGCTTTTATCCACAATAAACATTCTGCCCAAAAGAGCCTGCATGACAAATCATCAAGGATGGCACTCCACAGTGCACAAAAAAAAAAAAAAAAAAAAAATTATTTTATTTATATATATATATATATATATATATATATATATATATATTTTAGGTTTGTGGGTAAAACTTCTCTCCAACACAAACTGTGTTAACCTGCTAAGTTTATGTAACAGATTTGGATCCATCCACTCATCCAAACTACTTTGGTATTAGAGGACTTTTCACCTTCGTCAAGTCCAGCTCTTTACAACATTTAATAGGCATTGCACCACCGATTCTGGCACAGTTGCCATTTATTCTTTTGTCCCGGCACCGTTCCTGAGCAATCAATTCTGTTATTTTTGCAGTCTCCCATGCTATTTAGGCTCTGTACTGTCAGGTGGGCGGTGACAGGCAGGAGCAGACAAGGGGTGTGATTTTGAGGCCTGACATTGCCCACCTCTGATTTCAGCTCTGAGTCACACCCATTGCCTGCTCCTGCCTGACACTGACCACCTGTCAGTACAGAGCCAAAGTAGCATATCAGGCAACAAAACTAACATCACTTCATACTCAGGAATGGTGGGAGCTACAGAAAAAATTCCAACTGTGCCAGAACCAGTGGATATTAACGGATGCTAAGAACTGGAGTTGGTGGTGAAATGTTCCCTTTAAGTTAAATGAATATACTGCTCTGCAATGATGGATTATGCGCTGTATGAGAGCCTCAATGCCTCTGTATAGGTGATCCGCTGATCTAATATTGATAGGATACCCTTAGGATAGGCCATCAATACCAGAAAATGGACAACCCCTTTAATATTCTGGTGTCCAGCACGGAAGACCATGTCAGGGCAGAAGTGACAATGACATTTATCAATACAGACCACAAGCCATTCTAAATCGGCAACACCACTGGAACTAAACAGGGGGCATAGAAATCCAGTGGTGTCTCCTACCGTCCACGCCCCCTTATTTGGGGATTTTTGCCTTATGTACTTGTGTCATATGCATAAAAACTACCCGAGACTCTGGCGATTGGTCTGATGATTGACAAAAACTTCCAAGATGCAGCAGTCGGTTCAGAAAATGTTATTTTGAATTACACAAACCAGTTTTCCTGCATAATTCTACGTAAGATATTTTTCTCACATGGGGGATATTTTCATGCGTCACAGTTACTTTAGAAAAAAAAAAGAAAATAAAAATACATCACCATGTTTTCAAAAATTGTCAGTGATTCCTTACTTTACAGAACCATAGTGAAGACTGAACCAGCACGTGTCACTCACTTTAAAGTTGTCAGCACTGAAAAAAAGATCCTATATGGAGCTTGTGTCCTGTATGCACGCACAATATGTAAAACACAGTACACCGACTATTAACCATTGAGATCACTGAACCCATGCTCTACTCCCAATGACTATGCCAATTCTTCATGAAATTCTGACTACATACAATATATACACCTCAAAGCTGCATGGCCGTACACGGTATATATGTATATATACCCTCCTCACAAGGCATGCACAAATACACACCCACACACAGATAAACAGGTTGCATACAGTACTGCACTCCCTGGTATCAGATTCCTGCTTATTCCAGCAAAATTATTCTGCTCTCTTGCAGCGCGACAATGCCTGCCATCTATTTATTCCTGATGGAGAAAGCATAATCTACGCAGCTTAATGTACAAAACTGTGAGACTATCGGCCACATCCGCAACGAAGGCTCATTCTCAAACTTGCAATGTACACACATAGAACAGACACATACAAAGACATGCAGCCCATTTCCAAGCCCAAAAAGAAGAACACCAGATTTGTTTTTGCTTTTTTCAATCACACCCCCCCCCCCCCAAAAAAAAAACAAAAATACAAAAACAACAACAAAAAACACATCATTCATCCCACTGCACAGATTAGGATGGAGCTGGGAGGGGGCAGCAGTCAGAAATCCCTCTTTGCACTTTCTCACCTAGCACTGAGCTCCCATGGGCAGTCGATAGGGGTATCCACAAGCATCCTGAGTCCCTAAGACAGCGAGCGCCAGTCACTCTTGCGGCAAGGATATAAAGAGCGTGCTGCTCCGTCTTGGATGCTGCGGTTAAAGGGCCTGCAGCCTGAGTCAGACAACTAGAGCAGGCACCACCGGCTTAAGATGGCGATGGAGCAAGGCCAGTTACAAGGGAGGTTATACAGCCCCCCTCCTCTTTCACTCTCATTCAGCCTCTCACTTACCCTTCCTCTTGGCCTCTTCGCTGAAGACATTCTTAATCTCCAAGGATTTTTTTTTTTCCTCTCTACACCCCCCTCCTTCAAAAAGTAACCCCCCTCCCTCACCACAAAACAGCCTTCAAAAGCCAGAGAGAATCAGGCTTCTCCCATTCAGGAGCATCAACCTTACACAGCAACTATACATTGTGTATCCTGAATGTTATTATATTTTTTTTCTTCCTCCTGATGAAGCTGGAAGGGGGGATGGAAGAAAGGAGGGAGAGGGGGGGATTCCTCTCCGTGTCTGGGTACAGACAAGCTACTGATAAAACCAGCTATAAAAAAAAAACAAAAGGGGAAAGCAAGGGGAAAAACGAATGCTGTAGCATCAAAATGCATCAGCATGAATATTAGAGATGCCGATAAAAAAAAAAAAAAAAAAAAAAGGAAAAAAATATATACACAGAGCACAGCACAATGTGAGCAGCCAGAAGAGGGCGCTGAACATCATAATTTTATTCTGCTAGGATCAGAAGTTTAACACCTTCATGGCCACAGTCCTATTTATAGCGCCCTATTTAAAGACACAACAACTAAAAATACATAAAACAGATATACAAAGAACTATCGGATTTATAGGTTTTTAGATTACAGGTTACTTATCTCCTACATTTCTTTTATAGGGAAGATTTATTAATACTGACACTGTAGAACTGGACAAGACACGTAAAATTTATCACAGTGGCGCAGAGAGTATGATATATTTGGAGCAATTTTTGACACTAGACTAACTTTGTGCCACCTCTTGGTTGGCTTACTTTAAACCAATTTTTTGGGTCAAACTTTTGGTGCAATGTGGTACTTCATGAAAATCATGTCTCTTTCATGCCAAGTCAAACCCCATGTTTGACAAGGCAAAAAAAGGCACATATGCCAGTTTTGTGGTACAAAGACAGGGAGAATTTTGGTGCACTTGGCTTAGTCAATCTGCCCCAATACCTTGTTGAAGCAATTGCCCAGGTAAATGGCATTGCTGTAGTTTGTTGATGGAGAGTTTATGGATGGGGTGATGCTCTATTAGGGTATATGGACATTATAGGGTGGTTTTGCCACGCTCCCTACATTATCCAATCAGAATCTCTGGCATGTGGTTTACATATCTCCAATCCATTGCATAGCGTACGGTTAGCAACATATCTTTTAGCCAATGGCTGTGTGAGACAAAATTGCATGGCTGGAAAAACTTTGCTTTTGGTTATTTTGCGATTAATTGCCCAGCCCTGCTATATACAGAAGTATATGCTAGATAGGTACACATTGCCATATACTTTATATAAACTACATGCACACTGCAGCCATTTTATTATATACTGTTATAGGTCAGCTATACTGCTGTCATTTTTTATATAATATAATATAAATATATCATTATATAAAAAATGACAGCAGTATAGCTGACCTATAACACACTGTCATCATGCTATCATCTATACATACCGCTGTTAAGTTAGCATAAACTCATATATAGCCTAAACATAGTGCTGTCATGTTATCATATACTGTCATATATACAGGGGCGTAACTATCGGGGTAGCAGTGGTAGCGGCTGCCACAGGGCCCGGAACATTACGGGGCCCGGAGCCCTGTGGCAGTCGCTACCGCGAACCCCACAATCACCGCTATCGTTATACTCCGGGGTCTTTTGAGACCCCGGAGTATAACGATCGGGGGCCCAGGGGAGGTGAGCGAACATAAAAAACACTGTAATGCTTCGTTCACACCTGCGCTTGCTATCCGTCCGTTGCCAATCCAGTGAAAATCTCAGCGAACTGGATTGGCATCGGATACAGACTGGTCAGCGACTCATTGGTTAAAAACCCATTCATTTGAATGGGTTTTTAAAGCAATGCGCAGTGTCCGATTGCACCCTCTGCACTGCGAATCCTTTTTTTTCGTCGGAAACAAAGTCGGACACGCAGGACTTTGTGTCCGACAAAAAAAAACGGCTTCGCAGCAATGAATGGGTTTTTAACCAATGCGTCGCTGACCGGTCTGTATCCGATGCCAATCCAGTTCGCCGAGATTTTCACTGGATTGGCAACGGTCGGATAGCAAGCGCAGGTGTGAACGAAGCATAACTCACCTCTCCGCCGCTCCGCAGGCTTCGGGCCTGTTTGGTGACGTCCCAGACGTCAGCCGACATCATTATGCGTCCCAACGCCGGCCTAGATCGTGCGAGATCCGATCCAACATTGAAGATGGCCGAAGTAGCGCACGGGAGTGCACCGGAGCGAGGAAGAGGTAAGTTGCAGTGTTTTCTATGTTTGCATCCTCCCCTGTGTCTCAGATCATTATACTCTGGGGTCTGAAAAGACCCCAGAGTATAATAATCATTCATGGGTGGTCCACAATGGGGCATAATACTGTGTGCGAGGGCCACTATGGGGCAAACTACTGTGTGCAGGGGCTACTATGGGGCAAACTACTGTGTGCAGGGGCTACTATGGGGCAAACTACTGTGTGCGGGCGCCACTATGGGGCAAACTACTGTGTGTCGGGGCTACTATGGGGCAAACTACTGTGTGCAGGGGCCACTATGGGGCATAATATTGTGTGCAGGGGCCACTATGCTGCATAATACCGTGTCCAGGGGCCACTGTGGGGCATAATACCGTAATATATATATTTTTATTTATTATGGTGCCATATAGTAGTAATAGTATTTTTTCCATTGTCATACTGTTCATGCTATTTGTTTCAGAAGAGGTATACATATAATTTATGGCCTGAAGTCAAATTCAGCTTTTGACTGGCCAGTACAGGTAAGACTCTGTTCTCATCTCTTTCATGGTTTCCATTTATAACACAAGTCACAGAACAATGCTGGAACCTCCATAACACTTATAATGGTGGTCTGACAGAGAAGCCCTGCATGCAGTCCTACAAAATGGTGGACACCTAGACTGATCACACTGTAAGTCCTTGGGATCTGTTGGAGGTTGGTGCTATCCATTGCTTCCTTTACGAATGTAACCCAACTCCACTTTTTAAAAAACACACTACCAGTTTCTGTAAACCTTTCTTACAGAACAACCACAAAGTAGAAACTATTTAACGGTAAATTTTCAATATAACCACAGATCAGGTATAGCGGTATTTCAGGCCAGAAGTATAAAATCATTAATCCACTGAATAGGAGATAAATACTAGATCAGTGGAGGTCCAAATTCTTGGTCTCCCAGCCCTAAGACATTGGTGGGAAGGACTAGTGATCAGGCATGCACCCAGATACTCCATTCAAAGTCTATGGCACGGATGAAAAACAGCAAAGATATATTTTATTTATGGGGACCTGCATTGTTCATTGCATTGAGCTGTGGCATTTAGGTTGTATTTCCAAGCATATGAAAAAGTAATTAATAATATTTTAGTAAATAATAATAAAAAAATATATAGTAAAAATAAATAAATAAATAAAAAATTAAAACCGGAAAGAATTATGTGCCATAATGGCCACCAGAGAATAGTGGAAATTTCCTAGTGAAATAAAAAAAAAAATTAAATAGCATTCGAGCTACAGTAACCTAAGTGGTCTCCTAATATGTGACAGACTGCACGTGTACCAACCATCTTCCTACAAATCAATCCCAAACCTCTGCATCAAGACTGGCCAAATGCCAGCACCAAGATAACTGCTTTTGGCACCTATTAAGGTCTAGAAATTTCTTATTGCTGGAGAAAAAAAAAAAGAAAAAACCAAAACATGACCTGGTCAGGTATAATGAAATCAGAAATTTGCTATTAGAACTTTGTTGTTGTTTTCAGTTCATTTCTGAAAGTTCTTCTTGTCTGTAGCAATCGCAGCTGTAAGACGAAGGATCATTTGGTGAAAACTGGCAAGAAATGGGGGAGATTTATGAGTGCACCAGAATTTTGGCGTAATATGCACCAAAGAACTGTCTAACAAGCTGGGCGCCACACTTTCAACTTGCATGAAAAGGGCCTCACCTATCAGGAAAGGGGTGTGGCTTCGGGGGAAAGGGGCATGACCTAAGTAGAGACATCATGTGCCAAAAATGTGCCGATAGTCAACTAAGAATTGGTGTAATGTTAGGATAAGTTCACACAAAGTATTTTGCAGGCAGATTCATTGCAATGGGAGTCAGGAGCAGATTTTTTTTTTTCCTCCAGTTGATTTTTCTGTTAGGCCATGGCGCCTGGCAAATTGTATTGAAATAAATAGGAGGCAGAAATTTTAAAAAAATAAATAAAATAAAAGCACCTGACATTTACCCCAGGTTTACATGTGCTTTCTCCCAGGGTTCAAGGAGCACTGCTCAAGTAAGATGGGTGATGTCATAGAAGTGGGAGGATCAACTTGCACAGTATGGGGTGGCGCAGGCAGCAGACAGTAGGGGTCTTATGAAGCAAGAGCAATGCTTCAGGGAGTGGAAGATCCGCCCCCAGTGCACCAACCAACTTAAGACAAAAAAACCCATAACACACAAGGACACACAGGTATGGAAATAAAGCGGATTCACCCATCAACTAAATGAACAATATGCAATGTAAACACTCCTTTACATTTAGGAGATGTCAGCCTATTGTTCACTGCATTGTGTTTTCTTCATCTCACTTAGCTGGGACTAGAGTCTCAAAACTGGCAATGTCAATACCAGCTATTTCATTAAACTTATATAGGACATTTACTCAGCTTCTTATTGCTGAGTCTGGGACTCTTCTCCACTTCTTCAAGCTCATCTGCAGTGAGAGGGGAAGTCTAGGACAGTACACCTCACCTCACTGCATATTTACTCAAGGTTGGCCAAATGGATGGTTTTGATAATGCCAGGTTTGGGTCCCTTAACCCCAGCCGTGTAACAACATGCTGGTGGTTTAGTTACCCCAATCCTGCTGACAGCATGGTAGCTCAGTGGTTAGCACTGCTGCCTTACAGACATGGGGTCCGGTGTTTCATCTGACCAAAGACAACATGGCGTTTGTATGTTCTCCCATTGTTTGAATAGGTTTCCTTCCAACCCTCAAAGACAAACCCTCAATCTAGGAATCTAGATTGCTATGTTGATATGCACTATACAAGTATGAGAAATAACTGAGGGAGGCCTAGATAAGACAACACACACAAAATATATATATATATATTATATAAAATATATATACACACATAAAGTGCTATAAATATCAGTGCATCTTCCCTGCTACTGCGTATGTCTGGTCTATAGGGGAGAATAATGTACTCCATCTGTTCCTGGAGGCTCTTTAATGTGCCAAGGATACACCACAACCCCCACTTAGCGCCTGGGTCGCCACTTTCTGCTAAAGTGTTGGGTGACTATGAATTATCAGCGGGTGAAAGGATTTGGGGTCATGGGTAGCACATTTCTACTATGCCAAGGGCTTCATTTGAAGACCATTAGCTTACAGATGAAACGTACAGTAGTAAAATGTGCTGGACATTACTGCAATTGAAAAAAAACAAAAGTAACAAGAAGTTCTTAATTTAAAAGCACCATGTGAACTCAGCCCTACAGACAATCATTACAGCTAATGCTGAGAAGCAGGAGGGTGGGCAGATATTGACAGGGGAAGCCTTTGGATGGCAGCCTAACAATACACAATGTCTGGATCAGAAAGGATTTGTGGTGGACAGTCAGTCACACTTCTCTTATCAGCCCTTTGATCATCCTGCTGAGTGTGATTTTTTTCAGCTTTTCTGCACTGAGCTGTGACAGACAGCACATGTTATATAAGACAACTTTATCACATCTACTCCAGGGTACCCGCTCACAGTGCAGAGGTCACCACGGCGGAGAATTTAAAGCACTACTTTGACTAGACAAGGGATATGCTCAATATACAAGGTCAAGAGTCAAGTAGAGTGTGACAATTTATAGTAGGCTAGAAGAGAGTTGTCAAAGACAGGGGCCATATTATTAATGGGGACAAAACCAGGCTTAGCCTCCGTTTACACATTACAATGTTTTTTTTGTTTGTTTTTTTTAAATTCTAAATAAAAGGACAAACTGATTTTTTTTTTTACATTAATTTCTATGTAACGTATCCGTTTGCATCCATTTTTTGCATCCTTTATGTAAAAAATGTGATCTGAATGGAGCCTAAAAATACATTCATCTACTTTTCTCCAGCATAAGGTTCATGTGGCTGGCTTTGGAGAAAAAAAAAAGAAAAAGAAAGGAGAGGTGAGGCAGGACAATTGTGTGCAAATTACAGCATGTCAGCAGCACTTTAGGCTAAGGATCCACGTAGCAGGGCTGCGGACCTTCTACTTCCATTATACCTATAGGGAAACCGCCGGAGTTTCTGTAGGTATAACTGACATGCTGTGATTTCGAAAACCGCAACGGTTTTGTAAATCGCAGCGTGTCTGCTGCTTGTATTTTTCGACAATGTGTGGATGAGATTTCCACAATATGTGGATTGCAGGGACTCTAAAAAGCCGTGGTTTTTGCAGCGGCATTTCCACCGCACCCAAATCGAGGCATTTACGATTTACATTTATAGTAGTCTCCATTCAAGTACACAAAATACCTGTACCTATATTTATGTCTACATTGGTTACTACAGCCAGGTGGAGAACATAGGAATAAAGTCCAGCATATAATTCTTCTGAATAAAATAAGTGGCTTTATTTAGGACGAATAAAATCCATCAGTGTAAACAAAAGAGAAAACCACTTACACTTTTTAGGCATGTGTAGTACCATTAGCATCACATGTAAAAACATCTTCTCAGATGGTAAAACTGGTTAAGATCTGCCTAAAATCTTATGGCTGGAGTTGACAATGAGATGTCTTATCCACTTAGATGGCTGTTGGTTTAACGCTTGTTAAGCCAAAACCAAACTCCCCTGACTACTTATAGATAAATAGTACTCGTCTTGTCTGCCATAGTGTAAGAGGGATCAGCTACTGCCAGACACTTAAGACAACGCTGATTTCCCAGTGAAAACAGAAAGCCATACATGCTTCAATCCAACTTCTAACTAGTCACTACTCCACATATGGTGATGACACATGGTTTACCTGAATGCGGCTATGTCTATGGCCCCATCCGGTCCCTGGGCCACTGGTGCACAGATTCATTTCAGATTACTGGCCGTTTACATGGTGCTTTTTGCTGAAGAATTGCACATGGTTTATAAGTGCAGTAATGAGTAGCACATATTACCATACATCACCTGTATGCCAACAACCAGTACACCAGAGGTTTTCAGTATAATGGCTGAAGGTAACGTATTATGTGCTACTTCAGAAAAGCGCCATGTAAAGTCTCAGGGTAAAGACATTTCCTGGATGAAATACATTTGTATGCATGAGGCCTAAGGCTAAGGCCCCACATGTCGTCCCGCAGCAAAAAAAAGCGCTGCGGGAGACACCGCGGCAGGATTGCATCGCGGTTCTTCCCGCAGCGCTTTAGACAAAGTTTGCAGAGTTTTCCTCTGCGGACTTTCTGTTTCAATTATACCTATGGGGAAACCTCTGGCGTTTCTGTAGGTATAGTTGACATGCTGCGATTTTCAAAACCGTGCTGGTTTTGGAAATCGCCGCCTGTCCACAGCGCAGTTTTTTCCGCAAACTGGGCATGGGATTCACTAGAATCCCATCCACTTTGCTCTGACTGTGAAACGTCGCGATTTTTTCCGCGGCGCTTCCGCCACGGGCAAATCGTGGCGTTTACACCAGTGGTGCCTTAGCCTTAGGCGGCATTTACACAGTGCTTTTTACTGAAGTCTGTATATAGTTTTGAATTACAGTAATGATTTAGTTACTATGCATTCTACCTGAATACTATTAAAAACTGCATGTAGTCCATCAGTAAAAGAGCACGGTCTCAACTCCGCATTACAGCACCGCCTGAAATGAAAGCACCCGTGCCGGGGACAGGATGTGGCTATAGCTATCCCAGGTACACAATGGCCTACATTTACTAATAGTTAGTGTAAACTGACGCTACCTTCACACTAGCACTGTGCTCTCTGTTGTTCGGGTCCACTGGGGGAAGTAAACGACAGAGAGCCGGACCGCTAAAACAGTGGTTACACATGGACACTGGCAGACCCCATTGATTATAATGGGGTCTGGCATTTTAACACTGAAAATGGTAGAGAAAAAAGTCCCCCATTGATTGACTTTTCTCTCCGCCGATTTTCAGTGGTTTCTGCAAAGAAGTATTTTTGTAAATCACAGCATGTAAATGAAGAAAAAAAATCTGCAGCGTAAAGGACAATGTGTGGATAGGATTAGCCTGAATCCCATCCACAGGTACTGTAATACGCAGAGTTCGCTGCATATTCACAGCATGGGCACCAACCTAAAGACACCTGACGTAGGAGCAGGTAAAGAGATCAAACCGGTCCTGAGCACAACTTAGTAGCTGAAGGCAAATCTCTACCCAGCCTGAGCTAGAGGTTTCTCCATAGGAAAATGCAGAAAATACTGTATGGCTACATTCACACGACAGAGGTGCAAAACGGCCGTGGAAAATGTCCATGGTACCCGATGGGCACCAGTTTTTACGGATCCCCCAAACATTTGAATGCATGGAGGGGTTCATAAAAACAGACAAAAAGAGACAATGGACCATTCACTTGTGTAGAATTTAATGCTGCCACGTGACCATTATTATCCATTATTCACGGTCGGGTGAATATAGCTTTAAGCTACAGCAAGCGCTACAAAGCGTATGAATGTTTTTTATCAAGATTTCTAATTTACCTTGTAAGTATGTGAGCCAGAGGGCGCTGTTGAGCGACCCAGACCCAGGCCAGAAAAGGCTCTCAGCCACGCCTTTATGGGGGGCGTGTAACTCCAGAGGACTGGAGTTTCCTGCTTGGAGCAGGAGATGGTGGACCCAGCTGGACAGATAGACGATCTGTGCCAGAAGGGCTGAGGTCCACCGGGGACTTTTGCTAGAGTTGAGCAAGAGTCAGGCTAGCGAGGGGCTCTATGAGTGAGTTAGGGCCCTAACTGTGGCCTAGGTTTTTTGTTGTTTTGTTATGTTGCAGTTAAGCTGAATAAAGCCAGTTTTATTTTACGCCTGGACCGTCTGAAAGCTATCTTTCCGGTGCCCAGTACCACGAACCACCGCTGTCCGGACCAGGAAAAGCCACCATTTTGAGTCTAATTCCCCCAAGTTGTCACATATGGTGGAGAATGCGGGCATAAAGAGATCCACGCAATTCCTGGAAGACAAGTGGTTTGTGATTGCAGTACTGCTAAGTGTGCATTGTGGCCTACAGCTGGAAGAAATCTGTGATTTCAACTGAAGAAACCCAGGGAGGGGTGAGTGATTTGCAACATAGCAAAGTGTGTGTAAAAACTGGTGAAAGTAAAACTCTGGAAGAGGAATCCAGGGAATGGACTTTGTGTATAGTGTGGTACAGAAGTCTATAAAGTGCTTGCTGATGGCAAGAAAATAAGCAATGTGTGTAGAAGCTGGATATTGCAAACAGTCTATGTGAAAGGCTATGGTGCCATGTTGGTGTTTTCTGTGGAAGACAGAAGAAAATGCATGTGACTGCTGAAGATAGCAAAAAGTTGCTGCCGGTTGAACCCAAGGTTGCTGTGGAATATTGTGTAATCTTGTTAGTAAACCATGGGCAAGAAAAAGAGAATTTCAGCTTGTAAAAAAGCAGAGAAGTCATGCACAGGTTTATTAGTGCAGCAGTCTGAATGCAGAGAGATACAAAACCCGGAACAGATCATGGGGAGTGCAAGTAAAGATAAAGGGTTGCATGAGAGTGACTCAGTGTTTCTAAAGCACCTCTGTTCTATGATTGAATATGTCCCTACTGAGGGTATGTCTCATATTGGAGTGCATCAAAGCGCCAAAGATGAAAATATTATGGTGCAGCAGCTTCAAGATGAGATTAAAACTATCAGGTTCATTTATGAAGCTGAAATATCTGATTGGAAATGGCAACTTGAGGTATCAGAAAAAGAGAACCTTAAATTAAAGAAAGAGCTTGAAACTATAAAGAGTTCATCTCCTAGTCATTGTGAAAATGTGGTACTGGGTTTGCCTGGAATGGACTGTGTCACTAAGAAGGAGTTTGCTGATAGGAAATGTGCTCTAGCTAATAAAGTTGTACAGAGTGTAGAGCAAAAGCAAGTGCTTGAGAAGCAATTGCAGGATTTAAAGGAGCAGCATGTTCAAGACTCCACTGCCAAAGAGTGTGTCATTGAAAAATTAAGAGATGAGCTTGAAACTGCTAAACGTGAGAGAAGTGAATTTTTGCAGTGTCAATCAGAATGTCTGGATGACCAAGTCAGGAAGTGTGAAAAACTTTCGGCTGCATTAATTGACAAAGAAAATGAAATTGCAGAGCTGAGGAAGCATGTGTCTGACCGAGAGAGTGATTTAGAATCGGTGGTGCAGACATTGCAGTCAGAGCAAAACTTGCATGCACTAAAGCAAGTTCGCCTAAATAGTGAAATCCACGAATGGCGAAGCAGAGCTGGAGTTTTGGAACAAAGAGAAAGGGAACTCAAAGCTAGAATATGTAGCCTGGAGAGGGCGCTCTCAGGATCTTGTGAAGATAATGAGAAGTTGTCTGTTTTGGTGCAAAATAAAGACAAAGAATTGATGGAGATGTCTTCTGTCCATGCTCAGAAAGTGCAATCCTTACAGGAGAGTCATAAAAAAGTAGAGACTCAACTTCAAGAGCTGCAACTACAAGTCACAGAAGGGGACAGGTTTCAAGCAGAGCTGCTAGACAAGGCAAACAGACTACAGGTGGAATTGGATAATGTCACAGGGCTTCTTTCTCAAGCAGACAGCAAGTTTATCAAACTTTCCAAAGATTTTTCTACACTAGAATCTCAGCTTCAGGACACTCAGGAACTTTTGCAAGAAGAAATTCATCAGAAACTTGACCTTAGTACGAAACTAAAACAAATGGAAGAGGAGAAAAATGGTTTCCTTGAGCAACTAGAGGAAGAGGAGATAGCAAAAAGAGATTTGACAAAGCAGAGTTCAACACTACAGGCTCAGGCGACTGATATGAAGAAAAAAATGCAAGATAGTATTGGGTCCTTGGACTCTGTTGAAGAACTAAAGGAAAAGTTGCAAAAGGAGCTAGAAGCTACAACTCAACGGTTTGAGGAGAAGGTTGCTGCTTATGACAAACTTGAGAAGATGAAAATTAGACTGCAGCAGGAACTAGAAGATGTAGGTGTAGATCTTGATCATCAACGTTGGATGGTGTTAAATTTGGAAAGGAAGCAGGAAAAGTTTGATCAGCTGCTTGGTGAAGAGAAGGCTCTTTCTGCTAGATATGCAGAAGAACGTGACCGTGCTGAAGCAGAGGCTTGTAGAAAAAAGACCAAAGCTCTTGCCTTGGCTCGCTCCCTAGAAGAGGCCCTTGAATTGAAGGCCAAGTTAGAGAGGCTCAACAAGCAACTGCGCACTGAAATGGAGGATTTGGTTAGCTCCAAGGATGAAGTTGAGAGAAACCTGGAATCTGTGCAGATATTGTATGAGAACAAAGCTAATGCTTATGATAAGCTAGAAAAAGCCAAGAGGGGATTGGACCTCCAGACAGAAGACATGAGGATTCAGTTTGAAGGAAACCTGTCTAATTTATCTGCTGAGATTGTAGATCTAAAAATGCTTGTTGCTAAATTAAAGGTGCAAGTGAACAAGCAGGAGGAAATCAAGAAACAGCTGGAGTTTCAGATGGATCAAGTGAAGCGTGAATCAGAAATAAAGTTGGAAGAGCGCACTTCTCAGATTGAACAGTTAAAAACCGAAGTGGAATCTAAAAAAGAAGAATTGGATCAATTGCAGCAGTCTTTATCCAATACTGAACAGTCGGCATCTGCACTAGCTGGCAGTACTAGAAGATGAGAGAGACACGCTGCAGAGCCTGTTAACCTCTAAAGAATCAGAGCTGTTATCCCTGAAAAATGTGATTCAAGAAATAGAGTCTTTATTCAACCAAGAGCAAGATAAGAGAGCCACTGAGATACGGGACTTGAATGAAAGACTTGACAAAAAGTCTGCAGATGAGCAGAAGCTTTATCAGAAGATGTTGGAGGATCAATCCAATATAATTCAGGGAACAGTGGGGGAAGCAGAAAATATTATCCAGGATGCTGACCTGACAAATGTTAGAAGAACATTGCAGAATATCCTAGAATTAGGAGGTGTAGTGGATTTAAAGAGATGGCATCTACATCTGCTGCCATAGAAGATGTCAGGAAGATTGAGGAAGTTCTGCAAGTTGCAATAGTAAAAACTGAGATGGAGACTGTGCAGAAAAATGTGGCAGTGAAGAAAGTTCCAGAACTGGAATCAGAGATTTGTGCGCTACAGAAGGTTTTAGAATTGGAGAAAGCTGCCAGCATAGAGGCAGAGAAAGCAGAACCATTAAGGCAGCCAGACCATGTAACCCAAAAGCATCTGGGTACTGACAGAAAAAACTGTGATGGTGAAAACTTGGTATCCCAGTCCTCCGGTGTTAGCACAGGGAATGAAAATAACTTGAAGAATGTTGAGATGATGATATCACCAGCTCCTGTACTGTCAGAAAAGGGTTGGCACGAAAATTCTTGCAATCTATCACAGAATCGTAACATGCCTCCAGAAAGTTATGCGTATGAGAGAGAGGAGATAAGACTAGAGTATGGAAGTGGTTCTCCGGCTGCCTTACAGGTGCGGACGCATTATACAGAAACCATTCCAATATATGATGTGGCAGTTGTTAAAGACATACCAGAAAATGTAGTTTTGCGTGAGCTATTTTTTGAGGGTGTACTGTATGGCCCTTGTGCAAAAGGAGAAGATATTGCGGTACAGAGCTTGTGTATCTCAAACAAAGCGGAGAGCAAGCGGCCTATGTCTCCTAAACTTCTAAGCCTTGATGGTGATGGCAAAGTTTGCTTTGAGATGAAGGTTATGAAAAAAGTTCCCGTGATACAGTTATACTCTAAAGACATTGATGTGCATGAAGTACGTGTTAGTTGGTCTCTGAGCTCCTGTGAATTCATGATAGGTGAAGATGAATATTCTTACGGCTATTCACTAAAGGAATCAAAGTCATGCAATGGGATGGCTGAAGACTATGACGAGAAATGGGATGAAAATTATGTGATCCCCTGTATGGCGAATTGTGAAGGTGATGAAGAAAAACTTGCCTTGCACAGAATGGCCAGGATCTTGGCGTAGCAGTTAAAGTGATGAGAAACCGGAAGTGTCAAGTAACCGGAATCTGGAAGAAGAGACCGCCAGATTGGGACTTCTGGAGAGACACTGGACAGGCATACTTGGTTGAAGAGGGAATTCATCATAGGATGTCTCGTCCCATTGTAGCTCACCCCATGGGTAGTGAGCTGAGGGGGAGGGTATGGAAGTATGTGAGCCAGAGGGCGCTGTTGAGCGACCCAGACCCAGGCCAGAAAAGGCTCTCAGCCACGCCTTTATGGGGGGCGTGTAACTCCAGAGGACTGGAGTATCCTGCTTGGAGCAGGAGATGGTGGACCCAGCAGGACAGATAGATGATCCGTGCCAGGAGGGCTGAGGTCCACCGGGGACTTTTGCTAGAGTTGAGCAAGAGTCAGGCTAGCGAGGGGCTCTATGCGTGAGTTAGGGCCCTAACTGTGGCCTAGGTTTTTTGTTGTTTTGTTATGTTGCAGTTAAGCTGAATAAAGCCAGTTTTATTTTACGCCTGGACCGTCTGAAAGCTATCTTTCCGGCGCCCAGTACCACGAACCACCACTGTCCGGACCAGGAAAAGCCGCCATTTTGAGTCTATTTCCCCCAAGTTGTCACAACTTCTTACGTAAATTATTAAAGTTTGTCCACAAGTGTGAGGGTCATCCAATAATTCTACCAATAGGTTTTCATAGTATTACAGTCAAATAATTTCTTCCTAAGAAAATGCTAAATTAAACATTAAGACTAATTTTTCCATTCCTGCATTTTAGCAAAATATCTTTGTCTTGAGTCTCAAACCATTAAATTTCACCTGAACAAATCATTTGCCCTGTAATCTTTGCCCTGTATAATGGCGCCCAGCGTAACAGATAAGCAAACCCTCATTGGTCATTGATCGCACATTTAGGCTAAGACCCCACTCAGTGAATAAATGAAAAAAAAACAAACAAACAAAAAAACAAAAAAAAAAACACACAACAAACACGCTACAGAAAAGACTGCTGCGGAAACGCATCACGTTTTTTTCTGCTGCGTTTTTCACAGAAAGTTTGCAGAGTTTCTCTGTGGACTTTCTGCCTGTATTATACCTATATGGAAAACGCCAGGGTTTCCATAGGTATAATTGACATGCTTTTCTGCAATGTGTGGATGGGAGTAGTCAGAATCCTATCCACTTTGAAGGTAATGTAAAATGCAGCATCGTTTTGCTGCAGTGTTTCTGCAACGTGGGGCCCTGGCCTTAACGTGGTCCTAAAAATCATTTGTTTGCAGAACATCGTCCAATGTAAACAACAATGTAAACAACAAGACACTAGCGGAAATGTGGCGAATCTGTTCTGGCCTAAATTATTCCCACTTGCTGGACATTATAGTGTAGATTCTCACACAGTAAGGAGTGACTTAAGTGCACAGAATTTGTGGCTGAAAGTAAGCCAACTAAAAAGTGGCATCCATTTAGACAGATTTTACTTTCATACCACTTCCTATTAGGTCAGTGAAGTCTTTAGAAGCAGAGTCTGGTCGGATGCAGCGATCTCACACAGTCAATATAAAGCCAGTCTATAGTACTGGCAGAAAGTGTCCAAACATGACCAGTGTGTGTGGTGTATGTTTTATATTTTATATATATATATATATATATATATATATACACACACACATACACACACAGTGGGGGAAAAAAAAAAAAAAGTATTTAGTCATCCACCAATTGTGCAAGTTCTCCCACTTAAAAAGATGAGAGAGGCCTATAATTGTCATCATAGGTAGACCTCAACTATGAGAGATAAAATGAGAAATCATATCTAGAAAATCACATTGTCTGATTTTTTAAGAATTTATTTGCAAATTATGGTGGAAAATAAGTATTTGGTCACCTAAAAACAAGCAAGATTTCTGGCTCTCATAGACCTGTAACTTCTTCTTTAAGAGGCTCCTCTGTCCTCCACTCATTACCTGTAGTAATGGCTCCTGTTTGACATTATTATCAGTATAAAAGACACTTGTCCACAACCTCAAACAGTCACACTCCAAACTCCACTATGGTGAAGACCAAAGAGCTGTGGAAGGACACCAGAAACAAAATTGTAGACCTGCACCAGGCTGGGAAGACTGAATCTGCAATAGACAAGCAGCTTGGTGTGAAGAAATCAACTGTGGGAGCAATAATTAGAAAATGGAAGACATACAAGACCACTGATAATCTCCCTCGATCAGGGGTTCCACGCAAGATCTCACCCCATGGGGTCAAAATGATCACAAGGACGGTGAGCAAAAATCCCAGAACCGCATGGGGGGACCTAGTGAATGACCTGCAGAAAGCTGGGACTAACGTAACAAAGGCTACTGTCAGTAACACACTACGCCGCCAGGGACTCAGATCCTGCAGTGCCAGACATGTCCCCCTGCTTAAGCCAGTACATATCCGGGCCCATCTGAAGTTTGCTAGAGAGCATTTGGATGTTCCAGAAGAGTATTGGGAGAATGTCATATGGTCAGATGAAACCAAAGTAGAACTGTTTGGTAGAAACACAACTCGTTGTGTTTGGAGGAGAGTGAATGCTGAGTTGCATCCAAAGAACACCATACCTACTGTGAAGCATGGGGGTGGCAACATCATGCTTTGGGACTGTTTCTCTGCAAAGGGACCAGGACAACTGATCCGTGTACATGAAAGAATGAATGGGGCCATGTATCGTGAGATTTTGAGTGCAAACCTCCTTCCATCAGCAAGGGCACTGAAGATGAAACATGGCTGGGTCTTTCAGCATGACAATGATCCCAAGCACACTGCCAGGGCAACGAAGGAGTGGCTTCGTAAGAAGCATTTCAAGGTCCTGGCGTGGCCTAGCCAGTCTCTAGATCTCAACCCTATAGAAAACCTTTGGAGGGAGTTGAAAGTCCGTGTTTCCCAACGACAGCCCCAAAATATCACTGCTCTAGAGGAGATCTGCATGGAGGAATGGACCAACATACCAGCAACAGTGTGTGCCAACCTTGTGAAGACTTACAGAAAACGTTTGACTTCTGTCATTGCCAACAAAGGATATATAACAAAGTATTGAGATGAACTTTTGTTACTGACCAAATACTTATTTTCCACCATAATTTGCAAATAAATTCTTTCAAAATCAGACAATGTGATTTTCTGGATTTGTTTTCTCATTTTGTCTCTCATAGTTGAGGTCTACCTATGATGTCAATTACAGGCCGGCCTCATCTTTTTATGTGGGAGAACTTGCACAATTGGTGGCTGACTAAATATTTTTTTCCCCCCCACTGTGTATATATATATATATATATATATATATATATATATATATATATATATATATATTTTTGGACCACAAAGAAGACCCATTTATAGCAGGCAGAATGGTTTTATAAACTGCAGCGCTCAGCCCATCGGCCCGGTAATGAAATATTGGTCCATCCTTCTGACTGTAATGGATAAGCCCTGCTGAATTGTATAGAAATAATAAAAATGCAGGCATACAAAGGCTTGGCCAAGCTGCAGATTTAACCATTTGCCTCCCAGCACAAGCTGGTAACAAAGAAACTGGTTGAGTCACAAAAGATAGTTCATTGAATTGTGTGTTGCGGAATATGTTGACACTCCATAAATAAATAATCACAATAATGAAGATGATATGAGGACCCCCAGAGACCTCCCCTCATAAATCACTTTACGCTGAAAAGGTCTGGCAGCCATATTTTTATTACCGCTTAGTAATGAATGTTACTGTGAGGAAGATTATTAACCTGTTCCCTGCTAGAAGGGATGGAACACTTTACTTAAGGCTTTGCAGAGTTTCCCTAGAGAAGAAAAAGAAAGGGATTACAGAAGTAGAAGTAGAAGTGCTGACTTGTTACTTAAGTGCCCCACTTTTTTTGTGTTCTGCTAATTCTCTGAATTAATGCAGTAGGGTCCTGAAGTCCTATGTAACACCCCAACTGAGGACATTACAATGAGTTGTGCCAAGTGACAAACTCCTCTCTGCTACATCAATGTGATACAATGCAAGCATAAGACACAGGCATTCTATCTTTTTTTCTGCTATTTTGCCCCAAGGCCTTTTAAGGCTGTGCCAGTGTAAAAATCCAACTTACAGATGTGAGCGGAGGTGATCACGCATGGTCAGTGCATCTCGTGTTAACCCTAGGTGTCCCTGGATGTGGGCAACTCTTTTTTCCCCCTGACTCTTCTTCCTGTTCACCCTTCACCCTGAGTCGTCCCAGGCCAATAAGCAGGCGTGCTGGAAATTTGGTTAGTCTCCAACGTTCAGTAATACTTTCCTGCAGTATGTCCCCCCCTCTTCTCTGTCCTCCCTCTGTACACCAGCGTAATAACTGGGATCATATTACATGGCTGCCTGACATCCCTCTCCAGCAGTCGGTTGGAAAGGAGGAGGAGATCAGGCTGACACGGAAGTATTGCAACTTGATGGCCTGCCTTCCTCCAGAACTTTACAAGCAGCATGCACAGGCAGATGTAGCAGAGCCGCATCTATCATTTAACTCTTTGGGAAGGCTGACTGTACAGTGACTAATGTCAGGCAGTAACCTGCAGTCCTATGTAAAAGCACAGATACATAATATACCACCAGGAGTTTGTCAGATGATAGATGAGCTCTGCTACATAATGGTTACTAAGCATTTACAGGAACACCAACAGAGAATCCCTGCACCTTATAGAAAGAGGTGCTGCTAATGTACCATATGCAAGGCAAAATGGTGACCATGGCCTCAGTTATCTGTAGAAAAACTAACGCTAGGTGCACACTAGCATTCGGGTTTCTGTCGTTCGGGTCTGCATGGGGACCCTTTCCACTTAAAATGTGGTTACACGTGGAAACCCACAGACGCCATAGACCAGGGGTAGGCAACCTTTTTTTGTTCAGCGTGCCGATTTTAATTAAAAAAATCAAAGATGAGGTACTCGGAGTGCCGAGCAATAATTGTAAGTCTGACGACCCCTAAACTAAAGTCATATACCACAAACCATATCACAGAAGTGCTGCCACCAGATACTTTAGGACACATGCGTTTACTGCTATTTCTTGGGACACATCTGTACTTTTCCATTAGTAGCAATGAAAGTACATGTGCAGCCCCCAATTAGTGTTAAATGTATGTGTCCAGGAGCACCGTATGGCGGCATCCTTATGGTGAAAACACACTATGTATCTGGATACAGCTATATTCTTAGGCCACTGGAACTTTTACTTCGATGTAAAACTGGTGCATTTTTGCACAAAAAAAAAAAAAAAAAAAAAACACAAAGCCTGAGTTTTCTGTGCAAAAACACATCCTTAATACAGAAAACACACCGCTATACAGAATAATGTCCCATAGTGGTCCCTGCACACGGTATTATGTCCCACAGCCATAGCAGTCCCTGCACACAATATTATGTCCCGTAGCAGCCCCTGCACACGGTATTATATCCCATAGCAGCCCCTGCACATGGTATGTCCCATAGCAGCCCCTGCACATGGTATATGTCCCATAGTGGCCCCTGCACATGGTATTATATTCCACAGCGGCCCCTGCACACGGTATTATGTCCCATAGCGGCCCCTGCATGTGGTATTATATTCCATAGTGGCCCCTGCACACGATATTATGTCACATAGCGGCCTCTGCACACGGTATTTGTCCCATAGCGGTCCCTGCACACGGTATATGTCCCATAGCAGCCTCTACACACGGCATTTGTCCCATAGTGGTACCTGCACACGGTATTATGTCCCACAGCGGACCCTGCACACGGTATTATATTCCATAGTGGCCCCTGCACACGGTATTATGTCCCATAGCGGCCTCTGCACACGGCATTTGTCCCATAGCGGTCCCTGCATGCGGAATTATGTTCAATAGTGGCCCCTGCACATGGTATATGTCCCATAGTGGCCCCTGCACACAGTATTATGTCCCATAGTGGCCCCTGCACATGGCATTATGTTCCATAGCGGCCCCTGCACATGGTATTATATTCCATAGTGGCCCCTGCACACGGTATTATGTCCCATAGCGGCCTCTGCACACGGCATTTGTCCCATAGCGGTCCCTGCACGCGGAATTATGTTCAATAGTGGCCCCTGCACATGGTATATGTCCCATAGTGTCCCCTGCACACAGTATTATGTCCCATAGCAGACCCTGAACACGGTATTATGTTCCATAGTGGCCCCTGCACATGGTATTATGTTCCATAGTGGTCCCTGCACACGGTATTATGTCCCATAGCGGACCCTGCACATGGTATTATATTCCATAGTGGCCCCTGCACACGGTATTATGTCCCATAGCGGCCTCTGCACACGGTATTTGTCCCATAGCGGTCCCTGCACACGGTATTATGTCCCATAGCGGCCTCTGCACACGGTATTTGTCCCATAGCGGTCCCTGCACACGGTATTATGTTCAATAGTGGCCCCTGCACACGGTATATGTCCCATAGTGGCCCCTGCACACGGTATTATGTTCAATAGTGGCCCCTGCACACGATATATGTCCCATAGCAGCCTCCGGACATGTCATTATGTCCCATAGCGGCCTCTGCACACAGTATTTGTTCCATAGTGGCCCCTGCACACGGTATTATGTCCCATAGCGGCCCCTGCACATGGTATTATATTCCATAGTGGCCCCTGTACACGGTATTATGTTCCATAGTGGCCCCTGCACACGGTATTATGTTCCATAGTGGCCCCTGCACATGGTATTATATTCCATAGCGGCCTCTGCACACGGTATTTATCCCATAGCGGTCCCTGCACACGGTATTATGTTCAATAGTGGCCCCTGCACATGGCATTATGTCCCATAGCAGCCTCTGCACACGGCATTTGTCCCATAGTGGTACCTGCACACGGTATTATCTCCCACAGCGGACCCTGCACACGGTATTATGTTCCACAGTGGCCCCTGCACACAGTATTATGTTCCATAGTGGTCCCTGCACCTCCCTGCACACGATATTATGTCCCATAGTGGCCCCTGCACATGGTATTATATTCCATAGTGGCCCCTGCACACGGTATAATGTCCCATAGCAGCCTCTGCACATGATATTTGTCCCATAGCGGTCCCTGCACACGGTATTATGTTCAATAGTGGCCCCTGCACACAGTATATGTCCCATAGTGGCCCCTGCACACAGTATTATGTCCCATAGCGGCCCCTGCACATGGCATTATGTCCCATAGAGTTCTCTGCACACGGTATTTGTCCCATAGTGGTACCTGCACACGGTATTATGTCCCACAGCGGACCCTGCACACGGTATTATGTTCCATAGTGACCCCTGCACACGGTATTATGTCCCATAGCGGCCCCTGCACACGGTATTATGTCCCATAGCGGCCCCTGCACACGGTATAATATTCTAACCTTTATAATATTCCAATTTGTGCCACTCACTAGCTATTATAGAGCATAATAAGTGGAGGGCGAAGAGAGGTGACAAACATTAAAAAACAATGTACTCACCATTCCTGTGCTCCACAGCCGCTCTGTTCTCTTCGGGCGCTTCTCCCTGTAGTCGGCTACCACTCATTGGGTCTCAGGGGTCACGTTGCGTCATTATGCGTAATGACGCCAGACGGAGAAGTGACACCTGTCAGCTGACTTCAGGCAGAAGCGTCCGAAGAGCACAGAGCTGCCGCGGAGCGTGGAATTGTGAGTAACATAGTTTTTTTTTATCTTTGATCACCTTCCCGGGGGCTGCACTTATTGTACTCTGGGGTCTGAAGAGACCCCAGAGTATAATAATAGCAGTTTCGTTTCGGCCGTGTTTGGTCCGATCGGAACTGCTGGGTGAGGACTCGGGCTGCCGTGCCAGGGAAATAAGCCTGCCATAGACTATAATGGGGTCCACTGGGTTTCTGCCCGATTTCTGGCGGTTTTAGATTGAAACTGGCATAGAGAAATGTCCTCCTTACATTACTTTTCTCTCTGCCAATTTTAAGCAGATTCTGCGGCGGCGTCTCCAACAAAGGCTCCAAAGTGTAAATCCAGCCTTAGCAGTAAAGCTGGGTTCAGTAGACCATGTAATGTGTATGGGGACAAAGGGGGAGATTGAAATCCAGTTGTCTGATCCATTTGTTCTTGGGTAGATACACCACCCTTTGACCCCCTCTCCCTGTTGAGTACACATACATGTCTTGGCTGGATAGCTGTTCATAAACAGTATGGTCCGAGTAAGTGTCCAATTTGCCTGCAGCACCACCACCAAACTAAAGGACAAGACAGGTCTTGCAGAGCAAAATATGTGTTTTTGTAGACACTCATTCTGAGCAGAGGACCCGCCTCTATTAAAGGGGTTGGACCAAGTTTTTAAGTCAATGCTTGTCCGCTATTGATATTCTTTGAGACATTCTGAATGAAATGATTAAAAATTGAGCCAGAATGACAGCAAATGAAACTACATAAGCAAGTGTATAGTAGTGTATCAAGCTAGAGAGCTAGAAAATACAAAGTGTACAGTTATGTATGAAAAGGAGAGGCTAATACCAGAAGAAATTAGCTTAGTTGCTCACCTTGCTGGGAGTGGAGTAACGATCGCGGTCGCAGGGGGTGCGACTATGATAGCGGTCGGGGAAAGCCTGGTTCCACGACTGCTATACATACTGTTATTTGAAAGGGGCCCTAACATATTGCCAGGCACCTTTCCAATAGATGTCAGCCCAGGGGAGGTGACCGAAAATAATACATACGCTTACCTCTCCTGAAAACAGTGTTCTCTCCGGCACTCTTCCGTCATGTGACTGAGGACTGTGATTAGGCCCCAGCGGTCACATGGGGCGTGGCCGCGTAATGACATCAGTGTGTCCAATCACAAGCCTCAGCAGCGACATCGGAAGAGGGCCTGAAGGCGGCAGGATGGAGCGAGGATGCTAAGGAAAAGTAAGGCAAGGTGAGTATGAATGTTTGTTATTTTTAATCACCTTCCCTGGGCCTCTGATTATTATATTCTGGGGTCTGAGGAGACCCCAGAGTATAATAATAGCACCGAAGCGGAGGGGGGCTGTTGGGAGCATATAATACTGTGCGGGGGCCACTGTGGAGCATATACTACTGGGTGGGGGCTACTGTGGGGAGCATATACTACTGGGTGGGGGCCACTGTGGGGAGCATATACTACTGTGTGTGGGGGGGAGCAGTGTGGAGCATATAATGCTTTATGGGGGCCACTGTCGAGCATATTATACTGTTTGGGGTCCCATAACCGCCACTATCAAGAATTTGCTGTAGGGAAGGGGTAGGGGGCCCTGGACAAAAGTTTGCACCGGGGCCCACAAGACTTTAGTTTCGCCACTGACAACAACCATCAGGATAGGTGCAGCAGTTTCCAAGGTATCGCCAGAACAGACACCAGCAAAAAGACATCATTGGAAAAGAAGAGAAACAATACTAGGACAGGACTTCTATCTCAGCATTCACTCCACTGTCCAGGTATGTAATCTTCTGTGCAAGGGTACTGCATGGACACTGATATATGGCAGGAATCTTTATGTCAGACTATTAACTGTGGATTATAGGGAGTGTCCAGCCCCAACTACATAGGTCAGCTGTATGTGATGTGTGGGGGTCCGACACCCAAACACCCCACAGATCCAGGTGCCTAAAGTTACAATAATGGAAGGGGAGCGCATGCAGGCTGTTCATATTCAAGTAATAGGTACAGTGCTGCAATTCCCCAGAACCACCGCTATGCAGAGGACAGGGCTGCAGCACCTATTACTGAAATAAGACCAGCCTGCACACGCTCCAGTCCACTAGCAGCTTCTGGCACCTGGAGACTGTCAGAATAGCTGACCTTTGCAGGGTCTGGGTGTCAGACCACCACAGATCACATACTGGTGATCTGTCCTCTGGAGAGGTAATCATTATGAAAAATCCATTTGAGGCTGGAGAACCCATTTTAATGTGACTTTTGTTATACCCTATGGGAAAAACACTGTAAGCAAACAAAGCTGCGAATGCCAAGAAGGTGACAATTTATTCCTTATAGGAGATAAAAGTTGCATTGGTCGCCTGGCTGTTGCTAATGCAAAAATGACGGGCCAGGGCATCTGGCCCTGTAGTCTTATAGTGGACCAATATGCTTACCTGCACTTACTCATCCCTAGTGACAGACTCCCTTTAAGATGCAGTGGCAAGAACAGAAGATTGAGTCTGTCCCAAAACCTTTGAGGAAATGTTCATGCTCATGCAGATTTAGATTTTGTGTGTGTAATAACCAGGCAGACCCAATTATAGTCTATAGCAGGGGCAGGCAACCTTTTTTGTTCGGCGTGCCGATTTTAATTAAAAAATCAAAGATTAGGTACTCGGAGTGTCGGTCAATAATTGTAAATCTGACGACCCATATACTAAAGTCATATACCACAAACCATAACACAGAAGTGCTGCCACCAGATGCTTTAGGACACATGCACTTACTGCTATTTCCTGGGACTCACCTGTACTTTCTGATTAGAAGCAATGAAAGTACATGTGCAGCCCGTTATTAGTGGTAAACGTGTCCAGGAGCACCGTATGGCAGCATCCTTATGGTGAATACACACTATGTATCTGGATGCAGGTATATTCTTAGGCCACTGTAAAATAAAATAAAAAAAAAACAAAAAAAAGCCTGAGTTTTCTGTGCAAAAACACATCCTTAATACAGAAAACACACCGTTATACAGAATAATGTCCTATAATGGTCCCTGCACATGGTATTATGTCCCACAGCCATAGCAGTCCCTGCACACGGTATTATGTCCCATAGCGGCTCCTGCACATGGTATTATGTCCCATAGCGGCTCCTGCACATGGTATATGTCCCATACCGGCCCCTGTACACAGCAATATGTCCCATAGCGGCCCCTGCACATGGTATATGTCCCATAGCGGCCCCTGCACACGGTATAATATTCTAACTTTTATAATATTCCAATTTGTGACACTCACTAGCTATTATTATACTATGCGGTCTCGTCAGACCCCAGAGTATAATAAGTGGAGGGCGAAGTGAGGTGACAAACATTAAAAAAAACTTTAAGTGGACCTGAAGAACAGAAACCCGAAAGCTAGTGTGAACCTAGCTTAAGATGCAGCAAATGTAAGGGACAGCATAGTACAGATCCACTTTTCCATTAGCACAAATAAAAAAAAAAAATAAATGGAATTTGGCGTCTACTTCCCATCACCTAATTGCCTTGTCTGAATTGTTGACAGGGAAGAGAGAAGCGATCAGGGTGTTTATGGCTACAGCACAGCCGAGTCAGTGCTAGGTTTCCCATGAACATAACCAAATTTGTAGACAATTAATAAACATTTTGCAGAGTTTTACAGATTTTCTGTAAATGTAAAGAATTAAATATTCTACAGAGTTTTAAAAAATTTTTTCTAACCATCTTAGTGGTGACAATCTTTTATCCTGTTCGGTTGCCAATGGATAGGATCATGAATGCAGCAACTTTCTATGGTCTAGCACTTGTCAAGAACCCAGCCACGATTTCCTTATTGTGGCCAGGTTATCTTCTTGTGCACGCACTGTCCTGACCAGATACCCTACCCACCATTAGGAAATCATGGCTAGGTTTCTGACTAGTGCCAGACCATAGAAAGTTTATGGTCATCGGCAACCAAACAAGACAACAGACTGTCACCACTAAGATGTTTAGAGAAAATCTATAAAACTCTACAAAAGTGTTCATATTTGTAAAAATGTTTAAACTTTTTTAAAACACAAAATAAACAAGAACAAGTACAATAGACCAACACTGTGTCCAACTGGTGTAGTAGGATAGAGGGCCTTGCCCGTAAGGACTTACAATCTGTGAAGGAAGGGGGAGTTTGGAGAAAGCTGTTCAGATGATAGTGTGGTGGCATCAGGGTTAATGAAGGTTGTAGGCTTTCTTGCGTTGATTCTTCAGGGTCCTCACAAGGTTGTTATTGTGAGGGGCAGTCTTGTGTGTTGTGGTAGTGAGTATAGGACAAGTATTTGAGGCGGTTGTGTGAAGAGCAGACAACAGCATAGCAAAGGAGGCAGTCTTGAGAGGATCAGAGATTATGTAGCGGGAGATTACATTATAAAAAGTATGGAGGGGACAGGTTGTGGACGGCCTTGTATGTCAGGGTTAACATTTCAAACTATTTGTTGGGCAATGGGCAGCCAGTGTAGGAATTGGTAAGTGGGAAAGGACAATCAAAAAAAAACCAAGAAGGGTAAATGAAATGGTCACTAATTTTTAGACAACTTAGTCTCATTTAATAGAGCATATGATTCTGAACAAAAATGTAATGCATATAATATTTATAAATGTTGCTGCTTTCTACCTGAAAAACCTCTCTAATGTTCCTGCCACTAGGAGTCTCCCTTCTAGCTAATTTGCAGTTCACTGCTTGTTACTAGGGAAGTCTTGTCCATAGATATATTAGGTAAGCCAGTCTTCTTCGCAGTAAATTGTTGAAACTGAGCATTCTGTAGCATCTCACAGCTTACAATGTAAGAAAAATCTACCCATGTCCTTTTATCTACTTCTGGCTGCGTGTGTGACTACAGATGGGATATTATTCACAAACAGCAAGCAGCTTTACTGACTGTGCTTACAGATTGCTCTTTTCCAGTGTCAGGGATCTTATAGGCTGTATCATGCCTTCATGTATTTGCAGTCCAGTGTTCCCGAATATCCTATATTATGCTAACTTAGTCTTTAGGCTATTTCTTTGCTATTGTGGTGTTAATCCTGGCAGAATTACATGTCAGTGAACTAGTAATGGATAAAGGAGGGGGACAGACTGCTCTTTAATTGTACAGACCCCCTGCCTCAGAGACAAATGTAAAATGTGCTGCAGCCATAATGTGATTATTAGCAACAGACTATTAGCAACTGATATGAAACCATATATGAAGGGTTATACAGTTATGAAATATCTGCTTGCTGGGTAGTTTCTTTTAACTTTTCATGAAAACTCAGGTACCCAGGTATTTTTTAAGTGAGCATCAGAGTTGAGGGGAGTGAGAGTATTTGCTGGGAGGACACAGAGAAAGGTGTTGCAGTAGTCTAAGTGGGAGATGAGGGCATGGGCTTTGCATTTTTGTAGTTTCAGGAATGAAGAAAGAGCGAATCTGATGGATGCTTTTGAGTTGGAGGTGACATGAGGTGTTAAGGGCGTGGATATGAGGCTTGAAGGACAAGGTAGAATCAAAAGGTAACAAGCTTGTGGGACTGGGGTACGTGTGGGGTAATTAGTCTACAAATTTAAATAGGATTATGTTTCTAGGAAAACTCCTTTAAAGGGAGTCTATCATTGGGGAAACATGTTTTTAACTGAAGCAATGTTGGAATAGCCTTTATAAAGGCTATTCTACTCCTACTTTACTTTTCTTCTCCTCGCGGCTGTTTCTCAAAAAAAAACATTTTATTCTCATCTGTAAATTATGCTCAGGGAGCAACGGGGGGAGTTCCCCAATTGCTCCAAGCACTTCGTGTCATCGCCGCAACCCGCCTCCAGCGCTGCTTTTTCACGCCCCCTGCATCTTCTACTGTTCATCATGCATCTGCTTTCTCCGTCGGCCATTTTTCTGAAGTACACTGGTGTAAGAAACCAAACAAAAATGGCCGACGGAGCATCCTCCGTCTGAAATCAAAGTGGCTCCGGCGGCCATTTTTGTTTAGTTTCTTACACTAGCGTACTCCAGAAAAATGGCCGACTGAGCAAGAAGCAGATGCAAGATGAACAGAAGATGATGCAGGGGGCGTGAAAAAGCAGCGCTGGAGGTGGTTTGCGACGATGACACGGAGTGCTCGGAGCACAGGGGGAACGCCCCCGCTGCTCCCTGAGCATAATTTACATATGAGAATAAAATGGTTTTTTTGGACAAACGGCGACGAGGAAAAGAAAAGTAAAGGTAGGAGTAGAATAGCCTTTATAAAGGCTATTCCAACACTGCTTCAGTTAAAAACATGTTTCCCCAATGACTGAATCCCTTTAATTTAAGAAGGATAATGCACTAACTGATAACTGGCTTTCTCTTATTACAGGCTGTGGGGTAACCTGAAAAACCGCTCAGCCAGCAATAAGGAACTAGTGGATAGCAACACAACAGCACAAACAAGCTACACAAGGTTTGATTGTTGTCTGTTGCCATACACACACATAAGCCTTTACATAAACTGTAGACACAGAACTATAGGAAATTTGGAAACAAAACAAAATTGCTGCTTTTACACTTTAAATGTGTAAACAGGAAGTTATACAGAAAATCTACCCCAGTTCCTGACTCGTGTGGATTTCTATTCTGGCGCATGGGTGTACACCCGATTTATTAAGAAGCTGAAGTCTCTTGATAATTCAGGAGTAGATCGCACCAGTTGGGGCCTCTATTAAGACTGGAGTAGGAAAACCAATCTTTATAAATCCCCCTCCTCCATTCTCTGTATTGAAGAGGCTTCTTTAAACATGTGTGACAAGATGAAGGCCACATGGAATTTCAATTCCCTTGTGCAAGATGTCATTTAGGGCCACACAGAGTTTGTCGAGCAATGTACATGCACAGTGAGCCGCTGAACTCCAAAACTCATCTTATCAAACACCTGAACGTAGCAACATATGACATGGAGAATACCGGGTTTAGGATGCTATACCCAAGCAGCATGAAACACAATGGGGAGATTTACATAGCAAGGAGTGCCAGAATTCCATCCCAAATTTCATCAGAAAAAGACCCTTGTACATGCTGTGCACCAAACCTAATACTGGTTTTAGGCTAAGACCCCAAGTAGCGAGCTGCAGCTAAAAAACGCTGTGGAAAAGACCACGGCGGAAACACATTGCGTTTCTTTACACAACGCTTTTCACAGAAAGTGTGCAGAGTTTTCCTCTGCGGACTTTCTGCCTCTATTATACGTATATGAAAAACACCAGCATTTCCATTGGTATAATTAACACGCTATGATTTACAAAAACGCAACGGTTTTGGGAATCACAGCATTTCCACTGCATATATTTTTTTCTGCAATGTGTGGATGGAATTAGCCAGAATCCCATCCACTTTGCAAGTACTGTAAACCGTTGCGATTTTTGCCGCAGCATTTCTGTCACAGCCAAATCGCATTTTCGCAATGTGGGGCTTCAGCCTTAGACACTATTGCACCTCACTATGGCCGGGGGATTAATCAAATTAATTTTATTAATTCATCCTGAGCATTTCAGACGATACTGCTTTTTAACAAAATCGTCTAATTTGATTTTCCCGACGTCCACCGTAATTGTATGGCGGATGCCCGGACTTTAGATAGGACACCTGTGTCAGGAGCTGAGCGGGTGCCATGGCCGCAGGGTCTCTCCTGTTTCAGACAGAGGAGACCGGGTGATAATGCCTGCAATCAGACATATCTATGATAGCAGGCACTTAATCCCTTCAGCTATTGTGGTCAGAAGTAACCCGGTCCCAGTTCTGCCATAGACAAAGGTATAACTATATGGGGTCCTGAGGGGCCTCTGCCACATAAAATATACCACTATTCTAAATGGCACAAGGTAGGTTGGAGCCACATTACAGATTTTGCAATAGGGTCTAGAAGCTTCAAGTTACGCCTCTGGCCATGGTATATAACTATTCAGGCATGCCTCCAAAAAAAAAAAAAAAAAAATTTTTAAAAAGGTTCTAAAAGTGGATATAGATCTGTATATTTAAAAAAAAAAAAAAAAAAAAGTGAAAAAGTCAAGTCACACTCCCCCTTCTCTACAATAGGTATAAAAGTAAATAAAACTGAATAAAAATACATTAGGCATCCCTGTGTCAGAAAATGCCCAAACTAGAAAAATCAAAATTGAATTATCCCATATGGCGATTGCTGTGGCAAGAACAAAACAAAAACAAAAACAAAAAAAAACCCAAAAAAAACAAAACAAAAAAAACAAAAACACATGGCTCACCACGCATCCTCCATCACTGCAGTCGCCCACAGCCCGTTCAGCTAGCGATATATATATTCCATGCAGGTTTTCTTCTCCCACCACCGGCTATGATCGAAAGTTTCCTCACTGTGGTTAATAGTTGGGTGGTAGGACAAGAAAGCTACATCAAATGGATCAGACTGTTCCCAACAAAGATATCTAACAAGAGTCACCAAAGTTATCACTGTTGTGCTAATTCCGTTGCCTTTTCTACCTGTCTCAACTAAGGCTGGGTTCACACTACAGTTAATGATTATTTTTATGATGGTTTTCTCCTATCAGTCAATTGAGCAGCACTCTCTTCAGCCTGCAGGTGTCAGTATAGATATTTCCATCTACAAACTTGACAAGGACTGAAGTTGTACTGTTTGCTTACTACAGAAAGAATATTCCATCAAGTATTTCAATGATTCTGTAGATTCAAGACCTGTCACCAATCTTGACATGTTTGTTTTAGTAAATAACTGTTTTGCCCATGAAACTATAATTCTGGAGGATCTTTCCTTAACTCAGTGTTCTGCCATCCCTGTGTTATTCCTCCTGGAAATTTTTTGCAATTGACAACTGGGTGTTACAAGTTTGGGGTCTCCCTACAAAGTTTGGCCCTATCAAATCAGGGATGTCAATGCCAGACTGTGATGAGCTACACCATTTTATAAATGTCAAGGAGGAATTACAGAGGAACAACACAATGTAAACCTATGAGGACTTGTTATTTCATGCAGAAAACAGACATTTCAGGAGAGAGGATGGGTCTTTAGAAGCCAGACCTTGAGCGCTGATCTCATAGAATAAATTTTAGCAGTTTTTATTAACAGTTTATTTTCAGTCACAGATAATAATGTTGTTACAGTGGCTTGATCAAGGCTTGTCTCTGTCATACTCTGCCATTATCAGGGTCGCTCCCTTAATATTTCTGTGAAGTTCTTTTTTCTAAGTGGTAACAATTAGCATATGTTCAAACAGTGGAAATGGAAGAATTTCAGGCGTACATCCGCCTCAGATTCCTCTCCCAATTACGCCCCTACGGCATCAAAAAGCCGAAGCAGAGCGACTCAAACCACAGGTTCTGCAGCTTAAAGGGGTATTCCCACGAACATAACTATTTTTTAATTTGTAGATAATTAAAAGTTAAACATTTTTGCACATGTAAGTAATTAAACATTTTGCAGAGTTTTAAAGATTTTCTCTAAATATCTTGTGGTCACAAGTTGTTGTCTTGATTGGTTGCCAATGGATACGACCATGAATATAGGACCTTTCTAAGGTCAGAATCAGTCATGACTTCCTTATTGTGGCCAGGATATCTTCTCATACATGTAGTGTCCCTGCCTGATAACCCAGCTACAATAAGAAAATCATGGCTGGGTTCCTGACAAGTCCCAGACCATAGAAAGTTTCTGCATTTGTGGTCGTATCCATTGGCAACCGATCAGGAAAACATATGTCACTACTAAGATAGTTAGAGAAAATCTTTAAAACTCTGCAGAATTTTTAACTACTTATATTTGCAAAAATGTTTAACTTTTACTTATCTACAAATATAGATATGATTATGTTCATGAGAATACCCCTTTAATCCGCTGTAGAACCCGTGGCAAGATCAAGCAGAGCGCTGATATTTCCGCCTCAAAGTCAGAACCATAATCCCACGTTGCGGAAAAGCTGTTTCTTTTTTTTTTGTTTCAGATTTTGCTGCATTTTTTGAACCAAAGCCAGGAGTGGATTTAACATAAGGGAGAAGAAGAAGTAGCACATATCCCATTTCTTTACAAGCCAATCTTGAGTTTGGCTAAAAAAAAACAAACAAAAAAACACTGCTTTTCCGCAATGTGGGGCCTTAGCTTTAAAGAGGACCTTTCACATCCTCATCAATGTGCGGTATTATATACCGCTAGAAAGTCAACAGTGCGCTGAATTCAGCGCATGGTCGGCTTTCCCGGTATGTGCCCTGGTGCTGAAGATATTGGTGTCATTAATTTCAGCACCGATAACTCCCCACTGTCAGAAGGGCGAGTCCCCGTATCTCCAGCACCACAGCGTAAACCGGGAAAGCCGACAGTGTGCTGAATTCAGTGCACTGTCTGCTTTCTAGCGGTAAATAATTCCACGCTTCGATGAGGACGTGAAAGATCCTCTTTAAAGTGTAAATTCCTCTAAACTTTGTACAGTATAGTGGTACAGACAACTACATGGAGCTGCTTAAAACCTGCCTAACAGGGATTGCAGCAAATGGAAAGGTGACCGCACATGTGCATCTCTCTCCATTCTTTTCTAGAGGAGTTCTAAAAACAACAGAACGCGTTTATTCAGCTATTTTTCGGACTACCTTAGAAGTGAATGGAAAGACCTGTAGACACAGCCACTTCCTTCCAATTACAGTAGTCAAAGGAGGAGGGTCTCAGAGTTGGAACCTGCATCTATAAACCGCTTATGGTATATCCTGTATAGTATAAATGTTTAATATGGGAAAACCCTTTTAGGCTTAGGTCACACATTGTGGAAAAGCTGCGGGTTCCATAACCTATTTTGATGCAGTTTTTTGAGCCACAACCAAGTTAGCAGAGTGGAGAAGTAGAAGTCCTTCCTACATATGTACCACTCTTTTTGATGCTACTCTTGGTTTTGGCTCAAAAAAATGCAACAAAAAAAATCTAAACATCTTTTCTGCAACATGCAGCCTCAGCTTTGCTTTCCGTCACCAAGAAAGAAGGACTGAATCACAACCACAAAAAAAATAAAAATAAACCACACACCACACAAATCTTTGGATCACAAATAAGACCAGTCTTTTAACTAGAAAATAAATATCCCTTTAATGCCAACATAATAAAAGTGCAACTCCATTTACCTTTCCTTGTGAAGCCACATACGGCCTGTCATGGATGTTGAGGTGATTGGACATCAGTGGATTCCATGTATTTAGTTGCTGACTTTGATGCTGAGAATTGAGCAGATCATTTGGGATATTTATCTGTGGTTGCTCAATGTGAGTCTCTGTGCCAGGATGATTTAGGACAGTGTGACCTGGACCAGAGCCATCTTGAGAATATGATGCATCATCAAAATGTGGCAAGAGATCTTCCTGCAACAAATCCACTGGATCAAGTCCAGTAAACGGCTCAGACTGAGAATCTACTTGCTGCAGCAGGTTGTCTTCCAAAGGAGAAAAACCATTGCTCTCCAAATGATCATTAAAGTGGCTCAGCCGCACAGAGGGGCCATCTTGAGATGGGAAGTTAATGGTCATGGGAGACATCTTTGTTCCATTGTAGTTACCCTGAGGATGTGAAGAATGCACCATCTGGAAATCACTAGAATGCAGTTGTTCACTAGGGTTCAATACGTGTTGACTAGGTTCCTGTTTGGCTCCCAAATCTGAAAACCCTTGACTTTCGGTGAAATCAGACAAAGAATGTGTAACATGGTTTAGGTGATTGTTGGAGAAGGGATAATGAGAAGAAAAGGATGAGGCAGCATTCACAGAACATGGTGCCGGAGAGTGGCTATCAAATGCACTATCATGCTGGGTTGCAACCGGATTGCCGCAGAAGTGCAATGATGTTGATGTTGATTGAGAAAACTGCTGTAAAGGCAAAGCATCTTGTGGCGCTGTGTTATTGACCATAGGCATTTGTTGGGCATTAGAAGTCCTATGGGGTAAAGACACATTAACATCCATGAACGTTTTTGGTTGATTCAAAGTTTCCTGACCTGTGTTCAAACTGTTCCTATTGTGCTGCTGTGGTATAGAGACCTGCTGTTGCTCGCTGGTCTGAAACAAGGCAAAATCATGGTGCGTTACAAATCCTTTACTTTGCTGCATAGTCTGAGAGTGTCCGTGTTGTTGGCTGAATGGGGAGCCATTCTGATTTGGGATAGTTGTGGCAGTTTGGTGACCCCACATGGGGCTTCCATCGTCGGCAAACATGCCATTGCCTTGGCTTGCAGGATGTATTGGAGAGCAGCTGAATTGTGATCGTGGAGACAAAACACTTTCAACTGGACTGTTGTATGACCGGCTTACTTGGTGCAATTTAATGGAATCAAACTGGTTAAGCGCATCAAACTCATTGAGTTTCTGGTGAGTTTGAGTGTCCTGCACATGGTTTAAGGAGTCAACATGGAGGGGTTCAAACTCCGCACCGAGGTTCAACTCATCAACCAGGGACACGGGATCATGTTGAGCAAAGGCATCATCAGACAGACCCAATGTATCATCAAAGAGGTGTGCATCATCAAAAAAATCCATCATGGGATCAGTCATATTGATAGTCTTAACTGCTAGGAGAGCTTCATTAAGAACTGCTTACGTCAGGACCCAAGCCATGGTGGAGTGAATCCTCCGAAGGGGATATTAGACATGATTACATTATTAGATCATTAGCCTGGAGGAGAAAGAAAAGACAGAATTAGTACAGAGGCTTATTGTATAGACACAGAGTTAGGACTCCACAGCGTTGACACTTCTTTTTCCCTACACGGAAAATTGTGGTATTTACTATAATAATAATAATAATAATAATAATAATAGTCCTTTAATAGTCCCACAGTGGGGAAATTCAGTAAGATGGAGATTTTACGGAGACTAGCAAGACTGTGGAGCCATTACACTTCATTTTTGAACTACAATTTACAGAGCTACACAAAATGTTGAGTAGCTAAAAACTTTATGTTGTATTGATTTTGCTTTTTTATTTGTTGTAAAGTAAAAGTAGAAACTCTACTGGTTTATCTTTATTCTACAGAGTTGTGTGAGCAAGAAACCTGGCCAGACTGAGTAAAGGTCCTTTCACATGGACAGGCAGATTATATGTAACCAGTGTTGTTCAGTGCTATAGAAAGTCGATCGGCATTCATTTACTAACATTTATCCATTGGAGTTTATTTCGGACAAATGATTGTTTGCTCAGTCTCATACATTTCTTTAACATTATTGCCAGTGCTTTCTCCTTACATTAGGTGATGTGCTGCCGATAAGCCTCTGATGGCAGGTGATAAGGGTCTGACTGATACCACTGATCACGAGAATGGGGGTCCTATGTCCCTCATAGGAGTGGCATATCCACGACCATCAATCCAAAGTCTATGAGACTGCCAATGATACGCTAGTTATACTTAGCTATCTCTGTCAGTCCTATAGGAGCAGTAGTGTGCATGTGCCAGCGTTCCTCCATACATGTAATAAGCAGCAACTCTGGGATAAAACGTTTAAAATATAAATTCAGCTAGATTTCGGTTTTCAGAAAGCGCTGTGTTATGGAAGCTGAGGCTTGGGCTACATGTACACGTTCAAGTGTTCCATCCAAGGGGGCATCTGATGGTCTGTTCTGTTCCAATGAAAATAGAGCAAAAATCCTGCTCCGTTTCATTGGAACTGAACAAATTGGAAGCCCCCAGAGAGGCAAGTACATCACGGAATGGACTGAGTATATCACCCGGGTGTATTCAACTGGACTGAGATATATATATATCTGTATGTATATAAATATTGTGAGTATGTGAGCCAGAGGGTGCTGTTGAGCGACCCAGGCCCAGGCCAGAAAAGGCTCTCAGCCACGCTTTTGAGTGGGGGGCGTGTAACGCCAGAAGTCTGGCGTATCCTGCAGGGAGCAGGAGATGGTGGACCCAGCTGGACAGATAGACGGTCTGTGCCAGGAGGGCTGGGGTCCACAGGGGACTGTTGCTGGAGCTGAGCAATAGTCAGGACAGTTAGGGGCTCAAGGAGTCAGTTAGTGCCCTAACTGTGGCCTAGGTTTTTTGTTGTTTTGTTATGTTGCAGTTAAGCTGAATAAAGCCAGTTTTATTTTACACTTGGACCGTCTGAACGCTATCTTTCCGGCGCCCAGTACCACGAACCACCGCTGTCCGGACCAGGAGCCTGCCGCCATTTTGAGTCTAATTCACCAAGTTGTCGCAATATATAGATACATACATACACATACAGATGTAGAAGAGTTAAACTTCTGCAATTGATTAAACTGCTGCAGTGTTATAGATTATTGAAGAAGACCACAAAAACCAATGAAAAGTCAAAAAGTCATTAAAAATGTTTTTCCAATGCCTTTTCATTTGTTTTTGTTGTCTTCGGTGATGAGATCGGGTTAACTCATATATATACACACACACACAACATACATACATACACACACATACACACACACACCCACAAATAGACACTGTGTTATCATCTATTCCAAAGCCATGAATGTAAATGAGTGAAGATATATTATACTATATATCCTGCGCTGCACTGGAGCGATTTCTACATGTTTTCATGCTCAAGTATATGGGTTATCTTGCCAAGTGCGTTGACCAGCTGCAGAAGGATGGCTGTTTCATAAAGAATGTTCAGGAAAGATAAAAATTTCATTTCATGACTGGGCACTACTAAGATAGAAGTTCAAAATAAACTATTTTTTAAGAAAATAAACTAAAACATTGAACACAGTAAGTTAATATACAGTATATAGGCCTGCGCACATTAGCATAGGGCTACACGGCGACTTATGGTTTCCTGACATAAAATGGCACTGCCGTACTTCTACGTATCTACCCATAGTGACAGCGGTCAGTGGATATCCAAACCTTCTAAGCAAACATTCATTATCATGAGCTGTAATCCCCTGCACAACATTTGCGCTATTAATGCCCGGTCACAAGAGTAAGGCCTTCCTTGATATTTCCCATCCCTTGTGAATCCACTCCCAGCTTTGTGGCTTTAGTTGTGTTTCCATAGCTGTATGAATACCTGGTATTGCCGTGCTCACTAATACGTGCTGGCTTTAGGCTCAGTTTACTAAATAAACAGTATACAATATCTGAAAATGGTATTCATGTGGTAAATTGGACAATGCCCCCAAAATAGTTTATTGCAAAGTGTCCTGCTCCAGGTAGCAGAAAAAACAAATTTGTGTAGAAAACTGGGTTTATAGTTCCCGGCAGCACCACCGCAGGGGAAACAAAGCAATCCAATGGGCTGTCTGTATATATACATCATATATGCACATCGGTTTCTGCATTTCAGAATTCTGTAAACACTCGGGCAGATTTATTAAAACGGTCTTAGTTGCCCATAGCAACCAATCACAGTTTGTATTGTGCTCCTGAAAAAATTCAAGCTGCATTGTGATGGTTGCTATGGGCAACTAAAACAGGTTAATAAATCTGCCCAAGTATTTACAAAATTCAGAAATTTCCTCACACAGTAGAGTATTACTCGGTACTTCAACTCGGTAGTGGCATCAGCCATCTTCTTTGGAGTGGCCTGCTGGGGGAGCAGTATATCAACCAGGGACAGAAATAAACTTGACAAGCTGATTAGAAAGGCCAGCTCTGTCCTGGGGAGCCCACTGGACCCAGTGCAGGTGGTGGGTGACAGAAGGATACTGTCCGTGGTGAGCTCCATGCAGAAGAAGGAGTCCCATCCCATGCATGAGACTGTGATCGCGCTGAGCAGTACTGTCAGTGACCGACTGCTCCACCCTAGGTGTGAGAAGGAGCGCTATCGGAAGTCTTTCCTCCCCACCGCGGTTAGGCTGTACAACCAACACCGACCTAAGCGGAGATCATTACACACAGAGAACTGAAATATCTCTCTGCCTGTTAAATCCCCCCCTCCTCTGCTACGTCCTATCTGCCTGTCTGCTATTAATGTAATGCCTCTTACCTTGGAACATTCCTGTACATGTTGTATTTGTATTTGTATCTGCTTATCTTTGCTGCTGTAACACACTGAATTTCCCCATTGTGGGACTATTAAAGGACTATTATTATTATTACAATGGACTGTAAACACACATTTCAGAATTTAGAGGTTGTCTTAGCACAGGGATCCCTCTATATGCCAGAACTGCTGCACTGTTAAAGGGATTGTCCGGGATAAATGGAAATCCCTACACTAATCTAAACACCCTTCCCCCTCCTACTTTCTAAATAACATAATCAAAATATGTATATTTACCCATATCCCTGGGGGCGGGACATTTACTGGTTATCCGGTGACGATCTGTTTCCGGAAACGAAACGTCACTACTACTATCTCCCCCCCCCCCCTCCATCATACCTACCTTCCAGGCTTCTTCCTGCAGGAAGGCCCATCCTTCTTTTCTGACTGCCGGCACACGCTACAGTCCCAGCACTGCTCTGCTGCCAATAAACCACCTCTACTGCACAGCTCCGACGCCTGCGCAGTGGAGGTGGATCGTCGCTGCAGAGCAGTGCTGGGACTGTAGCGTGTGCCGGCAGTCAGAAAAGAAGGATGTGCCGTCCTGCAGTAAGAAGCCTGGAAGGAAGAGAGGTAAGTATATAATGGGGTCGGGGGGTTGGTCTGAGTACGCTAAGAGCTTAGTAGTGAGCGGGATAGCGAGAGAGACAGGGGGGGGGGGGGTGAGGGGAGATGGAATTAGTGTGGAAGTTACATAGCAGGAAGCGGAACCATGTAAACAAATGCAAAACATACCAGGGGCTCCCAGACACCCACAACCACTCAAAACACTGCTAAAAGGTACAGTATATGGGTGCATTTATTAATATAAACATTTTTTTGCCCGGAAAACCCCTTAAGCTACATGCGCACGTGTCTGTCCACTGTAAACAGAACATGGATGATATCCGTGTGCCGCCTGTACATCCACTGACCCAACAATTTGCTTCATTGAGGAGTATAGGACCTGTTCTGAGTTTTGCCCCAAATTTATAGCCCCTTGATAATACATGGCTCTTTCTGAATTGGATCTTTCAGCATATGGTTGGCCTGATGAAGAAGCTAGTTGTGTGTCGAAATGCATTGCCATTTTACCTTATCCAAAAGGACCCATTTGGTTATACCTACTCAGCAGCGCAGAATCCTTCATCCCAGAATTTTTTCCTTCCTATTATTTAGCCCTACTACATTTACCAACAACCTTGTGTTGCTTGGTCTCTGGGACGTGCAGCAGCTGACCATATATCACAAACCTAACTGGCAGCTCCACCATTCCATGACCTTTTGAGGCGCCGTTATTTTTTCATTTGATAATTCATTTGTATTGGCCATAATACATGGGTGTGTGTACTGGCCATAGAAAATAATCTCTCTCCCACACTAGTGAGTCAGGCACACCCATGCACTACATACACAGCCATTCATTTGAATGGCCAGTATTGTAATACTATACGTCGCCTGCAGGAGCCGATGCATGGATCAAGGTGACAACAGACGATCTCTTGGTTTAGAGATGCCAGACCTGATCAGCTCATTCTTGTGGCAGGATCTTTTTGGACACTTCCTTTAATTTGACTATGCCAGTCCCTACACCCATCCTAAATCGGCAGTTCTGTAGGTATATGCAGCATAAGGAATTCAATAATACGTCCATGACCGAACAACTCTTACTTTTCTTTTATCAGAGAAGTGATATTTTGTTGCCTGGCAAATATCATTCTTCCCGTCTATGTGACAAGAATCCAAATGGCTAATTTTACATTCTGCGGATAATAACTTTGAGTAAGCCAAGTGTTCCAGGATATGGCTGAACGATGTTACAGACTATCCCTTACCTCATAAATGAGATTAATCCAATATCAAACCTGTGTCCTACAACCTATTGTGTTACACTGATGCTTTGCTACAGCCTTCAGGCTTCTAGACACATATTGGACTGTTGTGACAGGTTGTACTGTGTACTTACCAGCTTGTGTTACGGCTGGAAACTACAGAATATGAGAAATAGTAATTAATAGTGGAAGTGGAGAAATGTCAGTCCACAAATCTTCCCTCACCCCAGGCTGCAAGGCGGCTCTATGTATCTGTAGACACCAAACCTCACTATGGTTATTGGATGTGGCCAAAGGACGCAAATAAGAAAGCCTTTCTGTGCATTGCAGAGTAACGCCACTGTAACGGCACTCAATTACATGCATCAGCATCTGTGAATAAAAGGACTGAATAATAAAAACAGAAACCCAAAAAACCCTTTTATGGGTTCCTTCATGCAGTGGTCTTTTCTAGAGATTTTAAACTGGAAGAAAAAAAAAAAGAAAAAGGAATTGTAATAGAGATAACATGCATTTTTTGCCAGAAATTATACCAAACCTGAATATGCTGAGTTTTGAAAATAAAAGTCACTGACACTAAAACACCACAAACCAATATGCATTGTTTTATACTGCACTATATAGCCAAATGAATGGGGAAGAAAAAAAAAAAAAAAAAAGTGCAAAGCCAAAGAGTCATGAAAAAAAAAAAACCTGTAACACCTGCTAAAAGCTACAGTCAAAAAAAAAAAAAAAAAAAAAAAAAATTATATATATTTTAATAATAATAATTTGCATATAACAAACCACAACATGTTAAACAATGGTAGAACACTGTGTAGAAAAACACAATTACTGCTTTAGTTTCTAAAAGACAGTATCATCTGTATTGTGAAAAGCACCCACGAGTTGTCACCCAGCTTTCCTACCGTACCGCACAAAAATTCTTTGCAGAATATAGACCACTAATAGAAGAGTTAGGGATAGTCAGATGACAATATGGTTCTCATTACATTTTCTACCCCGGGTATCGTCAAATTTTCACATACCTCTTATTGGAAAATGCTGGGTTAGGGAGACGATTTTCCGAAGCAGATTTTCTACAACAAAATCTGATGCAGACGACAGCACTCTTAAAGGGGTTATCCACCTTTATAATAATGAAGGACCCCTGCAGCTGTGTGGCTCAGTCACTACATGTGTAGCAGCAGCTTTAGGTACTTGAGACACTGTCCCATATCTTTCACCTAATGCCACCAATACACTTTGTATAGTGAGTAAGCAGCGCGGCTCCTGACATACATATTATTGGGAGCTACATGGCGTCCCTGTTGTGCTGTCCTGGAACAGCCCCACAAATCTAATATCGATGGCCTATCCTAAGCATCAGTATTAGAAAGATGGATAACCATCTCACCATATAGCTAAATAGTCTGAGAAATCTGCATTTCTCCCCTTTAGGAACTGTATTGGTTACCATTCAGCTTTCCTAAGAACAGAAATTAAAAACAGTATTTTGAGCCACAGCGAAAAACCGTTGCGGAAACGTATCACGGTTTTTCCTGCATCACTTTTCACAGAAGGTCCGCAGAGGTTTCCTCTGCGGATTTTCTGCTCCTATTAGAAACCACCGGCATTTCCTTAAGCATAATTGACATGCTACAATTTCCAAAAACGCAATTTTTCTGCATTGTGTGGATGGGACTCGCAAGAATCCCATCCACTTTGCAGGGACTGTAAAATGCCATGTCCAATCTGCGGCGTTTACGCCACGTGGGACTTTAGCTTTAAAGAACCTTGACAAAAGGTGAGGACACACGTAGTGCCAATGTTGCAGCATTTGCTCCATGGCCATGTGTGCTATCAGTCTTTTACACCACTCATTGTTCCAACAATTTATTGCTTACCTCTTGTGGGTTAGCCTGGATCCCAGCCCCTACATCCATCCTCACCCATAAGAGGTTCTCTCAGAATGTAGGTTTACTAGTGTACCTATGTTCATCTACACTCATACATTGTCACATTGTCTTAACAGTGGAGCTCCCCTGTGACATATGCGACAATGGAGGTGACAAGAGTAAAGTGTAGAGATCCGCTCATCTGATCGAGTTCTATAGAGAATTTATAGGGTTGCAGAGTCTACTGCTCTGTAGATAGGGTCTTATTCACACAAACTCCAGCATGGAGGTAGAAATCTTGCAAGGAACCACTGTGTATCACACAGCACTGTCTGGGAAGATGCTGCTCCACCTTGGTACTAGAGGTCAAAGTAATGGAATGATCTTGTCTCCAATTGAAGTGAAAATATGAATACTTTTATTATGTTGGCTATGAGGTTCAGCACTAAATTAGGCCATTCCTCAGAAGACCCAAAAAGAGCCCTGTGATACATAGTGATTCTGTGCAACAAACTTCCTGAACATGGTAAGGATACAGCATCCAGGGAACAGATAGTTATCATGAAGACCAGTTCTGGTCCAGACCTAGGCTCACTGGCATTCTCCACTGACAGAGACAGATGGATTAGCTTTGCTGTGTTTGCACTGAATGTTTCAGGAATACAGCTGAAACTAAAACACCAAAACCTTCCATATCTCTGAATCAATGATGAAATTACAGAGCACAAGACAAATCGTAACACCATAATAGGCCCTGAGCGTGGATAGGATAAGACATGCACGCACATACATATATCCATCTATACAAGCTGCCCAATGGATAGGATATGTACACACAGATATATGGTCATCTATGCAGGCTGCCCTATGGATAGGATATGCCACTCATACATATGTCCATATCTTCAACTATACAAGCTGCTATGGACAGAATGTAGGAGAGTAATCACAAGGAGATGTCCATGGGCACTAACCACAAAACTCGTACAGATGTAGTCCAATTCACATCAATAGATGATGCAGTAAAATTGTATTTTGTAATTCCTTCAAATTATGTGTTTTTGGGCTCAGGAGCCCCTTTATCAAATTACAAGGGAAGGGCCCCGAAATGCGCCATTTTAAAAAAAAGGTAACTACAACAAAAATCACAGAAAAAAAAACTCTAAACCATAATCTCTAATATATATATTTTTTATAAAAAAAATTCCCCAATAATCAGATTGTCTGATATCATGCAGATGACAGAATGTCAATTGTATATAGCCAGCAAATGGTAGAACGTCAAATAATCCTAAACAGTGTAAATACTGCCATACAGTGCAAAATTATACATCATGACATCTCAAAACAGCCCGAATCATGTCCCTACAAGAATTCATCATTGGCGATAATACCAGTGAAACAATCACCCAAAAAGGACACAGTTGACACTCTCGAGACCAAAAATAAAGGTTCCAATAAGACAGAATAGGTCAACTTAGCACGGCAGACATATTCATGTTCTAGTATACCAATATGTCACAAATTTGCTACAAGATTCGATGGCCACCACTGAAATAATGAACAGAGTGAAGGAATTAAGGAATATGCGAGACCTCATTGGTGGAAAAGAGGGATGAGCGCTAGAGACAACTTTTTCGAGGTAGAACCCTATAGCAATCCGGAGGTACAATCTTGCAATAAAAGCCAAGCCAGAATAACTCCTCCAAAAAAAAAAAATAAAAAAAAAAAAAAAAAAAAAAACACAACACACCACATTACATTACCCCTTCTGACCCACATCGAGACCACTCATACAGCCAGCCAGCACACTACTCTGCACTGATGAGAGGCAACAATCTCGAAACAGCCCTCTTCCTTTTGGCGGAGTTCTTTTGGCTATCATTGCAAAATTATACCCTCAGGTTTACATTAATCTATAGGGATCCATCATCTACCTTGAAAAAGGCGATGCTAGAGCTCATTCTTCTGTTATTCTGGCGTGGCTGTAATTTTCACATTAAGTCTTAGTAGGACTGGACAATTAATTGAAAAATAATCAAAATTGAAAGTTGGCTCAATTAATCGATGTGAACTCGCTCACATAGATTATTTCAATTATTTTCTATCCATGACATCCGTTCTTATACTGCCATTGGCTAAAGGATATGTCACTAACTGTGCGCTGTCCAAACAGGATTGTATAAATCAATACCAAAATTCAGTGGCATGGCGTGGTATATAAATAGGGAACATGGCATGTAAGAAGGGGAGTGTCCTAATATAATCGTTCATTAATCATAATTGAGGTAAAACATTCTATCAGTAAAACATTTAATTTAGGGCCCAACTGTCCAGCCCTATGCTTTAGTTTTCTTCATTAATCTTTAGGGATTAATCAAAAGGTGGCGCTAGAGCACATTTCCCCCAATGAGGTCTTATTTGCATATTCCTTACCCAGAATTCTTAGCAGGGCATGCACAGTCTATTAAGTCCCTGTAACGTCTCTCCCTAATGAAACACATTTCTCATAGCATGTAGCTAGGTTGCGTTCTCATGAAAAGTGCCACTTAAATGATAGTTATCATAGTGGCTTTTTACTCTTGAGTGCCTCTTTAGAGACGGTTTCACCGGTATTATTGTCCCTGATGATCTCTGATATGGCAGAAGGAGACGCATTGGGATGTTTGGCGATTTTAGAACTTATAATTTTGCACTACACACTAGTACTTACATGGGGTCTCTCCATTCACTGACTATATACAGTTGACGTTATGTCTTTATGATGCATGAGATCAATTAATCTAGTTCTTGGGGAGTATTTTTAATATTCATATTAAAGGTTATATTCTAGGGGTTGGTATTTATTAAAGATTAAGAGAACATCAATAAGGACATGTCTTGTGCTCTTTAATCAGTTACATAGTTACTCTGGTACATCAATGGGAGCTGAGATGTAGTAATAACACATGGCCAATATACAGTGTACGAGGCTATCTGCTTCTAGTTCTGTGCACTGTATAGTATAGGGATAGGGTACAGGCATGAAAGCTGATCTATGTGAAGGCAGGCTTTTGGCCTCCCACCATTCAGAGATTTATGTCCATTACAGTTCACTGTACACTGACCCATTATTTTCTATGGCACCACATACACGCCCATGTATCATCACAGGTCCATGAGCCTGGGACAAAACTTAGAACAGGTCCTATGCCTATTCATTTTGTGGCCCGGGCTCACTAAAGGAAATCCATGGAGCACAAGCGGCACACGGATATCATGACATGCCATCTGTGCCGTTGGGGTCAGTGGACCTGTTGGTGCAGCCTTCGAATGCCTTCACATGTTAAAGCCACATCAAAACTACAGTGGAACCACACATGGGTCGCCATTTCACCTGTAAAAACGACATCAAAATCTGCAGCAAAACTATATGTCATTTTTTCCAATGCATTTATTACACATATTCACTGAACAGTTTTTTTTTTGTTTTTTTTTTTTAAACAAACTACTGCAACATGTGAATGGGAACTCTTAAACCTTATTTATTAACATTGCATATCTGGAAGGATAAAATTGCAGGATTTAAGCCCATTTCATTTTCTTCCATCAGCGTCTCTTGGTCCTGTATAAGAGAGAAAAGTACTGCACCGACTACTTCACAGCTGCTGTTTACTGGCTCCAGGTAGAATATATCAGATTTCCATCCAAGTTCATGTCTCCTCTTCTGCTATTTACTGCTAGTAAGCGTCTCCTTGTATACTGCAGCTGGACTGTAAGGGTGGAGTAAGGATCACCCTAACTGCAGCTGCTCAGAGAAAGGAGTCCTTGTCTATTCCTGCTGCTAGAAGGGACCTGATCCAGCATGGAGGGAGAGATCCTGATTCAAGGGCAACAAATAAAGAATCAAATCTTCAGCCGACCATGGGAAAAAGTGGATAAGAACATATGAGTTAACCAATATACTCTAGGTCAGGGACTCAAACTACTTAGGCCTCACTAGCCAAACCCTTGTGATACCCAGGCCTCACCAGCAAAGAAGTACTAGGCCAAACAAACGCTACAGTGCAGCACACATAACACCCCTAGCAACACCAAATACCATATCCCTAGACGTGCCATACAAATACTACTAAGCACCACCGTACAGCATCACTGGTAGCAGCATGGCCCCCTAACCTCCCCCTTTCCACCTCTAGTCCATTGTTATGCAAGTCACTTTTGGAGAAAAACAACTTTAGCTAACAACTGGCTCAGTGGTTAGCATTGCAGCTCTGGAGTCCTGGGTTCGAATTCTGCCAAGGACAATCTCTGCAAGGAGTTTGTATGTTCTCCCTGTTTTTCCGTGGGTTTCCTCCCACACTCCAAAGACATATTGATAGGGAATGTAGATTGTGAGCCCTATATGGGGCAGTGACTGACAATGTCTGTAAAGCGCTGCGGAATATGATGGCGCTATACAAGTAAGCATAATATATAATAAGATGGATTCTCTTTAAGTGATAGGCAAGTGTTGCTCTACAGGGCCATCCAGCTACTCAAAAGCTTTCCTGCCATTTATAAAAAATTAGGTATGCGGTGGCCCTGGGAAATTTATTCCATATACTAATAATCTTAAGGGCATATGGATATCATAGAAAGCTACCCCCTGCTCAGGACCAGAACTGAAAGCAGTTTTGGTAATCACAGGTCAATCTTTCCAGGCCAAAATCAACTATTCTCTTATGGTGCTGAGAGCCAGATCCCTTTAACTTAAAAGCAGCATGTTAATTCCATAAGTAGGCCAAACCTGTAATTTAAAAACAAAACAAACCACACAACTGTATAGTAAAGGAAAACCCCAGACACCTTAAATGATACCTCTAAATGTATGTTCACATGGTGGAAAATGAAGAGAAATTCCTTTTTGCAGCCGATTAGGCCCAGATGAATAGGTCTAATCCGGTATCCGCAGCAAGATCGAGCAGGATGCTTATTTTTTCAGTGTCCTGCTGTGATCTCTGCTTCCCATTGAAAACAATTCTGGGTGGAATCTGCTGTGGATTTGGGGACGGAATTCACACCAAAATACATAGCAGATTCCTCTGTGTGAACGTATCTCAACATGGCCCACGTTACAACAGTTTTTCCCTAAAGGAACCTCTAAATTGCCTTTTCCAAGTGAATAAGTCAACATAGGTCCAAACTTGATTGTAAAAAGGAAAAGGCTGTCTGCAGCCACGACTGTATAACTACACAGGAGAGGCTTCAGCAGCATGCATGTTCCAGACAGAGCACTCTAACCCTATCTATTTCCACCAACTCCAGTTCTTAACACCTGTTAATAGTTGCTGCTCCACTGATTCAAGCACAGTTGGAATTTTTTTCTCTAGCCCCCACCCTTTGCAAACAATAAGCACCGTTAATACAGAGTCTAAATAGCGTATCAGGCACCAAAACTGTCAGATGGGCGGGGTCAGGCAGGACCAGGTAAGGGGAGCGATTCTGAGCTTTAACACTGGCTGCCTCTGATTGGAGCTCAGAATCACAACCCTTTCCTGTTCCTGATCTGACACTGCCCCCCTGACAGCACAGAGCTTAGGTAGCATAATAGGCACCAAAACTAACAGCATTGATTGATTGGGAACGGTGGGGGCTACAGAAAGAATACCAACTGTGTCGGGATCAGCACAGTTCTCTTTAAATAATCAAAAGGAAAAAAGCTTGGGGTGCCCAAGAAGATTTCAAATTGTCCCTGAAGCATTCCTGAATTGTTGCTATGCAATGACCCAAGGCTATTCTGTTCAATATTTTATAAGTCATAAATGAGTCTGAGTTTGGTGAATAACAGGTGAACGTTACCTGACTGCATTGAACAGGGATAATGTTATGGGGGTACTTTTCAAGGATCGGCCTAAATTCATTAATTCCACTGAAGAGGAAACAATACTTCAGATATACTTAAGACATTTTCAAAAATTGCATGCTTTCAAATATGTGAAACCAGTTTGGGGAAGGTCCTTTTCTACTGGAATGGACACAGAGCCAGGACCTTTCATCCAACATCAGGATCTGACCCCACATACAATCATCTGAACGAAAGTGTAAAAATTCCTAAAGACCTACTCTCACTCTAAAGTCTTCTCAGAAAAGTGGAAACTGTTTTAGAAGCAGAGAGGGGGGTCTCAACTATACTAAATGCCTATGGATTTATCCTAAAAGCTCCTGTATGTATAATGTGTAGGTGTCCCAATACGTTTGTTCACATAGGGTATAGTCAGTTTTAAATGTAACCAGAGACAAAATGAAATAAAAGGAAATGAAGAGATTAATGAAGGATTAGCAGAGATTATTTAAAAAAAAAAAATTTTTTGGCATTTTTAACATTCATTTAAAATATATCTCCAATTTCATAAGAAAAGAATATTATAGCATGGACTTTAGAAGGAATGCTTAACAGAGTGATTTAGTGACAAGTCCTACACAATAATAATTTTTCTTATGTACAGTAACTGAAGGTTTACTTTAAAGGGGCTTTCCAGGATTTGGAGCAACTGGTGGGGCAGGCGGGTGTAAACCAAAAAAAAAACACAACTGTCCCCATCTGCTTATCTCTGCTGCTGTAACACACTGAATTTCCCCATTGTGGGACTATTAAAGGACTATTATTATTATTATTATCATCACTTTGTTGTTCTCCACCGGTCCACTTTCCATTGCGTGCCGGGGCTGCAGCGCTAGAAGTCCTGAGTCCACATGACCACTGAGACCGATCAGTGGTCTGAGCACTCTCTGGAGAGAGAATGGTGATGTCCCTTACCTACCAGCAACTGCTGAGGCCTCATATTGGTCTCAATGGTCACGTGAGCCTCAGGACTTCGGCACACGATGGAAAGATGACCAGCAACGGACAGCGGAGCACTGGGGGCAAGTGAGCATGTTTTTTTGTTTTTCTTATTTTACATTCCTATCCCCCGTTTACCCCATGGGTTGCTTCTTCATAAAGATATATGAAGAATTAAAACTAGTGGCTGCTTGATATAGAACTAGTCTAATGAGTGGTAGAATATGGTAAAATTCCTGCCTACAGACTGTCAGCACCTGCTATAGAAATCTTTTACAAGCTCCATTTTGCACCCATATAGGTGCAAGAGTGAAGAAGGTGACAGCAACATAGTCAGGAAAGTGCCGCCTTACACAAATGCCCTGATGCACCCCTATATGACTGAATTTTCTGCCAGATTCTATGCAGATTAGGTAAAAAGAACTGTGCCATGCTCGACCGGACACTTCAGAAGCTGCACATGCAGAGTACATGTAGTCCCTGTAGCGCCATAATATGTGTGCCTCCATACAACCTAGTGCACACGACATGGCCTTGTGCACTAGGCCTAAGACTCATCTATTTCTTGGCAAGTGCACTTTAAGAGAGGAAGCATATGGAGCAGACAGAATTCAATGCAGATTAACACAGGAGGAAGCAAACAGTGTGCCATACTGATCCAGAGACAGAGAGCGAAGCTTAGAAGAGCCACTGATCCAGACAGCTAGAAGGAAGCACACGGCGTCTGCTGGAGCTTCAGGGTGGAGGAGGCCAACACAGTCTGCTAGTGACTCCGGAGGGGGAGGAGGAAAATAAGGCAGTTCTAGTGCTGGAGGGTATTAGATACATTAGCATGGCTGGTACGATTTTCAAGTATTGGTTGCATAATGAAACTAAACATCTGATTGGATGTCGTGGATAAAAGACACAATTTAAAAGGGGGAATTCCACCTAGTTGTCCTTGAACTCTGCATCTGATAAGTGGTTGTGACACAGCTAACAGGCCTCTATAGGGCAGGTTATCTATAATGTCTATAGGATAGGCAAATTTGGAATTCCCCTCTTACTAGTTACATTGTAAATGCTAGCCAGAGTACATTACCATTTGTTGCCACTTCCCAACCATGAACTATCAAAAAAGACGACTGAAAAAAGTAATTCTGAGAACTGAACTGCAGGTGCTGCCGCACCACAAGTACAATAGCCGATGGAGTACAATGTTAACCCTGTTGACACGACCAGCCAGCAGAGGGGTCAGTGTGGGCTTATGCACAGGATATGGTCATGTGCAAGGATTCTGTATGACATCGCATGGGGGGGGGGGGGGGGTTACTAACTTTACTTACTAAAACTTTAAAAGGGCCACAAAGGACTCATATTGTCTGAAAAAAAGTGTGTGCCTTTATCCTGCTTTTCATCTTCTTCAGTAAGTCACATGATCACCGTGTAACTTTTCTTTTCTAGCTTGCATTGCTGTGCGAACAGGTTTCTCTCTGCTACCCTGCAGATACTATTGCGCCTTGTGACCTCAGGCTTGTCAGAATTCACGCACCCTGTTCTTCTGCCCAAATACTCCCCTGCTTATATAATCTGCTACCTATAGTCCCCTCTCACATCTTGCTCATAGTCACCCCCTCACTCAGGTAATCATGCCCCTATTATTTTTCAGTGTGTTATCAGCAGTAGTTGGTGCAGCTTCCAGGACCTTTGGTAACATAATTCTCAGTATAGGGTCCTTTAATATTAGCTCTGCAGTGGCTTACAGAAAAGGGCTAGACATGGGTGCAGGTACTAGACTTGGTTGACAGCATCAGCAATAGCATATTCTGTATTTACTTTGTGGACTACCTTTATAGGTAGGAAAAAAAGAAATAGCTTACAATACTATGAAATAACAAAAGACATAATATTCACTTTACCAATCCTCTGCCATACCTGCAGCATATAAAAAAAAAAGTGATTTCTTAATTTCGGTTATACAGTAGCTAGAGATGCAATAAGGGTAGCAAACAAACACTGAGACCCTCAGCTTTCAAAAGACACCAGATTCACTATTGTAACTGGCTGCTGTAGACCGCCCTGCTGTGCCCTCTCTGAAATATGGCAAACGGTTAATTAAGCCACTCCCCTGTGTTAACCCCACCCCTTTGTCAGTCTGTAGCTGAAGATGGAGCATCTCAGCAAAAGATTACCACCTTTTTTCTCTGCAGGCTTTCTATGAGAAACATTCTTTAGACAAACAATGAGGGCTGCTATATTTCTTCAGTACTTTTAGCTTTCATGTCTAGGTTTAGTATTCCTTTAAACAAAGAAGGATCTAAAAATCACATGGATGTAGGCCATTCTACATAGTTTTAATCTTATGGACTACAGGATAATATTCTGATATATCTCAAGTGTCTTGCTGGGTGTGAATAGAGTCTGATAAATGCAGCCTTTTATTATTGTGGCAAGCAATGATTATTAATATTTATATCTGTATCATATAGTGGTAACATCACCAATTACAATGCCCTGTTCACCTTGAGGCTCACAATCCTATCTTCCTACCACAGACACATACCAATGCCATCATAGTGCGAGAGGAAACCAGAATACCTACAAGAAACACACACAGAATGGGGGAACGTACTCTAGTCACACCATGGTCAGATCTCAGATCATAACCCATGAACTTAGTGATACAAGGAAACAAATGTTAACCACTGAACCAAGCTGCCCAAACTTACTAAAGTCTCACATAATCTTCTGTTGGCTTCTCCATCTACCTGCTGCATTCACCACACACACTACTATTTCTGGCCTTAATGATGCTGCTGTTTCTTGGTTTTTTCCATCTTCCTGTTAGGCATCTCATTTGCTCCCCCTGCTGTTGGCTGTACCTCAGGGTTTTCTCAATACTAATTTATACATTATCTTCCCACAACATCACCCCTGCTCTACTACAAAACACTTGAGACTGTGTGTAAGCCATCTCTAATATCATGTCCTCTCTTTATCTAACTTGCGTTCCCGGATATTTCTCGCTGTCATTGGTACAAATTCAATGCTGAACAGTCTTCTCCGCAAACTCTCTCTCCTCCAGTCTATCTGAGGGTGAAATTTGGGCTCATATCTCTCTCTGTCGGACCACAACCCACCTGCCTGTACCTTGTGCCTGTCATGCAGTGGTTGGCCATTAATATTGATAATTTTTGTCCACAAATCTCTCCACAGTATTGCCCGTTCCCTACATCTCTTCCCCCATCAAAGACTGCCACCCTACCTATGTTTTCTCCAGGATCTTAGGCAGACATCATAAATAATCTGAACTTCCCACTTCTGTACCTGGGAGTTTTCTGTGTGACGCCAGTTATCAGGAATAGTTGCCTGAGATTAATGCCCAACATTCACAAGTAGGACTATCCCTAAAGTTTACAGCTGTTACTACTGCTCTGCTTTTCTTGTGACACTTGTTCTATTAGCTGATATTATTCCTCAGAACCAGATCCTTCCATTCAATAATATTTCCAGCACCCCATGTAAAGAGGCATAGTATAATGCAGGATACACAGGAGGACATTTTTGCAACATGCCCTGTGGTTCCCTGTCCTTCTATTAGCTAGATATGACTGTATTGTCCATTAAGGCTTTCACCACTGGTGCTCTACCAAATTCGGCAAGCAGTCAACCCCTACAAACATAAAAAGCTTCCTGATTTAGACTTTGTGGATCAGAAAGACTAAGAACCTAAAAGGGTACTTATTTTGTTTCAATCCAATCCACTGGTTTTGGCTTAAGAAACTGCATCAAAAAACCTAAACATGCTTCCTTACCCTAAGGTCTCCATGGCACACATTCACAAAACAAAAGTGTCCACAGTGACAGGTTCTTCTCCATTTTAGCCCATCATATAGCACACCTAATACACAACAAGTACACGCATTCTTTTGTGACATACATAAATGGTTAATAATTCTGCCACTTCATGTACTGTATGTCTATCAGTGTAGATAGCATTATGGTGTGGCGGCTTTAATAGTGTACTAATCCCACGTGGTCCAGTGAGGAAGGAAGAGGATGGGACGATTAGAAGTGACGTCCATGTGAAAAACTACAACACATAAGATCCAGTCAGTATGAATGTTTCATAGACACTAACCCTTTCAAAACCAGGATGTTTTGGGGCATTCATTTTCTAGAAGGCAGTATACTAAAAGTAAATTCTTTTGATTATTCTTATAACACTACAATACTGTATATATATTTCTTTTTGGCAATTTCTGGTGTAAAAGTGGTGAGAAGCAAAAATTTCCGAATATTAGCACAGATATGGCATGTGTGTCAGTGAGCTGTATACAGAAACAACATACAGACTGACTGCTTAAGTCTGCCAAAAATGACTTTTTGGCTCACACAAGGGGGTCCTGAGAAGGGGACTGCACTCCGATGTTCATATACCTCATTTAACCCTTTTAAAAGGTCTTTACAATGGCCAGACATACAGTGAGTTGGGCACCCTAGTGACACTTAGGAAATAGAGCAAATGCTGCAGGGACACCGTCCCACATTGAGCAGGAAAACACGTGATTCACAAGCGTATGGTAAAAAACTGTTGTCTATTTAGTCACACACTTCCTGGAGGAATAACAAAGGAAAGGACCATAGCAGAAAATAATTACTAATAAATACATATTCTTATTCTTATGGTAGACAGTATTTTATCTACCCTAACAATATTATAGAGTTAAACGTTCAGTCTAAAGTCAGAATGGATCCAACAAGAGTAGTAAGGTCACACTACTGTCCGCCTGACACCATAAACAATCTACAGATGGAGAACTGGACATTCACCTTTCCCCAGATAACCTCTGGGTTGCACAACTACCAGAGCATGACAGATGAAGACTGGACTGATGGTTGCTTCTTGCTACAATGCTTCTAACATCCGGTATAATGTGCAGTCCCCCTTTTGCAACCTCAAAATAATAGTGTGCCCCAAGGGACCAGGTCCGGTAACTGAAGCGCCAGCTGTCAACATGTTTTTATACCAGACCTTAAAGCAGGAAGTATTAGTCCTGTCCGTTTAACTAAATCTTTGCCTCAGTCACCTACATGACAGTTTCATTCCTCAGTGCTAGGATCACAGCGTGTTACTGACATGAACTTTTGTCAAATAAATCTGTTTTAGATTATTGATGACTATGGACAAGAAACAATATTTCACAGGTATTGGTATTCACACCACCAGCTGGTACTTATCATAGAGGGTACAAAGCTGTACAATAATCACATAAAGTGTCCCTATCCTTAAAACCTATAAACTTTAATATATTACAATTAAATTATTTCCATAATATCAAATATACATAGTGAGATAGCCCACAACGAAGCTATAAAATATTGGAGTAAACTGGAAAATTTGACCCTTCATCACACTGCGTTTCGCTGAACTTTATGGTTTACACCAATATTTTATATTTTCATTCTGGGCTATCGAATTATGGAAACCAACACGACCAGACTGTTGTACCCATTAAAGAACACGACAGTAACGGGGAGAAAACAAGAACGGGCTTAGGCTGGGTTTACGTGTTGCTTATACTTAAGAATTGCATGCAGTTTTTACCTAGGGTTTCCCAGGCTTTGGTAATTGATAACCTATCCTTAGAAAAGATCTCTGTGGCTCAGCAGATTAAATCATCAGCGGTGTTCCACATCATAGGCCACGTGAGATCACATTCATTGGTCACATGGCCGTTCACAGTTCAGTCCCATTCAAGTGAAGGAGCTGAGCTATGAGATGTAGAGCTCACTTTAAAACTGCAGTCTCTTTAAACTGGATCGGGGTGGGGCGGCTAGGTGAAGGACCCCTGTAATCTTCAAATGATGACCTATCCTAGTTAATAAGCCTGGAATCCTGCTTTAATGTGTAGTACATTGTACTATAACAGTAAGCCAGAGCCATCAGCATATGGGTGACATGCAGAGTAACATGTGCTACTCACCACTGCAATTATAAACTGCATTCAGTTCTTCAGTTAATAAAAGCACTATGTAAACCCTGCCTAAGTAAGACATACACAGGATCGTCACCATCATTATCATCTGTGGGATTGTTCATACAGATGATCCACTAATCACACAAAAGACTATACCGACCAATCAGGAAGTCAGTTTTAGGGGGGGGGGGACCCAAACTGGTAAATGTTTGACAGATAAAGCTCGACCACAGCCAAAAGTGTTTAAACTAGCCAATAACATTTTTGGCAAACAGAATTTTTCAAATGATGATCAGTCGAAATAGATACATTTGGATGACTTATCTCATGTCTATGGGCAACTTTAAGCAAGTTACAGTCTAACTTTTCCCCAATGGACAAAATTGATGGACCACAACATTTTAACATAATCTACTAACAAAACTCTGTTGATCGGAGAAGGCAATTAATCACAAAATAACCAAAAAGCTCAATTAACCATAACGAACAAGTGGTTCCATGTCATCCTGTCTCACACAGCCACTGCAGGGATATGTCACCAACTGTACCCTATTCATTCAAGATCGTTGATACACCCTTATATACTGTGCATACTGCTGCCTTAAAAGTCATGTGCAGATTATTACATGGGATATATACATAGACCGTGCACAGACCATTACATAGGATATATACAGTGGGGAAAAAAAAGTATTTAGTCAGCCACCAATTGTGCAAGTTCTCCCACTTAAAAAGATGAGAGAGGCCTTGCTGGAGTGGACCACCACCTCTCCAACTGGATCCTAGACTACCTCACAAATCGACCTCAATACGTGAGAGCCCAAGACTGTGTCTCAGATACCATGATCTGTAATACGGGGGCACCTCAGGGTACGGTTCTCGCCCCTTTCCTCTTCACACTGTACACTGCAGATTTTAGGTGCAACTCATCTAGCTGCTACCTACAGAAGTATTCTGAGGACTCTGCAATAGTAGGCCTCATCACAGATGATGATGACAGGGAGTACAGAAAACTGAACAGGGATTTTGTGGACTGGTGCCAGCGGAACCACCTGAAGATTAACGCTGGGAAGACCAAGGAGATGGTGGTGGACTTCCGTAAATGCAGATGCCCTCCTAAACCAGTGGACATCCTGGGGACGGGCATCAAGATTGTGAACACCTATAAGTACCTGGGTTTGCTCCTTAATAATTAGCTGGACTGGGCAGATCACATGGAGGTCCTGTACAGGAAAGGCCACAGCAGGCTCTACCTGCTTAGGAAGCTGAGAGCCTTTGGAATCCGGGGGGCACTTCTTAGGACTTTCTTCAACTCGGTAGAGGCATCAGCCATCTTCTTTGGAGTGGCCTGCTGGGGGAGCAGTATATCAACCAGGGACAGAAAGAAACTTGACAAGCTGATTAGAAGAGCCAGCTCTGTCCTGGGGAGCCCACTGGACCCAGTGCAGGTGGTGGGTGACAAAAGGATACTGTCCGTGGTGAGCTCCATGCGGGAGAAGAAGTCCGATCCCATGCATGAGACTGTGATAGCACTGGGCAGTACTGTCAGTGACCGACTGCTCCACCCTAAGTGTGAGAAGGAGCGCTATCGGAAGTCTTTCCTCCCCACTGCGGTTAGGCTGTACAACCAACACCGACCTAAGCGGAGATCATTCCACACAGAGAAATGAAATATCTTTCTGCCTGTTAAATCCCCCCCCCCCCCGCTACTTCCTATCCGTCTGTCTGCTATCAATGTAATGCCTCTTACCTTGGAACATTCCTGTACACGTTGTATTTGTATCTGCTTATCTTATCTTTGCTGCTGTAACACACTGAATTTCCCGTATGTGGGACTATTAAAGGACTATTATTATTATTAATTGACATCATAGGTAGACCTCAACTATGAGAGACAAAATGAGAAAACATATCTAGAAAATCACAGTCTGATTTTTTTAAGAATTTATTTGCAAATTATGGTGGAAAATAAGTATTTGGTCAATAACAAATGTTGCCACCCCCATGCTTCACAGTAGGTATGGTGTTCTTTGGATGCAACTCAGCATTCACTCTCCTCCAAACACGAGTTGTGTTTCTACCAAATAGTTCTACTTTGGTTTCATCTGACCATATGATATTCTCCCGATACTCTTCTGGAACATCCAAATTCTCTCTAGAAAACTTCAGACGGGCCCGGATATGTACTGGCTTAAGCAGGGGGACACGTCTGGCTCTGCAGGATCTGAGTCCCTGGCGGCGTAGTGTGTCACTGACTTTGTTACGTTAGTCCCAGCTTTCTGCAGGTCATTCACTAGGTCCCCCTGTGTGGTTTTGGGATTTTTGTTCACTACTTTTGTCATCATTTTGACCCCACGGGGTGAGATCTTGCGTGGAGCCCCTGATCGAGGGAGATTATCAGTGGTCTTGTATGTCTTCCATTTTCTAATTATTGCTCCCACAGTTGATTTCTTCACACCTAGCTGTTTGTCTATTGCAGATTCAGTCTTCCCAGACTGGTGCAGGTCTATAATTTTGTTTCTGGTATCCTTCCACAGCTCTTTGGTTTTCACCATAGAGGAGTTTGGAGTGTGACTGTTTGAGGTTGTGGACAGGTGTCCTTTATACTGATAACAATGTCAAACAGGAGCCATTACTGCAGGTAATGGAGTGGAGGACAGAGGAGCCCTTAAAGTAGAAGTTACAGGTCTGTGAGAGCCAGAAATCTTGCTTGCTTGTAGGTGACCAAATACTTATTTTCCACCATAATTTGCAAATAAATTCTTAAAAAATCAGACAATGTGATTTTCTGGATTTTTCTAATTTTGTCTCTCATAGTTGAGGTCTACCCATGATGTCAATTACAGGCCTCGCTTATCTTTTTAAAGAGGACCTTTCATGTCCTCAGGCACATGCGGTTTTACATACTGCTAGAAAGCCGACAGTTTGGAGTGTGACTGTTTGAGGTTGTGGACAGGTGTCCTTTATACTGATAACAATGTCAAACAGGAGCCATTACTACAGGTAATGGGGTGGAGGACAGAGGAGCCTCTTAAAGAAGAAGTTACAGGTCTGTGAGAGCCAGAGATCTTGCTTGTTTGTTTGTAGGTGACCAAATACTTATTTTCCAGCATAATTTGCAAATAAATTCTTTAAAAATCAGACAATGTGATTTTCTAGATATGTTTTCTCATTTTGTCTCTCATAGTTGAGGTCTACCTATGATGTCAATTCCAGGCCTCTCTCATCTTTTTAAGTGGGAGAACTTGCACAATTGGTGGCTGACTAAATACTTTTTTTTCCCCACTGTACATTGAGATTGTATAAACTATTATATGGGATACATACTTAGGGCACATGCTAAATATTACATGGATAGGACCTGGCAATTAATCAAGAAATTAACAAAACCAACATTTAGTGGCATGTAAATAGGGGTGTGGCATGTAAAAAGAGCTCTAATATAATCATTCAATAATCATAATCTAGGCCATAGTTGCCCCACGCCTAACACAAATGGTCAAGGATTTGTTTGTTTGTTTGAGTTGGAAGGGACCTCAAGGGCCATCAAGTCCAACCCCCTGCAAAAGCAGGAATTCCTAGATCATCCCAGCTATATACCTATCCAGCTTCGGCTTGAAGATTTCAATTGATGAAGAACTCACCACCTCCCGTGGCAGCCTATTCCACTCCCTCACTACCCTTACTGTTAGAAAGTTTTTCCTAATGTCTAATCTGAATCTCCTTCCCCTTAGTTTCATCCCATTACTTCTCGTGCTTCCTTCTGCTAATGAGAAAAGGGTAGATCCCTCTGCACTGTGACAACCTTTCAGATATTTAAATACCGCTATTAAGTCTCCCCTTAGCCTTCTCTTCTGCAAACTAAGCAGTCCCAATTCTTTTAGCCTTTCCTCGTAGGACATGGTTTGTAGACCTTCCACCATTTTGGTTGCTCTTCTCTGGACCTGCTCCAATAAATCGATGTCTTTCTTAAACTGGGGCGCCCAGAACTGTACACAATATTCCAGGTGGGGTCTGACCAGGGCAGAGTACAGCGGAATAATTACCTCTCGATCTAGCTTCAATGCTCGTCTTGATACATCCTAGAATTTGGTTAGCCTTTTTAGCCACCGCACCGCACTGTTGACTCATGTTGAATTTGTGATCTACTATTATGCCCAGATCCTTTTCCCCTGTACTCTCACTTAGTTCTATTCCTCCCATACTATATATGCTTCTTGCATTTCTGTTACCCAGATGTAGGACTTTGCATTTGTCCCTGTTGAATACCATTTTGTTCACCTCAGCCCATTGTTCCAGTGTGTCTAAGTCCTTTTGAATGCACTCTCTCTCCTCTCTAGTGTTGGCTATTCCTCCTATCTTTGTATCATCTGCAAATTTTATTAGTTCCCCATTAATCCCATCATCCAGATCATTTATAAAAATATTAAAAAGTACTGGGCCCAGGACAGAGCCCTGCGGCACCCCGCTTTTTACTTTCTTCCAGTTTGATGTATAGCCATTTAGAATTACTCGTTGTGCCCGATCTTTAAGCCAATTGTGAATCCACCTCACTGATATTTTATCAAAGCCATACTTGATCATTTTTTCAATAAGAATGTTATGTGATACTTTATCAAAGGCCTTACTAAAGTCAAGATATACTATGTCCACTGCATTCCCCTGGTCCAACCATTCAGTGATTTTATTGTAGAAGCCAAACTATTTCTGGAAGATTTACATGTAGACTTCAGCTTTATGTTGGTGAAATCACAGTCTAACATGGGGGTGTCAGATTATTCTACAATGCTTATTATTAGGGGGAAACAAGGATCTGATCCTACTCCACCACCCCATCTAATATAATCTACACCATATGTCTAACACTGCTCATCTCCAACACTCACTACATTGTGCCAAGTCATGGAGCTGATGTGCCGTTGTCCTAACAATTTATAGTATCTATGGTCACTGGTGGACTTCCATTTGTCACAAGAAAATGTTTTGTGATTGTCATTTCCTGCCAAAGTCCCTGAGATGTCCTCCATTGCCCAGTTATTAAAGGGGTTTTCTAGCCTTAGGATAAGCCATCAATATTAAACTGGTAGGGTTCCGACACTGCACCCTGCAAGCTGTCTGAAGGGGATGCAGAGGGCATGGAAGTTTCTTCAATGCTCTTATTCCCAGCACTAAATAAACTATATTACTAATACAGTCATATGAAAAAGTTTGGGCACCCCTATTAATCTTAATCATTTTTAATTCTAAATATTTGGGTGTTTGCAACAGCCATTTCAATTTGATATATCTAATAACTGATGGACACAGTAATATTTCAGGATTGAAATGAGGTTTATTGTACTAACAGAAAATGTGCAATATGCATTAAACCAAAATTTGACCGGTGCAAAAATTTGGGTATCCTTATCATTTTATTGATTTGAATACTCCTAACTACTTTTTACTGACTTACTGAAGCACAAAATTGGTTTTGTAACCTCACTGAGCTTTGAACTTCATAGCCAGGTGTATCCAATCATGAGAAAAGGTATTTAAGGTGGCCAATTGCAAGTTGTTCTCCTATTTGAATCTCCTCTGAAGAGTGGCATCATGGGCTCCTCAAAACAACTCTCAAATGATCTGAAAACAAAGATTGTTCAACATAGTTGTTCAGGGGAAGGATACAAAAAGTTGTCTCAGAGATTTAAATTGTCAGTTTCCACTGTGAGGAACATAGTAAGGAAATGGAAGACCACAGAGACAGTTCTTGTTAAGCCCAGAAGTGGCAGGCCAAGAAAAATATCAGAAAGGCAGAGAAGAAGAATGGTGAGAACAGTCAAGGACAATCCACAGACCACCTCCAAAGAGCTGCAGCATCATCTTGCTGGAGATGGTGTCACTGTGCATCGGTCAACAATACAGCACACTTTGCACAAGTAGAAGCTGTATGGGAGAGTGATGCGAAAGAAGCCGTTTCTGAAAGCACGCCACAAACAGAGTCGCCTGAGGTATGCAAAAGCACATTTGGACAAGCCAGCTTCATTTTGGAAGAAGGTCCTGTGGACTGATGAAACTAAGATTGAGTTGTTTGGTCATACAAAAAGGCGTTATGCATGGCGTCAAAAAAACACAGCATTCCAAGAAAAACACTTGCTACCCACTGTAAAATTTGGTTTAGGTTCCATCATGCTTTGGGGCTGTGTGGCCAATGCCGGCAACGGGAATCTTGTTAAAGTTGAGGGTCACGTGGATTCAACTCAGTATCAGCAGATTCTTGAGAATAATGTACAAGAATCAGTGACGAATTTGAAGTTACGCCGGGGATGGATATTTCAGCAAGACAATGATCCAAAACACAGCTCCAAATCTACTCAGGCATTCATGCAGAGGAACAATTACAATGTTCTGGAATGGCCATCCCAGTCCCCAGACCTGAATATCATTGAACATCTGTGGGATAATTTGAAGCGGGCTGTCCATGCTCGGCGACCATCAAACTTAACTGAACTGGAATTGTTTTGTAAAGAGGAATGGTCAAAAATACCTTCATCCAGGATCCAGGAACTGATTAAAAGCTACAGGAAGCAACTAGAGGCTGTTATTTTTGCAAAAGGAGGATCTACTAAATATTAATGTCGCTTTTCTGTTGAGGTGCCCATACTTTTGCACCGGTCAAATTTTGGTTTAATGCATATTGCACATTTTCTGTTAGTACAATAAACCTCATTTCAATCCTGAAATATTACTGTGTCCATCAGTTATTAGATATATCAGATTGAAATGGCTGTTGCAAACACCCAAATATTTAGAACTAAAAATGATTAAGATTAATAGGGGTGCCCAAACTTTTTCATATGACTGTATATAACCAGCTCCCCCAAGCCCCAATGATTAGATCTGCAGAGCGCAGTAGGGTGCCACAAGACTTTGTGTGTTTCCTATCCCGCTGGCACTCCAGCTCTCTGTGACATCACTAACTCTGCTCTACTCCTGCTGCATCTCCATAGAGTAGAGAGGAATTGGTCTTATGAGCGGAGTTGAATTGTCAGCAGGGGAGGCAGAGGAACAGGACTTTTTGCTTCCCCTCTGCACAGCTAACCATCAAGGAGTGCAGCCATACTGGCAGTCACAGTCCTGGATACATCAAATACTAGGTGCCAATTGTACCCCACACCAAATTATTCTTGCAGACAGACTACAAATAGAGACCCGAACTGGAAACTGAACTATTACTTTTTAGCTAAACTTATCAAAACCAAGCATAGTTTACCCAGAACTGCTCAGAAGGTCATATAGAAAGCTACAACAAATATGGCTGCATTCACTGTTACATACATGGGTAAAAGAAACATGGCACTCTCTCTATATGGTCATTTTGGGTAGGAAAACTCTCTAAAGACCTTAAGCAGGCAAAGAATATATATGCTCAGCCATATCTCTTCGACTTTAGAGAGCACATTAAAGGGGATATCCCATAGTGTACTACTGCTAAGCACATCATTGTAGGTCTCATCTGCTATTAATTGACTTTAATAGGACTGAGATTGCAGTAATGTCCCTGGCTGTTACACAGTGTACAGATGTGTGATAGTTCCAGTACACGGCGGCCTCTGCAAACAGTTTATCAGCAGGGGTGACGGATTCTGAACCTTCCCAATCTGCTATTGATAACCTGTCCTAAGGATAGGCAACCAACAGTGTACAGCTGGACATCCTCCATTTAATAGAAAACCATAGGATATATTCTTATAAATTCCTTCCACCACTGGGGATCAGGGGGAATGTTTCTTCTTTCTTTTACATGGAATATAAATGTGCAAGAGCAGCACTTCTGACGGTTAAGGTGACACAGCCACATATTCACAAGTGCGCGGATATCTGGTCCATCGCCAACAGCTCAAATGTGTTCAGGTCAATGTCTGGCAAAAGACACGGCCAAATAATTATTCATTAAAGAGGACCTGTCACCACTTCTGAAATGTCTGTTTTACTCCCATGCCCCACAATATAACAATTCTGAAGAATCTCTTCTTAGACCTCTGCATTGTGCCGTTCCTCTGTAACTCCTACTCGAAATGCCTCGAAAAGAAAAACCTGACAACTGGGTGTTACCTGTTGGGGGGGGCTGTCCCTATATAGACTGACACTGTCTAATCAGTGCTGAACACCATCAGACTGTGTAGAGTCACACCTCTGACAAAGGGGAACCGTAACATTCAGTTGTCAATTTATTCAGAAACATTTAGCTGGAATAGGATAAGCACAAAGCACAGCGATCACGTTAGCATTCAGTGACCGTTCAGGGACTCCGTCTCCCATTCCACTTAAAATATGCAGAGAGAAAAGGTCTTGTAAACAGGACTCTTCGCTCTGCCGATTTCAGACAGAAACTCAGCGAACCCCATTATAGTCTGTGGGGTCTAAGGGTTTCTGTGAGTAACTACTTTATAAGCATATAGGGTTTCTGGTTTTTTTGGGTCCCCAAGCAGACCCAGAGAACCGAAACCCGAATGGTAGTGTGAACCTACCGTAAAGATACTCCTGAGTTAGTATTTCATGTGGAATACAAGTATTGACTAAAACATACATGTCAGGAGTGGTGACAGGTCCCCTTAAAAATGACCGTTTTTATTATTTATTCGCTTTGACAAGGCTGATGGCCATCGGTGGAACTTTGCTGTTTATAATGGAGGCCACTGACTTTAATGGGGTTCATCAGTCATGGCGATAAAGGGAACAGAGTGGGCACCTGTTGCTAAACACTATCTCAGGGAGTCCGATACAAGTCATAACAGCACCTTATAGAGCTATTTTACAGTTTCCAAACGTGCCTCTGTTATTCAGCTTTGCAGACCCATTTTTATGCTACTTTATTCATGTGCAAATGAAGGAAAAGGTGTTTTGTCTGGGAATCTGGAGTTAAGCCCAAAGCCCGGAAATACTAAGTCACACCTCCAAAGCACTTTTCCCCTAATTTGTATATGAATAAAACTGGTTTGCATGAAAATGTGGCTCCAAAGCTGAGGCATATTTGTAGAATAAGCTCTACAGGGGACTGTGGTTAGATTTATAACCAATGTACTGCTGACAGACTACCTTTAAAATAAGCATTAGCACTATTCACTATAAAAAAAACAAACAAAAAAAAAAAAACTATACTTTCTCACTACATACTATGTCCTGGTGCCTGGTGTGAATGGGAATTGATACATCTCTGATATAGAAAGTGTCACACAAAAGTAAGTGCATCATTATGGTTGATCGGTCAAAGATGGCACCAACAATATGAATGTCAGGTATAAATGCAGAAGAGAATTGCACGTTACATAAACCCTCTTATCATTGACTACTATTACAGGATCATGATCTTATCTCTAAGCATCATCTGCCATTCTATAGAGTTGATATCTTGTCCTACCCAAGGATAAAGCTGAGGATGCTCTTCAGAACTGCTCCATTACAGCACAACTTCTATTACTGATGGCAGCAAAGGCTGGCCATACCTGTCAGCTGAACATCTGTCTCTTGATCTCCCCAAACACACATGCATGCTTGGCTTGACTGCATGTGTTATGAATAGGGAGAGGATAATAAGATGCTGCCACCTCTGGCAGTGGCACATCTCAACAAAAACAGAACGACCAGGCATGTTGAAATCCAACATACCCATCCCTTCTCTCCCCTGACTTCTGTCGCTGGAGGACAGTACGGACATCCTCATACACAAATAGTCATCCAGTCCCATCAAAATCTCGAGATTCAACATATACATATAATGTGTATGACAAGCTTTAACCTATAAAAGTCTATGGCTACTCACTAAGAAGTCAATGTATGAATGGGATCCCCTAACTCCAGCACACCTAGCTTGTTTCCACGACTCCCACACAAGTATGGCCACCTATCCATTCATTCCCACATGAATGCGTCAGTCAGAGGTTGTGACACTAGGTGAGATGCGGGTCAGGGGAACCTGTTCTGTAGATGGCATCTAGTAGTGATTTTTTTTTCATGCCCTGTGGATATACAATAAATGCATAGTGTAGTAATACTGCTTTATATATAAAGATTATAAACTGGTTTTGTGTAGAGGCGGTCCTCAGTATTGTAGCTCACTTGAATGGGACTGAGCAGCAAACAGGCCACATGACAAATAAACGTGACATCACATGGCCTGTGAAGTGTAGCTCACCTGAGTAGTGATGCCCCTTCAAGCAGCCGATCTCGGGGGGTACCACATATCAGACCCCAACCGATCATATATTGATGACCTAATTAATGATACTTACAGGTAGGGCAGGGCAATTAATCGAAAAATAACCGAAATCGACCGTCAATCCGGATAACCGACGTGTACAATCAGTTCGGTTATTACATTTTTTGTGAGCCTTTGCAGTTTTTTCACCGAGCACAAACTGCAACTGCTATTATACTCTGGGGTCTCTTCAGATAACGTCGATCACGCTTTTGTCTTTGTCACGAAGCCACTTATTGGGTCTCAAAGATCCCTGGCATCTTTAGCAGGCCTGAAGAGGATCAGGAGCAGCACTGGAGTACAGGGGAGGTAACACTGTTTTTTATGTTTGATCACCTCCCCAGGTCTCCGCTTATTATTCTCTGGGGTCTGAAGAGACTGCAAAATACAATAGCAGTTGTGGTTCAGACATGTTCGGTCCGAAGATTCGCCCAGCATACACTCATACTTGAAAAGGGGCATGTTTTATGGCCTAAATAACTGGCAATAATCGTAATCGAGGTTAAACACCCGTCATTGCCATTTATCTTGCTCATAGAGCTAAGGGTGTCCTAGTCCAGAGAAAAGGGCAAATACTCAAAAAAAAAATGGGAGGCAGGTAATATTTGCATTAAGCTCTGAATGAATTCTACTAGTGGGCACCCCTTGGTGCTTTACCTCCCCGCCTAGGGTAAAGCTTCAGTATACAGTATACTGTGTGACCATTGCATTCCTATTAACACTACCGTCACCAAACAGTGCATATCCAAATTCATGTACAGGTAATAAAGTGTTAAAATATATACCCTGCTATGGAAGGTGCCCCCTGCACTGGTCAAAGGGGATTCACTAGGTCATATACATCACCAATACAAATTAATATCAATGGCATTTACAATCGGAAATCAGACGAGTGCCAAGGGCCTACCACTAAATAAGCTGGGACACCCTCCTCATATTTTGGGCATCAGTTCAGCAGCACCTGTTCCCTTAAACCCATCAATATTAACTTCTGACAGGTCCCAGTGAGCAGAATACCCCTTTAACATGTCTTCAGCCACAGCTGGCACAGACCATGCTGTAGGCCTCACTGCCAGGAGACATGTCACAGCATCTGAGAATCAGCATTGTCACCTTTCTTCCATAGATCAGGTCTCCTTTATGTCAGAAGTCCAACATCCATGTGAGGGCTCAGGGCAGACATCAGCAGTGACAGTGGGCACCAGTCCAGATCTAGTCCCTTCCACAGAGCTATAGGACATCTGTGGCACACAGGACCGAAACACATTCCCCTGGCACAGAACACAGGTGAACTATACAGCCAAGGCTGCCCACAGGGGCAGCACACATGGCATATAATCGCACCTCATGGCCCCAGACGATCATGTGACTGACTGTGCCCACACCTGAGACTTCTGAGGCCACATGCCCAGTGCCGGCACCACTAGCAGGGGGCACCTCCCCCAATGCCACCTCCTTTCTTATTACACACTATAACGTGAGACCCTCACCCTCTGATCACCACAGACCTGATCCACCTGCCAACACATCACAAGTCTGAACTCAGCCCAAGTGATACCCACCACCCCAGCACTTACCGAGCCACCCTCACCCAACTATAAGTGCCCCAACCAACATGTGATCTTACCCGGGATCCCGCCCGAGACACGACCGAGCGGGGTGGAGTTGTAGGCGGGGACCCCCTCCCCAGAGCTGATCACCGATGGATCGATCACAGTTATCGATCCCCCCAGGGGAAGGGCCGATGATGAGGAGGAGGGAGGGGGTCTCTCCCTGGTGCAGCTCTATGAGGCCAAGTTTCCCAATGGTGATAAAGCGGCCACTCCAACCCCTTACGGCGAGCGTGAGATCTTCCCCCGCCTCATTTGCATATCTGTGTCCCGGCCGTTGATTGGCTGCTTGGCTGAGCCCCCCGGCTGCTGATCTGAGAGAAGTGCGCAGCTCGGTTTAGTGAGTGCGTGGAGGAGGAGGAGGCAGGACGTGTCTGCCGGGGGTTACCGCTGTCACAGCAGGGGCTACCCCCTCCCAGCCACAGTCTACCCCCGCGTCTCCTTCCACATAGCACACATCGTGCACCCTTATGAAATGGCTGCTGAACTCTCTTACTCTAGGTGGGCAGGGTTAGCAGGAAGCTTGATACGGCCTTTTCCTCACAAGCCAGTAGGCACTGGTTTATGCCATTTGTTGACCACGTCTATGTACATGTCCCTCAAGCCTGCCGAGCGGGACCTAAATCCTTATGTAACCTCTTGTGTGACGGGCTCAGCTGTAATGATTAACTAAAGCCTAGCAGATACAACCATTGTGTCACGACAGCCGTAAAGGGGAACTCCACAGATATAAACACCCTGTCACGTGTCATCTGGGCGTCCCAACACTGCAGGGCACCCTAAACCCTGCTTCTGCATGGTATGCATCTTGTGCCAGGCCATGGACCTCGCATACTCTGACATTTAGTGAGAATAATAACAGTTTATGGTGCCCCAAATGACTCTACCAACTGGGTACTGACTGACAAGTTCACAGAGTTAGGGCTCACACTAGTTTATGGCTGATAATTCAGGTGCAATTAGTGCCAGTCTTGGATTTCATATGGATGGATATAGACAAAAGCATTAGGACATCTACACATTACACCTATAGGGACTTTTATGACATCCCATTCTAAGTCCACAGGCATTAAAATGAAGTTGTCCCCCTTCCCCTCTGCAGCATCCACTCTTCTGGGAATCCTTTTGAAAGTTTTCGGATTGTATCTGTGGGAAGTTTTTGCCCATTCATCCAGAATAACATTTGTGAGGTCAGACACTGACGTCGGATGAGAGGACCTGGATTGCAATCTCCATTTTAGTTCATCCCAAAGGTGTCCACTGGGGTTAAGATCAGGGCTTTTGTGTGGGCTAGTCAAGTTCTTCTACACCATTCTGACCCAACTAAGCCTTTATGGAACTTGCTTTCTACACTGGGGCACAGAAAAGGGTCTTCCCCAAACTGTTCCTACAAATATACAATCAACCACCAATATGTCTTGGCATTCTGAAGCAATAAGAATTTCCGTTCACTGGAACTGAAAGCAACCCCATAGCAATTTTTTTACAGTTGGCACAATGCAGTCAGACAGGTAACATTCTTATGGCATTTGACCTAAACTCGTCCATCAGACTGCCATATAGAGAAACATTATTTGTGAGTCCAGTGGTGATGTGCTTTACACCACTCCCTCCACTGCTTTGCATTCTGCTTCAAGGCTCCTGGTGCGAAAGTTCAGCTCGGACCCCAGCCCCTCTCACAATTTTTTTCATGGCTACCGTACCTGTCTGCTACTTTCGACTGCTTCACTGGGTCTCGTAAGTGACCCGTTGATACAGCTCTAACAGCCAGGGACCATTTTAAGCCCCCTATAAGGTAACAGTGCTCCATTTGTTCCCCAAGTAAAGTAATATTGCCCTCCTTCTATCCTCCACAAAGTAAAAGTGCCCTCCTGGTGTCCCCAACAAGGTATTAGTGCTCTCTTTGTGCCTCCCACAAGAGAATAGGACCCCCACATAAGCACTATTAGCCCCATGTGCTCCACACATGGGGGCAATATCGTCCCCTTGACCCCTCACATAGATGATAGCTTACCATCCAGGCTCCCCTAGCTGCAGTGTTGCTGTCTGAAGCTGTGTGTAGCAGTGTGTACATCTTCTATTTTCTTCCCAGCTCCTACAAACATGGAAACTTATGTCTTGAAGCTCCTAACATAGTTTTTGTGCTGATGTTAATGCCAGAGAAGGTTTGGAAAGTTAGCAAGTCAGCTGTGTTGGCGACTTTTATGTACTTTTTGTGGTCTGCCACGTCATGGTTGAGTTGTCTGAGGTTCTTCAATGCTTCCACTTTTCAGTAACACAACTCACAGTTGATTATGGAATATCTAGGAAGTAAGAAAGTCACAAACTGAATTGCTGTAAGGGTGGCATGAACCATGATGAAATTCAGAGAGCTCTTTAGAAAGTCCTGGAAATGCTCTAGATGTCTACAGAAGGCTGTGAAGTATCCCACTGTATCAACATACAGTTGGATCTATCTCCCATAGGGTTCCATTGTAATAAAGTACACCAAACATTATACCTTTTTTTACTGTTGTATGAAATAGTGTAGTTAAATATCTATTTTCTAAATATCTATTATTTATATTTTTTTGGCAATGTTGGGTGAATGAAATCCTATGGCAATGCTTAGTATGTACACAGGATATTTTCTTGTACACACTAAGCATACATCTATAACATGATGTGAACAGGGCCTACAACGAAAGAAGCACTTTGAGCCTTGTGAAATGATTATACTATGTGTGATATATGTACTATAGTGTGGTGTTTCCCCCTGCTGTACATTCTGAGTATATCTTTAGTCGGTCTCTTCTCAGGAGAATATATAGATAAATAAATGTATAAGTGTCCATAGCAATTAAGCATACACTTTTACCAACAGTAATATTATATTCTATATATTCCTCTATATATTGAAGGAGCTTCTCTTACCTATTATTTCTTTAATGTAGCTATTTCTCCATGGTCTTAGTCTTGCAGGCATTGTATTGTTATAGTAGCCAGAGTCACATGCATTCGGGTTTGTTACCCAGCTTTTGATAAATCTTGAATGGCATATTACTGCACAGTCTGTTTTCTAAGGTCAGAAACCCAGTCATGATTTCCTCAATGTGGACAAGTTATTGTCCCTGCCTAATAACCTGTCCACAATAAGGAAATCACGGTTGGGTTTCTGATAAGTCCCAGACCATAGAAAGTTCCTGCATTCATGGTTTTATCCACTGGCAACCGATCAAGATGAAAGACTGTCACCACTAAGACAGTTAGAGGAAATCTTTAGAACTCTGCAGAATTTTTATTTTAAATTTGAAAAAATATTTAACTTTTAATTATTTACAAATTTAAAAATGGTTATGTTTGGAAATACCCCTTTAAGAAACACAGTATTTTGTCTTTAAAAGCAAAAAGGGCTGACTAGTTTCATGATATTTCAACATAGAGGGATGTGCTCCATACTGATCCTGACACTGCACAGACATACTGATAAAGAATTTAGATTGTGAGCTCTATTGGGACAGTGAGTGATGTCTGTAAAGCACAGAGAAATATGTTGATTCTATGGAAGGTAGGCTAGGTTCACACCTGCGCCTGGTCTCTGCCTGGGCATTCCGTTCCCCAATTCACTTTAAAAATGCGGAGAGAAAAGTCCGCATTTTCTACCATTTTTGGGCGGAAACCCAGCGGACCCCATTATAGTCTATGGTGTCCGCAGGTTTCCGAAGGTAACCGCTTTCTTAAGCGGATTAGGTTTCCGTTCGGGGGGGTCCCCAAACAAACCCCCCAAATGGAAACCTGAACGCAGGTATGAACCTAAGCATAAGTAAAATAAATAAACAAAAAGTTCCCAATCCCTGACACCTGTTCACATAGCCATAGAATTTGCTGCATGTACTGTATATCCTCCTCCTATTACTGTCTTCGGGCAACTAGAATTGAAACAGGTTATAAAAGTAACAATGAAGGGTGTCTGACTTCTAAGACCTTACAGTAGTTAAAAAAAGGAGTCTATAGTCCAACAGAAGAGTTACCAGAGGTCAGACCCTCTGTTACATTAATAACCTGTTTGAATGAAAGCTCTTATCTGATGGCCTATAGCCTGTTGATGTGCTAGAAGTATACTATACGTTGGGAGAAACCTGTTTAAAGAGGGCCTTTTACCATCTCCATCAACTCCAGTTCAATCCCTTAGTCTAAGGGAGCGAGCCATAGTGAAAAAGTGCTGCGGGAAAAACTGCAGCAGAAACGCATTGTGAACATAGCAACATATGACATGGAGAATACCGGGTTTAGGATGCTATACCCCAGCAGCATGAAACACAATGGGGAGATTTACATAGCAAGGAGTGCCAGAATTCCATCCCAAATTTCATCAAAAAAAGACCCTTGTACATGCTGTGCGCCAAACTTAATACTGGTTTTAGGCTAAGGCCCCACGTAGCGAGCTGCAGCTAAAAAACGCTGTGGAAAAGACCACGGCGGAAACACATTGCGTTTTTTCCCGCAGCATTTTTCACAGAAAGTCCGCAGAGCTTTCCTCTACAGACTTTCTGCTTCAATTAAACCTATACAGAAAATGCCAGCGTTTTCATAGGTATAATTGATATGCTGCAATTTGCAAAAATGCATGTACGCTGTGGATATTTTTCTGCAATGTGGGGATGGGATTAGCCAGAATCCCATCTACTTAGCAGAGACTGTAAAACACAGTGTTTTTTTTGCAGCAGCGTTTACACCATGTGGGGCCCCGGCCTTATGGGGCACTGCTACACTTATCACTGTTGGAATTTTTCTTTAGGCTCCACTGTCAGTGCAGTTAGTTTTGGTGCCTGATATGATAATTAGGTTCTGTACTATCAAGTGGGTCTGGTCAGGCTGGAATCAGTGGAGAGGCATCTATAAAGCTAAAGCCCAATGTAGCAAGAGGCAGCAAATAAGGGCTGCGGAAAAAAAACGTGGCAGAAATGCATCGCGTTTTCCTCTGCAGACTTTCTGACCCTATTATACGTATATGGAAAATAGTAGGCAAAATTGACATACGATTTTCAAAAATGCAAGCAATTTTTGAAAACGCAGGTTTTCTGCTGCAGATTTTTTTCTGCAATGTGTGGATGGGATTAGCCAGAATCCCATCCAAATTGCAGGTACTGTACAACGCAGAATTTTCGCAACGTGGGACCCTGGCCTTAAGGGATGCAAAGAACTGGAAGTGGTGAAATATCCTCTTTAATATGAGTCATGCAGCATAAACTGTTGTTTGCTGTTATCAGACATCTACCTTTAGCACAAATGCCTGATATAAACAGATACATAAAAGCTGCATCAGGAAGATTAGAAGTATCTTTATAGCTGTACCAAATTAATGTTCACAGAAAATAAGACATATAAAGTCTCTTGTTTTTTTTGTTTTTTGAAGATCAGAATAACTGCATACATGACAGGCTTGTCACACACATATATACACATGTAGAGTCTATAACAATGTTGTGTAAGGTAACGTCGTATAGGGGAGCACTTGTTTGGTACTAATGAACTTTTAATAGGGAGTTGCTATTCATGCAGTTTCCAAAATGATGTTTTACGCGTTCACATATGGTGAACCTACCATTAAAGGCATGTTTTACATTTATCAACTATGAACGGGATGGGTGATACAGTACAGTTTAATCTGACAGGTGGGACTTCAACCAGTCTCTAAACTGGGAGCTCCTGTCCCTATAAAGAAGTATGGCGGCTACACATGTAATCCTACAGAAAGTACAGAATCAGCCAATGAAGTGGAATACTGGCTGGCAAGTACGACAACTTGTATTCTGTCTACTGTGTGTTCAATTATTATCTGACAGAGAGGTGAAGATCAATATTCCTATAAAGTACACGTTGGCCAGATACTTCCCTTTAGCATGTATGCAATGAATAATTTTCCTTCTGGAACTTCCTTTGCACCTCCCTACATTGAGCCCTATCCCATTTAACAGCATTGTTCACACTAAGCTCAGTTCTCACCAAGCTACGTGGAAATAAGGTGAGTAACAATGAATAATCACAGGTCTCCATAGGGCACAAGGAAAGGCCATGAGGTATTACAGGTTGTCTGTCAGTGTGACAGCAGTCAGGGCTGTCAGTGTCAGAACAGATTAGCTCACTGACTTTCTCCTCCCCCTGTGCTTTTCACCCAGGGCCTGCGCCAGGTTCTGCTGGAGAAGAGGATTCCTTTCCCACGCAAGCATCATGAGACAGTTCAGCTGCAAATCAGATGCAGTGTCAGCTCAGTGCAGCCTTCAGGAGAGCCAGACTGCAGGCAATCCAAGCTGTGATATACGGCTACCGTACTGCATCATACCCTTTATATACTCAAACACTGCATGTCAAAAATATATTTGCTTACTAGCACATGCCTCTAAAATGATCACCAAAAAATAAAATTTGTTCTCTTACATGAGGTTTTTTTATAACCTGTTCAGGCATTATTTAATTACACGTGTTTCTAGGAAAGCTGGGTGACATCAAATATTGCTGCCACATGGGTTGTCACCATTCCTCTCAAACTTACCGTATTTTTCGGACTATAAGACGCACCTAGGTTTTAGAGGAGGAAAATAGGGAAAAAAATTTTGAAGCTAAAAATGGTAAAATAGTTAATACAGTAATACCTCGAATATTCGCGAGGTTAGGTTCCAGAACCAGTCGCGGATCGCGAGGAATCGCGAATCATTGGTGCGAGCACTTAAATGCTAATTTATGCTTATTTCCCCCCCTTATATAACCCCTAAATATCATTAATGTTACCCCTACAGTACTGTACTGCACGTATACCAATTCATTTGCTGCCGTTTGCACATATGCACAATAAAAATACGGTACTTAAAAAAAAAAAAAAATACTATAGTGTGGGTACTCACCAGTGATGCAAATTTCGCAGATCTGTGGAAAAATCGCAAATGCATATGTCTTAGGTTCCAAAGAAAATATTGCGAGTACGTGAATCCGCGAATTCAGAAACGCGAATGCAAGAGGTATTACTGTATATGAGAGTTGTAGTTTTGCAACAGCTACAAAGTCACATTGACAGGTGGCCCTGCCGCTGTACGGGGAGGCATAGGGCATCATTTTTTGCAGGGTCAGGTGTACTTTTTAGTTATACCATTTTGGGGAATGTCTATTGCTTAGATCACTTTTTATTCAAATCAGAGGCGAAACAGTGAAAAAAACGGCAGTTCGGCACTTTTAATTTTCTTTCCTGCTACGACGTTCACTGTACAGGAAAAATATTTTCATAAGTTTGTAGACCGAACATTTTCGGACACAGGGATACCTAACGTGTATGTGTTTCACAGTAATTTTCTACTTTTAGATGTATTCTAGGGAAAGGGGGTGATTTAGAAGTTTTTATTTTTTTAGATTTTTTTAAAAACTTTTTTTTTTTTTTACTATTTTATTAGCCCCCCCCCCCCCCCTTCATTTGATTGCAAGTCCTATAGACTGCAATACAACAGTATTGCAGTCTATGGGAGATTCTGTACTTTAGTATTGCGGCTCCCGTGATCTCGCCTCGCGGGAGCCGGCACCGGGGGGCTTTTTTCACACTTGGGGGGGGGGGGCTTGAAGTAGTAATGCCCATGATCAGAGTGGAATCTGATCGCAGGCATTAGCTCCGGGTCTGTTGTACATTACAGCGGAAACCCGGTAGCTATTGCGATCGCCCTGCAGCAGAGCGGCACCATCATCTTTACAGACCCGGCATCCGCTGTAATAGCACGGCGGATGCCGGGATGGGTTCACTGGGACACCCTGTCCTCGCAGCCCAGTGCCCGCACATCGTCTCACTCCTCCCGCTGCAGGAAACCAGCGGCGGCAGGAGTGGGGCGATGCTGTGACCCCGATCCTCTACGCCCCCCCGCCAAAACCCCCCTCCCCCACATTCGGACAATAAGACACACCCCCATTTTCCTCCAAAATATGGTATTTCCTTAATGGTTCCTTTCTTGCTTTTGTTCACATAGATGGAAACAACAAATAAGATAGATAAAATAGAGACATAATTTATTATAAACTGTTATAATTGGCAAAAGTTCAGAGGACAAATGCAAATAATTGAAACTCCCACTAGACTTCTAGTCCTCCAGAGAAGCAGAAGGTCCTCCTACAGTATCAGATTAAACACAGCCTGTAGAGCTGTCTATACAGGTTAGGCAGCAATGCCACCTAACTCCTTCATATGTAAACACTCTTGGCTCGGCCAAGTGTGCATATGATCTGAAGGGGGAGAGGGCTGAAAGTTCACTGACAGACATTCTCTCTCTCCGACATCTACCATCATGAAGGGTTGGGAAGCCTCATACATGTTAGACAGTTGGCTGGTCCCGAAAAAATTAGTCTGGCTAATATACATCTAATGCATATGGCCAACTTAAGGCACAGCACATGAAGCAGAGGGTTGCTAGGGTTACTATTAGAATAATTTCTGGTGAGCCTAGATCAGAGCATTCATGTTAGACTAGCGATTCCCAATCGGGGAACCGTGTAGACCCCCCCCAAGGGTGCCGCGACAATCTGGTGGGTAAATAGCCACATGCCTCATTTTAACTACTTGGGTATCCTTAGCATTCCCATGTAGTTGAGCAGAACGGAGCAGCAAGAAGGCTTTAGCTTCCTGCTCTATTACTCAGGCCTCAGCTACTGGTGCCTGTTGAAGACCTGCTGCATCAATCTGCAGAGGAGGAGGATCACAGAGCTCCAGGACCAAGGATGGGTAAGTGGTGTTTGTTTTTTTACAGTGGGGAAAAAAAGTATTTAGTCAGCCACCAATTGTGCAAGTTCTCTGACTTAAAGAGGACCTTTCATGTCCTCAGGCACATGCGGTTTTACATACTGCTAGAAAGCCGACAGCGCGCTGAATTCAGCACACTGCCGTCTTTCCCGGTATGTGCCCCGGGGCTGGAGATATCGGCGGTCTTAGTTTCACGGTTTACTGTCAGAAAGGCGTTCCTGACAGTCTAGTTGCACTGTGAGGAACGCCCTCCCTGACAGTTCTCGTTCATAGACTTGTACTGGGGGGGCGTTCCTCACAGCTGAGCATCATCGCCGTCATCGTCTACAGCCCTGTACTGCCAGAGGGGGTGTTCCTTACTCCCCGGCGATGACGCTGCGCTGAGGAATGCCCCCCCAGTACAAGTCTATGAACTGTCAGGGAGGGCGTTCCTCACAGCGCAACTAGACTGTCAGGTACGCCCTTCTGACAGTAAACCGTGAAACTTACAGAGCCGATATCTCCAGCCCCGGGGCACATACCGGGAAAGGCGGCAGTGCGTTGAATTCAGCACACTGTCGGCTTTCTAGCAGTATGTAAAACCACATGTGCCTGAGGACATGAAAGGTCCTCTTTAAAAAGATAAGCGAGGCCTGTAATTGACATCCAGAAAATCACATTGTCTGATTTTTTAAGAATTTATTTGCAAATTATGGTGGAAAATAAGTATTTGGTCACCTACAAGCAAGCAAGATTTCTGGCTCTCACAGACCTGTAACTTCTACTTTAAGAGGCTCCTCTGTCCTCCACTCATTACCTGTAGTAATGGCACCTGTTTGACATTGTTATCAGTATAAAAGACACCTGTCCACAACCTCAAACAGTCACACTCCAAACTCCACTATGGTGAAGACCAAAGAGCTGTGGAAGGACACCAGAAACAAAATTGTAGACCTGCACCAGGCTGGGAAGACTGAATCTGCAATAGGCAAGCAGCTTGGTGTGAAGAAATCAACTGTGGGAGCAATAATTAGAAAATGGAAGACATACAAGACCACTGATAATCTCCCTCGATCAGGGGCTCCACGCAAGATCTCACCCTGTGGGGTCAAAATGATCACAAGAATGGTGAGAAAAAATCCCAGAACCACACGGGGGGATCTAGTGAATAACCTGCAGAAAGCTGAGACTAACGTAACAAAGGCTACCGTCAGTAACACACTACAACACCAGGGACTCAGATCCTGCAGTGCCAGACGTGTCCCCCTGCTTAAGCCAGTACATATCTGGGCCCGTCTGACGTTTGCTAGAGAGCATTTGGATGTTCCAGAAGAGTATTGGGAGAATGTCATATGGTCAGATGAAACCAAAGTAGAACTATTTGGTAGAAACACAACTCGTCGTGTTTGGAGTTGCATCCAAAGAACACCATACCTACTGTGAAGCATGAGGGTGGCAACGTCATGCTTTGGGGCTGTTTCTCTGCAAAGGGACCAGGAAGACTGATCCGTGTACATGAAAGAATGAATGGGGCCTTGTATTGTGAGATTTTGAGAGCAAACCTCCTTCCATCAGCAAGGGCATTGAAGATGAAACTTGGCTGGGTCTTTCAGCATGACAATGATCCCAAGCACACCACCAGGGCAACGAAGGAGTGGCTTCGTAAGAAGCATTTCACGGTCCTGGAGTGGCCTAGCCAGTCTCCAGATCTCAACCCCATAGAAAACCTTTGAAGGGAGTTGAAAGTCCGTGTTGCCCAGCGACAGCCCCAAAACATCACTGCTGTAGAGGAGATCTGCATGGAGAAATGGGCCAACATACCAGCAACAGTGTGTGCCAACCTTGAGAAGACTTACAGAAAATGTTTGACCTCTGTCATTGCCAACAAAGGATATATAACAAAGTATTGAGATAAACTTTTGTTATTGACCAAATACTTATTTTCCACCATAATTTGCAAATAAATTCTTTAAAAATCAGACAATGTGATTTTCTGGATTTGTTTTCTCATTTTGTCTCTCATAGTTGAGGTCTACTATTCTTATCTCTCCCACATAGAGACCTGGTCTATCTAGACCTGTACAGACTAGATAGACCAGGTCTCTATGTGGGAGAGATAAGAATAGTTTGTGATTGTACCTGACCATCTTTTGGATCCCCTGATGAGTCATGGCTACTCATGATGTAACGCGTAGGGACATGTGACTATTTAATTAAGGGTCAGATGTGGACTGCCCTTGTAAGGGCAGGAGCTCTTTGGGGATAATAGGGCCATTTTTGAGGTATAGGGTCAGAACTTAATGACCAGGATGGCGATTCCCACAGAGCTAGTGATGGATCATGAATTATCAGATGCATGACCGGTGATTTGGTGAGATCTATCTGGTTTTTCTTACCTTTTCATATATTTGGAAGTCTGTGATTTAGGGTTTTAATATTAACTCTTTATTTTTTGTTGATTTGTGTGATTCATATCTTCATTATATTGGATTGATATAATCCCTGATCGCACAAATATTTATCTGTGTTAGTCTCTTCATTTATAGACATGTCATTATTGAGGTGCCTTTTTATGAGATATTTATATTAAAAGTTATGTTTTATAGTTTTTTTCCACATTTGCTGTATTTATTTACTACCGATGATGTCAATTACAGGCCTCTCTCATCTTTTTAAGTGGGAGAACTTGCACAATTGGTGGCTGACTAAATACTTTTTTCCCCCGACTGTATATAGCACAACTACAGTGTCGGGCCACTGGGGGACATTATTAGTTGTCAGGGGGACATTGTTAGTTGTCAGGGGACTACTGGGGGACATTATTAGTTGTCAGGGGGCCACTGTAGGACATTATTAGTCATCAGTGGGCCACTGGGGGACATTATTGGTTGTCTAGAGGCCACTGGGGACATTATTCCTTGCCTGGGGGCTACTGGGAGACATTATTAGTTGTCTGGAGGCCACAGGGGGACATTAATATTTGTTTAGGGACCACAGGGGACATTATTACTTGCCTGGGATCTAATGAAGAACATTACTATTTGCCTGGAGGCCACTGGGGAGTATTACTACTTGCCTGGGGGCCACTGTGAAGCATTATTAGGTGTCTGAGGGCCAGTGGGGAGCATTATTAGGTTTTAGCAGCCACTGGGGAGCATCATTTGGTGTCTGGGGGCTACTGGCTACTCAGGAGCATGTTCTGCATGGTGGGCCACTGGCAAGCATGATACTATGTGGGGCCATTAAGGGAGTTTGGTGATGGTAAAAGATGAATTTTTGTATGTGCTGGGTGTAAAGTATAGGATGGTGTAGCTTTGAGGGTGCATTCACATGGTGCAGTTGTGATCCAGTTACAATTGCATCAAAACTGCAACAGAAAAATGCATGCAGTTTTTATGTGGTTCCAGCTGTAATTTCAAAAACTGCGCTAAAAAACACATTGAGGCTGGTGTCCCACTTGGCGGAAACAAAATGGTTTGCCACAGTAGAAACCATCCACACCTTGCGGAAAAACCTTTGCAGTTTTAAAAATTGCAGCATGTCAATTATACCTACGGAAACGCCGGCAGTTTCCATATAAGTATAATGGAAGCAGAAAGTCCGCAGAGGTTTTTCCCGCAGTGCTTTCTTGCTGCGGTCCGCTATGTGGGGCCTTAGCCTAAAACTGTTTTTTGATAAAAGTTATTTAGTAGGGGTGCCCTGAGGATTTCTTTTTTCCAGAGGTGCCCTGAGTCTGAAAAGGTTGAGACGATTTTTGGGTGTACTCACTGATTTTAACGGAACCAACCATCTAATGTGTAGTCGTCCAGACTTCAATTGGCCAATCCTTTTGTTCTTAGGGAGATAAGCTACCGAGAGAGGTGTCTGGAAGAGCCTTAGGCCCCATTAAGATGTCAGAAATCCGCCTTAAATTCCTTTTAATTTTCCAGCTTCCGGCTCCTCACAGTGAAATGCCCATGCAAAGCAATGCCATTCCATCGTGGCTTTCCGTTACTGATTAGGCCCAGATAAATGGGCCTAAACAGTGGGGAGTCTTTAGCTGTGGACTCCATGGCAAGATCGAGCAGGATGCTTTTGTTTTTCAGCGTCCTGCTACGATCTCTGCCTCCCATTGAAAACTATGGGAGGCAGAATTAGAGCGGAATCTGCTCAAGAATCAGTGACAGAATCCAATGTGTGAACAGACCTTACTCCCCTTGCTCATTCAATACTCAGACACAGCTCAGCTGAGCTTAGCCTACATGTATATGAGGAAATTGGGTGAGATACCGTGTTTCTCCGAAAATAAGACAGGGTCTTATATTATTTTTTGCTCTGAAAAAAGGGCTAGGGCTTATTTTCGGGGTAGGTCTTAATTTTTTCCATGAAGAACAATCACACATTTGATCGCTTTTTATTTCAACTTTTATCAGACTTGAAACAGCGAAAAAACAGCAGTTTGGCACTTTTGATATTTTTTTTTGCTACGGCATTCACTATAGAGGTAAAATATTTTTATAAGTTTGTAGACCGGGAGTTTTCGGACACAGGGATACCTAATGTGTATGTGTGTCACAGTAATATTTTATTTTTATATGTATTCTAGTGAAAGTGGGAGAGGGCTTGAACTTATTATTTTGTGTTTTTTATATTTTTTAACTTTTTTTTTACTATTAACCCCTCCTAGGGGGGCTTGAACCTGCAATCATCCCATAGACTGCAATACAACCTATTGCAATCTATGGGAGATTACATACATTACTATTGAGGCAATAGTAATATTCATATGACAGGCCTGAGAGCCTTCATAAGGCTCCCGGCTGTCAAAGGAACAGGTCGGCTCCTGCGATCTCACCCGTGGGAGCCGGCCTGCAACTTCAAAGGTAAGGGGCCGGTGAGGACCGGCCCCGGGGATAGTTTATCTGCTTTGGGGGGTCGATTTTGAGGGGGGGTCACGGACTGGCACACTTAACAATGCCCGCGATCAGCGGACTCTGATCGCGGGCATTAACTGCGGGTCTTTACTGTACAAGGAGACCCGGTATAGCAGATATACAGGGTGGAGACTGCGGGGGGGGGGGGGGAAGCGCGGAGGTCACGCAATGCCCGCGGTCAGAGTCCATTCTGATCGCGGGCATTAACTCCGGCGGTTCTGCTACTTTGGTGGGCAGGAGAGGGGGTCACGCTCAACAATGCCTGCGATCAGGGTAGACACTGACCGCGGGCATTAACTCCAGGTCTCCGCGGAGACCCGGTACGGCAGCTACAGTCTATGACCAACCTGAATAACTATGTAGTGAAAGTCCCATAGACTGCCATATAGTTGTATTACAGTCTATGGGACATGCAATTATTATTATTATTATTATTATTATGCTTACTTGTATAGCGCCATCATATTCCGCAGCACTTTACAGACATTGTCAATCAAAAGATTGCAAGTTCAAGTCCCCCGGGGGGCTAATAAAATAGTTAAAAATTTTTTTAAAAAAACGGATCAGTTAAAAAAACATTCACTCAGTAACATCAGATAGGGTCCGTTAATGTCTGTTATGATATGTGTCTCTTTTTTTTTTTTTGGTTTTTTTTAACGGACACTATCAGAATGGGCATCCAACGGTAGTGTGAACCCACCCTTAGAGAGTGACAATCCTAAATCCTTTGAGGCACTCCAGGCAGACTTTTGTCTTCCTAAAGTTTTGTTCTTTAGATATTTACAGGTATAGTTGGCTTTTAGTAAGTTATCTATTCAGAGAGATTTAAGATATTTGACTCTAACCTATTAAATCTGATTTTGTACAAAATACCTAGTTTTCCTCATTAAAAAAAAAAAAAATCTCTGACTTGCATAAAGGGAGTCTGTCAATTTGCATACAAATAAAACTGATTTTCATGAAAATGGTGCCATAAATCAGAATAAAAAAATATACATTTTTGGAAAGTGTAGAAGCCGCTCTACAAAATACTGTCATTAGTTTGATACTGATTTTCCTGCTGACAGACTCCATCTACAGTTGTATTCTCCCTGATTCCTAAAATTCTTGGTTAGATTGAAGTACCGCAGTAATCCCGAATGCTGGGATCAGGTTTTGGAATATATTAATTTTGTTTTTAAATTTTTTTTTCCAGAAAGTACTTTTTATGTATTCTCTTTGTTTTGTGTAGTCTCTTCAAAAACTGCTTTGGCAGTGCTGCCAATACTGTAATCTATGCAGCCCAATGGGGGAGGAACAATCTCAGCAGAGATTGTTCCTCCTCCATGTACATCGGCCTATGCAATTACACAGATGTAAATGAGTGCCAATCAATGTGTTTCTCAATCAGCTCTCCTGGGGGATGGGATCTGGCTGTGTAATATAGACTTTAAACTGTGCTAGATATATCACAGTGACTGTTACTGGAGAATAAATCTGGCATATCTTTAGACTGTCTATTGTTACACCATCTATTTGTTGGCTTAGTATACACCCAGAAATGCTACAAAATTTTGGGATATTTTTTTCACTACAATGTTGCAACTTAATTCATGCCCTTTTCCCACTGTGTCAAGGTACCTTGCGGAATAATCTGTAAGAAATGTCTAGAATAATTAATAAATGTGGTGCAAGGCATAGATGACATTTTTTGGCACCAAAATTCTGGCATATTTTCATTAGTCAACATCTGCAAGGAGTTTGTATGTTCTCCCCGTGTTTGCGTGGGTTTCCTCCGGGTACTCCGGTTTCCTCCCACACTCCAAAGACATACTGATAGGGAATGTAGATTGTGAGCCCTATATGGGACAGTGACTGACAATGTTTGTAAAGTGCTGCGGAATATGATGGCGTTATATAAATAAGCATAATAAATAATTAAATAAATAAATTAGTAAATATCCCCTATTATTAAAAAAAAAAGTATCACAGAGTTGCTGCTAATGCAAATAAAATCATAGATTGTATCAAATAGGATGTATATATACATGCTGCAAACATGGTATTTCCAGGGGCGTTACTAGCAAAGACTGGCTCCCATAGCAAACTTTTGACTTGGGGGCCCCCCCAAACGTCATAGCACCCCTTTCCTGGCCCCCGCACAATATAAAGTCCCATTTACACACCATATACTGTAATGTCACATAGTGGCCTCCAGACAGTACAATATCCCATAGTGGCCCTTCCACACAGGTCCCATAGGGGACCCTTCATACAGTATAATGTCCCATAGCGGCCTCTGTACACAGTATAATTTCCCATAGCGGCCTCTGTACACAGTATAATTTCCCATAGCGGCCCCTGCACACAGTATAATGTCCCATAGTGACTCTTCACACAGTATAATGTCCCATAGCGGCTCCTCCACACAGTATAATGTCACATAGCGGCCCCTCCACACTGTATAATATCCCATAGCGGCCCCTGCACACAATATAATGTCCTAGAGTGGCTCCTACTTTGTTGCAAATATTGCAAAAATTTTGGGTTTGGCAGAACCTGAAAATTTTTGGGCTTCACCACTCAGAAACTATTATTATACTCGGGGGTCTTTTTAGATCCCCAAGTATAATTATCAGAGGCCCAGGGGAGGTGATCAAACATAAAAAACAGTGTTACATACCTCTCCTAGGCTCTGGTGTGACTTCCTGTCTTTGGCCCTCTTCAATGACTTCACAGACGTAGGTTACTCCAGCGTCATTATGCATTGGGACACTGGCCTGACCCATGTGACGTCTGTGACATCACTAAAGTAGCCCGAAGACAGCAGGGAGTCACGCCGGAGCCCAGGAAAGGTGAGTGACAGTGTTATTGTTTTTGCTCAACTCCCTTGGGCCTCCGATCATTATACTCCGGGGTCTGAAGAGACCCCAGAGTATAACAATAACACTTTAGTTTGGACGTATTCAGCCCGAACTAAACCGCCAGCTAAACCCCGCAAGGCAAATCATGAGGTTTTCCCAACAAATTGCTGCGGGCCAGCGGCCTTACTTATCTAGAAGCCGACTCTGCTTCCCCTTCTGCCCTCAAGGGTTCCCCGTGCATTCCATATCATGTTGCTGTCAGCGACGTTATTACGCTGTTCAGCGTCAGCAACAGATATGGGAAGCACAAGGCCCCTGGAAGGCCGAAGGGGAAGTGGAGGCAGCGATGAGCAGGAGTGGGGACTGCTTAGTAAATAGGACCCGTTACCTTCTGGGGTTACTTAGGGTAAGAAGAAAACAGGATGGCAGTTCTGCTTTAAGGCACAATGTTTTCTATCAATATATCCAATGGCTAGACCCCTGCTGATCTTAAGAATCGGCTGATTTTAACATTGTTCATAGTGGCACAGCAGGCTGTACATCTCCTTGTTGCTCTGTGCTGCCAAAATTATCTGTAATACAAATTCAAAGATCCTGCATTGTGTAATAACATAGTTCAATAGACAGTGACATATAATAAACAACAGAAGTTAAAGGGAGTCTGTAACCAGCTATGGCCCATTAAAATGCCTGATAGCACAATATAGGTGGAGGCAAGAGCAGTGTAATCATACCAAGGATGATAGTTATGAAGGTTGCATAACCGAGAAATTACATTTTTTAGTCCCCTAGACACCGTCATTGCAAGTGGCCAGGAGCCAGTTCCTTCATGTGCAATGCCCTGGTCTCTATGAACTAAAGACTCCCTAGCCCCTCACTTGTGCTATGAGTGAAGACTCTTGTATCCAATCAGGAGACTGCTATAAGTCATTTAGAGCAGAATGGAGGGGGAAGGTGAAAATTCAAGTCCACAGGACAATTGCTGCAAGGCAGCAGCAAAATATCAAATAAGGAAATTAAAACTTAACTTTTATTCTAGCTACGGTAATAAGTATATAAAAACATTATAAATAAAATACTAGGTAAAAACCTATTTGGCATCCAGGGATTGTTATACAAAAAGGTGGGGTGTCCCCTAACCCTCAACAATAAAATAGAATTCTATGCCAGTCTGACCATAAAATATATTTTTGCCCAATAATGCCTAAATGTAAATTATATATGGTTGTAAATTGCCCAATCAGTGGAACTATAGTTGAGTAATAAACAGTATAACGTGTTTTGACACATACCCCTATATTGCATACAGAGGGATCCTGTGTAAATGCAGTACTGAAGTCTCAATAGCTGCTAATTCTAATAGTATTACTCTGTGTTAGAAAAATCACAAATATCCCAACGCAGCAGAGCAGCTCGGAGCCGCGGCCACTAACTCTCGCGATATTACACTGTGCTCAGGAGAATGCAAGTATCTAAACACAGCCGAAGTCTGTCAGAATACTAAGTAGAGGGCAAAAGGCAATCCAATCTCTACACACCTTCACTGGTGCTCTCCTCAATGTGAGAGATTCTTGTCCCTAACCCACTCATTGCCTCCCACAAAGCCAGCCAGTTCACTTTGCTCTGTACTGATGAGGGACAACAATCCTGAAACAGCGCTATATGCAGATAAGTGAAATTGGCTTGGCTAAAATCCCTTTTGCTGTCTCAAGACTCGGTGAGTCAAAAGCAAATTGAGGATCTGTTACATCCAACAGAGGGCGTATGAGCTCCCCAGCTCCTTTCCCATAATGCCTTGTGAGATGTCAGAATACTCCGGCAGACAAAGGCTCGCGATCAGCACTAATGCAATCCCCTATAAATCCAGGGGATCATGAGGGCTACATAGGTCTGCAAAGGTAAGTAATTAAATCACTGGTGCCTGCAAATATCAGTATGGAATTGCAGACAAGCTAACAGTTAACACTATCATGATCCCCTATGGATCCAAGTGACCAAGTGATATTTGTTGATGGAAATAAGTGATATATATCGCTGCTGTCTGCATATACAGTTGTGCTAAAAAGTTTACATACCCTGGCAGATTTTTTTTATTTTCTGGCCTTTTTTCAGAGAATATGAATGATAACACAAAAACTTTTTCTCCACTCATGGTTAGTGGTTTTCTCTTTTTAAATCATAATGACAACCAAAAACATCAAAACGACCCTGTTCAAAAGTTCACATACCCCAGTTCTTAATACCGTGTATTGCCCCCTCTAACATCAATGACAGCTTGAAGTCTTTTGTGGTAGTTGTGGATGAGGCTCTTTATTTTCTCAGATGGTAAAACTGCCCATTCTTCTTGGCAAAAAGTCTCCAGTTCCTGTAAATTCCTGGGCTGTCTTGCATGTACTGCGCGCTTGAGATCTCCCCAGAGTGGCTCAATGATATTGAGGTCAGGAGACTGAGATGGTCACTCCAGAACCTTCACTTTCTTCTGCTGTAGCCGATGACAGGTCGACTTGGCCTTGTGTTTTGGATCGTTGTCATGTTGGAACGTCCAAGTACGTCCCATGCGCAGCTTCCTGGCTGATGAGTGCAAATTTGCCTCCAGTATTTGCTGATAACGTGCTGCATTCATCTTTCCTTCAACTTTGACCAAGTTTCCTGTGCCTTTGAAGCTCACACATCCCCACATCATCAGTGATCCACCTCCGTGCTTTACAGTAGGAATGGTGTTCCTTTCATCATAGGCCTTGTTGACACCTCTCCAAATGTAACGTTTATGGTTGTGGCCCAAAAGTTCGATTTTTGACTCATCAGTCGAAATTACCTTGTTCCAGAAGTTTTGAGGCTTGTCTCTGTGCTGTTTGGCGTATAGAAGGCGAGATTCTTTGTGGCATTTGCGCAGTAATGGCTTTCTTCTGGCAACTCGACCATGCAGCCCATTTTTCTTCAAGTGCCTCCTTATTGTGCATCTTGAAACAGCCACACCGATAGTTTTCAGAGAGTCCTGTATTTCAGCTGATGTTATGTGTGGGTTTTTCTTTGCATCCCGAACAATTTTCCAGGCAGTTGTGGCCGAAATTTTGGTTGGTCTACCTGACCGTGGTTTGTTTTCTGGGCATGTTATCAGGCCAAAATCACCAGGGTATGTGAACTTTTGAACAGGGTCATTTTGATGTTTTTGGTTGTCATTATGATTTAAAAAGAGAAAACACAAAAGTTTGACAATAAATGGCTTCAACCAACCACTAACCATGAGCGGAGAAAAAGTTTTTGTGTTATCATTCATATTCTCTGAAAAAAGACCAAAAAAACCAAAAAAATCTGCTGGGGTATGTAAACTTTTTAGCACAACTGTAACCCTATGGAGCTAGCAGCTGATGGTCATAATTGTCTGAAACAGTAACTAGCTCAACTCTGTTATAAGCACCGAGTGACTTCGGTCTACAATACAAGTGTAGAACACAGAGCATATACTTGCTGAACACTAGACACAGCATTCACAATCATGCTGCAAGTGCACAGTTATTCACTGTATTAATGTAAGGAATACAAGTGAATCTCAATAAATTAGAATATCTTTGAAACGTTTATTTCCGTAATTAAATTAAAAAAGTGACCTCCTATATTTTCTAGATTCTTTACACACAATGTTCTATTTCAAGTGTTTTATTTCTGTAAATGTTGATTATGGATTACAGGTAATGAAAACCCAAATCTAAGAAAATTTGAATATTGTGAAAAAGTTCAGTATTGTAAATTCAGTGTGTCACCTGCCAAGGTTTTCTAAGCCTTTAGATGGTCCCTCAGTCTGGTTCAGTAGGACACACAATCATGGAAGACGCTGATTATGGATTGTATTACTGAATCACTGAAATGAATGAACGTTTCAAAGATATTCTAATTTATTGATATGCACCTGTATGTTTCTGTTGTCAGATGTTCATATCATTTGTTGCTTCATGTTTTTTTCTGCATTAAACCCACTGTTGAGGTTGGCTTGTCCCTAGGGCTCACTTTATGATACGTATAAGGTATAATTAAATAAAAGAAGATAGTAAGGAAAATAAAGCTCAGAAGATTGCACACATGTGGCTACATTTATATAACATATATAGCAGAGATAATAGCTGATACTAATTGGAATCTGCGAAGGAATTGCGTAGCAGATTATTCTGTTATCAGATTGAAGAAAGCGACTTATATCAAGCGCAATGCTAAGTTTGAAAGGATTTGGGGCTACTTGCTGAGTACCAGAGGCGTAGCTAGCAGGGGGCAGAGGGGGCAAATGCCCCGGGGCCACTGACATTGTAGGGCCCACCCCGGGGCCACCATTAATACATCTTTTACTTTTAACTAGATTGGTGTCTGCAGATTTTTGGTTCTCGGCACAGGCGGCGCGATGACGTCACAAAATCACGCCTCCTGCGCTGAGACGCAGATGTCCTGTGCGAGGACCCTGCTCACAGAGCGTGGGTCAAGAAGAGAAAGCGTTGGCTCCATTCGTCACGATTGCAGGTAGGTGAGTATCACTTATATTTGTTTTGTTTTAGCTTTGTTGTGGGTATTTTAATAGTGTAAGGGGTTGTTAGGAGGGGGAATTATAACTATAAGGGAGGATTCATTAGGGGGCCTTATGAACATAAAGGGGGTCATTTATATAAGGGTTATTAGGAGGTATTATGAATACAAGGGGGGAGGTTATTTATATTAGGGGGCATCATTTATATTAAGGGACATTATGAACATAATGGAATGGTCATTGATATAAAGGGTCATTAGAGGTGCAGTATCTATGTCAGGGGGAATCAGGGGCATAATATGAGGGGGCAATTAATTTAATTAAGGTGACACTTGGGCTTTAAGACTAAAGCCCCACGTAGCGGGCCACAGCAAAAAAGGGGCTGCAGAAAAAACCACAGCAGTAACGTATTGTGGTTTTTCCCCGCAGCGCTTTTCACAGAAGATCCACAGAGGTTTCCTCTGCGGACTTTCTGCTTCCATTATACCTATAGAGAAACCGCCAGTGTTTCCGTAGGTATAATTGATATGCTGCGATTTCCAAAACCTCAACGGTTTTGGAAATCACAGCATGTCTGCTGCACACATTTTTCCACAGTGTGTGGATAGGATTTGCTAGAATCCCATTCACTTTGTAGGAACTGTAAAATGGCGCATTTTTTTCCTCGCATTTTTTTCCCATTTTTGCCACATGGGGCCCCATCCCATCCCCACTTTGCGATAAAATACGCGCAGTGGACACACTGCCATTTCCAAAAACAGTTGTGATTTTGGAAATCGCAGCATACCTATGGAAACGCTGGCAGTTTCCCTATAGATATAATTGAAGCAGAAACTCCGCAGAGGAAAACCCTGCAATCTTTTTGTGCAAAGCGCAGCAGCAAGAACAGCGCTTTTTTGCTGCGGCACGCCACGTGGGGCCCTGGTCTTAAGGAGTTTTCCAGCTCATTTTTATTGATTATCTATCCTCAGAATAGATCATCAATAAGAGATAAGTGATTCCCCACTGATCAGCTGTATGAAGGGGCTATGGGGCCTGTTTATATCATACACTGTCTGTTTATAGTGACTATGTGATGTCATTCCAGCCTTGTCACATAGACGTGTATAGAACAAGACTGTAGTTACATTACATGGCTACTATGAAATGAATGACACTGTGTAAACAGAGAAAAAAGACAACAATGAAAGGTATGAGAAGAATTGCCTTTTTAAAGGCCATTCCAATGTGCCATTAGCTTAAAAGTATTTTTTTTTTTAATGATAGATTCCCTTTAACCTCTTAGTTGCCCTAGCAACCTGGTACCTTTACGACCCCCCCAGTCTATGTAAAAAAAAAAAAGTAAATTTAAAAAATTTCAAGTATAAAAAATAAATAAAACTTCCCAATAAAATGCCACTTTTCCCTTTATACAGTGTAAAAACACACATTACAGTATAAAACACTACATATTTGTTATTTCCGTGTTCGTAACAAACTGTACAATAAAACTAAGCCATTAGTTAACCTGCACGGTAAATGTCGGGGAAAAAAACGTAAATATAATTGCTAGAAGTAACAATATTTGCCCCCCCCGCCCCTTCAATTATAGGAGCTACTGGGAGAATTGTAGGGAATTCGGTGTTCCCAATTCACTCTGCACAGTTTACTTATTCACTCTTCACCATCCACTGTGCATTCACGTCTGGGATACTAATGCTCACTACACCCCTTGATAAATTCTGTGAGGGGGGAAGTTTTCAAAATGGGGTCACACTCCAGGGGATTCCACTTTAATTGCACTCAGGGGCTCTGCAAACATGACATGACATCCAGATACAAAACATCTACACATGTGGACAAAATTGTTGGTACCCCTCGTTTAATGAAAGAAAAGCCCACAATGGTCACAGAAATAACTTGAATCTGACTAAAGTAATTTGCCAAACTACAAGTTGACAAGCCACAAAGCTTCTAGGAGAATGTCCTATGGACAGATGAGACAAAAATCGAAATTCTTGGCAAGGCACATCAGCTCTATGTTCACAGACAGAAAAATGAAGCATATCTTGAAAAGAACACTGTCCCTACTGTGAAACATGGAGGAGGCTCTGTTATGTTCTGGGGCTGCTTTGCTGCATCTGGCACAGGATGTCTTGAATCTGTGCAGGGTACAATGAAATCTCAAGATTATCAAGGGATTCTAGAGAGAAATGTGCTGCCCAGTGTCAGAAAGCTTGGTCTCAGTCGCAGGTCATGGGTCTTGCAACAGGATAATGACCCAAAACACACAGCTAAAAACACCCAAGAAAGGCTAAGAGGAAAACATTCCATTTAATAGAAAACAGGTTTTAAAGTTCCAGTTAGCAATGCTCTAACTAAGCAATGCCAGGGAGACTTTGTCAGTCCACCTGTACTCAATGTAGTACATAGACCTGAAGCATTTAACAAAGGTGGGTGGTCACTTTAAATGGCTATATCTTCTGTTCTATACCACCCAGAAAAATGGTTCTGATATCATAAGAAAGCTGAGATTATCTGCCAAGATTAAAGTACTAACTGCATAGTAAGATCAAATTCCCGACTGTGTTTTTAACTAGCAATATCTCTAATTCTTTTACAGCTAGGCTATCAGAAGGCTTTCTTCTGATACCAGAACCACTAGCTAGGTGGTATAAAACCAGAGATACAGCCATTTGAAATGACCATCCCCTCCACTTTGGTAAATGCTTCAGCTCTGCATAATTACAATTCAACTGTGTACTGTACAGACTTTCCCTGGTAACAGCTCAGTTATAGGGTTGCTAAGGGGAATGTTACAGCCTGTTTTATAATAAAAAGGAATTTAGATAGAGTAATAAAGTATATTACAAAAATGGTCACCGGACACCCCCCGACACAATTGTGAAAAAAAAGGGAGTTACTCTTTAAAAATAAAACAATGGTGTGACACAATAGTGATAACAAAACAGTATGCCAGTAAACTGGTTATGTCTGTGCATTATTCACAGAGCAACAGTTTTTAGTAATCAGGGCCGGTTTTAGACAATGTGTGGCCCCGGGCAAAACTAAAAGCGGGCCCCCATTCCTGACATAACAACAAAACCATCATATTCAGTCATTTCAGAAGTCAGTGCTGCACTTCCAGTGGCATTGATATAGTCTTAAAAGACTATATGTAAGAAAAATGTAAATATACACATGTGGACAAAATTGTTGGTACCCCTCATTTTATAAAAGAAAAACCCACAATGGTTACAGAAATAACTTAAAAAAGCCAGACTTGAATTTGCCAAACTACATGTTGACAAGTCACAAAGCTTCTGGGAGAATGTCCTATGGACAGATGAAATAAAAATCTAAATTTTTGGCAAGGCACATCAGCTCTATGTTGACAGACGAAAAAATTAAGCATATCTTGAAAAGAACACTGTCCCTACTGTGAAACATGGAGGAGGCTCTGTTATGTTCTGGGGCTGCTTTGCTGCATCTGGCACAGGGTGTCTTGAATCTGTGCAGGGTACAGTGAAATCTCAAAACTATCAAGGGATTCTAGAGAGAAATGTGCTGCCCAGTGTCAGAAAGCTTGGTCTCAGTCGCAGGTCATGGGTCTTGCAACAGGATAATGACCCAAAACACACAGCTAAAAACACCCAAGAATGGCTAAGAGGAAAACATTGGACTATTCTGAAGTGGCCTTCTATGAGCCCTGACCTAAATCCTATTGAGCATCTTTGGAAGGCGCTGAAACATGCCGTCTGGAAAAGGCACCCTTCAAACCCGAGACAACTGGAGCAGTTTGCTCATGAGGGGTAGGCCAAAATACCTGTTGAGAGGTGCAGAAGTCTCATTGACAGTTACAGTAATCGTTTGATTGCAGTGATTGCCTCAAAAGGTTGTGCAACAAAATATTAAGTTAAGAGTACCATCATTTCTGTCCACGCCTGTTTCATGAGTTTTCTTTTTTTAAAAATTCTGTTGAAACATGGTTGAAAAGCAATGTCTGACTTTCATTTGTTCATTTTCATAGAATTTTTATATATTATTACTTTTGTCAGATTCAAGTTATTTCTGTGAACATTGTGCATTTTTCTTTCATTAAATGAGGGGTACCAACAATTTTGTCCATGTGTGTAAATCTGCACTGCAAAAGCCACATAGCCCTCCTTCCCTTCTGTGTGTACAAACCGCAGTTTATGCCCACATGTATGACACTATTATACCCAGGATAATGTACTTAATGTCACATGTGGGTATAAACTGCTGTTTGGGCACAGAAGGGAAGGAGCGCTTATTTTGGATTTTGGAGCACAGATTTAGACAGACTGGTTTTTGGATGCCATTACACTTTTACAGAGCCCCTAAAATGCCAGTAAAATGGAATCCCCTGACATGTTATCCCATTTTGGGGTACAGGGAGCATTTTTAACCCCCAATCGTTGCATTAATTTATCTTCCAGAAATGAATACGCAGATGATGGAGAAAGGAGAAAATGGCAATTTTTCCAGGAATACATCATTTAGTAGCTTGTATCAGAGATGAATGCTCCAAATGCTGTTGTGCCCGGAATACTCGCTTAACAGTTTTTGAAGTGTGTTTCTCTGCTGACACAAGCTGGGTACAACATATCGGGCACTGAAATGGCGTATCTCTGGAAAAATTGCAATTTTCACTTTTCATTATCAGCTGCACATTAATTATTGGAAATTAAATGAATGCAACATTCAAGAGTTAAAAATGCTCGCTACCCCACTTGATAAATCCGTTGAAGGGTGTAGTTTCCAAAATGGGGTCATATGTCTGCAGATTCCACTTTACTGCCAATTCAGGGGCTCTGCAAAAGTGGCATGACATCCATAAACCAAACTGTGCTCCAAAACCAAAATAGAGCTCCTTTCTCTCTGTGCCCGGCTGTTCCCAAACAGCAGTTTATACTCACATATGACATTGTGAAGTACGTTATCTGGGGTACGACAGTGTCATACATGTGGGCATGAACTAATGTTTGGGCACACAGCAGGCACACATGTGAATGAGCCCTATGTGCTTTTGGACCGCTAATTTAGATTGTTGGTATTTGGACGCCATGTAACGTTTGCAGAGACCCTAAAATTGCAATACAAAATGGGGTCACTTCTTGGGGAATTCTAATTTACTGGCATCTCCAGGGCTCTGCAAAATCAACATGGCGTCCAGAAAATCCCTCTAAATCTTTACTCCGAAAGCTAAAAAGCACAGTGCTTCTTACCTTCTGAGCCCTGCTGTGTGCCCAAGCAGCAGTTTACACCCACATATACTACTTATTTGTAACCAGGATAACTCACTTAATAGTTTTAGGAGTGGATGTCTCTGATGCCACAAAATAGGAAACAACATATTGAGCAATGAAATGGCATATTTCTTTAAAAATTTCAATTTTCATTTTGTACATTCATTTTTCGGAAACACCATTGGGTTTAAAATGACAATACCCCTGATAAATTCCTTGAGGGCTGTAGTTTCTAAAATGGGGTTACTTTTAAGAGGTTTTCATTGAATTGGTACTTTAGGAGCTCTGCAAATGCAACATGGCATCAGAAATCTATTTCAGCAAAATCTGCCCTCCAAAAGCTAAATAGCGCTCTTTCTATTCCAAGCCCTGCCATGTATCCATACAACATTTTCCGACCACATATGGGGTATTCCAGTGTTCAGGAGAAATTGTGTAACAAACTGTGGGGTGCTTTTTCTTCTTTAACCCCTTGTAAAAATGAAAAATTTGGGGCTAAATGGAAAGTTTATTGTAAAAAAAGTAATTTTTCATGTTTACGTCCCAATGCTAATAAAATCTGTGAAATAGTTTTGGGGTCAAAATGCTCATAATAATGGTGTCAGTTTTTGGGGATTTCCATTATATTGGTACTCTAGGGGCTCTGCAAATGCGACATGGCATCTGAAAACTTTTCCAGCAAAATCCGCCCTCCAAAAGTCAAATAGCGCTTTTTCCATTCTGAGCCCCACCATGTACCCATACAGCAGATTACAGGAGCAATTATTTAACAAATTGTGGAGAGCTATTTCTTCTTTAACCCCTTGGGAAAATGAAAACTGTGGAGTGAAAATGCTCACTATATCCCTTGATAAATTCTGTGAGGGGTGTAGTTTCCAAAATGGGGTGACTTTTGGAGGGTTTCCATTGTATTGGTACTCTACAGTCTTTGCAAAAGAGACATGGCACCTGAAAACTATTCCAGCAAAATCTGCTTTTCAGGCGCCAGTGTCACTCCTTCCCTTCTGCACTCTGCTGTGTGCCCAAACATCAGTTTACACCCACATGTGGGTATTTCTGTGCTCGGGAGAAATTGCATAACAATCTGTGAGATGCATTTTCTCCTTTAACCCTTAGTGAATGTGTTAATTTTAGGACTAAATGAACGCATTATTGAAAAAAAAATTAAATGTCTAAATTTCACCTTCATATTGTTTTAATTCCCATGAAATGCTTAACCTTTTCAGGACACAGCCTAAAAGTGCCTTCGTGACCAGGCCTCATTTTTCAAATCTGACATGTGTCACTTTATATGGCAATAACTTTGAGACGATTTAACTTACATAAGTGATTTTGAGATTGTTTTTTCGTGACACATTGTACTTCATGTTAGTGGTAAATATTGATCAATATTTTTATATTTGCTTATAAAAAAAATAGGAAATTTGATGGAAATTTGGAAAAAATCGCAATTTTCAAAATTTTAAATGCTCTGTTTTTCAAACACATAGTCATATCACACAAATACATTAATAAATATTATCTACCATATCTCTGGTTTATATTGGCGTCATCTTTTAATCGTCCTTTCATTTATTTTGGACGTTAGAAGGCTTACAAGTGTAACAGCGATTTTCCAGATTTACAAGAAAATTTCCCAAACTAATTTTTTAGGGACCACTTCTGTTCTGAAGGGAATTATGAAGGCCTATATATTAGAAACCCCCCATAAATCACCACATTTTCAAAACTGCACCCCTCAAATAATTCTAAACAGCATTTGGGAAGTTTGTTAACCCTTTAAGCATTTCACAGAAATTAAAACAATATGGAGGTGAAATTTAGACATTTAATTTTTTTTTCAGTAACACATTCATTTACCCCTAAAATTAACACCTTCACAAAGGGTTAAAGGACAAATGCATCTCACAGTTTGTTATACAATTTCTCCTGAGCACAGAAATATCCCACATGTGGGTGTAAACTGAAGTTTGGGGACACGGCAGTGCACAGAAGGGAAGGAGCGACAATGGGCATTTGAAAAGCAGATTTTGCCGGAATAGTTTTCGGTGCCATGTCCCATTTGCAGAGCCCCTAAAGCACCAGTACAAAGGAAACCCCCCAAAAGTGACCCCATTTTGGAAACTACACCCTTCACAGAATTTATCATGGGGTATAGTCAGCATTTTGACCCAACAGCCTTTTCACAGATTTTATTAACATTGGAATGTGTAAATGAAAAATTACTAGAATGTCACTTTTTCCCCAAATTTTTCATTTTCACAAGGGGTTAAAGGAGAAAAAGCACCCCACAGTTTGTTAAACAATTGCTCATGGACGTGGCAATACCCCATATGTGGTCATAATCTGCTGTATGGGTACATGGTGGGGCTTGGAATGGAAAGAGCGCTATTTGGCTTTTGGAGGGCAGATTTTGCTGGAATAGTTTTCAGGTGCCATGTCGCATTTGCAGAGCCCCTAAAGTACCAGTACAATGGAAACCTTCAAAAGTAACCCCGTTTTGGAAACTACACCCCTCACAGAATATATAAAGGGATATAATGAGCAGTTTGACCCTACAGCTGTTTCACAGATTTTATTAACATCGGGACGTGAAAATGAAAAATTACTTTTTTTCCAATAAACTGTCAATTTAGTCCAAACATTTTTATTTTTACAAGAGGATAAAGGAGAAAAAGCTCCCCAAGGATTGTCACACAATTTCTCCTGAACATGGGAATACCCATATGTGGTTATAATCTGCTGTATGGGTACATGGTGGGACTCGAAATGGAAAGAGCGCTATTTGGTTTTGGAGGGCAGATTTTGCTGGAATAGTTTTCAGATGCCATGTCGCAATCACAGAGCCCCTAAAGTACCAATACAATGGAAACCCCCAAAAAGTGACTCAATTTTAGAAACTACACCCCTCAAGGAATTTATCAAGGGGTATTAGCATTTTGAGCCTAAGAGTGCTTCCTGAAAATTAATGTACAAAGTGAAAATTTTAATTTTTAAAGAAATATGCCATGTCTGTGCCCAATACGTTGCACCCACTTTGTGTCATCAGAGACACGCACTCGTAAAACTATTAGGTGGGCTATCCCAAGTAGAAAGAAGTTGTATATGTAGGTGTAAACTGCTGCTTGGTTACACAGCAGGGCTCAGAAGGGATGGAGCAGTGCGCTTTTTAGCTTTTGGTGTACAGATTTGGAGGGATTTTCTGGATGCCATGTTGTTTTTGCAGAGCCCTGGTGGTGCCAGTAAATTGGAATTCCCCAAGAAGCAACCCTATTTTGTAGGGGCAATTTTAGAGTTTCTATAAATGTAACATTGCGTCCAAAAATCAACAAACTAAATCAGCGGTCCAAAAGCACATAGCGCTCCTTCTTATCTGCACCCTCCTGTGTGCCCAAGCGGCTGTTTATGCCCACATGTATGACACTGGTGTACCCAGGATAACGTACTTAATGTCATATGTGGGTATAAATTGATGTTTGGGCACAGATGGGAAGGAGCGCTATTTTGGGTTTTGGAGCACAGTTTGGTTTTTCGATGTCATGCCACTTTTGCAGAGCCCCTGAATTGCCAGTAAAGTAGAACCCGCAGAAATGTGACCCCACTTTGGGAACTACACCCCTGAAGGGATTTATCAAGTGGTGTAGCGAGCATTTGTAAACTTTGAGTGTTGCATTAATTTCATTTCCAGAAATGAATGCGCAGCTGATACTGAAAAAGTGAAAATTGCAATTTTTCCATAGATACGCCATTTCAGTGCCGATATGTTGTACCCAACTTGTGTCACCAGAGACACAACCTCCAAAAACTGTTAAGTGGGTGTCCCGGGCACAACAGCTTTTGGAGCATTCATCTCTGATACAAGCCGGGCACAGCATATTACACACTGAAATGACGTATTCCTGGAAAAAGTGTCATTTTCATCTTCCACCATCAGCTGCGTATTCATTTCTGGAAAATTAATTAAGGCAACACTTGGGGGTTAAAAATTCTCACTGTACCCCTGGATAAATTCCTTCAGGGGTGTAGTTTCCAAAATGGGGTGACATATCAGGGGATTCCACTTTACTGGCATTTCAGGAGCTCTGAAAAAGTGGCATGGTGTCCAAAAACCAAACCGTCTAAGTCTGTGCTCCAAAAACCAAAATAGTGCTCCTTCACTTCTGTGCCCGGCTGTGCCCAAACAGCCGTTTATACCCACATATGACATTAAGTACGTTACCCTGGGTACACCAGTGTCATACATGTGGGTATAAACTGCAGTTTGAGCACACAGCAGGGAGCAGAGAAGGGAAGTAGCGCTATGTGGCTTTTGGAGCGCACATTTAGATGTTTGGTATCTGGACACCGTGTCATGTTTGCAGAGCCTCTAAGGTACCAGTAAAGTGGAATCCCCTAAGGAGTTACCCCATTTTGAAAACTGCACCCCTCAAAGAACTTATCAAGGGGTGGAGTGAGCATTAGTATCCCAGACGTGACTGCACAGCAGATGGAGTGAATATGTAAGCTGTACGGAGTACATGGGGAACATGAAATTTACTACTACTATATCCCCAGTAGCTTGTACGATTGGGGGAGGGGTCAGTTCTGCTTTATTTTCCCTTGTAAGCTCTAAAATTGGAGTGTCCCCTAATATACACTCGCACAGCTTATACATTTCCTTCCTGCCGCAGCCAGTTGTGTTCTAATGATTTGGCGATTTTTGGGGTTTTTGTACAAGCTATATATATTTTTTTTTTTTCTGGTGCTGTAGCCATATGAGGGCTTGTTGTTTGTGGTATGAGATGTATTTTGTAATAACATTTTTGGGTGCCTATGACTTATTGATTAACTTTTATTAACGCTTTCTTGGTGGATTAAAAATAATCCGCATCAATTCTGGCATTGTGTTTTACCTATTAATTTTTTTTTCCACACAGCATACAACATAAGTAACATGTTACCTTTATTCTGCGGGTCGGTACGATTACAGCGATACCTCATTTATATTGGTTTTTTATGCGTTACTAGTTTTGCAGAACAAAAATCCATTTGGGGAAGGAAATCAATTATCTTTGCATCGCCATCTTCTGAGATGCGTAACATTTTTATTTTTCGGTTGACAGAGTTATTTGAGGGCTTATTTTTTGCGGGACAACCTGTGCTTTTTATTGGTGCTGTTTTGGGGTAAATGTGAGTTTTCGATCACTTTTTATAGCATATTTTGTAGGGTGAGATGGCGAAAAATCATTAATTACGGTGGATTTTTTTCCGTTTTTTTTTTTCCGATGTTCACCATGTAGGTTAAATAATTTTTCAGTTTTATTGTACAGATTGTTACGGACGTGGCAATACCAAATATGTATTGTTTTTTATAAATTTTTAGGTTTTTGTTTTATATAACTCATTTGATATAGGAAAAGGGAATTTTGGGGCTTTATTCATTTATTTATTTCACAAACTTTATTACATTTTTTTTGCACTTTTTTTTTTTTTTACATTTCTTTATTTGTCCTATAAGGACACCTGAACCAGGGATTGCTGGTTCAGTATTATAGACTGCAATACACGTGTATTGCAGTCTATAGAGGATCTATCTGGGCAGATCAACCAGGTATTGGGGGCACCGAGCAGCCTGGGGTCACTGGGCAGACCCTGGGCTGCAGAAGACACATATGGGCATCACGGAACCCCTTGGATGCCGCGGTCTTGTTTGACCGCGGCATCCAAGGGGTTAAAACCTCCGATCAGAGCACAGCTCCTACCGTAGGATACGGAGCAGGGTGTTAGCTGTCAGATACAGCTAACACCCGCTCCCGATGCCGCCCGCAGACGGGCGGCAGCTAATATCAGGCAAAGTTTGTTACTGCAACAAACTTTCCCTGATATGGCAGCTACATGATCGGGACCTGAACCTATCAGGTCCTGATCATCTCTCCGTGAACACCAGCAGCTATTATTGCTGTGTTCATGGAGTTCCTGACCCTTGGGGAGACCCGATCCCCAATTTAGCAGGGTCAGTTTATAAACGTCGGCTCTGGACAAAGCCCAGCAAGCGCCGATGTTTATATACAGTGGGCGGTCCTGAAAAGGTTAAAGGGATAACAAACTTCCCAAATGCTGTTTTGAATTATTTGAGGGGTGCAGTTTTGAAAATGGGGTAATTTATGGGGGTTTCTAATATATAGGCCTTTAAAATCTCCTTCAGAATTGAAGTGGTCCCTAACAAATAGGTTTGGGAAATTTTCTTCTAAATCTGGAAAATCGCTGTTACACTTGTAAGCACCTTGTACATCCAAAATAAATTAAAGGACAGTTAAACAATGATGCCAGTATAAAGCAGAGATATGGCAGATAATATTTATTAATTAATGTATTTTGGTGGTATAACTGTCTGAAAAGCATAGCATTTCACATTTTGAAAACTGCTAATTTTTTTCAAATTTTCTATTTTTTTTAATAAATAAACGCAAAAAATATTGACCAGTGTTTACCACTAACATGAAATACAATGTGTCATGAAAAAACATCTTAAAATCACTTGTGTAAGTTAAAGCATCTCAAAGTTATTGCCATATAAAGTGACACATGTCAATTTTGAAAAATGAGGCCTGGTCATTAGGGTACTTTTAGCCCCAGTCCTTAAGGGGTTTATGAAAACCGCTTTCACCCATGTTGATGTATTGTTATTGTAGTGTTATTTTCTTTTCTTTTGTTTTATTGATATACTACTGTATTATTTCATTGTACCGCTACTGCATACAATGAATTTCATCTTTTCTATTTGTCTATAATGTACAAAAATGAAAAATAAGAATGGTGTTAATAAAAAAGGATCTGAATCAAAAATAATATTGTTATTTAGAAATCTTCAACATTTTTATCTCAGAGTTCAAGTTATGATATTATTGTAACATATAAAATATAAACAAAACACCCGTGAGCGAGCCCCTGCTGTAGAATGGAACAAAACATTCCATCCAAGACATAGGCCAAGTGTGATATTAGCATGTTAGACCAATATATTAATAGGGGGTTCTTGTCGTAGTTGACATTCTAAATACTAAGTGGTATACTGAAAGCAATTGTGTAGTTTGGTTTGGATCCTAAGCAGCATGATGTTTATGAATGGTCTCCACAATGTGAAGAACTGTCAAACCTTTTGTTCTTTGTGTAGGTCTGCATCCACCCAATCTAAGTGAAACAATAGTGTCAGTTTAATTAAGAAAAGTCTAAAGGCGCATTCACACAACGATTTACAAGATGTACGGTACTGAAATGTTCGTGTGAATGCGGTCTAATTGTGCGTGTTGGGAGGGAATGGACGTTCTAGGTGTGGTCCATTTCTGGAGAAAGGAATTACTAGCAATAGGTGAATCGTGATATGGGAATTTGCTGTCTGTGTGTTCTATGGGTAAAGTCCAAATAAAGGCCCATTAGGGTGTTAGTTGGTCCGAAGAGGTCAAATGATTTTAGATGAATTGGTTGAATTTCTGTATGGCGGTAATATACAATATTTGTCAACTTTTGTAATAGAAGAAAAGGTTCTGCATGCACGACTTTATATTCCATTACAAAAGTAAAGAAACATGATGGAAGAAAGCTTCTGTCATGTTATTTCAAATAGTGTCAATGCCTATGACAGAAGACAGCAACGGACATTAACAACAGCAGTGTGAACCCAGCCTTATAATGCAGATATATTTATTC